>CM062805.1:958988969-960188969 GCA_031772625.1 Pinus tabuliformis
TTTGACTGTGATTTTCTTTTGAAAATAGAGTGTTGTTGTAGAGACAGAGTGATGCTGGCTGCGGAATCATTTCGAGCTGCGGAAACTGGTGCGAGTTGCGGAAACGGTTCCCAACTGCGGAAACTGAAACAACACCCCTTTAACTGCACAAATATAGTTAGGAAAATAACTAACTGAATGAAATAGTCCTGAGAGGGACTTTTATTGATGGAATGGAATGAAATGAGTGGAATGGAGTGAAGTGGAATGGAGATGAAGATGAGATGGAGGTGAATATGGAAATGACAAGTGAGGTGGAGTGAAGATGGAAAGAAAGAGATTTTTTTTTTGGAAAATATAGAGTGTCAGGTGTCCCTGATTTTCACTCCATATTTTCTGTATAAGACCGCCAATCTGGGATTGGTTTTCAGGCTTATACACATTTTTTTTCTCTTTTTTTTTTTTTTTTTTTTTTTTTTTTTTAATTCAGAAAGAAACAAAGACTAGGCTGATGGAGGAGAAGAATTCTTCTCCACCAGCCTCATTGCAGAATTTTCTTGAAACATTTTGAAAAAGTCCTCTTTTAAGAGTGGCTTATGATAAATTTTCAATCGGTGGCCATTCACAATGAGAGGATTTTGAAACTCATCAATATTCTTGATTCGAACTGCTCCATTGCTAAAGACTTCATCAATCTCATATGGCCCAAGCCAATGAGTTTGAAATTTTCCTTTGAAGTCTTTAAACTTTGAATCAAACAGTAACGCCCAATCTCCCTTTTGAAACTTCTTCTCTTTGATATATCTGTCATGCCACTTAGTTATTTGGTGCTGAACTAGATCGGTCCTTAAAATTGCATCTTGTCTTATTTCATCTAGCTCATTCAGCTGTTCCATTTTGTGCTTTTGGGCTTCTGATAGACTCATCCCCAACTGAACTGCCATCTTGAAGGTCTTGACTTGGAACTCAATGGGGAGCAAGACTTCTTTCCCATAAACAAGTTCATAGGGAGAATGTCCTGTTGTGTTCCTCCATGTAGTTCTATAGGCCCATAACACTTCAGGAAGCTTTTCTGCCCAATCTCTTCTGTGGAGATGAACAGTTTTGGTGATGATGCTCTCAAGAACTTTATTTGTAGATTCCACTTGACCATTTGCTTGCAGATGGTATGGAGTAGATTTTCTGTGCTTGATTTTGTATTCTTCCATCAGCTTCTCGATCAAGTTAGATGTAAATTGACTTCCCTGATCTGTCACAATTTCTCTTGGGACACCAAAACGAGTAAAAATATCCTCAAAAAGAAATTGAACAACTGAATTTTCAGTGGCAGAAGGAAATGCCTTGGCTTCTACCCATTTAGTAACATAATCAGTGCAAACCAATATATACTTCTTTTGTCTAGATGGTGGATTAATAGGTCCAATGAAATCTAAAGCCCATTTTTCAAAGGGTTCGATGAGTACCTATGGTTGTAATGGCATTTCATTTGAAAGAGTTGGTCTCCCAACTCTTTGGCAGCTGTCACACCTTCTAACATATTGTTTTGCATCTTTGAAGAGAGAAGGCCAATAATATCCCAAAGAAAGGATTTTATAGGCAGTCCTCTTGTCAGCAAAGTGTCCACCGCACGGTTCATCATGACATGCCTTAAGGATGTCAGGAATTTCATCTTCCCGAACACATCTTCTGATCACACAATCTAGCCCTGTTTTGAACAATTCATTAGAAATCCATGAATACTTTGAACTCTCCTGAATGATTTCCTTTTCTCATTAGGAAATAAGTGTGGAGGTAGCTTCCCTGTAACCAAATAGTTAGCAATATCTGCATACCAAGGAGTTTTAGTAGTTACTGCAAACAAATATTCATCTGGAAACTTATCCTCTACAGGAGGATCTTCGTTAGTATTTTGGATTCTAGACAAGAAATCAGCTACTGTATTTTGTTTTCCTGGTCTATCTAACACAGTAATATTGAATTCTTGTAAAAGTAAAAGCCATCTTGTAACTCTGCCATTAGTAACAAGTTTGTTCATGAGATATCTAATTGCAAAATGATCAGTATGGACAAAAGTTTCATAGCCTGTTATATAATGTCTAAACTTGTTGCTTGCATGAACAACGGCTAAGAACTCTTTTTCAGTCACAGTATAATTTAACTCAGTGGGAGTAAAATTTTTACTGGTGTAATAAATGGCATAAGGAACTAAATCCTTTTGACCCAATACAGCTCCTAGAGCTGTATCTGAAGCATCCGTAGAAATATGGAAAGGAAGTTTCCAATTTGGCCCTCTCAAAATGGGTGCTTCAGATATCCTTGTTTTTAGAGTTTCAAATGCAGATTGACAGTTAGGATCCCACTTGAATTCACAGTCTTTTGTAAGTAATTTGAAGAGTGGAGATGCTATCTTGGTGAAGTTTTCAATAAATCTTCTATAATATCCAGTAAACCCAAGAAAACTTCTAACATCTTTTTGACAATTTGGAATAGGTAACTTGGAGATGACTTCAACTTTTGATCTATCAACTTTAATTCCATCTCCTGAAATATGATGTCCTAAAACAATCCCCTCAGTAAACATCATAAAACATTTTTCATGACTTAATGAAAGATTTGTTTCTTTACATCTTATAAGGACTCTTTCCAAATTTTCTAATGCCTCTTCAAATGAATTACCATAGACTGTAAAATCATCCATATAGACCTCTACACAATCATGAATTAGATCAGAAAAGATTCCTAGTACTGCCCGTTGAAATGTTGCGGGTGCATTACATAATCCAAAAGGAAGTACTCGATAAGCAAAAGTTCCCCAAGGACAGGTAAATGTGGTCTTGTCCTGGTCTTCAGGTGCTACCTGAATTTGATTGTAACTACTAAAACCATCCAAAAATGAGAAATACTTTTTGCCTGCTAAAGTATCTAATACTTGATCAATAAAGGGTAAAGGAAAGTGATCCTTCAAAGTTGCTTTGTTCAATTCCCTGTAATCAATGCAAACCCTCCATTTACCATTCTTTTTAGGTACTATAACCAAAGGGGAAACCCACCGGCTATCTGAAATGGGGTAAATGAAGTTTACATTAAGTAACTTTTGGAGCTCTTCTTTCACTATCTCCCTAAGGTTTGGATTCATCCTTCTTTGAGGTTGTCTGATTGGTCTACTGTTTTCCTCAATGTAGATGTGATGAATGCAAGTCTTAGGATCAATACCTTTCATATCAGTATACTCCCATGCAAATGCAGTAGAATGTTTTTGCAAGATTTTGGTTAGCTCTTCCTGTTGTGATTTTTCCAAGTTTTTGTTGATATTCAATGTTTTTCCTGGAAAAATATCAATGGCAGAACTACCAAACTCTTCCACAGAGAAAAGAGACATTTGTCTAGATGATAGACACTCAATGTCAGAATCCAAATGAAATTGTGTGTGGTCATATTCTGAAGATGGTTCAAAATTTTCTAATGTGTTCAGAATTTGACTATCTTCACTGATCTCAGAAATGGTAAAGACAGGTTGTATAGTATCTTCATCATCAACCCACTCATTGTCCCCTATTTCTGTAATTGCTTTTGCTGGAGGATACAGATTGAACTTCTTTGTCGAATTACCATTAGAAATATACATATCCCCAGACCTACAACTTATGAAAGCATCAGCTGTGGCTAGCCAAGGTCTTCCTAAAATAAGAGGATGTCCTCCTAGATTACTCTTGGGAGTTAAAATCATGAAATCCACTGGATATTCCCAAGTGTCTAGGGAGACTGGAATGTCTTCTAATACACCATCTGGTTTAATAATTGATCGATCTGCCAATTGCAATAAAGTAGGTGTAAAAAGAAGATTAGGAAGTTTTAGCTGTTCCATAGTCTGTCTACTCATGATGTTGATAGCAGCCCCTAAATCAATCAAAGTATTTGGTATTTCTACCCCATTGATATGTGTTTTGACAATTGGACTACCGGGATCTACATATTTCTGCATAGTAATTTTTCCCATCATGATATCTGCAATTTTCCCTACCAGGTGGATCCTTCTGGTATCTCTTGGTTTCCTTCCTGGTCTTTTAAAACTCAACTCCTTTATTGTTTTTGCTAGAATAGGAATCTCTTTAATGGCTTGTAACAAGGGAATCTTGATACAGACATTCTTCAATTCATCTAGAAAATTATAGTCAGGCAACCAAATTTGTTTTTCCACTCCTTTGTCAATTTGTAATCTTTCAGGAAAAGGAGGTGTGGATAAAGATGCAGGTTGCTCAGCTATAGGAGTTGTGGGGGTTAATTCTTTTTCTTTTTCTTTTTGAGTGTTTGGGTTTTGAAGAGATGCTTCAGAACCCTTATTGGCTTCAAGAGACTCTTCCTCAAAAATGCTTTGCTTTTGAGCATTTATAGAAGGCTTATCTAAGACTCTACCTGATCTGAGTTGTACTTCATTGACAGGAACAATCATATAGGTAGGAAATTGTTGACCTTCCATCATGTAAGCATTTTGAGGGTTTTTATTATTGGGGTTTGGCAATGGCTGAGAAGGAAGTTGATTTGACTTCTATTGGAATGGAAGCAAGAGTTGAGAGTTTGGATTCTGTTGAGAAGGTTGTTGTTGTTGTGGAAATGGAAATGATAGTTGTGGATTTTGATTTGGAAGTTGTGGAGCTTGTTGGTTTTGAAAAGATGGAGGATATTGGTAAAATTGAGCAAATCTCCCATAAGGATTTTGCATACCTTGTACCCATGATTGAAAAATATTTTGAGGTTGGGACCAAGGTTGTTGCCAAGGATTCCAATTTGGTGGGGGTTGAAAATTCATAGAGTTGTTAAACCCTTGATTTTGTTGCCCCTGACAAGGTCTCCTTGCGACAAAACAGAGAGATTCGAGTGTATTTGGATCTTCTTGAAAGACAGCTTTGAGCCCAGGGATTGAAGGACAATCCTTGCTCTCATGATTCTCTGAACAAATAACACATGTCTCTACAACTTTTGCATCCAAGGGACATTCCATTAGAGCATGTTTCTTCCTACACTTTGGGCAAAAGATGGCCAAAGCCTCAGCTTCTGCTTTCTGCTTATTGTGAATCTTAAGAGTGTCTAGTTGCTCGCTAAGACTCCCTAAGATGTTAGTTTTAAATTCATCAAGCATATTGCCAATCTCAGCCCTACCTACTGATCCAGTTGCAGATTTGTTTGCTCTGATGAGAGAAGGATCTCTAGGCCCTTTTTGAGTTTTAGATTTCCCCCTTGAGAGATGGACACATAGTTCTGCTATATCATTGAGTGAAAGTTGAGATATATCTCCCTTCCCCATCATGTTCAAAATATCTATCCATTCATCTCTAATGGCTTTCAATAGAAGGGCTTTTAAGGTCTCTTCATCTAAGTTGTTCATTTTTGCTCTTTTCAAGTTGTATTGAAATCTTTCAAGCAGATCCTCCAAATTTTCATCTTCTTTTTGCATCATTTTGAATACCTCATCCTTGTGATTGGTGGGCATACAATAGTCCAGGTACCTATCCAAAAATGTTTGTTTCATATCATTCCAAGACCTAATGGATTGAGTGAGTAATCCCATGAACCACTTCAAGGCTGCTCCTTTCAATGTTGAAGGGAACAGTTTGAGTTTTTGAGAGTCTTCCAGATAATCATAAGTTCGACAAACGACTTCAAACTCAAATAGAAATGTTTCAGGGTCCTCATTCCTCATCCCATGGAAGTTTGGGAGGACAGATGGTGAGATGTTTTTCATGGTGGCTCGGGAGTCCTCATCGACTATAGGAAATCCGAATGAGTTATCTCCATCCCTATTTCCCCCAATGTTACCTCGACCTCCTCCATTGTTTCCTCCTCCTCCTCCTCCTCTACCCCTACCTCTACCAAATCCAGGTGCTCCTTCCTCTATCATGGTAGTCTCCCCGGAGACTTCAGAGTTTTCTGGTTCCTCTACTAAGGGTGAACGAGAAGGAATTTCTCCCTCTTCTTCAGATGATTCTACTTTTCAATTACAATTTGTCCTCCTATGGAAGGAAGAAAAGGGTCCCTTTCTGATTCAGATTCGATGGATGGTGTGGGAGAGTCAACTATTGCCTCTTGAATTCCAGGAATCCTAGGGCTAGGAGTGTAAGTTGGAGATGATGGAGGTGTCTCTTGTCTATTCCTTGAAGTAGATGGACTTGTAAAAATCGAACTCTTGGCTCTAGCTAAAAACCTTCCCCTAGAATCTCTTGCTCTATGCATGTCATTTTTTATTTTCCTTCAAGTCGGGGTAATAATTCTCTTTCTGATCTTCTAGGTCACTCTAGGTGCAAGAAGAGAGCATACTCAAGAAACTATTAAACCAATAACTTTCTCTTTTCTGATCCTCCATATCACTCTAGGTGCAAGAGGAGAGCATACTTTGAGAGGTTATTAATTTTCCTTCCTTGAAATTTTCTTGTTTTTTTTTTTAGAATTGGCTACCTAATTTCACTTCCCCGGCAACGGCGCCAAAATGTTTGGTAAATTTAGTGATGTCTAAATTGCAACTTTTAAATGTCAACCCGGGGCTCGTAAGCTGATGAAGTGAGGTGTACTATATGTACTTAGGCAACTGTTTTCTTAATCTTTTGTCCTTTTTAGTTTTTTTAGTTTGTTTTCAAATGTATCTTTCCTACTGTGATGTGATGTGATGTGATGGAAATGAAATAAAGCAAGTGAAATGTGGGTGATTGTGGTGAGCTCTAAATGATTTCTCAAAACTTTAAAAAGTATTCTACAAGAAAGCTTGAACAACATCTGCAATAAAATCAACTCTTAAAGGAAAATGAAGACATCAAATAAAAGACTAATGACATCGGCCCAGTATCTCTGCTGCTGTAAGAAAATGAAAGTGAAATCTATATTAAATCCAACTAATAAGTAAAAGCAACTATCTCACACTATTTCAACCTTTCATCTCAATCCTCTCTATGAAAAGATCTCATGGAATGTTTAAGCAATGTGAAATTGAAGTGAAACTACATAAAAGAGACTAGTCACAAATACTTTAACTTCCTCTTAACTTCTTTCCTTTCAGCTGAATTTATCATGTAAGAAACAGTTATGAATAAGTCAAGTAATGTGAGTTCTAAAGCAAATTAACCAAGCTGTGCTAAGTGATATTTTGGCTCTCAATAAAGATATTGGATTATGGAAAAGGAACCATCAATAGATGAACAACTTAATATCTAAGAGCAGAAAGTAAATATGCAAATTAAAGAAATGACAGTAAGGAAAATCAAAGCTGCAAAACAATTAAGGTCAGCAACATAGACAAGATGATCACGCATGCCACTAGCTATGAAAAGAAAAGAAAGAAAATTGTCCCGGGCACGCCTAAGAAACCTGCATAACACACTGATCAGTCATGAACATAAAAGTGCAGAAATGTAAATTAGCAGAAATCAAAGTTTATGTACAGCTATTATACATGTTGAAAAGAAATAAAAACGTAGCCATTAAAAGACATCTGTACAGCTATTATACATGAAATCAGAAAAATAAATGCAAGAAATTAAAGATTAGTGTACAGGGCTTCAGCAAACAGGGGCCCTCTGCCTACTTCAGCCGGTTCAAGGAGCAGTTATACGCTTACGTGTAAAACAGTCTTCTCATGTATTGACAGCAAATGTAAAAGTACAGTGGGGAGCTCAAAATTACAAAGCGATTACAACAACGACTAACTATCCAGCGTTCAAAGACTCTTTATTTATAACATAGGAAAGCAAACTAACTTAACGAAAACTAAGCTATTCAAGCAGCTGTGTAAAAACACGTAATACTGCTGCGTCCTCGAATTTAGGCAACGGTCGTTGTGGGCTTTCAATCTGCTGTTGGATTCATGTTTCCCACTGTCTTCGTGGTTGAGGAAGATGCCACCTGTTCTTCACGTGCTCCAAAACAGAACACGCAGAGCCGTGCCACCGCCAATGACTTCTATTGACCGTATTTGCCTCCTCGTTGACCACGGGTTTTTATGACCGGTTTGGGTGAGCTGGAAGGACACACACCATGTCCTTGGTTCCACAAACTTGCCCATGTGTCTCTTCTTCCCGGAGGACACCTGGAACATATCATTTAATAAAACAGTTGCGGAATCCGGGGTTGGCTGCGGAAACCGGGATCAGCTGCGGAAACCCTGTGTGAGCTGTGGAAACGCAGCACTTTGAACCAAAATTCTAAACCAACAAAAGTCATTAGCATAATTAGCAAACCATGTAAAAAGCCCTAAAATACAATGATTTGAGCAATTTGATGGAGGGAATGAGTGGCAAAAGAAGGAAATGAATAGGAAAAGGAGGCTGAGAGGATGTGTAAAGAAGTGCAGGTTTGAGGCTCAACAAGCCCCATGCTCCCTATGAAAAGTAATCATGCCCAATCTAGTAACACTATACTTCCCGTCGTCACCCATCTCGATATGCATCTAGAGATCTTTCTCCTCTAGGTCACTGAATAACTCTTTTTCACCAGTCATGTGGAATGAAGCTCCACTATCTAAGTACCTTACACTTACCATCATTGATGACACCATGCATGAAATTAGGGAAAAGTCCAATTTGAATAGAGAGGCCAAACCCTCACCAACTGCTCCTCTTGAAGACTTCTTCTTGGACTTCTTGAGTGGAAAATTTGTAGCAAAATGGCCTAGCTCATGACAATGAAAACACTTAACTTTTGTCATGTCTTTCTTCTTACCTCCATGATAAGAATCCGATTTGGAATGGGAAGCTTTCCCTTTCCTCTTCTTTGCCTTAATCGCTAAGGCACAATTCTCTTCATCATCAATCTTTGATGAAGAGCCATCCCTGGTGTTCCTCCTCATCTCCTCCTGCATCAAATCCGACCACAGTCGTTCCCAATCTGGCAGCTTCTCTTGACCATTGACAGAGTCCTGATAACTATGCCAACTCTTTGGGAGCCCTAGAAGAGAAATATTCACCATATATTCTTCAGCAACCATGATTCCAACACTTCCAAGTTCATCATGACATTGAGTGAACTTGGTCAAATATTTTGAAATAGTCTCGCCTTTCTCCATTTTTATTTTTCGAAGTTTGTCCTTCAATGCCAATTTCTTTGGTCACTATTGTTCTGATACAAGTCCATCAATTATTTCCACATAGCATACGGAGTTTCCTTGCCATGGAGACCTGAGACAATGTGGTCTCGAACTCCCTCAAGGATTATCCACCTTTCCTTCGCTAGACACTTCTTCCATTTAGCCAAATTTTGTGCATTTGATGCTGCTGGCTTAGGAATTTGTTGATCAATGAATTCCTTCAAGCCATTATCCTCTAGCATAGCCTCCATTCTGTCCCTCTAGGCTATAAAATTCGAGCTTCCTTCCTAGGCATACTTGAGCAGCAAACCGTAGAACGCCATCTATCGATTCTGAAGTATGTATTGCAATTTCGAATTACACTTATAACCCAAAACTCAAAACTTCGAAATATCCTCTAGTATAATGTTCTCATCTCTGATACCATGTAGAAAATCATGTAGATTCACAAGCTAATGCAATTTACTAAAGCATAGGACAAGAATCTACTTTTAATTTCAACCAGCGGAAGCCAATAGATCGATGAAAACAATAATTGACAAGAGGAAGATAATCAAGAACACATAACACAATAAATATTCAGGGAAAGCCACAGCTCAAAACCCCACTATCTGTATTGCATATATCAGAAATCCAAGATGATAATACAATGTTTTCTCACAAGAACAATCCCAGCACTCAGTATAATCAATCCTCAGCTCACAAGCAAGCTCTTGACCAACACTTAGCCAATTCTACAGCTCTCCAAACACATATTCTTTGCGCGATTCCTATGGTTGAATGGCCCATATTAATGGGAATCCAGTGCATCTAAAACTGTGCAATCCCTTCTACGTTCAGTTCCTCATTGCATGCATAATCTATACAACTCAGTAAATCATATAACTGATAGTACATTGTCCCTACACTCTAGTCTTAACTAGGTCTTTCTCAAAATTGACATGCATGAGTTTAACTAATTATTATTTCCTCAAACAACTTAGAACTAATTTAATTTAACTCAGTACACTGATTTATCTCATTACAACTCACAAATAACATATACATGACTTCAGAAAGACTTCCAACTCTAAATTCCTAAGCTAATTAAGTTAATTAAATTTAATTAACTATTTACAAGTTGCTATGAGAATAGAATTCGATTTTAATTCTCAGTATAATTCAAAGACAAATTAAACTGAAATTTCTTGTTGCCATTTCTCAACATACAAGGCCTATCAGAAATAATGTATGTTATGTTTTTTTATGGAATAATGTATGTTGTGTTTTTTATGGTTTCCTCCACATCCCGATCTCAGTGAGTCTAGTGGGAATGAGAGAAAGGAGCATGTTGAGATGAATTTTGTACTCAATGTTTTTTTTTAAAATCTAATGAAAATACTTTGATTGACAAAAAAAAAATCAATATAAATAAACATTATTTTGTCATAATATTAATTATTGTAATTAAAGTACAATTTAATCAAAGCATGAGGATTGCTGGAAATCATGTCAAATTTATTATTTTGAAAAAGTTGTGTATATTTTAGGAAATGTTTGTAAATTGGGGTAGAGGCTCTATCCATGATTGGATGATGGGCAACAAAGTGTGACATTTTTTAAAATCTAGAACTTTTTGCCATAAAGATAAATTCAGTACAATTTAATTAATTAGAAAATTTTAATTTTGAAAAAAAAAATATCTCTTAAGGCTTCATATATGAAAATTGATTATTAAAAAAATGGATTTAATTCAATTTGGATGCTTGATAAATTCAAAATTAAGATAAATCTATAATGAATTTGCATATGTGATAATTTTGGTAAATGATTATTAAATAATTTATTTTTATATTTAAATGATTATATTTTATTATTTTTAATTAATAAATTAATATATAATTGAATTAATAATATTTTATTTTATATTCAAAATATTCTTATATTTATTTTTATATGGCTTTATTATATGAATTATTATTATTATTATTTAAATTTATATAATTTCATTATATAATTTTTTTTTTAATTTATAATGAGTACAATGAGTGGTCATTGTATTATAGAGAAATAAATAAATAAATAAAAATTAATATTCAAATCTTTATAAATAAATGAAAAAATTCAATATTCAAATTCTTATAAATCAATCTAACATATATATATATATATATATAATTTTCTAATTTTCTTTTACACAGTCATTTGGTGTTCTTGTTTCCTTTACATGTCCATCATTACATAGACTCAATGTAAAGTGATGGCACTATTAATTTTACCACTTTTACTGATATAAGAAAAAACAACCAATGGTAAAAGAGATATATTAGAATATTGTAAAATCAAATTAAAGTTACTCAAGTTGTAAATGGCTCAATATTGCTTGGAAGCAGTGAATACTTCCTAAACTCATATGTTTCGAGTGGCTGGCCATCCATGGCCATATCTTCGCATGGGATCCCTACAACATAGGGGATTCAACCGACCCAATATCTGTCACATGTGCAGAATGGAAGCTGACTATGCAAATCATCTACGAATATTTGTCACGTGTGCATAATGGGCATGCTGAATATGCAAATCATCTACTAATATTTTTCACGTGTGCATAATGGACGTTGAGTATGCAAATCATCTACTAATATTTATCACGTGTAGAATGGATAGTGAGTACGTAAATTACCTACTAATAAGATGTCCTTTTGCAATGACGGTATGGGATGGAGTGTTGGACACACTAAACATTGGCACACTGAAGGTACACATTACACGAAAAATATATGAGACATTGGATTAAAAAACATTCAACACATTGCTACCTTTCATTCTTCATTATATGGACTGTCTAGAGGTTCAGAAACTCTAAAATTTTTTAGTCAAAAGAGCCCGGGAAGCCACTTTTCAATTAGTGGCATACTACGAAGAATGTGGAACTAGGACAAAAACAGCCAGAAAAGAATGCCCAAAATAAAAAATATTAGACAAAAAATTGGCCTTATGTTTTTTTGATGTGGCCTGACAGCAAAGGAAATGTGGTTGTGGTGCATACATCATAATTGAAAGTGGCCATTTTGTTGTGGTGCATACATCATAATTGAAAATGGCCATTTCTACCACCACTGGTGGGAGGGGGTACAGGAATAAATAGCAAGGCAGAAATCATTGTACTATGGGGCATCCTTTTAATGGAAAAATGGTTGGATCTAGATCATCTACAAATTTATGTTGACGCAAAGGCCATTATAGATTGGGTAAAGGATTATACAGATTTTAACCCTCCAATTCTGTCAAATTGGATATCAACGCATCAAGGCACTGGTAATTAGTGGCATACTACGAAGAATGTGGAACTAGGACAAAAACAGCCAGAAAAGAATGCCCAAAATAAAAACTATTAGACAAAAAATTGGCCTTATGTTTTTTTGATGTGGCCTAACAGCAAAGGAAATGTGGTTGTGGATGTGGTTGTGGTGCATACATCATAACTGAAAGTGGCCATTTTATTGTGGTGCATACATCATAATTGAAAATGGTCATTTCTACCACCACTAGTGGGAGGGGGTACAAGAATAAATAGCAGGGAAGAAATCATTGTACTATGGGGCATCCTTTTAATGGAAAAATGGTTGGATCTGGATCATCTACAAATTTATGGTGATGCAAAGGCCATTATAGATTGGGTAAAGGATTATACAGATTTTAACCCTCCAATTCTGTCAAATTGGATATCAACACATCAAGGCACTGGTAGTTCGAGAGCATCTCTTTCCAGCGCATATATAGAAAACAAAATAAGATAGCAAAAGCTTAACAAATTTTTAAAATGATGAAAGAATTATATTTTTTTTTTTTTTGTTACATTTAGAAATATAAGTCTGTGTACTAAGAAGTTATTAAACATACATATGTAAAATGGGAAAACTCAAAAAAATAAAAAACAAGATAATAATTTCTAGTATTGGCGTGTACTATCTGATTAAACATGAACAAAATGACAAAAAAAAAAAAAAAAAAACATCTTCAGGAGCACGATTAAGAATAACAACTTTCGTGAACAGCTCATTATTACCACGCTGACTTGCCCCCTTGGCCGATAAAAGCAAAGACAATACCTTTCACTCCTCGCACGATGGAAAATATCATTACATACCAAAATATACATTTTATTTTTCATTTAAAAGAATGTTAATATTCCCAAGCCTCTAACATCCTTACACGCCATGACCAAAAATGTTACGAAGCTAATTTCATTAAAGCAAAAGTTAATATTCCCCTCCAAATCTAAATCACACGCAAAACACCACATTTGTATTCTTATCATCACAAAGGATATGAGAATTGGGTTATGCTTCAACTCTCCCATAAACTTTTAAACTTTAACTCTCACATTCGCGTTAACTTTTCATTTTTCTTCAGGCCCGTTCGTCCTCTCAGGGTTCGTATAAACTTTATTTTTCTCTATGTTCACATGATAATCAAGAAATTATTAGCTGTGAATGAATAAATAGCATGGATGCATCATTGCTCAAAGTTAGTCGTTAAAAAATATAGTCATCGGTTAATTTGTCACTAAGTTAAAAACTAGTCTTTATGTGATAATTAAATATTTTATTTTGATAGTATAAACAAATTATTTAATAATAAAGATAATTAATTATTATAATGTAATTTGTTAGGGTTTGACTTATTTAAGATAAATTTGGCCTAAGAACTCGTCTTCCTCGGACGTAAGGAAACAAGTTAACGGCCCAAGACCCAGAGGCATCTCGCAGGAGTGATAGCCTGCTCCCTTACGGACCACCAGTGGGTTATTACAGGTGGTGTGGTTTTCCTTGATAACAGTGATGCGTCGAACCGACATTGGCGAATAGCACCCAGAAATGGTTGTCCTCACTGTTGGTTTGACAACTAAGTTTGATAGGTTTTTCCACCTTTTGGAAAAAAAAAAAAAGAAGAAAAAGAAAAGAAAAAGAAAAGATAAATTTATTAGTATTACAAATTAAAATATTATTAATTTCTATAATAAGAATATTATTTGTTAAAATATTTAATATTTAGTTAGGAACTAGTCATTATGTAATAATGAATTATTATTTTACTTCAGTATTATAAATTAAATTAATTTAATAATATTAATTTTTATAATTGTGTTATCTAAATAATTAATTTATATAATGTGATTTGTTAGGGTTTGACTCATCCAAAATAAATTAGGTTTAGGCATAATTTATATCAAAGTATTTATATTCATTGTAAGTGAATAATTTTATTTCCATTAATAGGACTATTATTAATAATACCATAAATTGTTAGAGGAGAACTTGTAGAGGAGGAAGGCTAAAAATGAAAAATAATTTTTTTTAGGATAAGTTAGGCCAACCAATTAGAAAACGGTTTTTCATATTAAGCAAAGGACGGAAAAGGGGAGAAATAGAAAAACGAACAACGAATAGGGAAAAGGAGAGGGAGGGAAAAGTCAAGAGGAGAGAGTAGAATCCAGCTTTTAGCTTTTACTTAATTTATCATCCTTATTAAGGTTTCTGGTGCGCCTCTCAATTTCAATCACTTCCTTGAGTTTCCTGTGGTGGAAATGATAAACCCGAGCAATGACTTTGGATTCTTCAATGCACGCATGATGTTTCAATTTCTGTGCATGTTTAGCAAGGGTCTATGTGCAGGATCGATTGTGTCTAATGTCAACAACATGTTTGATAATTCTTTGCTTAATGGATCTTCCTGTTTCCCCAATGTATGGGATACCACAGGAGCAGGGAACAAGGTAGACCCCTTTTGTGTCTTTAGAGTCAATAGGGTCCTTTATGGATCTAAGGGAATTTTTAATGGTTTTGAGAGGTTTAAAAGAGGAAAAGACATTCATCTTCTTAAGAATATGGACAATCCTGTCCATAGTTCCTTGATATATTAATGGTTATTTTTTTCTAAGTTTAGAAATGGTGAGGCTACATCATTGTCATTTGGAAAACAATACATCCATCACCCTCTATCCAAGATTCTATAAACTATTAATAGATATTTTTAAAAATACAAATTAATAGTTAAAAAAAATTTAACATATTTTAGATTTTTTTTAAAATACAAGTTAATCGTTAAAAAAATTCAACATATTTTAGATTTTTTAATATTGGAAATTTATATATTTTAATTTGAAATTTTATATAGAATGATAATTAGTACACTATTTTTAATCTTAATTTATATCTTTTAAAATCCATAAAATTATTTTTGAAGGTTTTAAATCTAATCTAATTTTTAAATTTTTAAATTGAGATTATTTATCTAATAAATATAAAATATAAGCCCGTAGAGCATAGAGAAGAAGGTGATAAGGTATTTATTAAGTGATGTAAAGATCATCAATTCTACACTCAATGGGAAAAACATCCAACCATGTTAAAGGCTAATGTGGTCCAAGCCAAGATGATTTTGATAGCTCAAGCCATAGAAAAAACTTCCCAATCATCTCAATACTCACATAAATTAGTAAACTCTCTCTCTTAATTACAAATCATTTTTTATATTGATATTGTCTTTAAAAACAAACAGAAAAACTCTACAAACATTTGTTTAAAAAAAAGACACACACATTGCGTTATAAATTTTATTATTATTATTATTATTATTATTTTAATATTTAAATATAATATTAATAATTGTTAATTCAAATTAAACATTTAATTTAAAATATAAAGTTATAAATATAATATAAAATAGTATACTTAATTTATAACATTTCTTTCACATTAATTTTTTTTTTTTTAACATCAATTTATTTATTCTTATTTTTTCATTTAGATAAACATTTTATAAACTATTATATTAATGTGTTTTACTGTAAACTTATAATTTATTTGTTCCACATGTTTGTTAATTCAATGGGGAGTTTACTTTTCTTTGAACTTGTAACACCCCCGTTACTGTAAATATTTGTTTAGTTATTGTCATTTACTTTTATTGCGCGAGACCTGATAACTTGTGGGCTTAGAGGGAAGCCTAATGAAACATTAATTGTTCAAAAGTTTATTTTATTATTTGTTTAAAAAAAAGGAGAAATCTTAATGAACATTGATGGAAAATGTGCCCTGTTAGGGTTTTGGTCTGCTGCTTCTAAAAATTCACTGCAATGTCAGTCTCTCAAACCCTAGACGTTTTTCCTCAAATTAACGAATTCTGACAGGTCAGATGAGTGACCTAGTAGGTAGGGCAGAGATCCCCACCTAACTAAATCTTGACAACTTTATTAAGTAACTTTCCATCACGGACAACACATTAGTCATAATGCTAACAACTTCAGCCCACAAGTGCAATGCTAGGCCTTGGTCATGTAACATCACCCTTGCTTCTCCCACAATACTTTTGTTCTTCCTCTCATCCACCCCATTTTGTTATGGGTTTTCGGGTGCTGTCAACTCTCGTCGAATGCCTTCCTTTGCATAGAAATTTTTAAACTCATTTGACACGTACTCACCTCCATTATCTCTCTTGAGAGCCTTCACTTTCTTGCCAATTTCTTTCTCAACAAGTGCTTTGAATTCAAAGAACTTAGAGAATGTATGGTCTTTCTTCTCCATGAAGAAGATACAACACTTCCATGAGAAATCATCTACAAATATAACATAATACATGTCCTTGTTAGTGGAGGTTATCGAGAAATTTCCACAAACATCAAAGTGGATACTTTCAAGGATTACATTCACCTTGTTGTCCCAATCATTGAAGGTGGCTTTTGTGTACTTCCCCAAGGTACACCCTTTGCATGTATCTTGCTGCTCTAGTGCTCCTTTGGGGAGGCCTATGGTAATTTGTTGCATAATATTCTAAGCACCCTGATGTAAATGGCCAAGTATTTTATTCCATAGTTCGTCAACATCATGACCTTGCACCTTCTCTGCCTTTGTGCTCAATGTAACACAATCTTCCACATCTAGATTGTAAAGGTTGTTCAATCGAACCCCAATCTTCTTCACTTTTCCTGTGGCTATGTGTCTTAGGAAATCTTTCCCTTTGTTGAAGATCACATCATAACCATGGTCTTTTAACACTGCGATGGAAATTATATTATTCTTTAGACCAGCACAAACATCACATCCTTAAGCCTGAGAGGTGAGCTCATCTCCCTTTGGAAGGTGATTATACTAATACTAGTCACGTTGTACCTTCCATCATCTCCCATCTATATGGGCATTTGGAGATATTTCTCCTCTAAGTCACTGAAAAAATTATTTCTTCCCCATCATTTGGAACGAGGCACCGCTATCTAAATACCACACACTCCCCATCATTGTGCTTGCCATGCATGAAAAAAGGGTGAAGTCCAACTCAAATTGTGAAGTGAAATATTCACCTTTCGCTCCTCTTGAGGACTTCTTGCTTGCCTTCTTATGTGGACACTTAATTACATAGGGTCCGAGTTCATGACAATGAAAGCACTTGATTTTGGATAAGTTTTTCGTCTTTCCCCCTTGACTAGATTCTGCTTTGGATTGGGATTTATTCCCATTCCCTTTTTCTTCATTTCCAACAAAGGCACAATTTTCCTCATCCTCACACTTGGATGAAATCTCGTCTTTGGTGTTCCGCCTTATTCCTTATTGCACCAAATCAGACCCTAAACATTCCTAACTTGGTAGCTTCTCCCTCTCATTCATAGAATCCTAGTAATTGTGCCAGCTCTTGGGAAATCCTAGAAGGGCTAGGCTTACTAAATCATCTTCTACAGTCATAACACCAACATTACCAAGTTCATCACGACATTGTGTGAGCCTACTCAGGTATTATGGTATTCTTTCATTTTCTGTATCTTGATATTTTGAAGCTTGTCCTTGAGAGCCAGCTTCCTATGGTCACTATTATTCTCGAACAAATCTGTCAATGCTTGCCACATTGTATACGAGGTCTCTTTCTCATGGATATTAGAGACAATATGGTCTCTTACTCCCTCCAATATGATCCTCATCGCCTTGGATACACACTTCTTCCATTCTGCTAGATTCTTAGCATCAGTTGTTATCGATTTCGGGATATCGTTATCAACAAATTCCTTCAACCCATTATCTTCCAACACTACCTTCATGTGGTCCTTCCAAGAAACATAATTTGAGATTCCCTCAAGGGCATACTCGAGTCTTAGTCCATACAAACCCATCCTACTAGATCTGAAGAATTGATCCAGGAAATTCAATCCTCCTGCAATAACAGCTTCGAATTCTCTTCTCTACTTGTGAATCTTGCTTTGATACCATGTAGAAATTTAATGTGTAGATTCAAAACTGCTCTGGTAATATACTTAAACACAAGACTCAAATATACTCTACTCATCTGAGGAATTAAATTCACGATTGAGAACACAAATCATAAACATGGTGTAACACCCTCCTCCCAAATTTACCCAAGCTAACAGATCCACCTAGGTAAACATGTGACGAAGAGTTACCATGATATGATTCAACTCCCCAAATATAGTTAAGGAAGTGGCACTGACATGAAAAGACCAATATGAACTCCACACACGCTACAAAACCTTCAGGAGCTAACCAACCCTTCCAGGTGACCAACCCCTGAGGCAACTTACCATTTTCTGAACTAGAGCCCCAATCGCTCCTTTTCCAAGCCCTCCAAGAAATTGAGAGCCTCCAGTCACTTCCATGAGCCTGATTAAGTGCAATTGTAGCCTTTTTCCACCAGTGTTATGCCAATGACTATGATTTTAAGTCTATTTTCCAGGGCTAGGACCGAGTCACTACCCAAAACTCCATGAAACTTCCAAGACTCATAAAAGACATGAAGACAATGCTTTTGATAACAAACTTGATCAATGACTTAACTGGACCCCTACTAGCCATGATAGACATTTCGTCAAACATGTCACGAATATGAAATCTACAGGTCATAACAACAGATCTAAGCATAGGGGTATCATACTTATCTGATAATCCCTTAGAAGCATTGATGTGTTATCACAATAGTTGCATTATCATCTATTAGGTCATATATTCATTATACATTCATGTATTAATTAAAACATGATGAGAGCCAAAAATCATCAATGTCATAAAACTTACTCATAACCAGCATATAACCAACATAAATAACAAGGATATGACAAACATAAAAACCATGTATGAACCAATACATTTGCACATAAAATACTAAGGAGAAGGAGCTCTTATTAATGAATGCATAGGCCGACCAGGTATGGGACTTCCAGGAACCACCTCAACATAGATTGGGCTAAACCAAATCTCTCTTTCAGCCAATCACCCCCATTCTATATTCCAAGCATGAATGTGCGATCTCATGAAACAAATCCAACAAAATTGAACCGGGGCTTCCAGAGGCCAAACCACCTCAACCCTCTACAAGTGATTCCACATCATGGTTGGACATCACTAACCATCACCAAATTGGGCTCCAGAGAATTTGTTCTAACCAGGGCTTCCAAGACTAGTAACTCAACCCATAGTTGTTGCGAGCTCTAGAGTGTTTTTCCAACCAAGGCCCTAGGATGTTAAAAATAGCAACAAGAAATGTTAAAAATAGCATGAAGAAAGAAAAATCCTAATTTAATTTTTCCTTGAATTAAATTGGGAATTAAATTGTAATTCCACATCTCATGACAACTTGTAATAGTTAACTAAGTTAATTTTACTTCGTTAGATCAGTTAAATTCGAGTTGGGGGTATAACTAGAGTCTTGTAGAGTGTCTCCTACAATTAGGAGCACTAGTTGAGTTTATTTTGAAATGTAATTATTTAATTCATAACAACTAAGTTAAATTCAGATAAACTAGTTCCAATTTATGGAGGAATTAATGGGAGATATCGTAGTGAGGTGTAACCAACAACAATGCGGTGTAACTAGCAGTAGTGGGGTGTAACTTACTATAGTGGGGTGTAACCTGCAGTAGTGTGTAACTAGCAGTAGTGGGGTGTAACTAACAGCAATTGGGTATAACCAACAGTAGTGGGGTGTAACCAGCAACAATGCAGTGTAATCTACAGTAGTGTGGTGTAACTCACTGTAGTGAGGTGTAACCTACTGTAGTGGGGTTTACCCTATTGTAGTGGGGTGTAACTTACTATAGTGGGGTGTAACCCGCGGTAGTGGTGTGTAACCTGCAGTAGAGGGTATAACCTGCAGGGGTGGGTTGTAACCTGCAGTGGTCAACTAGTAAACTAAAGATTCACTAATAATTAACTCATGCATGTCAAATCAGAGAAAGACCCAATTGAGATTGGAGTTCAAGGATAGTGTACTATTACTTGTAAAATAATCTAAATTAAACTTATGGTGCATGCATTTAGAGGAAGGCCTATGAGGATTGTGCAATTCATAATTGAGGAATTTCCGCATTAAATAGAGGTTAATTCCCAAGGGAACAACGTAAGGAATTAGGAGCTTGGAGGCTTGGAAATTTGACTAAGCATTGGCCAAAGGTAGTCAGTTAGACAGAGGATAGAAAATACTTGTGTAGGTTGAGCTCAAGGTTGAGAAGAGCATATTTTATTCATCCATATTCTTTGACTACTGAAATATATAGATAGAAGGGGTTTTTAGCTGTGGCTTTCCCTAGGAAATCATTTTGTTACGTGTGATTGAATTCTTTCTCTTATATGCTTTGTGATTTCATCAATCGTTTAATTATTTCTACCAACGAGTAGAGTAGATTCAAGTCAATTGTTTTAGTATATTACAATCTACAGTTTGAATATAGAATAAATTTCTACATGGTATCAGAGCTAGATTTGTAGAAATTTCTACATGGTATCAAAGCTAGATTTGTACGAATTTCTACATGGTATTAGAGCTAGATTTGTAGAAATTTCTACATGGTATCAGAGCTATATTTGTAGAAATTTCTACATGGCATCAGAGTTTAAATCACGATAGAAGAAAAGAATTTGAATTCTTCTTAATGGAGCTAAGAATTAAAACTCTTATGGATCAACTATTTGTAGACATTATGTGTAGAATTCTTAATGGAGCTAGAAGGGTGCTAGCGGGAAGATCAGTGAGCCAATGTTTAGTGACACAAAAAGGAGTTATGATCATTGATATTGGTAGATCGAGGAGAAGTGAGATTTCTCATAGGGAGATCGCAATTCAGAAGGAGTCTAGTTTCAGAGGGAGCAACCTTATGGAAGCTAGTACTTTAGGATATGGGGAGATCAAACTCATTATTGCAGAAGTTGCAGCAGTAGTGCAGAAGAACTAGCAGAGCAGTAGCAACAATAGTATGAGTAGATCACATTTATCTCATGCATGAAAATCCTTGGGGAGCAAGGCATATACTAGAAATTTGGTGGTTGAGAGGGAGCATGAATTACCTCTCAACATGCAGCCTAAAAAGAAGCCTCAACAACTTGTGGAGAAACCTCAATTGGAGAAGCAAAGAGGATATTGAGTGGAGACATCCACTCAAGAAGAGACCTCCAATAGGGGGAAATTTCAAGCCAAGTGGGCAGAAGTAGCTGTCAGGCGGAAAGAGTCGATAGTGCGGACACAACCAACCTCCCTAGGAGCCTAAGACTCTCTAGTGACAAACAAGACAAACAAGAGCAATCCTTCTCTAAACATGCATTTACTATATAAGAAATCAAGTGTTTAGATCCTACCTGTAGTCCAACGCTGTTGTAGCAGTCCAGCCTCGCTGATCCGGATGAGCTCCTCCTTCACTTCGAAACCTGCATTCACTAACAATCAAACGATTAAATAGCACTTGATAATCTCATAAAATAAAACATATTTAACACATAGACCAAGGAGTACATGAAACAACTCATAAATAACAAGTTATTGAGAAGAATGGACTCATTTGCATTAATAGGAAACAAAAGGAACAATTACAACCAGAGCCTTGGTGTTGTGCAAGTCCCTCCCAGGGTCCATCAAGAGTTCTCCTTTACTTTGACAAAGCTCACCCACTTCCAAATAGAACAAGCAAAGATGGTAATCTCTCCTCACAAGCTTCTAAATGGGAGTCCTAATTCCAGCAGCATCTACCCTTAGAAATGTTTAGCTTCCAACCTCCCCTCCTTCTGGCCCAATGCCTGTATTTATAGTGCTCAAGAGGAAGTTAATCAGGTCCACCATCAATGGGATAATCCCCTCTTTGGATGGGATAGCTCCCTTATTGATGGGATAAGTTCCTCTTTGGTAGGGGTACATGAACCATCTGGAGGCGCTTCATACACGTCAAACATACTTCTAGAAGCCTCTAGAAATGACCACAAGTAACTTTTTTGAAGTGAAACTTGCGCTTTTTGACCTTTACAGGGGTACGCACCTGCCCCTTTACATACAGAGCGTACAAGTACGCAGTTTTTGTGAACATTAGGTGCGTATACGCAGGTAAGGCCGAGAGAATCTGCGTACCCAGAGATAAACACATTTGCAAAGACTTTCTCTCTTTTTGGAGTTTTGACATGGAGAGCAGAGGCATAAGACTTGCCCAGGAGGATAGCATGACTGTTGATAGAGCCATACTAACTGTAAATAGCCATGGTGACATTTTTTAGTGTAACAGATTGCCCCCTAAAGTGCGAAGCCTGTAGTAGATTAGGGTTTTGTATTATCTAGGAAGGGTGAAGCGCTTTATCATTTCAAGGATTATCTCGTGGAGAGCCTGGTCAGAACCTGCAATTTTCAACACAAAATACATGTATAAGATTATATCATCGCTGAGGTAGGCATTCCCATACTCAGATCAAAAATTTAACTAACAGACTAACTACTCTGATACAGGAATGATCTTGCAGTACATCATAATCATAGACTTTCGTAGACACAGTATGGGCGCAGCCATCTGTTTATGATTAGTCTACTAGATAATGAATACAAAACTCCTCGCAGCCTGGATGGTGGAAACTAGATCCAGGGTCTTCATTTCTACTTCCCGAATTGGTACGATTCTAGCCATGCGAATAAATGAGTTGATGTCGAGCATGGTAGAAACCACTTGATTACCAGTCGATGATGTAAACTGTTAACAAGTGTGAGAGAAACCACCAGTAATGTCAATGGTTCTCAAAGTACCCAGTACAATCCATGAGATGTGAATGAATGAGTTGATGTCGAACATTTCACGGAATCCTTCGATCGAAAGTCAATGATGTAAACTGACGTCAAAGGTGAGAAACCTGCCATTAATGCATGCAGACTTCAAGGTACTGACGATTTCTAAGTCATCTCTCTAGATAATGTGCTGATGTCGATAGAAAGCGACCCGTTGCAGGAAAGCCCACAACACGTAATCATTGTTCAAGTTGAAGAAATGTTGCTGTAAAGACTGACTCAGGGATGGTCAAATGGATGACAAGTATTTTGCAGATGAAAGTTTTGCTTGCAGACCTCTTGAACACATAACGACACAACAGATGGCTTGGTGACGAATGACTCAAAGTTAATCCCCGGAACCCGGCTGAAGACTTTCAATGTGGTTTGATCAACTGTGAGGTAAAGGATTTCTCAACCCAGGTGAATGAAAAGTGTCGTGTTCAAGAGTGGTAATAAGGTTTCTTTTGAGACAAAGGATAACAAATAGGCTCATTCTTCTCTCTTTTCCCCCACCATTTCTGGCAAGTACCTCTTTATTTTTAACAAGCTTGAGGAGGATAACATATGCTTGATTATAAGCTCATCCTTCGGATGAGTCCAACCTAGTTTTGATTCAAACCCTGGGAAGGAGTGGTTCGTTCCTGTTTGTAATTGAACAGGTCCTTTACTGTAAAATTTTAACGAGCCCAGCATGGGAGAAACTCGGCGTTTTTCAATTTTAGAGAGTCTGAAAAACTTAAGAAGACTCTAGGTTGAACTTTTTCGTAAATTTGTGTCTCCCAAGCCCGAAAAAGTATAAAATAATACCTGGGAAAACCGCTTGATCTTGCGACCAAGGAGTACTTTCATGATTAGTGTCTTTGACTTGAAACGTAAAAAGCGATCAAGGACACGTCGTTTTATTTCCATATCGAGTTTGAAGCGACAAAAACCCGGCCATCTTTTCCTGTTTTTACGGTCAGAAAAGAGCTATAAGGGGACCGTCTTTTAATTCCGTTTTAACGAGTGTAAAAGAAACGCTCGGCAATCTTTTCATATTTTAGGAGTCAGAAAAGAGCTTAAAAGATGACTCTGATGTTTCGGTTCGTGAAAAATGATGATTTTACTCTAAAGTCCTTTTGTCCTGCACAAAAACGACACATTACTCATACCTATTTAAGATGGGTAAAAATACATTGAAAAATGTCCTTTCATGGTAAAAAATAAACAAACTTAGCATTCATTCATCCAAAAAACCTATAAAAAGACTTTTTACCATGTCATTTTACCATTTTACTGTTGAGGTTGAGAAAAGGGCTTTTGACAAGAAAACTTCCTGTGGTCATTGCGGAGAATCCGACCGTCAGAATCGAATGCCGTCTCATCAGGTATTCTACGACATCCTTCTCTTGCTTTCCATCCATTTAAAATTCATTTTTAAGTTTTTATTTGATTTTTTGGGGGTCTTGGGGTTTCAAGATGCGCCCTTCGGGGTACGCAGGTCATGCACTGCTGACCTGCGTACCCCGATATTTTCTCAATGGGGAAAATAATAGGGGTACGCAGCCAGCCTTAAGGGAAGCTGCGTCCAGACGCTCTGTCCCTAAAAGCCGGGGTGCGTACCCCGCAAAACGCATTTTGAAACCCTCATTTCTCCAAAATGAACCAAAATTTTAAAATTTTATGGATTCTAACAGATGTTTTATGATGTGCAGGGAGCACACCATGCTTGATTGGCGTGAAAGAGAGCACGAGGACGTTGATTTGGCCGCGATAGGTCATCAACCTTCCATTGATGCATTAAAAGCATGCGGATTGTATAAACATTGGGCCATACTTGGCATGAGGGGCCAGGTGCCATTCCTTGAGTGGCTGGTTGAAAGGTGGAACATTCAAGAGCAATGTTTCTACATCGGAGAGCACCAGCTCGAGATAGAGCCCTCCGACATATATTTTCTCACTGGCTTGCCTAACAGGGGCGAGCAACTCTCTCTATTCGGGACTAGGCCGGGTGGCCAATCCCTTGCTAGTCTCCGGCTAGAGTGGTGCAACAATCAAAACCAGGAGAAGGGGATAGAAATCAAGTACATATCCCGACCTGAACTTATGGTGATAGCCTTTACTGTTACCAGACTTTGCGGCGCGGCCGCTTTGCACCATGCCACCGGGTCCCAAATGCGGATGGCTATAGATTTCTTCCAAGGCACCATTTTCAACTGGTGCGATGCTGTGTTGGCCAATTTGAAGGGCCAACTAACCAGGGAAAAGAGAGGACAACTGAAGACCTTTGGATATGGGCCTTTAGTCGTGAGTTTTGCCCTAGAGAGAGTTCCAATGCTGGTCCCCCAGCATCTTACAGTTCCAGTTGGGGCTCCTCGGGAGCCTAAGTTGACGAGATGGGTTGCGGTAATGGCCCGGCATCCTGATGAGGGCGCAGCAGTTGTTCGATTTCCTGATGGTTACTTTCACTGGCTAGAGAGCCAGGTCTTTGCTATTCAGGACTTTCCTTATGCTGGAATGGATTTTCGGAATGATCCGGACATGGTTCTTCCACAGGGAGAAGAGTGGGACGACAGAGGTATTTCATTTTTCACAAGTTTTCAAATTATGTATATATATTTTTTTTGTTTTTATATATCGCCTCAAAACTGACAGCACAAATTTCCCAAATGCATATGTAGTTCCACGGCGTCCAGCCAACCTCCGGGCTTTTGAGAGGAGAGTACCAGCTGTACCAGCACCAGCCCCATAGGATGCGGCCACAGAGACCTTAGCCGAGCTGGAACAGGATCTAGAGCGTCTGACGGCGGATATACCAGAGACCACCATAGATGACATTCCCATTCGACTTCAGCGCTATGTGGTCGTAGTCCCAGGACCTTTTAGGAGGTTCTTGTGTAGGGTAGTGCGGGCAGTGGTCTCATATAGAGAGCACCACCAGTGATTGGCTAGTCACTTTTGTAGACACATATGACATTTTTGGTTTTTTGTACTTATCATTTTTGCCGATCATAAGGTGTTTTTCAACCTATGATCGAAGACGATGTATATTTTTGACACACTCCTATCTATATATATATCATTATTACCGGCTCATCTTGTTTAACATATGTGATGAAATGTTTTTAAATTTACTTGCATGATTATCGTAAATGTCTGTCCAACATTCGAGAAGCAATTGCATCTGCTAATGTATTTAAAGACCTTGGAATATGCTGATATTCAATGTAATCAAATTCACGTTCCAAGAGGCGCACTCTCAAAAACAACCTTAATAACACAGGATTTCTAATGTCATATACTCTATTAAGCTGTAATACAACGAGTTCAGAATCTAACCTCACTATCAAACGTCGAATTCCAAATGAAATAGATTCAGACAATAATTCAACCACTGCACTGTATTCTGCAATGTTGTTCGTCATTTGACCGAGGCTCACCCCATGCATAGAAACTAACTCGTCAGAGGGCGAATAGATAACCCAAGCTGCGGAAGAGATATTCCGTGTACTACGACAAGCACCATCGGCAAATCCAATGTACGTTTGGAGAGGCGTCGACATCTGCAATATCAAGAGTAAAACCAAGATAAGCCAGAATAACGACGAAAAACACACTTTCTAAGCTAAGCACACTATCTAAACTAGCAAACATACTAGCTAGAAAGAAAACCTAACCTAACTAAAATTCTCCATACCCACCATTTAAGCATAATACCTCTTTAGGTAAAGTCCATTTCTGGGTTTACCCAAAGAGTCCCCATCAAAATCTACCAGCTCATAGGCCCCTTTTGCTAGCTTTCGCTTTACAATGTAGGGTCCATGCCACATAGGAATGAATTTTCCAGCACCTAGCTTATCGTTAGCTTGATCATATAGAAGTACTAGGTCTCCCTCCGAAAAACTTTGAGGGGTCACATTTCTATCATACTGAGCTTTCATTCGCTTCGCGTGAGTCTCGATTGCCAATGCAGCGTCACGTCGAGTCTCATCTAACTGAGCTAAGTATAATAAACGTTTCTCCTCTTTGGAAGTAGCTGGGAGTAATTCGACAGCCATTTGAAGTGATGGGATTTCGCATTCAATGGGTAACACAGCTTCCAAGCCATAAACTAGCTGGAAAGGAGTGAACCCTGTTGAAGTTTTCACTGAAGTTCGGTATGCCCATAGCGCTGAAAATAACATTTTGTGCGAATTCGACCGATGAATACCAATGATTCGTCGGATCATGATAACCAGAACTTTGTTGATAGACTCAACCAAACCGTTGGCTTGCGGATAATAAGGAGTAGAGCTATCGTGGCGCAAACCAAGCTGGCTTGTAAGCTCAGTCATCATGATGTTTCGAAAATGGCTCCCATGGTCAGTGATGATTGCTTGCGGGACACCAAACCTAGTTATAATGTGATTGAATACGAAAACTGCAGCTGTTTTGCCGCTTGCGTCGAATGTAGGCATCGCCTCGGCCCATTTAGTAAAATAATCAACCGCGAGGATGATATACGCATGCCCCCCGGCCGAGTGAGGGTTACAAGTAATAAAATCGATACCCCATTTGGCGAAAGGACCAACGGCAATTATAGGATGGAGAGGAGCAGGTGGTGCGCGCATCTTGCGATCAAACACTTGACAGTTGTGGCACTTTCAGACCGCAATGATACAATCTTTAAACATGGACGGCCTGAAATAGCTAGCGCGCAACACCTTCTGAGCTGTGGCATACCCAGACATATGACTGCCACATGCTCCAGAGTGACAATCATTCAAAACCCTCTCAGCCTCTTCGTGAGTTAAACAACGTCGAAAAACTAAGTCTGCCCCCCGGCGATAAAGTGTATCTCCAATAATTCTGTATTGCTGGGATTGAAACCGAATTTTTCGGCGTTCCGACTTTGAAGCTTCAGGCCGAAAGGTTTGGGTTTGGAGATAGATGATTATATCCCTGTACCACGGATCTAAAGTACTGATAAGAAACAAAGATTCGTCTGCAATGGACTCCTCTGCCACAGTTTCTGTGTCAGCACGCGGGAAATCACACATCAATTCCGCAAAAACTAAGGATTTCTTAGACTTGGACTTCTCGAACTCCAAGTCGAACTCTTGCAGAATAACGATCCATTTAGAGTACTTCCCCCCTAGCAGTTGTTTAGTCAAAATATAAATCATAGGGTTGCAATCCGAAATAACTGTCGTTTTACGGAGAAGAATGTAGTGACGAAAACGCTGGACAGCTTGAACGGCTGCCAGGGCCAATTTCTCCACATGCGAATATTTTAGCTAAGTGGGGTTTAATGTCCTACTAAGATAATATATCACATGTTCCGTTCCGAATTCATCTTCTTGAACTAACACCATTCCAATAGTGGAATGCGAAGCTGCGAGGTATAAGAAGTAGTCTTGGTTGTAGTTGGGAGGATGCAACAACGGTGCATGGGTCAACGCGTGTTTAAGTGCATCAAAATATTGTTGAGCAATCTCGTCCCAAAAGAATTGAGCGTTCTGTTTCAACAACCGTGTAAAACCTTTAGTGACCTCGACGTAGTTTGGAATGAATCGGTGTAAAAAGTTCGCTTTCCCTTGCAAACTTTGGAGTTGGCGCAAACTCGAAGGAGGAGGCAATTTGATGATAGCTTCGACCTTCGAGGGATCGACGCGAATGCCGGCTTTTGAAACAACAAATCCCAGCAATCGACCCGTTTCTATACAGAATACACACTTGTGGGGATTCAACCGAATACGATAATGCCTACACCTCATAAAGATTGCTCGTAAGTGGACAAGGTGATCAGCTCGATGTAAAGAATGAGCAGGCAAATCATCGAGGTACGGTTGCACAATGTGCTTGATGTCATGAAATGCGTAAGACATCGCCCGTTGAAAAGTGGCTCCGGCATTCTTAAGCCCAAAAGGTAATTTGCAGTAAGAAAATGTCCCCCATGGACAAATGAATGCCGTTTTTGGTTGATCGGCAGGTAGAATATTGATTTGATTATAGCTTGAAAAATCATCCATAAAAGAAAACATTTCACTTCCGGCACAATCATCAATAATTTGATCGATATAAGGCGTAGGATAGTTGTCTTTTGGACAAGCTCGATTTATATCCCTATAGTCGATACAGATTCTTATTGTTCCTTGCTTCTTGTTAACCGGAACAATATTCGATACCCAATCCGTTAATGGGATTGGATAAATGAAACCTGCTTTCAACAGCTTCTCGACTTCTGCTTTAATCGCAGCCGCTTTCCGAGGGTGAATCTGATGCAACCGTTGCCGGACGGGTTTAGCGTCCGGGTAGGTCTTTATTTCATGAACAACAATGGCAGGATCGATTCCTGGCATTTCCTCGTAAGACCAGGCAAACACATCGCGGAATTCTTGGAATAGGGCCTTGTAAGTTTGAATTTCATCTTTTGTACATGAGGCACCTATATGAATGTTTTCCTCAATTCCGGGCTTTACTGAAATGTCAATGGGAATAGTGCGAGAAATATTCCCTAAATTCAACTCTGAATCAGAATGTTTCGTTGGATTCTGAGCGTCTTTGACATATTCAGTGGTAAAAATAGATGAAAAATCGTTTTCAAAAGCGTCATCCTCAGGTAAAAACGAAGATCTATGATGGAGATCTTCCCATGGTAGATCGTCTACACTTAGGATTTCGCGAAGTTGCTCATCAGATGACACGACTTCGGGAAACGCTATCCGTTCTGAGGTTGATGTGAAAAGTGATTCTTCACTGACCACATTCATTTGGTCGATTTGGGTTGAACGCGAGTCGGTAAAAGACATGACGGCTTCATAAGCAATTTCATATGGACTCAAAGGCATAGCATCACCGAATGAGTCTATCTCAGATTCAGATGGGACAATCCAAGGATCATCGTAAATAATGGTGTCTGATGTAATCATATGAATTGATGCAAATGAAGGGTCTACGTTGATTGGAGGGAAAGGAAAAGTTCCCAGTAAACCGGAATCTTTAACTAAACCTACGCCAACGTCCCTATAAGGGATTGTCGTCTTACCGACATGCTGGATACTCTCTGAAGAGGCTGGGTCGGATGAAAAGTATGTCAGCTGATCAATGGTCACGATCTTACCGTTATGTGGAAACTTTATTACTCTGAAGACCGATGAAACGACCGCTGTCATAGCATATGACCAACTTCGACCCAAAAGAAGGTTGTAGTCTAGAGGGGCATCAACCACCTCCACATCCAGACTAACGGTTTTACCTTCTACCCCTATAGGCAATTCCTGTAGAATACCAAACGGACGGAACCCACGGCCATCAAAGGCCTTAAGGATGGTCGGGGATTGGTTCAGTGAAGGAGAACCAAGCGATCTCCAACATTGAATCGACATAATACACGTAGAAGCTCCCTCATCAATTACAGTCCGATGAATAGGCCTGTTTTTGACTATCACTGGAATCTGGAAAGCCATTTGATGGGGAAGGCGCGGTGTACTATTTTCTAGATCGAAGATTATCAGATTCGGGTCCTGAACATCAACAGCTCCGATAGCCGACAAAATTAATTTTTGTTGTGCTGGACATGATTGCAGCACTTCTAAAGCCGACATTGCTGAGGGTGAAACAGCTAAGTCCTCAACAATGTTGTAATTCTGGGCCGCTCTCGCATGTGGATTAAAAGCAGACCTTCGAAGTACACCCTTGGCGGGCGGTTTGATTACTAAGTCCGGGTTAGGTTTTTCGATCTGTAGTGGATCGGAACCAGGAGCTGAGGTTGATGGATTAGAATGAGAATATTTTGCTTCTTTACCATCAACAGGATTCTTACTACCATAATCTTGCGATCGAGTCGCAATCCTCACATGAGACATCATCAAAATGGGTTCTTCACTGGCAGTCGAGGAAGAACCTATCATCTTACTCTCCTGCTTTGGAAATGGATCTTTTAACACAGCAGGAGTGGGAGAACCTTTGACTATTTTCACAACCTCGGCCCGATGAGGGCAATCTCTTGTAAAATGATCCTCTTCACAAATAAGACAAGGATATCGAGGTTTGCGCTTTTCGTCATTGGTTTCCGACTTTTCCGTTTTCTACTTCGGAGCCTTGTCTGCTTTAGCCTTCTTCTTTCCACCGTTTTTTGATTTGGCCGTAGATGACTCTACAGCGTGAATATCGGTGGAAAGTTCAGGAGAAGACTCTCCTATCAGGGAATCAGGCAAGGTGATTATAGGAGTAGTAGAATTATTGGAAGACTTCTTTTTGCTCTTTGTGTTCACCGTACCAATCATACCATCAGCGGCATGAGATCCCGAAGGAGCAGCAGCGATTTGATTCGATTTTGGAAGATCTGGGATCTTCTTGTGTAACGTACCTGACTGAGTATAAACTAAGTCAAGGTACTGCGCCTGAGCAATGACTTGCTCCTCAGTAACTACTCCAGCCTTAGCTACATCTTTAGTAATCTTCGGTAATAATGATTTAACAAACCATTCAGCTAAGATTTGGTCCGGAATAAAAACTTTCACTAACCTTCTTCAACGTCTCCACTCATGAATATGATCAGAAATATACGTGGACGTCGATTGTTTTTGTGAAGTTAATAACTCCGTGCCGTTATCGTATCTGACCGGCAACTGAAAGTGAGTTAAGAAAGAGGTAGCTAACTGGCTAAAATTGTAAAAAGAGGCCCGTGGTAACTCAATGTACCACTTGGCCGCGAGATCAATGAGTGTACGCTGGAAAAGACGTAAGCGGATCGAATCATCCGAGATAGAATTTGAAGCACACCAGAGGTGGTAAGTCATCACATGATTGGACGGATCCTCTCCAGACTTACCTTCGAACTTGGGTATATCACTGGGCAACTTATTTGGCATTGGCGGCCAGAACGGAAGATATTGAATTGGATCATTTGTTAGGCGCGTCAAGTCTGGTAAATCCAAAGTTGCGATAAATGGTAATTTCCGGTTAGGATCTCTAAAACTCTGGGTCACAAGACCAGTCCCAGGAGGAGGATATCCAGGATAACTAGGAACAGGAATCGCATTAGGGATATTATATCCTCCTGGAAAACCAAGATTAACCGGACCGTACTGGGGTTGTTAAGGTTGTTGATAAGTGTAACCAGGATACGGTTGATACTGGTAAACTGGCCGCTGGACAGCTTGCCCATATTGGTACTATCCCTGGTACGGTTGATGAACAAATTGAGGTTGAGTAGTGACAACCGTACTTATACCAGGCTGACCTATAGGCATCTGGACCATGGTTTGAATCGTAGATCCAGACAACGGTAAAGATGTCTGAGGAGTGGTTGCAGAGACAGTAGAAACTGGAGCTGTCGATACTCGAGAAGTAAGTGCGGTAGATGTTGCGGTAGTTGCAGCAGCCGTTTGAGATGGAGTACTAGGTGCAATTGGCGGCTGAGTAACTACTGAAGTTACAGAAGTTTGAACATTTGACTGGACAGGTTGCGGTTGCTGGGGTGGACCAGAAACTACGGGTTGTCCAGCTTGAGGTACCAACTGTATACTTGGCTGCAACACCGGTTGACCCTGTGATGGATCCCACACTAGCATTCCGGGGTATTGACCCGTAACAGGTTGAGAATACTGAGATCCATAACCGGATTGAGGATAGGATTGATAACTGAAAGGTACAGTTCCCATACCTTGAACATATGACTGACCCTGAGGTGGTTGATAACCTTGACTCGAGTATTGACCCTGAGGTTGATAACCTTGGGGTAAATATTGATACTGGGGTTGACCTTGACCTTGAGGTTGATACCCTTGAGGTTGATACCCTTGGGGTTGATACCCTTGAGGTAAATATTGATACTGAGGTTGACCTTGGGGTACATATTGAGGCTGGGGTTGACCTTGAGGCATGTATTGCACCATAGGTACATACTGACCTTGAGGCTGCCCACCAGACACAATTTGTGTACCTTGAGGTTTCCCCCCAGGGGTTAATTGAGGCTGCCCCCCAGGCGGTAATTGGCCACCTTGAGGTTGAGAAACGGGAACTGAACCTGACATCATGTAAATGTCTCCTACACCCAACGGTTTATTACCATTGTTTCCAACTAATAACCCATGGTCAATGGATTGAGGAGATGCCCCCGCGAAGGTACCAGAAAGTGATTGATACCCGGTGGGAACAGAAGGACCGACGTGTAAGAAAGATTCAGGTGTTTGAGTAAACACGGACGACTGACCAGACATATTTACAGGAGTATAAATACCTCCAGGTGGAAAAGGAGTACGAGGTGTAGAAAAACCTATCCCTGAGTTGTCTAAATAATTGGTTAACGAAAGGTACCAAGTAGTACTTCTAGGAGGACTGTAAAAGATAGATTCACGCTCCCTGAGTTCAATAGTAAGTTGATCTTCAAGGTTAGAGATGCCTATTTCTTCCTCTGGAGCAAGTTCTTCAATAGCAATCAAACCAGTAGGAAGATTTTCGGTGATAACTCGTTCTACTCTTGGTGAATCTGGAACACTAGAAGTTGGAGTAACAGGTTCAGATATTTCAGGTTCTTCGCCTATATCACTAGTAGATGAAAAAATACCAGCAAGCTCAGAAACTGTAACAGCTTCGGGATTATAACCTGTCTCTAGACTTTGGTAATCTGGATGGACTACCAAGGAAGATTCTCCTTCTTCAGGTGAACCTACTCTACTACCACTAGGAGGAGTTACAAGGACCTTCAATCCTTCGTACTGACCCGGGACGTCTTCAGGAGATCCACCCCGTGATCTACGGAGTTTCCTCAACAAATCAGTTCCGGTAACAATCTCAGGTGACTTGCCCCGAAGTTTACGGGACTGTCTCGGTAATTCCGCCACAGCTAAAAACTTTTAACTACTACACACGAAAACAAAGTAAAATCTCAAATCAAACCACCTAAAGTCGCTAAAGAACCAAACAAATTTGAATCACACGCCTAAAGAATCTAGGGTGTCAAACCAAGCACAAACAGTAGCCTTCCAGACCAAGAACGCTAGTTGGAGATGAAACCCAACATCGTCGGATTCATTACAGAAGTGGCGGGTGGAACAGTTACCCCGGCAACCTGCTTAATGAATAGACCGGCACAAGTTCCTCCACTTTAACCGTCTCGAGTGAAGTGAACCCCCCGGAAAATCCAAGTGAGTCTAGCCGACGTCTGCTCCAGGTACAGTGGGATCTTCCCTCCACCGTCACCTCGGTAGAATCCTAAAGATAATGGTCACTAAGGTTACCAACCGCAACAAATGCACCTGGGGGAACAGTCTACACTCCGACAGCACGCAAGGGCAGAGTATCAAGCTCAATCCCCTTGCCGGTTCCTTGACAACAATCCAAGGTTTACCGACAAGTGACCCCTGGCTCCTCGACAATGGTTAATCCGAGGTTTACCGTTTGTAATACGTGCATGTCTGGCGTCGTTCCCAACGAGGGAGGATTGATCCCCTCACTGGTTCAGACACGAGCTCATGCTTCTCCTTTAAGAGGAGCTTTCCCAGAGTACAAATGAGACAATTGGATTTATTCTATCACAAGATAAGCTACTTGTTTGGTTTTGTTGTCTTGGAGAGTTAATTACTCTCCTACTCCAAGACACTAGCCTGATCTAAATTGGTGTTTCAGAGCCCTAGTAAATAAAAGTTACTAAGTTGATTTTACTTTAAGCGTCAATTTTATGGTTTTTCTTAAAGACAAAAGGTAGCGGAAATGAAACCAATGGTGTGTAGACTCGACTCAAACCACTACAAAGATGCACCTAAGATGATTTACGCTACTTTCCTCTTTCAATGAAACTCCTAACTAAGAGAGTTAGAAAATGCAAATTTTATAGAAAACAACTTTCTTAGTAAAGACAATCAAAGAAACAATTCTCTTTATCTTTCCAAGCATACAAACATGACCACTCCTTATGTGCACGAAAAATTCTTTTTCTTTCAAAATACCTCAAAGCTACTTGAAACAAAACTTGTCAAAGGAGATGTTTTTGTATTTTCTCTTATTTAATAAAGCATATAAATCTATTTTAACGAAAATCAATCTCAAAATCTATAAAATCTATGAAAAATTGACTCACAAGCAAATCAAAAAGAAATTTACTCTAAAGCAAACCTAACGAGGCAAAAGCCTACAAAGATGATTCTAGGTTGTTTTACTTGACACAATCAAGCCAAGGACTAGCTAATGCAGAATCAAAAGACCAGTCAAAACAAAACTAAAATCTTTTTGTTCTTTTTGTAAAATGGAATTCAATACTCAATCAACAAGCACTTCGAAATTTGCTAAAGAGACAACTCAAAGGTAAGTTGCTCTCACAGGTAGACTTTATGACAGGTCCGACTCCTAAGAAGGCTGACAAAACCAGAGAGATTTAAGGCTTGACAACTTCTACCGCCAAAGTCACTACAGGACCTACTCAAAAATCAAACCCTAGGGCTTAAACTTCTACGAAATCCACTAAAACACTCAATGCTATCGAAACAAGTTCAGGTGAAGATCTTTGACAAGAGACTAATGGATCTGGGCAGTAAAAACTAAGAAAAAGCAAAATCTAAGAGGAAAAATGTAAAAAATGGAAATTTCTTAATTTTTAGCAGGGTACGCAGGCAACCTGTTAAGACAAGTGCGGGCCCGCTCTGTGCACACAGCAACAGTGCGTACAGGTACGCACTGTGCAATACTCAGAGGGTGCGTACTACTGAAAAAACCAAGAAAAACTAAATTCAATCTAACCTTAAGCTAACCCACCCAAATACAAAGTCACAGAGCCAAAAACCAGAAAATAAATGACTTTTCTCAGATCAAAGTTGCATACAAAGGAAAAAACTTTCTCATCAATGGATTCCCCAGCGGAGTCGCCATTTTGTCAGGCGGAAAGAGTCGATAGTGCGGTCACAACCAACCTCCCTAGGAGCCTAAGACTCTCTAGTGACAAACAAGACAAACAAGAGCAATCCTTCTCTAAACATGTATTTACTATATAAGAAATCAAGTGTTTAGATCCTACCTGTAGTCCAACGCTGTTGTAGCAGTCCAGCCTCGCTGATCCGGATGAGCTCCTCCTTCACTTCGAAACCTGCATTCAATAACAATCAAATGATTAAATAGCACTTGATAATCTCATAAAATAAAACATATTTAACACATAGACCAAGGAGTACATGAAACAACTCATAAATAACAAGTTATTGAGAAGAATGGACTCATTTGCATTAATAGGAAACAAAAGGAACAATTACAGCCTAAGCCTTGGTGTTGTGCAAGTCCCTCCCAGGGTCCATCAAGAGTTCTCCTTTACTTTGACAAAGCTCACCCACTTCCAAATAGAACAAGCAAAGATGGTAATCTCTCCTCACAAGCTTCTAAATGGGAGTCCTAATTCCAGCAGCATCTACCCTTAGAAATGTTTAGCTTCCAATCTCCCCTCCTTCTGGCCCAATGCTTGTATTTACAGTGCTCAAGAGGAAGTTAATCAGGTCCACCATCAATGGGATAATCCCCTCTTTGGATGGGATAGCTCCCTTATTGATGGGATAAGTTCCTCTTTGGTAGGGGTACATGAACCATCTGGAGGCGCTTCATACACGTCAAACATACTTCTAGAAGCCTCTAGAAATGACCACAAGTAACTTTTTTGAAGTGAAACTTGCGCTTTTTGACCTTTACAGGGGTACGCACCTGCCCCTTTACATACAGAGCGTACAAGTACGCAGTTTTTGTGAACATTAGGTGCGTATACGCAGGTAAGGCCGAGAGAATCTGCGTACCCAGAGATAAACACATTTGCAAAGACTTTCTCTCTTTTTGGAGTTTTGACTTGGAGAGCAGAGGCATAAGACTTTCCCAGGAGGATAGCATGACTGTTGATAGAGCCATACTAACTGTAAATAGCCATGGTGACATTTTTTAGTGTAACAGTAGCACATGCAGGCATACCTCCAAGTGTGAGGTGGGGTGATATGAAACCTTAATCCAAGAGTTTCAAGAATTGGACAAGATCCATTGGGATGTTTTTTGTCTCATGGATCATTACCTTGCTATGGGGGGCTACAGTATTCAGTATCAGGAGGATCATTGTCAGTCAGATATTGAGGAGTGCAAAGTAGTGTTGAAAGCAAAGAAGGAGGCTCAGTAGCATAAATGCACATCACTACAATCAAATGTGTTGATGTAGGCATACCATTTATCTCAAATGCACAAGCTCTTACCCAATGATGAACTCGCTTCTTTGTACCTATAACCAACTACACTAACCAAGATTTTTCATGCACTTATTTAATCAAACCATACTTATCCACCAAGTTAGGATGAGCATAACTATAATTAGATACAGGTTCAATCAAAATACAAACAACTTGATCACAAAGCTTAATGTCCATCTCAATAATAGATGTATGGTGATATGCCTGCCTGTTATCCAACATTGCATAGATCCGAGGAATACTCTGTCAAACATCCCCCACTTTCCACACCTCCTAAGCAATGTAGATATGCATTCTACCACCCTCATGTTGTGGACAATCGCTCATGCAATGCTCTGCTCCACAAGTCCAACATCGTAAGGGCTTCTTATCGTCGCCCTTGTTCTTCTAAGACTTCAATCACTGTCCTTTGTCAGATGCATTAAAATTAGTATGTGGTGCTACATTATCTTTATTACTTGTATCTTGAGGTCTTTTTCAATTTTTGTCCCATTTTCATTTATTCTTATCATTACCTTTCTAGTCCCACTTAGTCTCAGATCTTTGCTTTGATTGCTCATAACAATGTTTAGCTTCTAGATGACCTCCTCTAATGATCTTGGCTCATCAAATTCAATAATGTCCTTGAATGATACTTGTAAACCACTGATGAATCTTTGAATCTTAGCCTTCTCCTCCTTGATCAGGTAAGGAACATATCTTAATAACTCCAAAAATATGCTAGTGTACTCCTCATCAGTCATAGTTCCCATTTTCATCTCATAGAATTCTTTTTCTCTGTCAACATAGTATCCCTCTGATAGATACTTCTTCCTAAATAGTATCCTGAACTCATTCCAATTCAACTCCTCTTTGTGAATGCCTTTGACATTATTTACGTCTTCCCACTAAATTTTTCCTTTATCTTTAAGACTGAATGTGGCTATTTTGGCCTTCATGTTCATTGAGTGATCATGCAACCTGAAGAACTTATTCATCCAAAACAACCATGTTTTGGCATCCTGTGACTTCTTCATTTCCCCATAAAATGTAGGAATATTTTCTTTCTTTAACTCATTCAGAAAATATCCCCTGTCACTCCTCCTATAATGATGATAACAGTGATGATCATGATACCTGTTAGAACCAGAACTAGAATAGAACCTATGTCCATTGTCTCTCCTATCTGGAGTGTCCAAAAACCTGCCATCTCTAATCCTCTCATCTCTATCTAACCTATTCCTGCTATGATATCTACTACCATATGCCCCATTCATCCTATCCTTTTGTCCATGGTTGATTCAAAGTGGTCCCTGTCTCTGCAATTTTGACAAACTCTAAAGAATTATTGTATTGACTTCTTCTTGTTTCTCCTGTGCCTGCATGGTTCTGTCATTATCTACTTTGCAACTCCTTAGTTCTTCCTTCAAACTTCTCAATGTGTCTATTATGTCAGAATATTTCCCAACACGATGTTTCTCATATGATGCATAAGGAGAGTCTCGTGAATTGTAGTCTACCATATTTCCAATCATCTTTTTTCTCTTCTTCCTGCGAGGTATATTATGTCAGCTAAACCAAATCATAAACAAACCAATGTACGTTAGTATAGTTCGGGGAGGATATCGCATCTACAAGACCAACCAAATTAGTAATATACATAGACAAACATAATCAAGTCAACATATAATCATCATTTCAACCATTATCCAATTATCAATGCATGACTATACTGACCACAAACCATGATGTCATGCACAACAACCATCCCCATGTCAATGTATATGTAAACACATATAAACACTAACATGCATAACCCATGCATAACCGACATATATTCACAACAAATACAATCAGTAATGACATCATCAACTTTCACATGGCGACATAAATGCAACCACGACCACCACCATGCATACACAACAAGTACATAAACCACAAGCATAAGGAACACATATGTAATTTTCATGTATGCATGACTGACACACGCCCATTCAGTCCAACAGTTGAACCATGCTCTAATAGGACTCTATAACACCCTCTTCCCACATTTACCCAAGCTAACCGATCCACTAAGGTAAACATGTGACAAATAGTTACCATGATATGTTTCAACTCCCCAAGTACAGTTAAGGAAGTGGAACTGACATGAAAAGACCAATATGACCTTCCACACATGCTATAAAACCTCCAGGAGCTAACCAATCCTTCCAGGTGACCAACCCCTAATGAAACTTACCTATTTTTGAACTAGAGCCCCAGTTGCTCCCTTGCCAAGCCCTCCAAGCGATAAAGATCCTCCAGTCGATCCCATGAGCCTGCTTGAGTGAAAATGTAACCTTTTTATGCCAGTGTTATGCCAACGACTGCGAGATTTAAGGTTATTTCCCAAGTCTAGGACCCAGTCACTGCCCAAAACTCCATGAAACTTCCATAACTCATAAAAGAAATGAAGACAACGTTTTTGATAAAAAAAATTATCAAGGAATTAAATGGAACCCTACTAGCCATGACAAGAATTTTGTCAAATATGTCACAAATATGCAATCTACAAGTCATAACAACATATATGAGCATAGGGGTCTCATAATTATTTGATAATCGCTAAGAAGCATTGATATTGTAATTCCCTCCTCCCACATCTACCCAAGTAACTGGCCAATAGGGGTAAACATGTGATGAGAAGTTACTATGATATGATTTGACTCCCTATGGGTCAGTTAAGGAAGTGTAACTGAGGGAACACGCCTCACAAACCTTCCACATCAACAAAAAAACTCCTAGGACCCGTCCCAACCACTTAGGTAACCAGCCCTTGAGACCAAATGAAATTTTAGTTCATCAAACCCCTGGATGCTCCCATGATATGTGTAAGGGTGCATTTGGGAGGCTCTAGAGGGTCCCACAGCAAGGGAAAGGGAGCTTTCAGTGACGTTTTTCCTCAGTGTTGTGCATGTGACTCTAGGATTTATGCCACTTTTTCAAGCCCAGAGCCCAGATCACTGCCCATAAATCAATGACACCTTCACAGATGAATTTACACAACAGAACAATGATACATTTGCAAAAACATTGACATGGACTAGCCATGATAGGCATTTCGTCAAACATATCACAAATATGAAATCTACAGGCCTTAACAATATAGTTGAGAATAGGGGTCTCAAACTTACCTGAGATTCGCTATGAGGCATTGTTTCCTTATCACATTAGTGGCATTATCATATATCAGGCCATAGATACATTGTTCATTCATTTACAAGTAAAAACGTGATGAAGCCATACATAGCCACTGTCATAATACATGTTCATAACCAACATAATAACAATATAAATTCCAAGGAAAAAATAGCCATATAATCCACATATAAACCAGTATAACACTCATAACATACCAAGGAGAAAGAGATCTCTTATTGATGATTGCATAGGTCGACCAAGTATGGGACTTCCATGAACCACCCAAGTGTAGACTAAGCTAGACCAAATCTTTCTTTCAGCTAGTCACCGTCATGCCATATTCCAAGCATGAATGTGGGATCTCATAAACCACATCTATAAAAACCATCAAGGATTTCCAAAGGCCAAACCGCCTCAACCCTCAACTAGTGATTCCACCTCATGATCGGACATCACTAACCATCACCAGATCGATCTCTACCCAAGTTGTCCAAGGCTTCAGAGTGTTTGTTCCAACCCACCTTCTAGGACAAGCATCTCGACCCACGACTGCTACCATGCTTCAGATCGTTTTTCCAACCAAGGCTCGAGGACTAGTAACTCAACCCACAGTTGCTGTCGGAATCCAGAGTGTTTGTCCAAGCAAGGCTCCATGACTGGTAAATCAACCCACCAAGGGCTCTAGAGCATTTGTCCAGCCAAGGCTCCAGGACTAATAACTCAACCCAAGTTGTTATAGGGCTCCAAATATTTTGACCAACCAAGGTTCCAGGACTAGTAACTCAACCCAAGCCATTACATGGTTTCCAAAGTGTTTGTCCAACCAAGGCTCTAGGAACTGATAACTCAACCCAAGCTAGAGGAAGCATGTGAACCAACTAGAAAAACAAAAAAATGAACCCACAACACCATGGCTATCCCATAAATGGAAAGGCTAGGCAAATCCAATATCAATCTAGGAAATCCTCCATGCCAATGACGCATCATAACCAATAAACCACATGCATATGTCATGCATGCCAAAACTAGTGAGGAAAACATAGATGCAACTCGGTAATATCTGCAAGGAAAACCTATGTAGATGTTGATCTTGATGCCCTCTTGCACTTTCTTGCTCTTCCTTTTCCTTCTTGCTCCAAGCATCCAAGTATGCCACACTCTCCAAGAATGCTCCAAGAAAAATTTAAGTGTCTAAGAGTATGAGAGAGAGAGAGAATAGAATTAGAGCTCCAAAACTGAACTGACAAAAAGCTACATTGACCAAGCCTGACCACTGATCCTCAGAAGCCTTTTTATTAATGAGGCCTCTATTTTCTTCAATTTCCATTATTTTCCTTCAATTTCCTCTTCTTATTTTTTAAATATAACATTATCATTCACTTCCACACATTCACGCACTTCGCCAACATCTTCAACAACTTTTCTTCAAAAATCCATAACTTCTTCATCTGGAAATCATTTTCAGAGCCGTTTTTTTTTAATCAGCCTAATTTTCGAGATATTTCCATTGGAACACTTAGTTTTAGCATCTACAGCTTCAGTTTCTATCAAAATGGAAAGTCTATGCCAAGTTATTCTTGACAACACCAACTACTTCCAATGGTGGTCCTACATTGTGGATTTACTTAGAAGTAAATATCTTTACAGAATAGTCTCAGGCCAAGAAACCAAACCTAAAGATGAAGATAAGGCAGCCAAATGGGAAAATAGGCAAGATCAAGCACGTGGGTTGATAGGGTTGTCTATTTCTCTAGACCTTATATTTCATATCACAGAACTTGATACTCCTAATGAAGCAATGAAACAACTCACTAAAGTTTTTGGAATTAAAAATGAAATTAGAGCCCATCAACTCGAAAATTAGTTGCTTATGGTGGACCCCAATTATTTTTCTTCCATTGAAGATTATTTTTCCAATTTCAAGACCCTTAGACTTCTCTTGGAAGGTGTTAAGGTTAAGAAAGAAGATGGTAGCCTTATCTATTCCATTCTTACTAAGTTGGGACCAGCCTACACTGTGTTCGTTTCCACCTTCCATTTTACAAGAGAATCCTTTATTTCTCAAGGACAAGACTACAAGCCCCCTTCCTTTGATGCCTTTTGTGATTCTTTAATAAGAGAACAAGAAAAACTCTTAAATCTTGTTCTTCTTAATCTTGGAAAGTCTTCTAAGAAAGCCTTAGCCGCTTAGCAACAACCGAATTCAAAGAATCCTAAGAAGTAGTATCCTAAAAATAATGGTCCTAAAACACACAAGGGTCCTAAGCAATTTAAGTCTCAAAATGAAAAATCATTTCAACAAAATGATAAGGCAAATAAAAACAAAGGGAAGAAGACTGATAGACATTGCAACTTTTGCAATCGAGATGGCCACATAGAATCCAAATGCTTTAAGGAGATGGAAGCCTTGGAAGTAGCAATGAAGAATCATAACATCCATTTGGAGCACTCTTCAACTTCAACTTCATCTTCAGGAATATCACTTTCTACATGTGGTTTTCAAGCATCTCGGTCTGGTTATGCACTAAATGTATCTTCTTCTTCTCATTCTCATGAGTGGCTCATTGATTTTGGAGCTTCTTATCACATGGCCAAAAACAAAGCCATGTTCTCTTCTTTAAATGATTGTAACACCAGAAATATATATGTTGGTGATGATAGATCTCTTAGTGTTGTAGGGACTGTAACTGTTCATCTAGACAATGGTCAATTTAATGATGTATTATGTGTTCCAACCTTATCCTACAACCTTCTATTTGTATATCAAATAACTCACTCAGGTGAAGGTAAAACCGTTGAATTTTCACCTGACGATGTTGTAATTAAGGACCTAAGAGATCCTAAACAGATTTTAGCTACTGGCACTGTTGATGATTCTACAAGGTTGTATAAGTTTAACAACTTTGGGTCATCAAATCTTCCGTCAGTATATGTTGCTCATAATGATGAAGTGAGCAAGCTTTGGCATGAGCGATTTGGTCACTTAAACTATCGCTCCCTTCAAAATCTGTGTAAAGAAAATATGGTGATAGGTCTTCCTATGGTATCTTGTAGAGATGGTGTTTGTTCCAGATGTGTACTCGGAAAACATCATCAGGATAGTTTTGAAAAACGTGCCTCTTGGCACACCTCAACCCCTTTACAACTTGTGCATAGTGATTTATGTGGTCCATTTCTAGTTGTTTCATTCTCTCGCTACAAGTATTTCTTAATTTTCATTGATGATTTCTCCAGACGCACTTGGGTATACCTCTTAAAACTCAAGAGTGAAGTATTTAACATGTACTTGGCCTTTAAGGACTTTGTTGAGAAACAATCTGGACATCAATTTCTTAAGCTAAGATCTGATAATGGCGGAGAATATGTTAACAACAAATTCATAAATTTTTGCACTGAGCATGGAATTAAAATGCAACATATTGTTCCATATACTCCACAACAAAATGGTGTAGCTAAAAGGAAGAATCACACCTTAAAGGAAATGGCTAATTGTATGCTTCAATCTAAAGGACTTAGTCTTAATTTTTGGGCAGAAGCAATTGACTGTGCAAACTACATAGTAAATCGCACTCCTACTCAGGTTTTAAATAATATCACTCCAGAAGAAGCATGGAGCTCAATTAAACCAGATGTAAGTAACTTTTGTGTTTTTGGAAGTGAAGCATGGGCCCATATTCCAGATGAGAAACATAAAGATTTAAAACCTAAGAGTGAAAAATGTATTTTTGTTGGATATTCTGAAGATGTCAAAGGATATAGAATTATTCCACTTAAGTCCAAAAATGTTATCATTAGAAGAGATGTAAAGTTTGCAGAAAATATATCGGCCTACAAGCCTAGTTTGGCGGATGTGCCACATCTCTCTACCCCTTCTACTTCTAAAAATATTTCTTCTTCATATGATGACAATGAGGATGACAATCCTCCCCCACCTTACTAGGATCTTCCTTCAGCTCCTCAGCTTCCAAAATGGGTATTTGCTACTCGAGATGTAGCAGGTGCTCTTGCAGGTGATCCTATAGATCAACGACATACATGTTCTCAGCTTGATAAAGCCTCTTCTTTACTGGCTCAAGCTTCAGGGAATTATGCTCTTGACACCTTTGTAGAAGCTTCAAGCCATCTAGATTGGGACACAACTATGAATGAAGAATATCATTCATTATTGGAAAATAATACATGGGATCATTTTCCTCTTCCAAAGGGACGAAAACTTGTTAGATGCAAATGGGTTTATAGAACCAAGTATGGACCAGATGGAAAAGTTGATAAACATAAAGATCGTCTTGTTGCTAAGGGTTTTTCACAAGTTGAAGGCATTGACTATAATGAAACCTTCTCCCTTGTTGCCAAAATGAACTCTATCCACCTTATTCTTTCCCTTGCTGCCTCTTTCAAATGGGAAGTCCATCAGATGGATGTTAAATCTGCCTTCTTGCATGGGGACTTGCATGAAGAAATCTATATGGAACAACCTCCTGGCTATATAAAAATAGACTCTAGCCTTGTATGTCTACTTAAGAAATCCCTTTATGTTCTTAAGCAAGCCCCTCGGGCTTGGTATGCTAAAATGGATAGCTTTCTTTTGGATACTAGCTTTTCTAAGTGTGATTCTGACAATACTGTCTACACCCAGAAAGTGGGTAAGTCTCTTATCATTCTTGTTCTTTATTGTGATGATCTTATCCTTACTAGTAGTGATCCCAACCTTATAAACCATGTGAAGTCTAGCCTTAAAAATAAGTTTGAAATGACAGACTTCGGACACTTACATTATTTTCTTGGTCTTCAAGTCTTGCAATCCAAGGAACATATTTCCCTTTCCATGTCCAAGTATGCCTATGATCTTCTATGCCACTTTCACATGGAAGACTATAATCCAACCCCTTCTCCCTTTCGGTATGGAGCCAAACTTTCAGTCACTTGTACTTCCCCTGAAGTTGATGCTACCTTATATCGTTAGCTTGTAGGAAAACTTTTGTGTTTGACCCATACTCATCCTGACCTTTCCTTTGTTGTTGGCCTTATTGCTCGGTTTATGAAAAACCCAAATGAAAGTCATTGGAAAGTAGCTAAAAGAATACTTCGTTATGTTCAAGGTACAGTTCAGTTTGGGATTCATTATAGTGCAGAAGCATCTCCTCTATTGGTTGATTTCACTGATTTCGATTGGGCTGGTGACCCTGATGATTGGAAGTCTACTGTAGGTTATGTCTTCACTCTTGGTTCTAGACCTATTACATGGGCTGGCAAGAAACAAAGTGCCATTTCTCTTTCTTCAGCAGAAGCAGAGTATTGTGGCGCTGTAGAAGTTCATAAGGAAGCCCTGTGGCTTCGTCAGATCCTGTCAGAGTTTGGTTTTCAGCAGCAGCATCCGACTACACTTTGGTGTGATAATCAAAGTGCCATTCAACTATGCAAATATCCAGTCCAAAATCAGCACAACAAACACATCGAACTAGTAACACATGCACTTCATCAGAAAGCTCATTCATGACCATGTTCTTGAAGTGAAATATTGTTCAACTGATGATCAAGTTCTAGGCATATTTATGAAGGCTTTCATAGAGGTGAAGTTTACTAAACTTCAATTTATGGTTGGAGTTTAGGAAGTTGTCAGTAAGGGGTGATAGGCGCTAATGCCTCCTTCCTTCTCCTATTGTGTCATATTTTTACATCCTTCATTCCTATCCCAAGTTGTTCTTAAGGGGGATGTTAGGATATTCCAACATATAGGAAATAGTTAAGTATAACTTGGTCTAGTGTAGAGTTAGGTAAAGTGTGTTTCTTTACTATGTACATTTGTAACTTACAATCTGACAGTCACGATATGTTCTAGACATGAAGTGATCTGACGGTTCATTCTCTCTTCGATATTACCAACACTTGATCCGTGGCTTAACACTCGATTGGTCCATGATCTCTATTTAAAGAGCATGGAGGATCATTTGTAGGGTGACCGTTTATGAGAGAAGATTATGTAAATTTTCTTTCTTTTATTAATAAATTGCCTGAGGTGGTCGCTTTGGCTCAAGCCGTGGACTGTTTCCTTCTTTGAGGGTTTTAACCATGTCAAGGATACTGGTGTATTGATCTGTGATTTGTTTGTGAGCAGTGTCCTTTTGTGTTTTATTTGAGGAACTTACCCTATAAATTCCTACAAAAATATCCATATAATCCACATATAAACTAGTATAATACTCATAACATATGAAGGAGAAAGAGATCTCGTATTGATGATTGCATAGGTTGACCAGGTATGGGACTTCCATGAACCACCCATGTGTAGACTAAGCTGGACCAAATATTTCTTTCAGCTAGTCACCATCATGCCATATTCCAAGCATGAATGTGGCATCTCATAAAACACATCTATCAAAACCATCAAGGGTTTCCAGAGGCCAAACTGCCTCAACCCTCAACTAGTGATTCCACCTCATGGTTGGACATCACTAACCATCACCAGATCGATCTCTACCCAAGTTGTCCAAGGCTTCAGAATGTTTGTTCCAACCCACCTTCTAGGACAAGTAACTCAACCCACGACTGCTATCGCACTTCAGAGTGTTTTTCCAACCAAGGCTCCAGGACTAGTAACTCAACCCACAGTTGTTGCCAGAATCAGAGTGTTTGTCCAAGCAAGGCTTCATGACTGGTAAATCAACCCACCAAATGCTTTAGAGCATTTTTCCAATCAAGGCTCCAGGACTAATAACTCAACCCAAGTTGTTATAGGGCTCCAAATATGTTGACCAACCAAGGCTCCAGGACTAGTAACTCAACCCAAGCCATTACAAGTTTTCTAGATTGTTTGTCCAACCAAGGCTCTAGGAACTGATAACTCAACCCAAGCTAAAGGAAACATGTGAACCAACCAGAAAAACAAAAAAATGAAACCACAACACCATGGCTATCCCATAAATGGAAAGGCTAGGCAAACCCAATGTCAATCCAGGAAATTCTCCATGCCAATGACACATCATGACCAATAAACCACATGCATATGTCATGCATGCCAAAACTAGTGAGGAAAATATAGATGCAGCTCGGTATCTACAAGCAAAGGCTATTGTAGCTGCTGATGCCGATGCCCTCTTGCGATTTCTTTCTCTTCCTTTTCCTTCTTGCTCCAAGAATCCAAGTATGCCACCAAGAATGCTCCAAGAAAAATTTAAGTCTCCAAGAGTATGAGAGAGAGAGAGAGAATAGAATTAGAGCTCCAAAATTGAACTAACAAAAAGCTACACTGACCAAGCCCGCCCACTAATCCTCATAAGCCTTTTTATCAATGAGGCCTCTATTTTCTTCAATTTCCATTATTTTCCTTCATTTTCCTCCTATCATGCAACCTGTGACCTTTGACCTTCCTTTTCTCCTAATTTCCATTATTTTCATAAATAAAAATGTCATTTTAACTTTCACAAGCCTTTACCATTACCTTTGCTAATTTCCTTAGCCATAATAACCAAAATGAACACCCACTAGGATGTTTTACCCAACATTCAATTTGGAATAGGTGTCCCATGACTGTGGTCTTATATATTTTTACATGGAATTTTAACGAGGGATATTACATAACCCTCCCTTTGGGGGGACACCGTCCTCGGTGTTCAATGACACCTATAACCAACAAGACCAGTTAAAACAAAACATACTGCCTATAGAGATCTATAACACAACTCGTTGCAGTATTTATAACGACCACTACTGAAACATGAAAATCATACCGTTTACTGGAGATTTATAACACAGCTCATTACGGTATTTACAATAATAACCACACACACACACACATACACATTTTCTTCACCCAACAAATAATCATACTGTCTATGGAGCTTTATAAATCCAGCTCGATACAGTATTACAATAATATACACATATACACATGTGCACATTTTATCAAACATCAAATAAAAGGATATGATGCATGTATTAATCAACAAGGGGATCTAGAGGCTCACAACTCCACCCTCAAAAGTAGTACCAGCATTCATCGCCTTCCCAGGAAGTCCAGAATCCACTACAAGGTCAAATATGCATCCAATGTCCAACACTATAATCTTGCGCCACTTGTCCTCTCAATGAATAGTTACCGACTCATTATTACAGGGCACACTCCCAATGTGAATTTGATTTCATCTGGAAGTGCTGATGACCCAAACAAATATATCCCCAACCTTCCCTTCTCTGTTGCACAATCCCTCAGGAAATCTGGTCACCCCCTTCTGTGCAGTCACACACCTTCCAAGTTCCACTAGCACCCCCATCCCGAATAGTCCATCCCACGGCAAGGTTTCCTTGCATCAGAAGGTCCAGAAACCAAGACATATCCTTGCCTTCAAACCATCATACTAGTCAGAGCATGCTCATGGGAATCAATGGACACTATTGGATATCAGTGTCCCACAATGGCCCTCATTAGAAGAAATTTCAATCTAAAAGTTCCCATGAAAATTTCACGTAATTTCCACATTTTGGTGTGATAATCAAAGTTCCATTCAACTATGCAAAGATCTAGTCCAACATAATCACAACAAACAAATTGAACTACACATGCACTTCATCATAAAGCTCATTCATGAACATGTTCTTGAAGTGAAATATCGTTCAACTGATGATCAAGTTGCAGACATCTTTACAAAGGCACTCACAGAGGTGAAGTTTACTAAACTTAGATTTATGGTTGGAGTTCAATAAGTTTTCACTAAGGGGGGATAGGCTCTAATGCCTCCTTCCTTCTCCTATTGTGTCGTATTTGTACATCCTTCAATCCTATCCCAAGTTGTTCTTAAGGGGGGATGTTAGGATATTCCTACACATAGGAAATAGTTAAGTATAACTTGGTCTAGTGTAGAGTTATGTAAAGTGTGTCTTTTAACTATGTACATTTGTAACTTACAATGCGACGGTCACGATATGTTCTAGACATGAAGTGATCCGACAGTTCATTCTCTCCTCAGTATTACCGACACTTGATTCGTGGCTTAACACCCAATTGGTGCATGATCTCTATTTAAAGAGCATGGAGGGTCATTTGTAGGGTGACCATTCATGAGAGAAGCTTATGTAAATTTTCTTTCTTTTATTAATAAATTGCCTGAAGTGGTCACGTTTGTTCAAGCCGTGGACTATTTCCCTCTTTGAGGGTTTTAAGTTTTAATCATGTCAAGGATACTGGTGTATTGATCTATGATCTGTTTGTGAGTGGTGTCCTTTGGTGTTCTATTTGATGAACTTACCCTGTAAATTCCTACAAAAATAGCCATATAATCCACATATAAACCAGTATAATACTCATAACATACCAATGAGAAAGAGACATCTTATTGATGATTGCATAGGTCGACCAGGTATGGGACTTCCATGAACCACCCAAGTGTAGACTAAGCTAGACCAAATATTTCTTTCAACTAGTCACCATCATGCCATATTCCAAGCATGCACGTGGGATCTCTTAAAGCACATCTATCAAAACCATCAAGAGTTTCCAGAGACCAAACCGCCCCAACCCTCAACTAGTGATTCCACCTAATGGTCAGAAATCACTAACCATCACCAGATCAATCTCTACCCAAGTTGTCCAAGGCTTCAAAGTGTTTGATCTAACCCACCTTCTAGGACTAGTAACTCAACCCACGACTGCTACCGCACATCAGAGCATTTGTCCAACCAAGGCTCCAGGACTAGTAACTCAATCCACAGTTGCTGCCGTAATCCAGAGTGTTTGTCTAAGCAAGGCTCCATGACTAGTAAATCAACCCACCAAGGACTCTAGAACATTTGTCCAGCCAAGGCTCCAGGGCTAATAACTCAACCCGAGTTGTTATAGGGCTCCAGGGATTTTGACCAACCAAGGCTCTAGGACTAGTAACTCAACCCAAGCAACAGGGTTTCCAGAGTGTTTGTCCAACCAGGGCTCTAGGAACTGATAAGTCAACCCAAGCTAAAGTAAACATTCAAACCAACCCGAAAAACAAAAAAATGAATCCACAACACCATGGTTATCCCATAAATGGAAAGGCTATGAAAATCCAATGTCAATCTAGGAAATCCTCCATGTGAATGACACATCATGACCAATAAACAACATGTATATGTCGTGCATGCCAAAACTAATGAGGAAAACATAGATGCAACTTGGTATCTACAAGAAAAACCCATTGTAGCTGCTAATCGCGACGCCCTCTTGCGCTTTCTTGCTCTTCCTTTTCCTTCTTGCTCCAAACATCCAAGTATGTCACACTCTCCAAGAATGCTTCAAGAAAAATTTAAGTGTCCAAGAGTATGAGAGAGAGAAAGAATAGAATTAGAGCTCCAAAACTGAACTAACAAAAAGCTACACTGACCAAGCCCGCCCCCTGATCCTCAGAAGCTTTATCATTGAGGCCTCTATTTTCTTCAATTTCCATTATTTTCCTTCATTTTCCTCCTATCATGCAACCTGTGACCTTTCACCTTCCATTTCTCCTAATTTCCATTATTTTCATAAATAAAAATGTCATTTTACCTTTCATAAGCCTTTACCATTACCTTTGCTAATTTCCTTAGCCATAATAATCGAAATGAACACCCACTAGGATGTTTTACCCAACATTCAACTTGGAATATGTGTCCCATGAATGTGGTCTTATATATTTTTACATGGAATTTTAACGAGGGCCATTAGATAACCCTCCCCTTGTAGGGACACCGTCCTCAGTGTTCAATGACACCTCTAACCAGCAAGACGGGTTAAAACAAAACATATTGCCCATGGAGATCTATAACACAAGTCATTGTAGTATTTACAACAGCCACTGCTGAAACATGAAAATCATACTATTTACTAGAGCTTTATAACACAACTCATTAAAGTATTTACAATAATAACCACACACACACACATACACATTTGCTTCACCCAACAAATAATCATACTTTCTATGGAGCTTTATAAATCCAGCTTGATACAATATTTACAATAATATACACATATACACATATGCCCATTTGCTCAAACATCAAATAAAAGGATATGATGCCGGTATCAATCAACAAGGGAATACAGAGGCTCACACCTCCACCCTCGAAAGTAGTACCAGGATTCATCTCCTTCCCAGGAAGTCCAGAATCCACTGCAAGTTCAAATATGCATCCAATGTCCAACACTATAATCTTGCGCCACTTGTCCTCTCAGTGAATAGTTACTAAATCATTATTTCAGGGCACACTCCTAATGCGCATTTGATTCCATCTGGAAATGATAATGACCCAAACAAATGTATCCCTGACCTTCCCTTCTCTGCTACACAGTCCCTCGAGCAATCTGGTCACCCCCTTCTATGCAGTCACACACCTTCCAAGTTCCACTAGAACCCCATCCCAGATAGTCCATCCCCCGGCAAGGTTTCCTTGCGTCAGATGGTCTAGAAACCAAGACATATCCTTGCCTTAAAACCATCACACAGGTTAGAGCATGCTCATGGGAATCAATGGACAATGTTGGGTATTAGTGTCCCACAATGGCCCTCATTAGAGGAAATTTCAGTCTAAAAGTTCCCATGAAATTTTCACATAATTTCCACATCACAATAAGTAAACCAATCAAAATCCCTTAAATTTAAAAAGAGGTACATGTCCTAAATAATTTTAAATTGTTTAATTTGGGCATCCGTGATATATTTAATTATTAATTTGGGTACGAGTGAAATATTTTATTATTAATTTAGATATTTTATTAATTTTATTTACCTACCTTCCCATATGAATTAGAATATCGAAAATTTATTAATGCAATCTAAATAGTGATATAAGTCAAAAAAAAAAATATAATAAAACATTTGAGCCCATCTGACATTAATAACCATGCCCATAAAAACGCCAAAAAAAAGGGTTAAATATCAAATATATATAGATAGCTAAATAGAAAATATAAATATGGACAGTTATAGTTAAATATAAAATAGTTAAAAAGTTAAAAAGTAGTTAAATATTAAATATACAATATAAAAGAGTTATATTATTAAAAATTGAACCACTGATAAGATCGCTTATGTTCTTAAGAAAAATAATGTCTTTGCTTCCTTCAAGCCCCTTAATACTAGTAACAGCTCCCTTAGATCTGTTAAGGACCCTATAATCTATAAAGACATGAAAGGGCTTTACTCAATCCCTTGCTCATGCATGATTCCCTACATTAGAGAAACTGATCACTCCATTAATCTAAGAACTCAAGAATATGCAGCAGACATCAGGCATAATCGTTCCCTCTCAACTATTGTTGAATATGTGGAGAAAACTAAGCACCCCGTCTGCATTGAGGATTCTAAGTTCATTTCGAAGATCGATCATTTCCACCATACGAAGTTGAAAGAGGCCATTGAAATTGAGAAGCCGACCAAAAATCTCAACGAAGACGATGGTCGGAAATTAAGTAAAATTTGGGTTCTTGTCCTTTCTTTATGATTTAATATTTAATATTTTTATTTTATTTTTAATTTCCATTTCTTAATTTGATTTGATTTTTATATTTTTATTTACTTTTTAATCGCTATTATAATAATAAAAAATAAATAACAAATGCTTTTGTGCCCTCTCTTTTTTTATGTTTTTTTAAATAATATATATAATAATTATTTTAAATTAATTCTATAATTTCTTTTGACCTCATCTCTCAATAAAAAAATCCAGCGGTTAGGTTACTTTTTATTAAATTTAATATTAATAATCTAAGAATTTAATAATTTGATAATTAAATATTAATATAAATTATTTATTAATTTTTTTCTCATTGAGTTTATTAGTTTTAATTTTTTTACCAAAAACTAGCTATTAAGGTTGGTTTTTATTAATTAATCTTCTCGGCTAATTCTAGATCTTGATGCATCTCATTTGCTATTTAAATCCAATTGATTGATTTGTTTTTTCACCTTGGTCCTCAAGATGAACCTCATTAGTAGGTTCGAAATGTCCACGAGAAAACAATTCTATGCGGTTAATCTGAAAGTTTATCTAAAACTCATTATGGATCATAAAAGTCAGAGTATATATATATTCCAAAAATGACAAATAACCAATTTCCTGCCAAAACTTTAAAATATATAATATATTTAAATGGTTAAAAAATGTATTCCAAAAATGATTAATTACCAGATTGGCAAAAAATATAGAATATATAATTAAACATAATTAAATATAAAATATTTAAAAATAAAATACTTGAATACTTAAAAAATGTATTCCAAAAAAGAAAAAATACTAGATTCCGACCAAAAAAATATTCCGGGCAAAATTAAGGCTTCAATAGACAATGTCATTAAAAAAACCAGAAAAATAGTTAAATATAAAATATATATACATCATTAAATATAAAATATAAAAATAGACAGTTAAATGTAATTATAAAATATATATAGTCTATAGATAGTTATTTTGATAAAAGTGCCATATATTGTGGGATTTCCATTAAAAGAAAAAATTACAAATAATATATTAAAAAATTTATTAAATTTCACGCTAATAAATATTGTGGAACATAGATAAAAGTAAAATAATATTAAAAAATTGTCTATGTGGCATTCTTTTATTAATTTCTTGATTTTTCCTTAGGAGATCATTTTTAGGTTGAAGTTTCCTCTAATGACTTCTCAATGCTTTATCAACATACTATTGTCTGTTCCAATTCCTTTTATTGTTGCTGCTAATGCTTGTTGTCAGTTTCGACCACCCAACTAGACATTTCATGCTTTCCTGTACTAAGCACATAATTTCCATTAGATTCAAAATAAATGGAAATAACTTCAAATCATACTTCAAATTTTAGATTTGAGGTATTTCACAATATAATCGTTATGAATTATTTCAACATATTATATATAGTTTCGATACAATGTTCTAAATTATTTAAACCTATTATATATATAATTTAGATAGACATTAAATACTAATTATTATTTCAAAAAAATTATAATATATATATATATATATATATATATATATATATATATATATATATATAAAATTATAATTATAATTATAATTATTTAATAAATTTTAAGATAGAGTTTATATACAATGATTAATATTATTAACTTTAAATTTAAATTTAAATTTTTGTATTTTATTTATATTCATAAGGTGTGAATGAAAATTTAAAATAAAATGTTATTATATTTAATTGAAATTTTAAATTTCAATTATTATAAATTGATTGTGTTATGTATTTTTTATTTAAATTATTTTAGGAATTTAATTCAGTGGAATACAATTTTGTATTTAAAATTAATTAATATTAATTTTAAGATAATATAATTTAAGTTTTAAAGTATTTTTCATAAAATTATTCATTAATTTAATATAATAGGAATGAAATTAATAAACTATTTTATTCTATTTTAATATATGCTTTTTTTTTTAAAGTTTGGTAATAGTGAGGCTATATCATTGTCATGTCGAAGAACAACACACCTATGATCCTATAAATTATTAATAGATATTTTTAAAAATACAAGTCAATAGTTAAAATCTATTAACATAATTTAAAATTTTTAATATTAGAAATTTATATATTTTAATTTGAAAATTTATATAGAATGATAATTATTACACTATTTTATCATAGAGATTTAGAATAGTTGGTGAAGGAGCACGCTGTTAAGGCGCTCCGTAAGCAAAAGGTCACCGGTTCTAGTCTCGCCGATACCAAAAGTCCAGCATGGTTTCCACTGGTGCGGCTCAGGCCGGGTGTTATCCCTGGGTGATGACTTTGACGGCTTAGATGCCCCTGAGTTGTGGCCTCTTAGCCACAGGGTAAGCGTGATTTTCAGGATTCACCCACATATCAACAAAAAAAAAAAGATAATTATTACACTATTTTCAACACTTGATTTATATTTGTTTAAAATCCATTGAATTATGTTTAAAGGTTTTAAATTTAATTTAAATTTTTTCTTAATTTTTAAAATGGGATCATTTTTATAATAAATATAAAATATAAACCCATAGAACATAGAGCAGAAGGTGAGAGAGTATTCACTAGGTGGTGTAAAGTTCCTGAGTTCGACACTCACTAGGGAAAAATCCAACCATGTTAAAGGCTAATGTGGCCCAAACCAAGATGATTTTGGCAATTCAAGCCATAGATATGACTTGTCAATCATCTCAAAACTCACATAACCTAACAAACTCTCCCTCTCTTAATTACAAATATTTTTTATATTGATATTGTCTTCAAAAAAACTCTACAAATGTTTGTTTAAAAATAAAAACTCTACAAACATTTGTTTAAAAAAAAAAAAAAAACTCACACACATTGCATTACAAATTTTATTATTATTATTATTATTTTAAGATTTAAAATATTTTATTATATTAATGATAGTTAATTCAAATTAAACATTTAATATAAAGTATAAAGTTATAAATATAATATAAAATATTATACTTAATTTATAACATTTATTTCACATTAATTAATTAATTTTTATTTTTCGTTTAGATAAACACATTGTAAACTATTAGATTAATGTATTTTATTGTAAGCTTATTATTTATTTGTCTCACATGTTTGTTAATTCAATGGGGAGTATATTTTTCTTTGAACTTGTAACACCCCCAGTTACTGTAAATATTTGTTTATTTGTTTCCATTTAGTTTTATTGCAAGAGACCTTATAACTAGTGGTCTTAGAGGGAAGCCTAATGAAACTTTAATTGTTTAAAAGTTTCTTTTATTATTTTTTAAAAAAATGAGAAATCTTAACGATTATTGATGGAAAATGCGCTCTGCTAGGATTTTGGCTCACCGGTTCTGAAAATTCCCTATAGTGTCAGTCTCTCAAACCCTAGACGTTTTTCATCAAAACAACGAATTCTGACAAGTCAGATGAGCGATCTAATAGGGAGGCGAGAGATCCCCTCCTACCAAAATTTTGCAGCCAATGAATCAAGGGGTAAGGGAGGGGCTTCGGCAAAAATCAACAATGATGAAGGTTTCAAAGGTAGCCCAATGATGGGGGCTGAGTGGCAAAATTGAATCAGGGGCCGATGTTTGCCACAAGCAGTCAAAAAACCAAGATTCATGATTCCGAGCAATAAACTGGAAAAATCACCACAAGTTTATGAACGACCATGCCTTGATTAGTAAATTCATTAGTATTTGGCCCTCAAATCGAGAACTTATCAAATGGATCCAGATAAAATGGAAATAGAACAGACATATTGATCTGAAATTGGGGGCTCGAGGCTTTTTTATAGTGATATTCACCAGTATGGAAGGTAAGGAGAGGGTTTTTGAAAATGGGCCATATTTATTTTATAACATTCATTACTTCATGCATTATTGGGAAGAATGCTACAACCAAGATTAAGAAAAATTCATGGCAACCCCGGTAAGGGTAAGATTATTTTCTCTACCGATTACTTTCTGGGACCCAAAAATTCTAGAAGGAATTGGAAATTCCATTGGTAAATTTGTTAAAGTAGTTGAATCCACTCGTTGAGGGCGATACACTTCATATGCTCAAATCTATGTATACATGAATATAACTGAGCATCTCCTTGAATTCATTGAGCTATAATATCAAGACGAGGTACGGAAACAACCCCTGGACTATCAGCACATTCCTTTCCATTGTCAGAAATATTATAAATATGGAAATTTGTTCTGAGAATGCCCCTCGAATCAAATGGGAGTTGTGGATCCATAAATTCCCAAATACTCCCCCAAGGCACAAGAAGATCAAGAGGGCTTTCAAGAGGTTTCATACAAAAAAAAGTAATGTAAAACCTCCTTAGGAAAACACCCAAAAAATGCAGCGAAAAAATCAACTTAATAATAACCTATACGAGGTATTGATGGAAGAAGATGAAAATACAAAGGAGGTAGGTCATCTGATCGACAATGAAAATGTTAGGGTTCTGCCTAAGGGAACCAATAAACCTAAAAGGAAATCCCAGGGTGAACCATCAGATCAGGGGGATAATGAGCAACCCAAGGACTAGGAAAAAATGGAGATCGATGGATCGAAGGAGCTGAGCACAAAGGAACAATTCCTTAAGAAGCTTCTAAATGAATGGTGGAACTTGGATAAAATATTTGTCCCAGAAGACCAAAAGAAGCTCTATTAAGGCACATTTTAGCAATATCAAGCTAAGCAAAGCCAACTCTCCACAAATCAATCAGAGCATCTTGGATCTCATCCGGGTAATAATCGGGATCAAGGGGTACAAGGAAAGGGGTGGAAGAAACAAGGTCAGAAGAACTTGCAATAATCAATATAGATGGTTGGGGACCTGTTGGTAAATTTGGGAAGGGTGGTACCAGTTTTAATGGTATTCCACCAAATTTAAAAATATTTTTAATGATTGTTATCTATTAGAATGTGAGAAGCCTCAACATTAAAGGAAAGCAAAGATATCTGAAGGAAAGGATTAAATAATAAAGACTGAGCATTGTGATGCTTCAGGAAAGTAAATTATTTGAGGATTAACTGAAAGAGATCGTACGAGGAATAAAACTTCATTATGAGGTGATGGCCCCAGATTCCAAAGGAAGTGCGAGTGGTCTAGCTATCCTCTGGAATCCAACAGAGATTATTTTTGATAATTCGGCCAGCTTGCTTCATATTCTCTCGGGGAACTTTAGACATATAGGAACCCTAGATTGGGCACTATTATCAACATTTTATAACCCTCACATTCTAGGAGAGAAAGCAGATTTCCTCTAGAACATAGGAAATCTTATAAATATATGCTCATAGGAGCTTTGAATAATTGGCAAAGATTTCAACCTAATATGCTCGATTGAGGAGAAAAAGGGGGGATAGGTATAATGGACCCTGATATGGAAGCTTTTAGAGACCTGATTATGGAGCTGAAATTTTTGGATATTCAAACCTTCAATGGAGTGTATAAATGGAATAATCGTCGGGTGGGGGGTTCTCACCAGGTTTCTCATGCCTAGACAAATTTTTAGTATTGAAACATCTTATAAGCAGGGATAAGTTTTTTGAAGCCTCAATTCTTCCTTGCTTGGGGCATATCACTGGTTGATTAGGTTGGAAATTGACCTAAAATTGGCGCCTAGAAACAAACCTTCATATTTGAATCCTTCAAGCTTAGAGACCCCTCCTTTCTCGGTAAAATGGAAAGTTGGTGGAAATCTAGTATAGTGCTTTCCATCTCAAACAAAAAATAAAATATTGGAATCAGTCATAAATTGGAAATATTATAAAGGAGCAATGCAATCTCCAAGAGTGTATGTAAGGTATTCAACAACGAATAATCAATGAAGGCTGATCAAAGGACCTGGTGGTGGAAGAAGGACAGATCCTGAACCAGACTGAGGAAATGAGGAAACATGGGGAGATCCTTTGGAAGAAGAAATCAAGAATCAAATGGCTTAGGGAAGGTGAGAGGAATATAGATTTTTTCATAACGTCATGATTCAACATTGGCAACATAATCATATGTTTTCTTTGAAGGATGCTTCAAGAAACCACCTTATTCACCATGAAGGGATGGAAACCTTATGGTGGATCATTTTCACTATTTAGCCAATTTAAGGTCTTTAAATTGTCAATCATAAATTGTTAACCCGAGTAGGTAGACTCATGAAGTACAGGTGCACAATATGTGCTTAGAAGTTATTCATTAGGTTGTTATGTATTTGTTAGTATCTAAACTTAATATGGATATGGAGGTGGTGTTTGTCAATTATATTAGTGTCGTAATTCTTAAAAATGTTGACTAAGTTTCCTAGGAGTTAATCTCTATCTAATTAGTTTGTAGATGATATGAGAGTGATCCTACTTGTATTAGATTGTTTTGGGATTTTTGATCCTAAATATTTATGCTGCAAGTTCTAATTCAATAATTGAAAAAAGAAACTTATTCTATCAGCTATGAAGAAATAATGTATGAACTCAATTATTTAGGAGAGAACTCTCACTCGTTTACTTATTAAATTCTCACTCAAACAAAATAATCCAAGCAACATCTATAATATGAATTAAACACACTTCAACTATGCTAGATAATAAGCAAATGAAATAACCATGTTGTACTAGGTATAAAGCAAATTAAATAACATGCTAAACTAGGTATAAAGAAAATGAAAGTACTTATGCAAATAACAACTCGCTGGCGAATACTATGGGTGGTGCCCAATTGTGGAAGAGAAACCGGACGAATGATGGCGCCCGAGCTCAAGGTTTGCCTGGTCGCTCAAGTTTCAGTTATAGTCTCTGGCGTTTTTTGTTTTGCTATCTATGCCATGCAATTTTTGTAAATGTTGTGGGCAAGTGCATACTCCCCTGCGTGGGAGGTAATGGATGGTACCACCTTTTTTTGTGTCCGTTGCCCCTGCGAGGGCCTGTGTCTATGGTCAGCGACAGTCAGTCTCAGTCTGGTGCCCTTGCGAGGGCGAGAGTATGCTTTGGTGTCTGATGCATTATCGTCTCTTGGATGTTATGCCCAGAGCCTGTCTCATACTGGTATTTCCATGATGTATTTACGAACTTTGTACATATTTTAATAGATTAGTTTTTTCACCGAAAAAAAAAAAACAACTCGCTGGCGAAATCATTATGCTGCATTTTCACACAAAACAGAGCATTTGAAGAATGAAAGGAAATCGTATTGCAATTGATTAAAACCTATCACTATTTGTAGGGGACCTCCACATAGCAGTTCATAGCTTCCAATCAACAAAACACATACACACAAAACCAATTCTATTCAAACAGAATTCACAAACTGTTCAAAGTTACATCATCCGGCATGCACCACAAATCACAGTGCAGCCATAAGTTTTATAACAAGTCTCTAGCATAACTGCATGAGTAATTCAATCATAATACCTCTATCTTATCTAAAATTATATTGCTAAACCTTCATTTTGCTATTCTGAAAGCAAAACAATAAGGTTTCGATTGAACTTGGATTTTGTTCTGCATTAATCCGACAGTTGACTTGGAGTTTGACAGTGATCTCTTCCGCTTATCTTAACAAATAGTTTCGATGGGATAGGAAGGAATTCACGAGGGAGCCATCCTCTATCCATCCACACCCTTTACTGCTGACCTGGAATTCCAGAATCTTGCAAACAATGGAGACAGCTACAAAAACCTGGATTAGCTGCGGAAACAGACTGATTTGGTAGCCAATTGCAAACTTTAACAAAACAATACGGTATAAAGTTAAATTTGAACAAGGAGACATGTTATTCATACCTTCATCAAAACTTGGTGGATATGGCTTTATTTAGGTGGTAAATAGATAGGAAAAGAGAGGGTCATTAGGCAAACAAGATGTCATGGTAGGACAATATTCAGACTCTACATTCCCTTAGACTGGAGATTTTGTATGTCCTCATACACTTCTTCCTTGTCAATCACTTGTGCCTCTTGCTTATCATCTCCATGTTTCATTGTTTTCTTCTTTTTGGCAGTGATCGACATTCTAGGCTTTCTCATGAGAATTTTGTACTTTAAACTGATAATCTCTCTGTATAATTATGATTTCCTTCTTCAGCTTTTTTTTTCTTATACCACAAGCTCAGATGAAGGATCAAATTGTCACTTTTTGCAATTCGGATCTCACTCTGTGTCTTCAATGCTTGATTCTCATTTTTGAGATATCGATTCAATGTTTCTAGTTCAAAGATCTCCTACTTCAAGATGTTTGAGGTTGATTATTCATTTACTTGATTTCTCACTTCTCCAGGGCTCTGAATTGTTTCCTTTGTTGTTGTCCCTTTTCTTTCCAATGACTCTATATAATCATATATTTCCTGTTGAGTAGGATCAATACTGGGACTATGCACTGGGCTTCTTAGAGGTGAGTTGTAAGGCTGTGGTGATACTCTTGGTGATGATCTTGGTGACCCTTTTGGAGAATTTCCAGGGCTTTCAATTGGCTCATCCTTTGTTGGCTCGCTCTCTGTTGGATCATTTTTAGTTGGCTCCTTTTCATTGGGCTCATTTTCCTCAAGATTAATATATTTTGTAGTTTTTGAGGTTGTTTGTGGGATCGTGCTCAACCTTGTGCTCATCCTTAATCTTGGGGTTTGTATTTTCTGTAATTTTCTCCTTTCATTCTCTGATTTTTCTTCTAGAGGATGGATCTTAGTTTGTGATAATTCTTCTTTACTTTGGCTAGCTTTCTTTCTTCTAAGGTTTCCCCTCTTCATTTTCTACAAAATCTTTACTATAGGAAACTCTTCTTCTGACAATTCTGTCTGAGTCTGAGGTGTCTGCTTCTTTATCACTTCTATGGTTCTCTTTCTTCCTCTGAGGGCCCTGCTGCTACTTTCTTTTTATGGGGATTTTTATTCAAGGTGGTTTCTCACCAGGAAACTTTCCCAATTATCCTCTATACTTCGGAGATGAAATTCAACCAAGATTTTGATTAAGTCGTGATGGTACATGGTGTTTTCAATAAGCTAAATTTTATTTTGAATGTTTGTAGACATTTTCTTGAGACTCTGTAAGAGAAAATAAGGGAGGTTCATCTGATGATCCTAAAGTGCATCATCATCCTAACATGATAAAAATAAATTTTCCCAAACCTACCCTCACAAGTGACAAACTTCTGAAGCACAAGTAATAAGTTTCTCCATTTGTTTTTAAGAGTTGTGCTAGGAATACCTTTCTTGTAGACCGTATTTTCGATGTTCAAATTCTTTAGGAAGACCTTCCAATCCTTGTTATCAATCCCCTTGTTTTTAAAACATTTTTTTGCATTCCTTGGCAGCTTGGTAGCCTCAACGATCATAAACTCTATTATTGTGAGCTTAATGTCCCATATTTCGGCTTCAATTCCATCGAATGAGTGTGCAAATGTCTTGGTTACTTCCTTGTGGAAGCCGTTAAAAATTTGAATGAACTGCAACCATTGTCTCCTTTGCAGCAGCTCCCTAGTTTGTGGGTACCCCTGCAAGAATTGCTTCCTAGCTGGCTCAGTTCAAACAATTATCCCCATTCCGAAGGATGCTTTGCCTCGAATACTAGTCACCTTGACAGACAAATGGAGCTGGTAGGGTTTTCTAGATGGCAGAAAGATGCAGTGGATATGAAAGTTTAGAGGAGTGTAAGAATAAGGAAGAACTGATAAATTATCATAAGGATTATAAGGATGAATTCGACCATTGGGCGCATTTAAACTTATGATTTGGTAATTACTTTGGAATATTTGTAATACGGTCGTGACATGACTTTTAAGTGGTGGCATATGATAATTTGCTAGGTGGCCATTTCCCTTAGGTTATAATGATTGCATTTTAGTACTATATCTTCTTAATCATATATGCTATATAACCTTCCCTATTGTTAAATTAAAGCAGCACATACATTTGATCTTCTTTTGCTAACCTTATTTGTTTTCCTTTGATCTCTTACAGGTACTTTGCTGTCAACTATCCTTTAATCAAAATCACCAAGTATCTTTGTAGACATAAAAAATTTATTAGGCTGCAGAAACTTGTCTTGGATGCAAAAACTTGTCCAAGTTGTGGAAAGTTGTTGATTTTGCAGCTAAGAGAAAGAAGGCTTTAATAGATGAACTTTATTATTTTTATTTTTTTTGAAAAAGAAAATTTGAAGTGCCAACAAATTGGTTTTCACTTTAAATTTTCTGTATAAACATGCCAACAACATGTTGGTTTTCATGTTTATACAAATTATTATTATTATTCTTATTAATATTAATGTATATATATATATATATATATATATATATATATATATACATATATATACATATAATTTTTTATTTTTATTTTATATATATATATATAGATTTCTAAGGTGGAAAAGAAGAAGATTCTTCTTGACCATCTTCAGCTCTAAATTATCTTGAAACATTTTAACAAATTCCTCTTTCGTTAATGGTTTCTAGTAAAGCTTGAGTTGATGTCCATTTACTAATAGAGGATTTTTCTCTTCATCAATAGTCCTGATTCTAACTACACCATTGTCAAAGACATTCTCAACTTTAGAAGGTCCGTGCCAATGAGTTTGGAATTTCCCTTGAAAATTTTTGAACTTTGAATCAAAGAGCAATGCCCAATCTCCTGGATGAAATTTCCTTTCTTTAATGTACTTATCATGCCATCTTGACCTCTGTTGTTGCACTAAGTTGGTTCTCTAGAAGGCTTCTTTTTTTATTTCATCAAGCTCATTCAGTTGTGTCATCCTTTGCTTCTAGGCTTCTAACAAGTCTAGATCTACGTGGACTACTATCTTATAGGTATGGATCTGGAATTCTATTGACAGTAAGACCTGCTTCGCATAAACAAGTTCATAGGGATTATGTCCTGTAGTATTCCTCCATGTAGTTCTGTAGGCCCATAAGGCTTCTGGAAGCTTTTCTACCCCGTCTTCCTGTGTAGACGTACTGTCTTGGTAACTGTGGTGAAGTAAAATTATAAGTGCGGACACGAACGAATTCCTCTAGCTCGATAATGGGTCTAGCCAGAACAGATACATTCTATGGAATATTTCCTTAGGTTAGAATCAATCAAGAGGGCTTACCTCTTGGTTCGCTTGTCCTGCTTGATGATGTCTTCGCTTGCTCGCTCCAGCTATCTCTTGCTTCCTTCTTCAAGCACCCGAAACAAGTAAACAACAACATATAACAAACATGATAATAGACAAATTTCAATTCAACCTAATTAACAATTCAAGAAACATTAAACCATGAATATGTGATATTACAAAACATGTAGGAAATCAATCAATAGTTGCATATATTAATATCACAGAGAGATTACAACCATTCATCTTGACGTTGCAGTCCTCCTCTAACAAGACCAGGTTCCCACACACTTCTGCTAGAATTCCATGATGGCCTCAATCAACAATAGTTTTAAATATCTTCCCTTTAGGCTTCACTCCAAACCAAATCACACTTCTCCCTCACACAACTAGATAGCTAGAACTAGTAATAGCTTGTTGTCTACTCCAAACCAAAATAATATAAGCACACTAATATCAACACTCTAACTCTACAACTAGCTTGGCTTGGGAAGAAGGGAGGTTTATATAAGAAATATGGATGGGAGGTGGATCCTCTTCTCATGGGAGACCCTTGAGGTAGTTCCATCATTATAGGGGAAAGGAGCCCATACTATCATCCTTGACCCCATCCGGCCAAACCATTTACTAGACTTTCGTTACGAAGCTTTTGGAGCTGGAAGCATTGGCTCCTGATTTAAAAAAATTTCCATAACAGGACTGGTGCGATTGGAACACAGCTCAGTCACTCCAGTCAGCGCGAGAAGTAGTGATAATCTCTTCACATTGGTGCAGGGGAGACAAGGGTCATTAGCACCGATCTTGTAAACTGAGCAAAACAGAAGTTTTAGGGGAAATGGTGCAAAAGGGAATTTATTTGCTCATGAAGAGGGACACAATGTGAGTTTCTTCACGAAGGCAAAGCATGTGGGGTTCACTGTAGAGGTTCTCCAGGATCAAGGAACGGGGAGTATAGGGACAGTGACAAAATGATGTGTAACAGATGCCCCCTAAAGCGTGAAGGCTGAGCTGGAGTGAGGGATGAAATGCTTTATAAATCAGTGTGGGGAACTGGTCTGCCATCGGAAAACCTACAATCAAGTACAGATACATATACATAAACTGATGTCTCTACCAAATGATACATGAATCGTGGCATGGACGCAACCATCCATAGAATGATCATGTAAATGGATCCAGGTATGGGCGTAGCCATCCGTCAAGGAGGATCATAACGAAACCAAGGTATGGTCGCATTCATCTAATAATGAGAAGGATCACATATGATAACTCATGGTCTGGTAGCAGCCATCCATCTGATAGAGACATGCATGTCATCATAACCATGTCACACCACTTTGCAACCTGGACTTTTGTGATCTGAGTCCAGGGTCTTTCACTCCAATGCGACCTGATCAAAATACAGATTCTAACATGTGAATAGATGAGTTGACATTGGACATGCTAGAATGTCGCTTGATTACCAGTTGATAATGTAAGCTATTAACAAGCGTGAGGGAAACCACCAATAATGACAATGATCCTCAAGGTACTATCAGCACAATTCACGGAATGTGAATACAGGAACTGAAGTTGAACATCCACGAAATCACTCGATCAATTGCCATTGATGTAAACTAGTCGTCGAGTGCGAAGAACTTGCCATTAGGGCATGCAAGCTCTAAGGTACTGGAAGGGAATCTCTCGGTTAACTTCCTGGATGATGAGTTGAATTCGATGGGAAAGCGACCGTGTTGAAGGAGGGCCATAATGAATTCCACATCCTTGACGCGAGACGAGAGGATGCAAAATGATTTTTGATGATACAGAGAATTAGAGGTAAGTATAACTGCAAAAGGACAACTCTTGAACATGTCGGTGACACAATTGGAAGTTTGGCAGCTTTTGAATCCAGGGGATTGGTGGTCATGATGACGTGGTAGAGATAAAATGGAAGGCAAAAATGAATGGCCCAAACCCAGGAAGATCAATGATACAAAGGAGGATATCCCAACTTGATGCAAAGCAAAAAGTGTCTTGTTCAAGAGTGAGCTCCCAACACGACTGATAGATTTCCAAATTTTCACCACCATTTCTGGCAGGTACCCCAATCATTTTTTAATAACAAGCTTGAAGGGGATAACAATGATCGCACTATAAGTTCATCCTTCAGATGAATCCGACCTAGTAAGTTTAACGAGCCCTAGGAAGGATAAGCTCATGTCTGTCATGGTGACGAATCCGATGTCGTTTAATAGTTTAACGAGTCCAACAAAGGTGTAACTTGGTATATTTTTCATGTTTAGAGAGTTTGAAAAAGACACGTAAAATAAAAATCCACATGTTCCCTTTTCATACATTTGTGTCTCTCGAACCCAAAAAGTAGAAAATGATACTTGAGAGAATCGCTCGACCATTTCAGTCAAGGAGTACCTTTTTTGTAAATAGTGCCTCCCAGCCCGAAAAAGGGGTAAACTTATACTAGGCACACGATGTTTCACATCCTTTAACGAGTTCAAAACGACAAGGGGTCGACTATATTTTCGTGTTTAAAGGGTCGGAAAAGAGCTTGAAAGCAGAGCCCCCCATTTATATTCTCTTTTACGAGTCAAATAGGGAAAAATACTCGGTGATCTTTTCATTTTTTACGAGTCAAAAAAGAGCTTAAAGATGACTTGTCCTAGAGGAATGAGTGGTATAAAGGGTAGAAACTAGTTTCGGCAATGATGGAACTGCTCAAAACATGTAATGGTCAAGAGGTTGGCTAATAAAACCACTCATCGTTGCGGTCCCCCAGGAAAGGAAAAACAACCAAGTGAAAGCATATGATCAGCCAAAGAGATGGTGGTGATGGAATGAAACAACCAAGTCTTAGTTAGCAGATAAAAATGGCAATCACGAGATGTAAATTGGGCATAGGTTCATTTTTACACAAGCTAGAACCATGGAGGACTTTGCTTGGATTTGGTTTCATGTTTACACAAGCTTGAAATGAAAAAACTATGCTTGCAATAAGTTTGCATGCCCCCAAGTACATGCCCCCCAAGCTTCATTTCAGTCAACTAGGTGGATTGAATGAAGGTTCACTTTCGAGATCTCAGAAAGACTCGATTGGGATTTTACGAGATCTTAATCAAAGACTCGATTTGGAAAAGGGAGTTGTTTCATTTTTTAATGAGTTTGACACAGTAAAAGAACTATCCTCGAGACCGTTGTTTCATTTTTTAACGAGGTTGACACAAGACTAGGAATTATCCTCATCCGTTGTTTCATTTTTTAACGAGGTTGACACAGAAAAAGAACTATCCTCGTATATTTGTTTCATTTTTTAACAAGCTTGACACAAGACCAGGAACCATACTCATACCCTTTGTTTTGTATTTTAACGAGTTTGACACAAGATCAAGAACTCTCCTCACGACGTCTGCTCATGACCCATAAGAGAATGTGGCTCCCAAGAGGTCTTCAATAGATGGAAGAACCATGCTCTGGGAGGAGTACATGTCATTTGGTACCAACAACAGATCGGGTTCCAATTCCCCCAGTACATAATGTACAATACCATCTGTGTGATCATCAATAGATGTGGAGATGGAACGAGTAGTTTTCTTTAGGACAGGCACGATTAAGATCTCAATAATCCACGAAAATGTAGATCATGCCTTGCTTTTTAGTCACCAGGACAATATTGGACACCCAGCCTGTAAGGGGGATGGGATAGATGAACCCAGCCTTGAGAAGCTTTTCAACTTCACCCTTAATAGCAGTGGCCTTCCTAGGGTGCACCAAGCGAAGTCGTTGGTGAATGGGCTTTGCATGCGGATACGTTGGTATTTCGACTACAATGCTAGGATCAATCACGGGCATTTCTTCGTAAGACCATGCACACACATCACAGAATTCCTGAAATAGACAAGTATATGTCTTGATCTCATCCGGAGAACAAGATACCCCAATATGAACGTGTTCAACGATACCGGGTTTGATAGAAATGTCAATCGGCATCGTTTGGGTAATATTACCCAGATTTCCTTCCGACCATACTTCATGAGTAACAATCGATGGCAAAAATGGAGAAGAGGACTCTTCGAAAGTGGTAGATGTGACTGTCGGGTGAGGTAGGAACGAGGAGCGATGATGAGTATCGATCCATGGTGGTTCCTCCAGAGACATGATTTCCATGATACCTTCATTAGCAAGGAAGGTCTTGGCTAAGGGATCAGACGATTCCAAAGTGCTAAGCCAAGGGGATTGAGAGTATGTATCGAGAGAGGTCTTTGACATATGAGAATCAAAGGATGAAAAGTTTGAAGCCAAAATAATTTCCACATAATTGACTTCAACGGGACTAAGCGGCATAACCTCGCCCCAAGTATCAACAAGATCTCGTGCAGGTATGACCCAAGGATCAGATTTGGCCAAGATCATGTTGACAGACATGAGGAGGTGTGAGGGGAAAATTTTCCATTAAGGCAGAATATTTGAAGATACATGCCCCCACACTCTCATAGGGATCACTAGAGTTCTTGGCGTATGGAACATTGCCATCCGAGGAGGAAGAAGCAAAGAAAGACAATTGGTCGACAGTGACAATCTTCCCTTGATGGGGAAAACGAATCAAGCGAAACAAAGAGGAGGCCATGAGATGCATGGCATGAGTCCAACTTTGGCCGATTAGAAGATTATAATTGAGATTAGCGTCAACAATTTCTACTTCAACTTGCACTGTCTTGGCTTCTAGAGTGATGGCAAGGTTAGGTAAGACACCGAAGGGTCATGAATCATGTCCATCGAAAGCTTCCAAAGTGTTCAGAGACTGGTTCAGTGCAGGGGAACTAATAGCCTTCCAACATGCTGTTGACATGATGCAGGTGGAAGCACCTTCATCGATGACAGTTCGGTGGATGGTCTTCTCATTGATGATTACCTGAATAAGAAAGGCAATCTGATGAGGGAGTCATGGAACATGGTTTTCTAGATTGAAAAATATCAAATTGGAATCGGTGGGATCAATGCCCCCCGATAGCTGACAGCAAAGATTTCTGCTGCGATGGGTAGCTTTGGAGTACCTCAAGAGCCCACATGGCTAACGACGCCTGAGCCAAATCCTCAACAATATTGTAGTGCTAAGCAACTCAGGCGTTTGGATTAGATGAGGATTTCCGCAGTACACCTCGGGAGGGTGGCCACATAGCGGAATCAGGGTTAGGGCGCTCAATATGCAGAGGACCAGAACTCGAGGTAGAAGAAGAAGGTGCAACTTCTTTCTCTTTCCCAGCTGCCAAAGCTGGAGTTTGATATTCTTTCGATCGGGTAGCCACATTAATAGGCGTGATCATCATGAAAATTTGAGATCCAGAGGAAGGAGATCAGGTTTGGTTTACCATTTGGGTCTGCTGAGATGGAAACAACTCTTTAAGGATAGCAAGGGTCCCTTTGAGTAGGCGAATAACTTCGAATCGTCAAGGAAAATCCTTAGTGTAGTGATCTTCCTTGCAAATGAGGCAAGGATACTTAGGTTTTCGTTGCAAAGATTCACCAACAAACGATTTGGGAGGGACCTGTTTTGGGGCATCAGCTTTAGCTTTTCCTTTACCTTTCTTTTTTCCTTTCGAGGATTTTTCTGCTGCAATAGATTGGACAACATGGACCTCTAAGGTTTTACCAGGGCCAGGTAGATTCTGAGATGAACTATTAGGGACAACATTCGAGACCAACTTTTGTTTGGAAGAAATTTTAGCAATGGTCTGGGATACTGAACCAATAACTCCATCGACGGGAGGAACAAATGGTCACTTTAATGTTATGGGATTGAATGATGGCCACGGAGCATTGGGTAATAACTCGTATAAAGTGCCATACTGAGAGTAAACTAGATCCAAGTACTAGGCACGAGCGATGGCCTGCTCTTCAGTGACACATCCACCCATAGCTATATCGCGAGCAATTGGGGTTACGAATGATTTGGTAAACCATTTAGTGAGAAACTGATAAGTAATCTCGAATTTGATCAATCGACGTCTACGTTTCCATTCATGGATGTGATCAGAGATGTGCGTCACAGTATCTTGCTTAAGCAATGTGAGAAAATAGGCATCAGTTTCATAGCGAACTGGCAACTGAAAATGCATGAGGAAAGCCATGGCTAAAGAGTTAAATTCATGGTAAGTACTTCGAGGTAGCTCGATGTAAAATTTCACTGCAACACCCATGAGGGTTAGTTGGAAAAGACGGAGACGAATGGAATCGTCTATGTATGAGTTCGATGAGCATCAGAGGTGATATGTCACCACATGGGACTGACGATATTCTTTAACTTTCCCATCGAACTTTGGGCAGTCACTTGGTATCTTGGACGGCACCGGAGGCCAGTGCAATGAATGAAAGATTAGATCATTCGTAAGGTGCAATACATCTAGAAACTCGAGTGTAGCCAATAAAGGTAATTGAGTGTTAAAAGGCATGGGAGGTCAATAAGCGGTCCCATAGGGAGGAGCCCATCCCAGCTAGTAAGGATTTTGGCCCCACAGTGGGGGATTTTGGCCATATGGCATCTGAGGCTGCCCCTATTACAGATTACCTTGACCATAGGGAGTATTTTGACCTTGAATACCTTGGAACTATCAAGGCATAGGTTGTTGATAAGCAACGTATGGGTTAAAAGGTTGTTGAGCCTGTTGACCTTGGACATATGGATACGGGACTTGTTGTCCTTGAACATACGGCTGATGAACCTGTTGTCCCTGAACAAGAGGATTTTGGAGTCCTTGGGCATAAGGTTGATACACGTTTTTCCCTTGGACATAGGGATTTTGTACCTGATGCCCTTGGTTGACAAGATTCTGAACTTGTTGACCTAGGACATGAGGATTTTGGGCCTGCTGCTGCAGGACTTGACCTTGACCCTGCCCCTACAAGGGTTGACCTTGTTGATATGTATACAAGGGTTGTTGCTACCCTGGTTGGTTTTGCTGTTGCGAGGGTTGACCTTGCAGTTGCAAAATTTGTTCCTAGGGCTGCAAAGGTTGGCCCTATAAGGACATGGGTTGAGAGGTGTGCGGAGGATATTGCATCTGCTACTGCGCGGCTTGCTGCAACTATTTTAAGGATTGACCTTGTGGTTGTTGCAGGTGACCTTGCTGCGGGATAATTTTCCCTTGCTGTTGCACAAAGAGCCCTTGCTGCAACAAAGGTTTCCCTTGTGGTAAAAAAGGCTGCCCTTATTGTTGTAGAGGTTGTCCTTGCTATTACAAGGATACTTGATCAGTGCCCGGGAAATTGCCGAACAAAATCTGGCTGTAGCCAGGATGGATGCACTGCCCATATTGAAGGGTGTGAGGTTGATTAACCATTCCTTGAGAACCATATGGAACGTAAGGATTTTGGTATTGGAACTGAGCCCCATAAGGCTACTGATACTGAACATTGCTCGATCCAGATGGACCTGTTAGACTAAACAAAGCACAGCTGCAATAATAAAAACATACACAGCACAAACAAAAAAAAACTCATAAAACCATAACACAGAGATTTAACGTGGTTCACCCAACCAATCTGGGCTACGTCCACCAAAACAGAGGCATCGGCAATCTTATTATTCAAAGGAGATTACAACAAATCTAATAATTCACACATGCTCTCAGCTCTCCCCTATTTCCTCTATTTTCTCTACACACTCTTACAATCCTTTACGGATTACATTTCTATATAGCTGGAGCATAAAACTGAATCATAAATTCCCTCACAACAAATATAGGATGCATTAACTCCTCCTCAAAAAATACTGGAGCTAATATAGCAACTAATCCTATTGTTGTCACATACATGAGATTTCTGCCCAATTTAATAAAACCGAAAATCTCAACAATCTCCACCTTGACAACAATTAGCCTGATGCCTTGTTCATTTATTATTTTTATCTTTTCTGCAAGCCAAGAGAAGCCAAACACCAACGCAGCTTCTCTAACAAAACTGGTTTCGTGAACATGTCTGCACAGTTTTCCTTCGTATGCACCTTTTCAAGAGAAACACCCCTTTCAGTGATAACCTGTCTTACAAAATGGTACTTGATTGGTATATGCTTTGATTTACTATGATAGGTTGGATTCTTAGCCAAATGAATTGCACTTTGACTGTCACAAAATAACTTGATGTTGTCCTGCAACCTACCAAACTCACCAATCAAACCTTTCAACCAAACCCCTTCTTTGCAAGCATGCGAAGCAGCTATGTATTCTGCTTCAGTAGTGGATAAAACAACAATATTATGTAGCTTTGACATCCAGCTAATAGCTCCACCTGTAAGAGTAAATACATACCCTGATGTTGACCTTCTCTTATCCAAATCACCTACAAAATCGGAATCAACATATCCACAAACAAATTCACTGCTTTTATTATAAGTGATACAATAATCACTTGTGCCTTTCAAATACCGAAGCACCCATTTCACTGCTGACCAGTGTTCTTTACCTGGATTTGCCATATACCTGCTGACAACCCCAACTGCATGTGAAATATCTGGTCGAGTACAAACCATCGCATACATCAAACATCCTACTACATTGGCATACGAAATTCGAGACATATAATCCTTTTCTTCATCTGTATTAGGACATAAACTGGAAGAAAGCTTAAAATGGGAAGCTAAAGGGACTGACACATGCTTCACATTGTTCATACCAAACCTCAAGAGTATTTTCTCAATATACTTCTGTTTTGATAGCCACAACTTACCATTGCTCCTGTCTCTGAAAATCTCCATGCCCAAAATCTGTCTTACTACTCCCAGATCTTTCATATCAAACGTCCTTGCCATCTGAGCCTTTAACCTGTTGATCTCCATTATGCTTTTGCTTGCTAAAAGCATATCGTCAACATATAACACTAAGATAATGAACATGCCATCATTTAATTGCTTAAAATAAACACAATGATCATATTCACTTCTTATATATTTCTGACTCAACATGAAAGAATCAAACTTCTTGTACCATTGCCGAGGCGACTGCTTCAGGCCATATAACGATTTCTTGAGCCTGCAGACAAATTTCTTATTGCGATGCTGAACAAACCCTTCCGGTTGTTCCATATAAATTTCCTCATCTAAGTCTCCATGTAAAAATGCAGTCTTAACATCTAGTTGCTGCAATTCTAAATCAAACAAAGCGACTAATGCTAACACAATTCTAATTGAAACTATTTTAACAACTGGTGAAAAAATCTCATGAAATTCAATGCCTGCTTTCTAAGAAAAACCTTTTGCGATCAGCCTCGCTTTGTACCTGTCCTCAGTATCATTCACACCCTGTTTCAACTTGAAAACCCATTTACATCCCACAGTTTTCCTGTCTTTCGGAAGTTCAACCAGATCCCATGTGCCATTCTTGTGTAATGCCATCATCTCTTCCTTCATAGCTTCTTTCCACTTTTCACTTTTTGAACCTTCTACAGCTTCCTGATAACACAAAGGTTCATCATCGTTAGCGGTTAAAGCAACTGAAGTAACATAATCATCATACCTTCTAGGAGGGCGTTTGATTCTTGTAGACCTCCTTAAGGATGTTTTTGGTGCTTCCACAATTGGCTGACTACCATTTGTAGGAACTTCTTCATGATCAGCATCTGAGACTTGTTCATGATCTACATCTGAACCCTGTTCATGATCTGATTCTGAAACCTGTTCATGACTCGTATCTTAACTATGGTCATCATGACTATCATTAGAAGTGCTTTCAAACTGAATGTGCTGAAAATCAGATACATCATCCTGTTTCAATCTATTATCTACATCTAACTGTACAAGAGAGGATTCATTGAACTTTACATCTCTGTTGATGATGATCTTGCGGGTAGTAGGATCCCACAATCTATATCCCTTTGTTCCATCACCATATCCAACAAAGATATACCTTTTTGACTTTGGATCTAATTTAGTTCGCTGATGTTTAGGCACTAGAGCATATGCATCACAACCAAACACTCTGAGTTTAGAATAATCACAAGGGTGACCTTTCCATACCTCTTGAGGAATCTTGCAACCTATCACTGTGGATGGTGATCGATTTATCACATAACAAGTTGTAGCCACCGCTTCTGTCCACAATTCCTTCTGCAAACCAGCGTTACTCAGCATACTCCTTGCTCTCTCTAAAAGAGTCCTATTCATGCGTTCAGCAACTCCATTTTGCTGAGGAGTATAAACAGTGGTCTTATGTCTCTCGATCCTTGCATCCTTGCAATAGTTTTCAAACTCCTTGGAAGTAAACTCACCACCATTTTCAGTTCTTAAACATTTTATAGTTCTACCAGTGATGTTTTCTACCAATGCTCTAAACTGTAAAAACATCAGACTTCCTTTTCAACATGTAGACCCACACTTTTCTAGAGAAATCATCAATAAACGATACAAAATATGACGAGCCACCATATGAAGTTGTAGGGGCTGGACCCCAAACATCTGAATGGATATAATCAAGTATTCCTTTACTAGTATGTTTTCCTGTTTTAAACTTTTGCTTACTTTGTTTTCCAAACAGACAATGTTTACAGAAATCTAACTTTCCAGACTTTAGATTAGGAAGTAACTTGCGATCAGCCAAAATTTTTAACCCTCTTTCGCTCATATGGCCCAACCTTTGATGCCATAAGCGAATGGAACTACTGTCATGTTCAGACACCATAGACACATGATCTGACCCTGTTTCTCCTTCTAACTGAAATATATTTCCTACCTTCTTAGCTTTCATTACTAGTAAAACACCTTTGTAAATTTTTATTACTCCACCTTGAATTACAGTTTTATATCCATTTGTGTCAAGTGCTCCTAGTGAAATTAGATTTTTCCTTAAATCTGGTACATGTCTTACATCAGTTAACATTTTGGTTGTCCCATCAAACATTTGCAGCTGTATACTCCCTATTCCCACAATATTACATGTGACATCATTACCCATGTACACGACTCCATCATTAATTGATCTATACGTCTTAAACCAGTCTCTATGAATACACATGTGGTTTGATGCACCAAAATCTAATAGCCAATGTTGATCATGATTTGACAAATTAACTGATAACACTTCTTCACTCATACCTAAAGCAGATGCCGAACCTGTATCTGTCGTGTTTGCCTCTTGCTTCGCTGTCGAAGAGTCTTCTTTGGATGCTTGCTATCTCTTCCAACAGTCCTTCTTCAAATGTCCCGATTTGCCACAAAACCAGCACTTTACCTTACTCTTCTTCCCTTTCGATTTTGATCGTGAGTTGATGTGCTTACCAGAGTGTCTTTCTCGCGAACGACCTCTAGCCATCATTGCTTCTGATGTAGAGGTGTCGGAATTTGACCTCTTCCTTGTCTCTTCGGACAACAAAGCTCCAACAATATCATCAAACTCAATGGTTTCTAATGTACTTAGACTTATAGAAGTAACAAAATGATCCCATGACTCGGGCAACGAGCACAATAAAGTTATAGCTTTATCTTCTGATTCAAATTTTACTTCTATGCTTTCTAATTGCACCAGCAAAGTATTAAAGACATTCAAATGATCAGTAATAGATGTACCTTCCTTCATGCACAGACTATATAATTGTCGCTTCAGAAGAATCCTGTTGGTCAAGGATTTTGTCATGTACAGCTTCTCCAGCTTTGTCCACAAACCAGCAGCAGTTTTCTCTGACACGATGTTAAACAAAACATCATCCGCCAAACACAGTCGAATACCACTCAGAGCTCTTCCATCCAATTCATTCCATTCATCATCTGTCATGGGGTAAGGTTGTTTGGCTCTTCCCAACAGCACCTTCGCCACACCTTGTTGCACAAGCAGATCGTGCATCTTCACTTTCTAGATCTCGAAGTTATTTTTGCCATTAAACTTCTCGATCTCAAAACGAGCACTTTGAGTTTTTGCCATGTTGTATCAAACAAACAATCTCCAATTCCGATTTAAAAAATGCCTCTGTCGTACCATGTAATCAAAATTTTAAAAGAAAAACCAAAAAAATTGCAAATTTACCAGAGGGAAAATCTGCCGGGCGCTCCTGGACAGCGAAAAAACCGCGCCTAAAACACATCCACTGCTTGGCACTCCGCTGACAGCCGATCAACCATGCCAGAGCAAAATCCGTTTAAGTGCCGCAAAATTGGCGTGCTTAATCCCTTCGATTCCACGCCAATTTGAATATTGGATCTCTGGCGCGAGTATCAGACTCGGATCTGCGCCAATTGGCGCGTCTGTTCAAAAATAAAATGCGCCAACCCGATCACTGCTAAATTGGCGCGACTGTCTCTGCTAAAACCGCGCCAATCGCAGAAACTCCACCTTTAGCCAATCTCTCACGCGCACCAGCTCCACAACCAGTGACTTTTAGATTATGGGCCCTCCACGCTCCGCTGCACCGCTCTGATACCACTTGTTAGACTAAACAAAGCGCAGCTGCAATAATAAAAACATACACAGCACAAACAAAAAAAAAACTCATAAAACCATAACACAGAGATTTAACATGGTTCACCCAACCAATCTGGGCTACGTCCACCAAAACAGAGGCATCGACAATCTTATTATTCAAAGGAGATTACAACAAATCTAATAATTCGCACATGCTCTCAACTCTCCCCTATTTCCTCTATTTTCTCTACACACTCTTACAATCCTTTACGGATTACACTTCTATATAGCTGGAGCATAAAACTAAATCATAAATTCCCTCACAACAAATATAGGATGCATTAACTCCTCCTCAAAAAATACTGGAGCTAATATAGCAACTAATCCTATTGTTGTCACATACATGAGATTTCTGCCCAATTTAATAAAACCGAAAATCTCAACAGGACCAACGGGATTCTGAACCTATTGGTACTGGACATTGCTTGATCCAGTAGGATCAGCAGGGTTATAAATAATACCAGAGGAAGGTTGGTTTATACCAAGCATGTGAGCTTGTGAGCCGCTCAAATTATTGGCACCTGACACTAGAGAAATATTCAGGTTCTGGCCCCCAGGCAGTGGCACAATCTGGCCACTGACTAGCAGGATGGAGGAACTGATAGAGACAATATTTGAAACTATCGGTTGTGCCTGGTGGGTAACTGGGATTGATGATACAAGAGTATTCAAAACGGTGGATTGGATCGAGACTGAAGTAACATCCTGTTGGGAAGTCGTGTTCGTAACAAATGGACTTGACATAGGCTTTGTGCCTGACGCCCATACAGGACTATGGTAAAGTGATGAGGCACTAGGTGTACCTAAAACCAATTGTGCGAAAGACACCTAGTTGGTGGAAAACTAGAGGGAATACCTTCTGAAAAAGGAAAACCCTCGGGAGGAAATTGCAATTGAAATTCTCCCCCCTCAACATTTTATGGAGTAGAATCTTCAGACTCATCTGGAGATGTGACTGGAGCATCGCCTTTGGGTTCCATGTTTGAAAACAAACGATGATGAATGGCCGAACGAGTACGAGGGGATAGTTCCAAAGGAACACCCAGTTGGTCGTACAGATTGTAAGGACACTGCGGTGATATCACAATAGGGTCAAACAGAAGGTTCAGAGGGTAGATAACCAGTCCACGCTGACCGTCAGTGGTCGGCGAGTTATCTGGAGTTCGAACAGGGTTGTCTGGAGATTCCGGGCCAAGATCAACAAATGACCCAGTACCAAAAGTAGGCGGAGGATGAGATGACAACGGTTGAACACTCAAAACAATTGTGAGTTCAACATTTTGGTCCTCGAGTGACTCAGGTAACTCAGGAAATGGCTCCTCAGACAATCTTTCAGATGGAGGAGAGGAAGAGGAATTGGGTGAACCAGATGGTTCAGCCAAGTTGACCTTGTCTTAGTCGACGGAACAAATAACTTCAAGGCTTTAAAATATTATTTTAAGGAAACTCACGATTTGGTCTAAAAAAGACAAACAGGGTGTTTTCGATCATGGACAATCAATTATTAAGACGCATAAAATATTGATGCTCTTTCATTTTTTAAGAGTTGAGAACGAAACAAATATGACTCTATTGCTTTCAATTGGAAATGAGCTCGAAAGGACAAGTGCTCGAATGATATTTTAAGTTTAATGAGTCAAAAATATCAAATGACTACTCTTGATGATCTAGGTAAATAGGATTACCAGGCAACCGTGAACTGTAGAATACCTCCTGGCGAACTAAGAAGTACGAGCCGGGAAATCTCCCTGAATGTTGTGTTCGGTGTATCAGATTTCCAAGGTGGCTGACTCGGCTTCCTAAGGATAAAAGGATTGCAGCCTAGTGGGGTCTCCCATTATGTACTCGATGGTACGAGGAGCACAAATCTATACTAGCACTATCTAATGCCGAAGCTAACGACAGCTGCTATCTTTAATGACACCAGAACACATCTCTAGCACCTTCTAGATATGATCATTAATGTCAAATGCGCCTTAGGTTAATTGAATTCATTTTAAAGTTGATCTTGAGTTATGTTTTAGTTTTCAGGTCTTAGCGATGCTACTCTAAAAGCCTTAAACGCAACTAAATGAGACAAGACCCTTTCAATTCGATGAAATGCCTACACTAGAGAGGGTAGAAACTACTCAATCAAATGCAAACAATCAAGCAACTGAAAATGAAATGATCTTTCACTACCTTAATTTTTCAAAAAAAAACTAATGAAAAATGCATTCCAATTCCTAATTTCCTGACAAGCACTTATCTATTAGTCCTTTAAAATATATATATATATATCTTCCTTTTTCAAATGTCGATGCAATTCTAGTCTTTTAAAGATGCAAGTTATCGTAACATAATGATGCAACAAGCTCTAATTTCATACTTTTTCATGAAACAACGAAACAAAATTTTCGCATACAATCTTTCAGTGAAAAAGTTCTCGAGACAATAGACACTCCAAGCAGATGAAAACATGAAAAGAGAAGTTCATTCAGATCAATGAAACACTGACTTTACCAAACACAAGACTAGCAATGTAATCCATGCCCGAAAAGAAATGTTTAGGCAAGCAAACAAAAACTTTTCGAACTTGTGCAAAAAGACGCCAAAGTCGTAAAAAGGTCCAAAAACAAAATGCAAAGAGTAAGCACAACTACAACCCCACTTAGTGAGTTCGTAAACTGTTGAATGGATGACCGACTAGATGCCATAGTGTCACTGGCCACTCAATGACTCAATCAATCAAGTAGAAAGATGATAAGCCAACAAGAAAATAGAACCAAATGAAAAGTAGCTTTCTAATCAAGGAGAAAATGGCCCAAAAGGCTTACAAGGTCAAAACCACAAGAGAAGAACACATTGGCCAAGATTGGGGTCAAGCCCTAATCTTCACTTACATGCATCTGCGTGACTTCCTAACTAACAACAAGCTCTAGAGGTTGGTGGGCACGACTCTTTCTCAGCAACTCGCGTTGGTCAGCATGACTGTCAACGAATTAAGCGCGTTGATTGAGGGAGCTAAGGAAAAAAAAATGAAATAGGGACCAGATCTGCTACTAAGGATTTTAGACTCGAAACAGTAAGCAGGAGAAAAGGAACAGAACCAAAGGGAAAATGTGGAACTAGAAAATTTATCATGAAATCATGAAGTCCAAGACAAGCAAAAGGATTGGGATCCCCAGCGGAGTCGCCAATTTGTGGTGAAGTAAAATTATAAGTGAAAACACGAACGAATTCCTCTAGCCCGATAATGGGTCTGGCCACAACAGATACTTTCTATGGAATATTTCCTTAGGTTAGAATCAATCAAGAGGGCCTACCTCTTGGTCTGCTTATCCTGCTTGATGATGTCTTCACTTTCTCGCTCCAACTCTCTCTCGCTTCCTTCTTCAAGCACCTGAAACAAGTAAACAACAACAAACATGATAATAGAGAAATTGCAATTCAACCTACTTAACAAGTCAAGAAACATTAAGCCATGAATATGTAATATTACAAAACATGTAGGAAATGAATCGATAGTTGCATATATTAATATCAAAGAGAGATTACAACCATTCGCCTTGACGTTGTAGTCCTCCTCTGACAAGACCAAGTTCCCACACACTTCTATTAGCATTCTATGATGGCCTCAATCAACAATAGTTTTAGATATCTTCCCTTTAGGCTTCACTCCAAACCAAATCACACTTCTCCCTCACACAACTAGATAGCTACAACTAGTAATAGCTTGTTGTCTACTCCAAACCAAAATAGTATAAGCACACTAATATCAACACTCTATTTCTATAACTCTCTTGTGCTTGGGAAGAAGGGAGATTTATATAGGAAATATGGATGGGAGGCAGATCCTCTTCTCATGGGAGAAGGACTTATCCCTAGAGGTAGTTCCATCATTATAGGGGAAAGGATCCCAAAGTGTCATCCTCGACCCCATCCGGCCAAACCATTTACCATACTTCCGTTACGAAGCTCCTAGATTTGGAAGCTTCGACTCCCAATTTAAAAAAATTTCCATAACAGGACCGGCGCGAGTGGAACACAACTCAGTCACTCTGGTTGGCACGAGGAGTAGTGCTAATCTCTGCAAATCGGCGTGGGGGAGACAAGGTACATTAGCTCCAGTCTTGTAAACTAGGCAAAACAAAAGTTTCAGGGGAAATGGTGCAAAAGGGAATTTATCTTCTCATGAAGAGGGACACAATGGGAGTTTCTTCATGAAGGCAAAGCATGCAGGGTTCACTGTAGAGGTCCTGTGAGATCAAGGAATGGGGAGTATAGGGACAGTGACAAAATGTTGTGTAACAGTAAGGATGGCTTCAATCACCTTATTTGTGGACTCAACTTGTCCATTGGCTTGTTGATGGTATGGAGTGGACTTCCAATGTTTTATCTTGTATTGATCCACAAGCTTCTGCACTAGTCTGGATGTAAACTATGTTCCTTGATCTGTTACAATTTCTCTTGAGACACCAAAACGAGTAAAAATATCCTCAAAAATAAAATGAAACTACAACATTTTGAGTAGCAAAAGGAAGTGCTTTAGCCTCTACCCATTTAGTGACATAATCAGTACATACTATAACATACTTTTTTTTTCTTTGAAGGTGAGCTAATTGGTCCAACAAAATCGAGTGCCCATTTTTCAAATGGTTCGATGAGTACCTATGGTTGCAGTGGCATTTCATTTGAAAGAGTAGGTTTTCCCATTCTCTGACAATTTTTGCATCTCTCAGCATATTCCTTGGTATCCCTGAAAATGGAAGGCCAATAATATCCTAAAATAAAAATTTTGTAAGCAATTCTTATGTCAGAAAAATGTCCTCCACGTGGCTCATCATGAAAAGCCTTAAGTATGTCTAGTATTTCGTCCTCTCAAACACATCTTCTGATGATGAGATCTGGTCCTTCCTTATATAATTCTTCATTTATCCATGAATAAGATGTGCTATTGTGGACTATTCTTCTCCTCTCTCTAGTAGATAAATGAAATGGCATTTTTCTTGTGGCCAAATAGTTAGCAATATCTGCATACCAAGGTGATTTAGTAGATACTGCAAAAATATATTCATCAGGAAATTTGTCTTCTACTGGTTGATCATTATTTTCATTTTGTATTCTAGATAGAAAGTCGGCAATTGTGTTCTGTTTTCCTGGTCTATCTAGAATGGTTATATTGAATTCTTGTAAAAGTAGGAGCCATCTAGTTACTCTTCCATTAGTGACTGGTTTATTCATTAGGTATCTAATGGTAGAATGGTATGCGTGAACAAAATTTTCATAGCCAGTTATATAATTTCTGAATTTATTAATGGCATGAATTACAACTAAGAACTCCTTTTCGGTTACAGTATAATTTAACTCTATAGGAGTTCAATGTTTACTAGTATAATAAATGGCATAAGGAGTGAGATCTTTTTGTCCTAATACAGCTCCTAAGGCTAAATCTGAAGCATCTATTGAGATATGGAATGACAACTTCCAATTAGGTCCTTTTAAGATAGGTTCTTCAGAGATTCTCTTTTCCAAAGTTTCAAAGGAAACTTGACATTCAAAATCCCAATTGAATTCGCAGTCTTTGGTAAGTAGTTTAAAGAGTGGGGATGCAATTTTTGTGGATTTTTATATGAACCTCTTATAATATCCAGTAAAACTGAGAAAGCTTCTAACATCTCGTTGACAATTTGGCACTGATAACTTAGAAATGACTTCCACCTTAGATGAGTCTACCTTAATTCCATCTCCGGAAATATGGTGACCTAAAACAATTCCCTCGTTAAACATCATGAAACATTTTTCATGACTTAATTATAGATTTGTTTCTTGACATCTTATTAAGGCTTTTTCTAAATTTCCTAGTGCTTCATTGAAAGAATCCCCATAGATTGTGAAGTCATCCATGTATGTCAGAGAAAATGTCGAAGACTGCCCTTTGGAATGTTGTTGGAGCATTACATAACCCAAAGGGATGTAATTGGTAAGCATAAGTTCCCCATGGACAAGTGAATGTGTTTTTATCTTGATCTTCAGGGGCTACCTGAATCTGGTTGTATCCACTAAACCCGTCCAAGAAGGAAAAATATTTTTTTCCTGCTAATGTATCCAAGACATGGTCTATGAAAGGTAGTGGAAAGTGGTCTTTTAATGTTTCTTTTTTTAATTCCCTGTAATCGATGCATACCCTCCATTTTCCATTTTTCTTAGGAACAATTACTAGGGGTGAAACCCACTGACTGTTGGATATTGGATAGATAAAATTTGCATTCAATAGTTTCTGCAACTCTTCCTTAACGATTTCTTTTATATTTGGGTTCATTCTTCATTGAGGTTGTCTAATTGAACTTGCATTTTGTTCAATATAGATATGATGTATGCAAGTTTTAGGATCAATCCCTCTCATGTCAGTGTATTCCCATGCAAAAGCAGAAGAATGTTTTTGTAAAATTTCTATTAATTGATTCTTTTGCATTTCTTCCAAGTTTTCATTGACATTCAAGGTTTTTCCTAGAAAGATTTCTATCGAGGAATTCCCAAATTTTTCCATGGACAACAATGATACTTGTTTAGATGAGCAATATTCATTTCAACTACGCTCATAATGTGAGGAAGATTCATTATTTTCTAGTAAATTTAAAAGTTGGTCTTCCTCTTTCACTTGTTCAATAACAAAAATAGGTTGTATATCTTCTCCATTTTCTATCCATTCTTCAATTTCTGTATCTATTGTTGTTCTTGCAGGGGGGTATAACGTAAATTTCTTTGTAGAATTTCCATTTGAGATAAACATATCGCCTGATCTACAATCGATGAAAGCATCAATTGTAGCCAACCAAGGCCTTACTAGAATTAATGGATGTCCTCCTAGATTATTCTTGGGTGTTAATACCATGAAATCAACAGGATATTCCCAAGAATATAAGGATACACAAACATCTTCGAACACACCATCTAGTTTAATAACAGATCTATCTGCTAATTGCAATAAGCTTGGTGTGTATTTAAGGTTAGGAAGCCTAAGTGTGTCCATAACTTGTTTACTCATTATGTTTATGGCTGCTCCTAGATCAATTAACATGTTTGGTATTTTAGTTCCATTGATGTGAATTTTTACAATGGGGCTTCCTAGATCTAAATATTTTTGAATTGTCGTCTTCCCCATCATAATGTCTACAATTTTTCTGACTAACTGAATTCTTTTTATATCTTTTCTTCTTCTCCCTGATCTTTGTGTACTTAGTTCCTTAAAAAAAAATTGCAAAAATTGGTATTTATTTTATGGCTTGTAATAAAGGAATCTTAATACAAACATTTCTCAATTCATCCATCATATTGTAATCAGGCAAGACAATTTGTTTCTCTACTCCTTCATCGATTTTCAACCTTTCTAGGAAAGGTGGTTTAACTGATATCAAGGGTTGTTCTATGATAGGAGTATCTATTGGAATTTCTTTTGTTTGTTTATTTTCTTTTTGAGGAAGAGAAGTCTCCCCTTCTTCTGATTGATTTTTGTGTTTTTTGAAAATCGGATCTTGTTTGTTGAATGACAACAAGAGGTTTTCTTGGTAATACTCTTCCAGACCTTAATTGGACATTGTTTAGGTCTAGTGGAGTTATTACATAAGTTTGAGGATTCTGACCCTCCATGTTGTACACTGGTTGTTGTGGTATTTTATTATTAGGATTCAGAAGTGGTTGAGTGGGTAGTTGATTTGATTTTTGTGGAAATGGTAGGGAAAGTTGTGGGTTTTGATTCTGAACTAGAACTTGTGGCAATTGATTAGCTTGAGGAATTTGATTAGATGGGGGTAATAAATGTGGTGGAAGGTAAGATGGTGAGTATTGTTGATATTGAACATAGGCTCCATAAGGATTTTGCCATCCTTGATTCCAAGGTTGTGACTGTGGCAGAGCCCAAGGCTGCCGGGCTGAATTCCAATTATCTTGTGAAGACTAGGAAAATTATTGTGGCCTAAATCCTTGTGATTTATTTGGTTGGGGGTTTTGCCATGGTATTTTGGCTATAAATTAGAGAGGTTCTACTGGTTCTGGGATTCCTTCAACATTGAATACAGCCTTAAGACCTGGTAAGGATGGACATTCCTTTGTATCATGATTATCTACACATATCACACAAGTTTCTATGGATTTTGAGTCTAAGGGACACTCTCTTAGAGAATGTTTCTTCCGACATTTGGGACAGAAGATAGATAATGCAGCATTTTTGGAATTTTTCTTGTTTTGTATTTTAAGGGTGTCTATCTGCTCACTTAGGCTCCCTAATATATCTGTTTTGAAGGTGTCAAGAAAATTTCCTATTTTTGCCCTGCTGACTGTCTCGGCTGCAGATTTGTTAATTCTTGACAAGAGAGGGTCTCTAGGTGACCCAGGTGGATCTTGGTGGCCACCTTCCAAGTCCACCTGGACCCCCACCATTGTTTCTCTCAGCATTTTCAGTTTCCTTAATTGTAGCACAACTTACTATTTTTAGCAATTTTTCGGGTCCTAAACTTCTGGAGCCTTTTTGAGGCCCTAAACGATGTTTTTTGGGAAATCTGGGGCAACATGGGTCCAAAAGTGGTAGTGCTCGGATAGATCTTTCTAACGAGCTATTGTATGCATCAAACGGAGATTGTATGCCAAAGTTACGACCTCGAGAAATTGATGTAACAATTTACCCAAACAGGGCCCATAGTTTGGCATTTCATCTTCTAGGGTTAGGCTTTGGAATGTTAAGGGGTTTCCATTGTTTCTCAACAATAAATAGGCCTTCGAGCCTCATTGTAAGACAGTTCAGAGGCATGTAGCCACCACATCTCTTCTTAGAGATAAGCTACCATCGCCCTAGCTGGTTTATTTCCATTACTGTTTGTAAGCATATTTCAGTATTTTACATTAATGAAGTGAAGTATTATTTCCGCTGCATATCTATGCTTATGGTTATCTCTGTGTTTTATTGCGTTCCTGTTTAAATCCGGATCAGTGGTATCAGAGCGGTCTGCTTTTTCTCTGTTTTTCTTTGCATGTCCCCAACGAGGTCGGGATATAAGGAGTTAGGGCTTGAACTGGTCGAACCTTTGCAAGACCAGCCTCGCAAATCCTGATAGCCTCCTATGGCGGATGAGAAGAAAGATGAGGGGGCAGGAGATCCTATCAAAATCTTGCTTGAAGAAGCCCTCGAGCGACAACGGAACGCGATGATGGACAATTTTGCCCAAATCCTTTAGCGGCTACCCAGAAGCGACGCATCGGCTTCCAGCAGCTACTCTGGAAACACCACGCCCTTTAAGGTACAAGTTAATTTTGAAATCCCCATATTTGAGGGTCAGATAGAGCAGATGCCGTAGATAAATGGTTAAATCTGGTGGAGGGTTATTTTTCTGTTCATGAATTTTCAAGTCGGGAAAAGATTGTTTTCTCTCTTCTCAAAGCAGCCCCCCACGTCAAGGACTGGTGGGAAACCTACTGCGAGCAGAAGGATGAAAATATCGGCTCACTATTTTCAGCCGCACCCACCTGGAATTCATTCTGGGATGCCATCAAGGAGCAGTACTACCTTGTCGAAAGCTATGAGGATGAATACATAAAATGGACCACGCTGCGGCAGGGAAGGGACCAAGACGTGCCGGAGTTCACCAATCTTTTCCATACCCTTCACACAAAGTTGGGTATAAAGGATACGGAGCAGCATTTGATACTCAAATACCGCGGCTGCCTGTACAAGTACATCCAGGAAGAAATACAATTCCTGAACATCTCCTCACTCGGCACAGCGTACCGATATGCCGTCAAGGTCGAGCAGAAGTTTAAACAAAAGAAGCGAGACTTTTGATCTACGAATCTGAAGCAAGGGAAAGGTGCCCCTAAAACACAAAACAAAGGACAAATCCAAGGCGGGGCAGCCCAAGACAACCCGCCAAAGCTGCAGGCAAAGAACAGCGCCGCGAAGACGAAAAAGGACACGGGAAAATGTTATGAGTTCCATAAGAGCTCCACTCACAACACCAGTGAGTGTCGGGCCAAGCAGTCACTGGTGGCTGAGCTAAAGGTTCCAAAATCAGATGCATGTTCCGACTCTGAGTCAGAACCTAACAAGGGGAATGAAAAAGGGAAGTAGATCATTGATGCGGATCCCAACGCCACTGTTGCTACTACCAAGATCCAGAAAAATGAACCCGAAGATCCAGAGGAGGAGGAGCATCTCTTCTACTCCCATATGTGGGTAAAGGGCTCCCCGCTACAGTTCATTGTCAATAGTGGGAGCCAAAAGAACCTCATTTCGGCAGAGGTCATGAAGCGGTTGGGCTTACCGACCACAGCACATCCACAACCATACACCATCGGGTGGCTTCACCAAGGACGGGATCTTCGCGTGAGCCAGCAGTGTCACCTTCCGTACAACATCAAGCCCTTCACGTATGAGGTATTGTGTGACATTGCTCCCATTGAAGTTTGTGATGTATTATTAGGACAACCATACTTGTGGAAGCGACATGCTTTGTATGAATTAAGGCCCCGGGCTGTTATTGTTACATTGGGGAATAAGTTGTACAGGATACCAGAGGTAGATAACCAATGCAGTAAGCTCATTTCCAAGACTGGGAAATTTGTTTTCCTGATGATACGCCCTCAAGGAAAGAAGAAGATGGTGGCCATGGCCTCCAGACAAGACCCCTCCGCACGACAACTACAGATGGATAAGGTCGTGAAGGAGTACAAGGACATCTTCACCTCCCCCGCAAGGGTTCCTCTGCACTGTCAGGTCAAGCACTCCATCGATCTAACCCCAGGTGCGCCACTACCCAATGGACCAATTTATCGGCGCTCCGTTCTAGAGAACGATGAAATCAAGAGGCAGATTCAGGAGCTGCTGCAGAAAGGTCACATCCGTCCGAGTTCATCGCCTTGTGGGAGCCCGATCGTGTTGGTACAGAAGAAGGATGGGACTTGGAGACTCTGTATTGACTATTGGGCGCTGAACAAGATCATTGTCCGTAATAGGTACCCGATCCCACGGATTGATGACCTCTTGGACCAACTAAAGGGGGCAAAATATTTCAGCAAGATCGATCTAAAGTCAGGATATCACCAGGTACCAATCGAACCCTCTGATGTGTGGAAGACTGCCTTCAAAGCCAAGGAGGGCCTCTTCAAATGGTTGGTTATGCCTTTCGGATTGACGAATGCTCCTGCAACCTTCATGAGGCTAATGGATGACATCTTGCGGCCATTCACCAACTCATTTGTAGTGGTATACTTGGATGACATTCTGATCTTCAGCCAGAGTTGGGAAGAGCACCTCCACCACATCCGACAGGTTCTTCAAACACTGCGGCAACACAAGCTATGTGCCAATTTGGAGAAATGCACTTTTGGCATGACCCAGGTTCAGTATCTGGGATATATTATTGATGAAAAGGGGGTGCATGTGGATCCAGTCAAGATCCAAGTCATTCGGGATTGGCCATCTCCGACCACTCTGACAGAGCTCCGCAGCTTTCTAGGTCTTGCCAACTTCTACCGCAGGTTCGTGTTGGGGTTTTCTCATATCACTTGGCCCTTGAGTCAAGTCACCAAGGGAGGAGCGAAAGTGAAATTCTTTTGGTCTGAATCTCAACAAAAGGCATTCATAGAGTTGAAAGATCGCCTCTGCACGACACCAGTGCTCGCGTTACCAGATTTACAACAACCATTTGAGGTCGAGACAGATGCCTCTGACTATGCTATTGGGGCAGTCCTTACTCAACACGAGCATCCAGTGGCATATCACAGTGAAACACTTTCAGACACAGTCCGGAAGTATCCCACTTATGATAAAGAGATGTATTCCATTGTGCAGGCCTGCCGACAATGGAAGCATTACATTTTGGGGAAGGAAACGGTCATCCACACAGACCACCGACCCTTGTAGTTCATACAGACCCAAGGGAAATTGCAGAATGATCGCCATCAAAAGTGGTCTACATATCTGCAACAATTCCATTTGAATATCAAGTATAAGAAGGGTAGCACCAATAATGTTGTAGATTGCCTCAGTCGACCACCAATCATGGTGTTAACCACTGTGCTCAACTCTTGTGGGCACGAGACTTCTGATTGGCTACTTCTCTACAAAAGCGACCTAGAATTTGGCCACACATACCAGACACTCTTGGGGGGTCGGCATGTTCCAGATTTTCACCTCCAAGATGCGCTGTTATGCCACCTGGGTCACCTTTGTGTTCCTTCAAGCGAGCGTGCCAAGATGATTTGGGAAGCACACTACAGTCGGGCTGCTCGGCATTTTGGGGTTGAGAAAACGGTGGCAATACTACAAAAGTATTTTTATTGGCCAAATCTTTGACAGGATGTCGGGAAGTACATCAGATCATGTACTGCATGTGCCATTGCAAAACCAACCATCAAGAAGCAAGGCCTCTATACCCCGTTTCCTACCCCTAGTCGACCTTGGGAATCCATCTCCATGGATTACATGTTAGGCCTTCCTTCCACTAAGCATGGAAATGATTGTGTTTTTGTGGTCGTCGACAGGTTCTCGAAGATGGCCATTATGGCGGCCTACAAGAAGAATATCACAGCAGAAGCCACTGCTAAACTCTTCTTTGAACGAGTGTGGGTGCACTTTTGGATCCCACAGTCTATCATCTCAGATCGGGACAGTCGGTTCCTCAGTACATTTTGGTCTAGTCTCTAGTCAATGCTGGACACCAAACTCACTAAGTCCACAGCCTTCCATCCTCAAACTGATGGCCAGACAGAGGTTGTCAATCGGATGATTGTACACATTCTGCGCATGTACAACTCAAAGCATCCATGCACATGGGATGAGAGCCTTCCCTATGTTCAACACAGCTACAACCGAGCTCTTCACAGCTCGACTGGCCACAGCCCTTTTCAGGTGGGCTTGGGATTCCAGCCACTATGCCCCATTGACGTGGCCATGCCACTTGCAGCTATTCACACAGATTCGGCTCATGTCCAGTCCGAAACAGATAAGGCAACCAGCTTCATTGAGCACATCCAACATATTCGCCAGCAGGTCCATGACATTCTGGAGAAATCAAATGCCAAGTACAAGCAGCGACATGATCAACATCGGGTGCCACACAAGTTTCAGGTGGGCGAAAAAGTCTGGTTGCATTTGCAAAAGGAACGCCTTACTGGAGCCTATCGGAAACTGAGACCACTCCGTTATGGTCCTTACACCATTACTAAGGTTGTGGGGGACAATTCATTTGAGCTCAGCATTCCCCCATTCCTTGGCCTACACCCAGTGTTCAATGTGGACCGCCTTCGGCCATACTTTCCACCATTGCTAGACACATCCGACATTGCAGAATAGCTCACACCCACAGAATTAAATCTAGACTGCATGGAACAGGTTGCAACTGATCGGATCATGGACACACAGATCAAGAACACTCGCCAACAGAATATCCAAATGTATCGAGTTGTCAAAGCAGGCAAACTCCTTCACCAGGGCAAGTGGCTCACTAGGGACCAAGTTCAGCAAAAGTTTCCTCATCTCATGGAGGAACTCAACGCAATGGGAACCATTTCTTCCTAAGGGGGGAGGAATGATCCAGGTGGATCTTGGTGGCCACCTGCCAAGTCCACCTGGACCCCCACCATTGTTTCTCTCAGCATTTTCAGTTTCCTTAATTGTAGCACAACTTAGTATTTTTAGCAGTTTTTCGGGTCCTGAACTTTCGGAGCCGTTTTGAGGCCCTAAACAACGTTTTTTGGGAAATCTGGGGCAACATGGGTCCATGGACCGATGTTGCCTCCTAAAGTGGTAGTGCTCGGATATATCTTTCTAACGAGCTATTGTATGCGTCAAATGGAGATTGTATGCCAAAGTTACGACCTCGGGAAATTGATGTAACAATTTACCCAAACAGGGCCCATAGTTTGGTGTTTCATCTTCTAGGGTTAGGTTTTGGAATGTTAAGGGTTTTCCATTATTTCTCAACAATAAATAGGCCTTCGAGCCTCATTGTAAGACAGTTCAGAGGCATGTAGCCACCACATCTCTTCTCAGAGATAAGCTACCATCGCCCTAGCTGGTTTATTTCCATTACTGTTTGTAAGCATATCAGTATTTTACATTAATGAAGTGAAGTATTATTTCCGCTGCATATCTATGCTTATGGTTATCTCTGTGTTTAATTGCATTCCTGTTTAAATCCGGATCACTAGGACTCCTTCCAACTTGTGCTTTTCCCCTTGAGATATGTACACATAAATCACAAATATCTGCAAATGGTAGTTGGGAAATATGTCCTTTCCCAATTAGGTTAAGGAGATCGATCCATTCATTTTTAATAGCTCTAAGTAAGAGACATTTTAAGGTTTCTTCATCCAAATTATCCATTTTTTCTCTTTTAACATTATAAACAAACCTTTCTACCAAGTCTTCAATATTTTCATCTTCTTTTTGTGTCATTTTGAAGACTTCATCTTTAAGGTTACCAGGCATACAATAATCTCTATATTTTTTTAAGAAAGCCTCTTTCATTTGTCCCCATGTTGTTATAGAATGCACTCCTAGACTTATGAACCATTTTAATGATGTGTCTTTTAATATGGCAGGGAACAATTTTAACTTTTGAGCATTATGCAGATAGTCATATGATCTGCATAATACTTCAAATTCGAAGAGAAATGTCTCCAGATCTTCGTTTCTTTCCCGTGGAAATTAGGAAGAATCGAGGGTGATATATTTTTCATTGTGAGGGTTGTATCTTCATCAAGAATGGGGAATCCCAAAGGATCTTGATTTCCTCTACCTTTACCCCCTCCTCTACCTCTACCTCTTCCTCTTCCTCTTCGTCCAATCCTATCTTATTCACCATGGACATTGTGTACTTCTCCTTCCCCTTCTTCATCCATGATAGATTGTTCAAAGCTAATATAGTGTTCTTCTAATCTTTTTAGTTCCTCTATCAATGGTTGCTTAGAATAAGTTTCCAATTCCTCTTCTTCACTAGGAACTTCTAATTTTTCTCCCAAAATTTTCTCACCAGTAGAGGATAAAAATATTACTCCTGTAGTTGGGGATGTAGGATTTTCTTCAATTACAGCTTCAGTAGAAGAAGTAGGTGAAGTTCTGGATTGGATTTTTGATCTTGAGACTTTAGGAAGTCTTTGTCGACATCGAAATGGAATTCAGGTTTGAGTAGGTGGTGTGGAATCTCAAATTCATGGTGAAGTGAGAGGATTTGTGGGAATTAAACTTCTTCCTCGTCCTACAAATCTACCCCTAGAGTCTCTATCCCTACGCATGCCATGCTTTAAATTAATGCTGGTTTTTTCATTAACTTCTATTCATGCTTCCCCAGCAATGTCGCCAAAATGTTTAGCCAATTTAAGGTCTTTAAATTATCAATCATAAATTGTCAACCCGGGAAGGTAGACTCATGAAGTACAGGTGCACAATATGTGCTTAGAATTTATTCATTAGGTCATTATGTATTTGTTAGGATCTAAACTTAAGATGGATATGGAGGTGGTGTTTGTCAATTATATTAGTGTCGTAATTTTAAAAATGTTGGCTAAGTTTCCTAGAGTTAATCTCTATCTAATTAGTTTGCAGATGATAGTGATCCTACTTGTATTAGATTGTTTTGGGATTTTTGATCCTGAATCTTTATGTTGCAGCTTCTAATTCACTAAGTGAAAAAAGAAACTTATTCTATTAGCTATGAAGAAATATTGTCTGAACTCAATTGTTTAGGAGAGAACTCTCACTATTTTACTTATTCAATTTTTGCTCAAACAAAATAATTCAAACAACATCTATACTATGAATTAAACTCACCTCGACTATGATAGATAATAAGCAAATGAAATAACCATGTTGTACCAGGTATAAAGAAAATTAAATAATATGTTAAACTAGGTATAAATCAAATGAAAGTACTTATGCAAATAACAACTCGCTGGCGAAATCATTATGTTGTATTTTCACACAAAACATAGCATTTGAAGAATTAAAGGAAATCATATTGCAATTGATTAAAACCTGTCACTATTTGTAGGGCCCCTCCACATATCAATTCATAGCTTCCAATCAACACAACGCATAAACACAAAACCATTTCTATTCAAACGAAATTCACAAACTGTTCAAAATTACATCATCTGGCATGCACCACAAATCACAGTGCAGCCATAAGTTTTATAACAAGTCTATGGCATAACTACATGAGTAATTCATGCCTAATATCTCTACCTTATTTAAACTTATATCGCTAAACCTTTGTTTTTCTATTCGGAAAGCAAAACGATAAGGTTTCGATTGAACTCAAATTATGTTTTGCATTAATCCGGCGGTTGACTTGGAGTTTGACCGTGATCTCCTGCACTTATCTTAATGAACAGTTTCGATGGGATAGGAAGGGATTCACGAGGGAGCCATCCTCTATCCATCCACACCCTTCGCTGCTGACCTGGAACTTTGGAATCTTGCAAACAATGGAGACAGCTACAGAAACCTGGATTAGCTGTGGAAACAGACTGATTCGGTAGCCAATTGCAAACTTTAACAAAACAATAGGGTATAAAGTTAAATATGAACAAGAAGACATGTTATTTCATACCTTCATCAAAACCTGGTGGATATGGATTTATTTAGGTGGTAAATATATAGGAAAGGATAGGATCATTAGGCAAAAAGGATGTCATGGTAGGACAATCTTCGAACTCTACATTCAGTCCCTTCTTTCAGACCCTATCCAAGACTGATTAGAGGAAATTTAGAGAATACACTCGCAAAATACCCCATCTAGTTAGCAAGGAACAAAACCTTTCCCGAATGAGGATAATAACTAGAGAGGAAGTAGATGATCTTGTCAAAGGGATAGCCAAAAATAGAGCATTAGGTCTGATGGTTTCATGATAGAATTCTTCCAAGCTGCCTCAAGATTCTTAGGGAAAGATATATAGGATGTAGTGGAAGAATCCCGAATAACTCAAAAGGTACATCCTGCTCTTAATTCTACTTTTAGATCATTAATTCCTAAATCTACTCATTCTGAGGACCCTCAGGGCTTCAGACCTATTTCCCTTCGTAATGTTATTTACAAAATTATTTCCACTATTATAGTAAAAAGGTTAAAACCTCTTCTGCCCAGTCTCATCTCTCTAGAGAAAACTAGATTTATTGAAGACCCCCAAATTCTATATGGAATCATTACCTCTCGGGAAGTTGTCCAGTATCTTAAGAAACTCAAAATTCCTGGTATGTTGATCAACCTAGACTTATCTAAAGCCTATGATCACCTTATTTGGCCCTTTCTGTATAATTTCCCACTGTAGATCAACAAATTATGCAATATACTAAAGCAAAATACAAGATCTTCTTCTACAACAAACTTTGCAGAAGCTTAATCGGATATGAGCAAGATCAATAAGAACACATATAACTGAGAATGAGAAATCAATCACACATGAACACAGAAGAATAATCCTGGGGAAAGCCTCAGCCTAAAACCCCAATCTCTGTAATATCATACAAGTGGAAATATGTTCAGGTTACAAAAATAATCAACTCACAAGCTATCCTGCTCTCTTTGCAATATAACAATACAGCTCACAGACTGAATAGACACAACATATGTCTTGCTCAAGCCCTCCAAACCTCCTATTTCCTTGCGGAGTTTTCCTTGGGGTCCAATGATGCCACCTATGTGAATTGGCCTCATTCACACTCACTAAACTAAAGAAGTAACTGCGCAATCTCTAAGGAATGAATTCCTTCCGCATGCAAGAGATATCCTCCAAGGAACATTCATGCAACTGATAGTACATTGTCCCATCACCTAATCTCAACTGGGTCTCTGACTGAACTGACATGCATGAGTTATTTATGAGATAATATTTAGTTATATGAAGTGCAACATTTACATGCATGCATGCATTAACTAACTAAACTCACAATTAGTTCAAAAAACTATTTGAACTAATCTAACTCAACTTAACTTAGATAACTGAACTAACTAATTAAAACTCATCCTTATCTCTTTAATTGATGGATAAATTCCTCAATCAATGGAGAAACTGTTGCATGTCTTCACATAGACTTCATGTTTGATTTTCTACAACTAATTAGCTCATGCTGAATTAATTAATTATTTGACAAATCGCTGCTAAGATCAAATTCGAATTTTACTTTATTTCAATTTAGGGACTAACTAAAATAGGAAGGTATCCCGAAATTCTATTTATAGCAGTACTAAATTTAGCACTTCTATATTTAGCATTTCTTGTTGCTATTTTCAACACTCCCTCTCAACAAGAAAGGGATTATCAGTAACCCCAATCCTATCTCTGTGGAACTCGAACTTGCATTTTGACAATTCCTTCATCAAAATATTTGCATCCTATTCCTCAGTCGAAACATACAACAACAACATGATCCTCTTGACCACACAGTCTCGAAGATGGTGATACCGGATATCAATGTGCTTGGACCTATCATGAAAAACTGGATTCTCAGAGAGTTTGATACAACTCTGATTATCGCAGTAGATCACTGTAGGATCCATCCTCTGACCAAACAATCCCACTAGAATCTTCCGCATCCAAATGGCCTCACATGAAACCTGACTAGCAGCCATGTATTCAGCCTCTGCTGAGCTAAGTGCAACTAATCTCTATTTCCTGCTGTACCAGGAAACTACAGCTGAACCAAGGTTGAAGATTCCTCCAGAAGTGCTCTTCTGGTCTAATGGACTCCCTACCCAATCCGCATCTGTGAAGCCCTAAAGCTTCAATCCCTCTGTTCGTTTGTACCACAACCCAAACTGAGATGTGCCTCGGAGTTATCTCAGCACATGCTACGTTGCCTTACAAAACAGCTTGGTAGGCTGAACCATAGCTTGACTCAGCTAGTTCACCGCAAAGCATAAGTCAGGTCGTGTGTTCACTAGATACATAAGTGAACCCACCACCTACCGATAAATAGTATCAGCTACTACCTCACCTAAAGTAGCATCCTCCTTCCTCCAGTTCCCAACTAGAGGAGTCTGCATGGGTTTGCACTTCTCCATATGGAACCGCCTGAGGATCTCATTGGCATACTTGCCTTGAGACATAGAAACTTCTCCATCTCTCTGCCACACCTCCATTCTTAGAAAGTAATGCATAAGACCCATTTCTTTCATTTCGAACTCTCATGCAAGGTCCTCCTTGCAAGATTGGATCAGCTGATCATCACTTGTGAAAATCAGATCATCGACATAAAGAACAATGATCAATGGCTTACCTTCTACCATGATGTGGTAAAGGTTCACATCTGCTTCATTCTTGGTGAAAACCAACCTGGTGAAATAGCTATCGATCTTGGTGTGCCAAGCATAGGGTGCTTGCTTCAGCCCATACAGAGCCCTCTTGAGTCTGCACACATGCGACTCATGATCAAAGGTCTGAAAACCTTCTAGCTTCTCAATGTACACCTCCTCCTCAATCTTACCAATGAGGAATGTTGTCTTCATGTCCATCTGGTGGATCTTCCACCCCATCTGAGCTGATAGTGCCAACATCGATCTAATTGATGAGTACCTTGCTACGGGAGAAAAAGTCTCATCGTAATCGATCCCCTCGATGTGTGAGAAACCTCGGGCAACAAACCTTGCCTTATGTTTCTCAACATTGCCATCAACTGCCTGCTTTATATTGTAAAGCCATCTAGAACTCACTAAGGACTTGTCCTGAGGTCTTGGAACAACATCCCAAACACAATTCCGCACAATGGAGTCATACTCCTCCACCATTGCATCAGCCCAGACTAGTTGTTGCACTGCCTCCTCGAATGAAGAAGGCTCAGAATCTACACACTCCCCAACCAGGGCCATGTAACCAATGTACCGCTCAGGTGACCTCCTCTATTTGCGCTGAGAAGATGGTTGTCCCACCTTCTCACGTGTATCTATCATCAACCGATCAGCTTCCCTTGAGCGTTTCCACCCATGTCTGGAAGTATCAGCATGAGTGGATGTCTCCACTCCCGAATCCTCTACATGCGGCTGCTCCGCATCAATCTGACGCTCCTCCTCCTTAGGAAATTAAAGTTACTCATCTGCATGCAACTTGATCTCCCTCTCAAGTGATACTCGCATGGATTTCTGCTTGTCGAACTTCAGATCCATGCCTACCACAGTCCTCTAACTGGTAGGCAGGTACACCCGATAATTGTGGGGTGTATCTGTGTACCCCATAAGTATTCCTAACTTAGTTGTGGGATCTAGCTTCTTCCAGGCATCTTTGGTCACGTGATAGTAAATTGATGATCCAAAGATTCGGAAGTGACTCACATCTGGTCGCTTCAGGGGAAAGGCCTCCATAGGTGTCTTCATTCCTAGTATACGGTGGGGGCTTCTGTTCTGCAAGCATACTGTTGTATTTCATGCCTTAGCCCACAAATGCAGTGGTAGGCTTTGGTCATGCAACATCACTCGAGCTGCTCCCACAATCGATTTGTTCTTCCTTTCGGCCACCCCCTTCTGTTGTGGGTTTTGGGGTGCAGTCAACTCTTGTTTAATTCCTTCTGCAACGCAGAAGTCTTTAAACTGCTGGGAGACATACTCTCCACCATTGTCACTACGCAAGGCTTTTATTTTCTTTCCAGATTCTTTCTTTACCAAGGCTTTAAACTCACAAAACTTCAAGAAGGTCTGATCCTTCTTTTGCATAAAGTAGATCCAACATCTACGAGAAAAATCATCAATAAAAATAACACAGTACCTTTGTTTAGCAGTAAAGGTTGTAGAGAATGTTCGACAAACATCTGAGTGAACTCGCTTTAGGATTTCTCCAGCTCTACTGCCTCGATCCGGAAAGGAAGATTTCGCATACTTACCCAAGGTACAACCTTTGCATGTATTTGTCTACTCCAGTTTTCCCTTGGGTAATCCAGTAGAAATCTGCTACATGATCTTCAGGGCTCCATCGTGCAAGTGGCCCAATCTTCTATGCCATAGCTTGCCAACATCTTGGCTCTACACCATCTCAGCTTTGGAGCTCAATGTAGCACAGTCGTCTACCTCCATCTTGTAGAGATTCTTTACTCAAATCCTGATTTGATTTGTTTGTCCATGCTGATATGCCTTAGGAATACCTTTCCTTTGCTAAAGACTACATCATAGCCTTTATCTTCTAGCATAGCAACGGACACAAGATTCTTCTTCAGACCTGGTACATACTTTACATTAGTCAGGGTGAGAGGAGCTCTATACTCCCTCTAAAACACAATCGTACCTTCACCTAGAACACGATACTTTCCATCATTGCCCATCTCGATCCGCACCTGGAGATCCTTCTCCTCCAGGGTACTAAAAAGATTCTTGTCACCTGACATGTGGAATGAAGCTCCACTATCCAGGTATCAAACACATCCACCATGGATGAAACCATGCATGTGATAAGCGAGAAATCCAGCTTAAACTATGAGGCTAGTGCTTCACCATCAAATTCCTTCGAGGAACCCTTCTTGGATTTCCTGTGTGGACAATTTGTAGCATAATGGCCCACTTCATGACAATGAAAGCATCACACTTTCAATTTGCCAAACTTCTTCCCACCATGGGAAGAACTGTATTTGGATTGGGACACCTTCCATTTCCCCTTCCTCACCTTACTCGCTAAGGCTAGATTTTCCTCATCATCTTGCTTTGATGAGGATCCATCTCTGGTGCTTCTTCTTATCTCCTCGTGCATCAGATCCGACCAAAGTCGTTCCCAATCTAGCAGTTTTTCTCTTCCATTAACCAAGTCTTGGTAGCTATGCCAACTCTTAGGAAGACCGAGGAGTGCAAGACTCACCATGTCATCATCGACTATCATGATCCCTATGCTTCCAAGCTCATCCTTGCAGGTGGTGATCTTGTTCAGATACATAGAGATCATGTCGCCCTTTTCACACTTGATTTTCCAAAGCTTGTCTTTTAGCGCCAGCTTCCTCTGATCGTTGCTATTTTGATATATATCTTTTAGTGTTTTCCACATAGAAAACGGTGTCTCCTTCCCAGGGAGACTCGAGACTATGTGGTCTCGAACTCCCTCCAAAAGGATTCTCCTTACTCTAGCCACACATTTCTTCCATTCTACCAATTCAATAGCATCAGTCGGCTTGGGTATTTCTTGATCAATGAAGTCGTTTAGACCATTATCCTCTAATACTACTTCCATGCGATCCTTCCAGGCTATATAATTCAAACTACCATCAAGAGCATATTCGAGTCGTAAACCGTTGAACATCATTGGTGAAATTGAGATGTGATAAGAACTCTATTTCTATATTCAAGAACCACAAACTTAGAACTTCTCCCTTCTTGTATATTGTTCTCTCCTTGATCACCTTTGCTCTGATACCATGTAGAACTTCCCACTGTAGATCAATAGATTATGCAATAAACTAAAGCAAAATACAAGATCTACTTCTACAACAAACTTTGCGGAATCTTAATCGAATATGAGCAAGATCAATAAGAACACATATAACTGAGAATGAGAAAGCAATCAAACATGAACACGGAAGAATAATCATGGGAAAGCCTCAGCCTAAAACCCTAAGCTCTGTAATATCATACAAGTGGAAATATGTTCAGGTTACAAAAAGAATCAACTGACAAGCTAGCCTGCTCTCTCTGCAATAGAACAATACAGCTCACAGACTAAATAGACACAACATATGTCTTCCTCAAGCCCTCCAAGCTTCCTATTTCCTTGCGCATTTTTCCTTGGGGTCCAATGATGCCACTTGTGTGAATTGGCCTCATTCACACTCACTAAACTGAAGAAGTAATTGCGCAATCTCTAAGGAATGAATTCCTTCTGCATGCAAGAGATATCCTCCAAGGAATATTCCTACAACTAATACTACACTATCCCATCACCTGATCTCAACTGGGTCTCTGACTGAACTGACATGCATGAGTTATTTATGAGAGAATATTCAGTTATCTGAAGTGCAGCAGTTGCATGCATGCATGCATTAACTAACTGAACTCACAACTAGTTCAACAAACCATTTGAACTAATCTAACTCCACTTAACTCAGATAACTGAGCTAACTAATTACAACTCATCCTTATCTCTTTAACTGATGGATAAATTCCTCAATCAATGGAGAAACTATTGCATGTCTTCACATAGACTTCATGTTTGATTTTCTACAACTAATTAACTCATGGTGAATTAATTAATTATTTTACAAACAGCTGCTAAGATCAAATTCGAATTTTACTTCTCTATTTTAGTTTAGGGACTGACTAAAATAGGAAGGTATCCTAAAATGCTACTTATAACAGTACTAAATTTAGCACTTCTATATTTAGCATTTCTTGTTGCTATTTTCAACACTCCCTCTCAACAAGAAAGGGATTATCAGTAACCCCAATCCTGTCTCTATGGAACTCAAATTTGCATTTTGATAATGCCTTCGTCAAAAATATATGCATCCTATTCCTCGATCGAAACATACAACAACAACATGATCCTCTTGACCACACAGTCTCGAAGATGGTGATACTGGATATAAATGTGCTCGGACCTGTTATGTAAAAATGGATTCTTAGAGAGTTTGATACAACTATGATTATCGCAATAGATCACTGTAGGATCCATCCTTTGACCAAACAATCCCACTAGAATCTTCCGCATCCAAATGGCCTCACATGCAGCTTGACTAGCAGCCATGTATTCAGCCTCTGCTGAGCTAAGTGCAACTGATCTTTGTTTCCTGCTGTACCAGGAAACTGCAGTTGAACCAAGGTTGAAGATTCCTCCAGAAGTGCTCTTCCGGTCTAATGGACTCCCTGCCCAATCCGCATCTATGAAGCCCTGAAGCTTCACTCCCTCTGTCCGTCTGTACCACAATCCAAACTGAGATGTGCCTCGGAGGTATCTCAGCACATGCTTCGCTGCCTTCCAAAACAGCTTGGTAGGTTGAACCATAGCTTGACTCAGCTAGTTCACCACAAAGCATAAGTCGGGTCGTGTGTTCACCAGATACATAAGTGAACCCACCACCTACCGATAAATAGTAGCAACTACTACCTCACCTGAAGTAGCATCCTCCTTCCTCCAGTTCCCAACTAGAGGAGTCTGCATGGGTTTGCACTTCTCCATATGGAACTACCTGAGGATCTCATTGGCATACTTGCCTTGAGACACAAAAACTTCTCCATCTCTCTGCGACACCTCCATGCTTAGAAAGTAATGCATAAGACCCATGTCTTTCATTTCCGTCGATGAATGGCTATACAACGGGGGTCCTTACGAGCTAATCGTTCTACACTTCCTACTTGGTGTAGCTTGCTATATGGGTCGTGAGTGGGAGAACTCTCATGCAAGGTCCTCCTTGCAAGACTAGATCAGTTGATCATCACCTGTGAAAATTAGATCATCGACATAAATAACAATGATCAATGGCTTACCTTCTACCATGATGTGGTAAAGGTTCACATCTGCTTCACTCTTGGTGAAACCCAACCTGGTGAAATAGCTGTCGATCTTGGTGTACCAGGCACGGGGTGCTTGCTTCATCCCATACAGAGCCCTCTTGAGTTTGCACACATGCGACTCATGATCGAATGTCTAAAAATCTTCTGGCTGCTCAATGTACACCTCCTCCTCAATCTTCCCATTAAGAAATGTTGTCTTCACATCCATCTGGTGGATCTTCCACTCCATTTGAGCTGATAGTGCCAACATTGATCTAATCGATGAGTACCTTGCTATGGGAGAAAAGGTCTCATCGTAGTCGATCCCCTCGACCTGTGAGAAACCCCGAGAAAAAAACCTTGCCTTATGTTTCTCAACACTGCCATCAACTGCCTGCTTTACCTTGTAAAGCCATATGGAACTCACCACTGACTTCTCCTAAGGTCTTGGGACAACATCCCAAACACAGTTCCGCACAATGGAGTTGTACTCCTCCACCATTGCATCAACCCAGACTGGTTGCTGCACTACCTCGTCGAATGAAGAAGTCTAAGAATCTACACACTCCCCAACTAGGGCCATGTAACCAGTGTACCGCTTGGGCAACCTCCTTTGTCTGCGCTAAGAAGATGGCTGTCCCACATTCTCCCACGCATCTAGCATCAACCTGTCATCTTCCCTTGAGCGTTTCCACCCATCTCTGGAGGTATTAGCATGAGTGGATGTCTCCACTCTCGAATACTCTGCATGCGGCTGCTCCTCATCAATCTAAGGCTCCTCCTCCTTAGGAACTGAAAGTTCCTCTTCTTCATGCAACTTGATCTCCCTCTCAAGTGATATTGGCATGGCTTTCTACTCATCAAACTTCAGATCCCTGCGTACCATAGTCCTCTGACTGGTAGGCAGGTACACCCGACAGTTGTGGGGTGTATCCGTGTACCCCACAAGTATTCCCAACTCAGTTGTGAGATCTAGCTTCTTCTGAGCATCTTTGGTCACATGACAGTAAACTGATGATCCAAAGATTTGGAAGTGACTCACATCTGGTTGCTTTAGGGGAAAGGCCTCCATAGGTGTCTTCATTCCTAGTATATGGTGTGGGCTTCTATTTTGCAAGTATACTGCTATATTGCATGCCTCAGCCCACAAATGCAGTGGTAGGCTTTGGTCATGCAACATCGCTCGAGCTGCTCCCATAATCGATCCGTTCTTCCTTTCGGACACCCCATTCTGTTGTGGTTTATGGGGTGTCGTCAACTGCCGTTTAATTCCTTCTGCAATGCAAAAATCTTTAAACTGCTGGGAGACATACTCTCCACCATTGTCACTACACAAGGCTTTTATTTTCTTTCCAGATTCTTTCTCTACCAAGGCTTTAAACTCACAAAACCTCAAGAAGGCCTGATCCTTCTTTTGCATAAAGTAGATCCAACATCTACGAGAAAAATCATCAATAAAAATAACATAGTACCTTTGTTTAGTAGTGGAGGCTGTAGAGAATGGTCGACAAACGTCTGAGTGAACTCGCTCCAGGATTGCTCCAGCTCTACTGTCTCGATCCGGAAAGAAATATTTCACATACTTACCCAAGGTACAACCTTTACATGTATTCGTCTGCTCCAGTTTTCCCTTGGGTAATCCGGTAGAAATCTACTGCATGATCTTCAGGGCTCCATGGTGAAAGCGGCCCAATCTTCTATACCATAGCTCACCAACATCTTCGCTCTGCACCATCTCAACTTTGGAGCTCAATGTAGCACAGTCGTCTACCTCCAGCTTGTAGAGATTCTTTACTCAAATCCCAATTTTCTTTGTCTGTCTTGTGCCGATATGCCTTAGGAATACCTTTCCTTTGCTAAAGACTACATCATAGCCTTTATCTTCGAGCATAGCAATGGACACAAGATTCTTCTTCAGACCTGGTACATACTTTACATCAATCAGGGTGAGAGGAGCTCCATGCTCCCTCTGAAACACAATTGTACCTTCACCTAAAACATGGTACTTTCCATCATCACCCATCTCGATCCGCATCTGGAGATCCTTCTCCTCTAGGGTACTGAAAATATTCTTGTCACTTGACATGTGGAATAAAGCTCCACTCTCCAGGTATCAAACACATCCCACCATGGATGAAACCATGCATGTGATAAGAGAGAAATCCAGCTCAAACTGTGAGGCCAGTGCTTCACCATTAGATCCCTTCGAGGAACCCTTCTTGGATTTCTTGTGTGGACAATTCATAGCATAATGGCCCACTTCATGACAATGAAAGCATCACACTTTCGATTTGTCAAACTTCTTCCCACCATGGGAAGAACTGGATTTGGATTGGGATGCCTTCCCTTTCCCCTTCCTTGCCTTACTCACTAAGGCTAGAATTTCCTCATCATATTGCTTCGATGAGGATCCATCTCTGGTGCTTCTTCTTATCTCCTCTTGCATCAGATCTGACCAAAATCGTTCCCAATCTAGCAGTATTTCTCTTCCATTAACCGAGTATTGGTAGCTATGCCAACTCTTAGGAAGACCGAGGAGTGCAAGACTTACCATGTCATCATCGGTTGTCGTGATCCCTATGCTTCCAAGCTCATCCCAGCAGGTGGTGAGCTTGTTCAGATACGTAGAGATCGTGTCGCCCTTTTCACACTTGATTTTTTGAAGCTTGTCTTTCAGCGCCAACTTCCTCTGATCGCTGCTATTCTAATATAGATCTTTCAATTTTTTCCACATCGAAAACAGTGTCTCCTTCCCATGGAGACTCAAGACTATGTGGTCTCGAACTCCCTCCAAAAGGATTCTCCTTTCTCTAGCCACACATTTCTTCCATTCCGCTAATTCAGTAGCATTAGCCGGCTTGGGGAATTATTCTTCAATGAATAGACTATTATCCTCTAATACTGCTTCCATGCGATCCTTCCAGGCTATATAATTCGAACTTCGATCAAGAGCATATTCGAGTCTTAAACCGTTGAATGCCATTGGTGAAATTGAGATGTGATAAGAACTCTATTTCTATATTCAAGAACCACAAACTTCGAATTTCTCCCTTCTTGTATATTGTTCTCTCCTTTGATCACCTTTGCTCTGATACCATGTAGAATTTCCCACTGTAGATCAACAGATTATGCAATATACTAAAGCAAAATACAAGATCTACTTCTACAACAAACTTTGCGGAAGCTTAATCGAATGTGATCAAGATCAATAAGAACACATATAACTGAGAATGAGAAAGCAATCACACATGAGCACAGAAGAATAATCATGGGGAAAGCCTTGACCTAAAACCGCAATCTCTGTAATATCATACAAGTGGAAATATGTTCAGGTTACAAAAAAGAATCATCTCACATGCTAGCCTGCTCTCTCTGCAATAGAATACAACTCACAGACTGAATAGACACAACATATGTCTTCCTCAAGCCCTCCAAGCCTCCTATTTCCTTGTGCAGTTTTCCTTGGGGTCTAGTGATGCCACCTATGTGAATTGGCCTCATTCACACTCACTAAACTGAAGAAGTAACTGCGCGATCTCTAAGGAATGAATTCCTTCTGCATGCAAGAGATATCCTCCAAGGAATATTCCTGCAACTGATAGTACATTGTCCCATCACTTGATCTCAACTGGGTCTTTGACTGAACTAACATGCACGAGTTATTTATGAGAGAATATTCAGTTATCTAAAGTGCAGCAGTTACATGCATGCATGCATTAACTAACTGAACTCACAATTAGTTCAACAAACTATTTGAACTAATCTAACTCAACTTAACTCAGATAACTGAGCTAACTAATTACAACTCATCCTTATCTCTTTAACTGATGGATAAATTCCTCAATCAATGGAGAAACTGTTGCATGTCTTCACATAGACATCATGTTTGATTTTCTACAACTAATTAACTCATGGTCAATTAATTAATTATTTTACAAATAACTACTAAGATCAAATTCAAATTTTACTTCTCTATTTTAGTTTAGGGACTGACTAAAATAGGAAGGTATCCCGAAATGCTATTTATAGCAGTACTAAATTTAGCACTTCTATATTTAGCATTTCTTGTTGCTATTTTCAACACTCCCTCTCAACAAGAAAGGGATTATTAGTAACCCCAATCCTGTCTCTGTGGAACTCAAACTTGCATTTTGACAATACCTTCATCAAAATATCTACGTCCTATTCCTCGGTCGAAACATACAGCAACAACATGATCCTCTTGACCACACAGTCTCGAAAATGGTGATACCGGATATCAATGTGCTTGGACCTGTCATGAAAAACTGGATTCTCAGAGAGTTTGATACAACTCTGATTATCGCAGTAGATCACTGTAGGATCCATCCTCTAACCAAAAAATCCCACTAGAATCTTCCGCATCCAAATGGCCTCACATGCAGCCTGACTAGCAGCCATGTATTCAGCCTCTACTAAGCTAAGTGCAACTGATCTCTGTTTCCTGCTGTACCAGGAAACTGCAGCTGAACCAAGGTTGAAGATTCCTCCAGAAGTGCTCTTCCGGTCTGATGGACTCCCTGCCCAATCCGCATCTATGAAGCCCTGAAGCTTCACTCCCTCTGTCCGTCTATGCCACAATCCAAACTAAGATGTGCCTCAAAGGTATCTCAGCACATGCTTCGCTGCCTTCCAAAACAGCTTGGTAGGTTGAATCATAGCTTGACTCAGTTGGTTCACTGCAAAGCATAAGTCGGATCGTGTGTTCACCAAATACATAAGTGAACCCACCGGCTGCCAATAAACATTAGCAGCTACTACCTCACCTGAAGTAGCATCCTCCTTCCTCTAGTTCCCAGCTAGAGGAGTCTGCATGGGTTTGCACTTCTCCATATGGAACCCCCTGAGGATCTCATTGGCATACTTTCCTTGAGACACAAAAACTTCTCCATCTCTCTGCCACACCTCCATGCTTGGAAAGTAATGCATAAGACCCATGTCTTTCATTTGGAACTCTCATGCAAGGTCCTCCTTGCAAGACTGGATCAGCTGATCATCACCTGTGAAAATCAGATCATCGACATAAAGAACAATGATCAATAGCTTACCTTCTACCATGATGTGGTAAAGGTTCACATCTGCTTCACTCTTGGTGAAACCCAACCCGATGAAATAGTTATCGATCCTGGTGTACCAAGCACAGGGTGCTTGCTTCAGCCTATATAGAGCCCTCTTGAGTCTACACACATGAAACTCACGATCAAAGGTCTGAAAACCTTCTGGTTGCTCAATGTACACCTCCTCCTCAATCTTGCCATTGAGGAATGTTTTCTTCATGTCCATCTGGTGGATCTTCCACCCCATCTGAGCTGATAGTGCCAACATCGATCTAATCGATGAGTACCTTGCTACGGGAGAAAATTTCTCATCGCAGTCGATCCACTCGACCTGTGAGAAACCCCAGGCAACAAACCTTGCCTTATGTTTCTCAACACTGCCATCAACTGCCTGCTTTACCTTGTAAAGCCATCTGGAACTCACCACTGACTTTTCCTTAGGTCTTGGGACAACAACCCAAACACAATTCCGCATGATGGAGTCGTACTCCTCCACCATTGCATCAGCCTAAACTGGTTGTTGCACTCCCTCCTCAATGAAGAAGGCTCAGAACCTACACACTCCCCAATGAGGGCCATGTAACCAGTGTACTGCTCGAGCGACCTCCTCTATCTGCGCTGAGAAGATGGCTATCCCACATTCTCCCGCGCATCCAACATCAACCTGTCAGCTTCCCTTGAGCGTTTCCCTACGTCTCTGGAAGTATCTTCATGAGTGGATGTCTCCACTCCCGAATCCTCTGCATGCAACTGCGCCGCATTAATCTAAGTCTCCTCCTCCCTAGGCACTGAAAGTTCCTCATCTGCATGCAACTTGATCTCCCTCTCAAGTGATACTGGCATGGCTTTCTGCTCATCAAACTTCAGATCCCTGCTTACCACAGTCCTTTGACTGGTAGGCAGGTACACCCAATAGTTTTGGGGTGTATCCATGTACCCCACAAGTATTCCCAACTCAGTTGTGGGATCTAGCTTCTTCTGGGCATCTTTGGTAACATGACAGTAAACTGATGATCCAAAGATTCAGAAGTGACTCACATCTGGTTGCTTCAGGGGAAAGGCCTCCATAGGTGTCTTCATTCCTAGTATACGGTGCGGGCTTCTGTTCTGCAAGTATACTGCTATATTGCATGCCTCAGCCCACAAATGCAGTGGTAGGCTTTGGTCATGCAACATCACTCGAGCTGCTCCCACAATTGATATGTTCTTCCTTTCGGCCAACCCATTCTGTTGTGGGTTATGGGGTGTCGTCAACTCCTGTTTAATTCCTTCTACAGTGCAGAAGTCTTTAAACTGCTAGAAGACATACTCTCCACCATTGTCGCTACGCAAGGCTTTTATTTTCTTTCCAGATTCTTTCTCTGTCAAGGCTTTAAACTCACAAAACCTCAATAAGGCCTGATCCTTCGTTTGCATAAAGTAGATCCAACATCTACGAGAAAAATCATCAATAAAAATAACATGGTACCTTTGTTTAGTAGTGGAGGCTGTAGAGAATGGTCCACAAACATCTGAGTGAACTCGCTCCAGGATTGCTCCAGCTATACTATCTTGATCCTGAAAGGAATATTTCCCATACTTACCCAAGGTACAACCTTTGCATGTATTCGTTTGCTCCAGTTTTCCCTTAGGTAACCTGATAGAAATCTGCTGCATGATCTTCAGGGCTCCATGGTGCAAGTGGCCCAATCTTCTATGCCACAGCTCACCAACATCTTGGCTCTGCACCATCTCAGCTTTGGAGCTCAATGTAGCACAATCGTCTACCTCCAGCTTGTAGAGATTCTTTACTCGAATCCTGATTCGCTTTGTCTGCCCAGTGCTGATATGCCTCAGGAATACCTTTCCTTTGCTAAAGACTACATCATAGCCTTTATATCCTAGCATAGCAATGGACACAAGATTCTTCTTCAAACCTGGTACATACTTTACATTAGTCAGGGTGAAAGGAGATCCATGCTCCCTCTAAAACACAACCGTACCTTCACCTGAAACACTGTACTTTCCATCATTGCCCATCTCGATCTGCATCTGGAGATCCTTTTCCTCCAGGGTACTGAAAAGATTCTTGTCACCTGACATGTGGAATGAAGCTCCACTGTCCAGGTATCAAACACATTCCACCATGGATGAAACCATGCATGCGATAAGAGATAAATCCAGCTCAAACTGTGAGGCCAGTGCTTCACCATCAGATCCCTTCGAGGAACCCTTCTTGGATTTCTTGTGTGGACAATTCATAGCATAATGGCCCACTTCATGGCAATGAAAGCATTGCACTTTCGATTTGTCAAACTTCTTCCCACCATGGGAAGAACTGGATTTGGATTGGGACGCCTTCCCTTTCCCCTTCCTTGCCTTACTCGCTAAGGCTAGATTTTCCTCATCATCTTTGTTACACAGTAATTTGTCACTGTCTCCCTGTCAGTCTCCCTACTATGTCATGAATTCAAATCAATCATGCTCATGCCCTCTAATCTGGCCAAATGACCCACTTTGCCAAAGTTTTTGCTATCAGCGTGACTTTTGGCCAAATAACCGCGCTGATGGGTGCTCCATAACAGACCGAATGCGCTGTCAGCGCGGAAGCACACGTGTTTTCCGCGCTGATCGAATTTCACGAGCCAGCGCATTCTATGTTTGTATTAAGTCGCGCTGACACAGCCTGCTCTGTTATTAAGATGCGATGTCAGCGCTCCAGTCCAGTTATGCACCCGCGCTGATCCTGTTTGGGCGAGTTTGTTCTAACAGCTGGCCTTCCAGATGACTCCAGACCTGGTTGTTGGCCTTGTGAATGTCGCCCTACTTTCTATGGCATGTCTGTTCGTCATTTGAGCCACCTTCCTTGGAGATAAGCTCATCCTCCCACCATTCATGGAGACTCCTTCTCCTATTTAAACCTCTACCGTTGCCATGAGCAACTAGTTTTAGTTTGGATAGTGTGGAATTCATAGTGCTTAGACTGCTGCTAGTAGGTAGTTGGTGTGACAAGTGTGGTTTTGCTAGAGGAAGCTTAAGGAAGGTTGTGAGTATTGCTTGTGTGTGAGAGAGATTTTGTGTTGGGAGAATCTACCTCCAAGGATGAATGCTTAAGAGACTTGCTAGCTGGACCCTCAAGAGAAGGACTCAGTGTCAGAACATTGGTTGTACCTTTCTCTGTTATTGATTTAATAATAGATGACTACTGTTATGGTTCCATTCTCATTTGTCTTGCAATGGTTAATGTGAATTACATCCTTTCTGACTGATGTATAATTGCTTTTATTAGATTTCACGCTTGTGTTTGTCTGTCTCTTCGTATGTGCAGGTATCTATTCGCGAGATCGTGGAAGATCGTGACCGGCCAAGGCGAAGGAGCGAGAGTGGCATCTCTTCATCAAACAATAGCGTTGGAATCCAAGTAGGTGTCTTTTGCCTCTTGTTTATTTGCAATTAGGAACTTGCACAGTAGCATTGATCGATTGTTGCTAGACCCATTCTGGGCTAGTAGGGATCGCCTCTATCCGTAGAGGGGATTTACCTCTCCAACAATTTGGCGACTCCGCTGGGGAGCTGGCCTTTTTGTCTCTTTTGTCCATCTTTGTGTTTGAATTTGATTGTTCTCTCTTTTTGAAATTTGGGGATTAGTTCTCTGCTTTTAGCCCTCCTGGTTCAATCTGGGAAGTGTCTTAATTGTTTAAAGAGTTTTGGCCTTGGTTTGGGAGTTTTTGGCTAGATTTGCCTCTTTTTTAACCTCAGCGCGGTTTATATCAAAACAGTTGCGCTGACAACGCATAGCTGTTTCTTTAAACCTGTTGTCATCACGCTTCTATGTAAAACAGTCGCGACGGTTCTGAAATCGAACCAGCGCGCTTAATCCATGTCCTTCCGCGCTGACAGCGCCAAGTTGCTACGCATGACCTCTTGTCAGCGCACAGTTGCTGAGCGCTATCCGCGCTGATCCTGTAAAATTGAATTTGTTTCAATTTTGCCTCCTGAGCCTGTTGGTTTACCTATCTCCAGCTTTTTCTCCTTGGTTTATGACTTGATATTTGTTGTCTGAACTGTTACACACTTGCTTGCAAAGTCTTGTTGGATGAATTTTCATTTTTGTGTCCCGTGACCTAGTGCCATCATCCCGTTTTCACTGGATTGACCTTGTTTTTCTCACTTGTTCACTTGTTCACAAAGTTCGTTGCTGCTTGCCTTTGCCATTGCGGAAACCTTCCTCTTTTTGCTTTCTTTGCTTGTTGCTTGAGGTGATTGTTGTTGAACCGATCCTCGGATTGTTTCACTACCCAGGCACAGATCACAGTTGCTAGGGTTCAATCGGCTCTTTTCACGCTTGTTGTGATTTTCATTGAGTGATTTTAATTCTTTTTGCTCAGGTTGTTGTCTCTCAAAATTCGTTTTAAAGTGCATAGTGCCATTGAAAGAAAAATCAAACTAGCATCTTTTGCATCCAATAGTTAATGAAAAGAAGAGCATTTTATTGATTTGTGCTCTTAAAAGGAAAAATTTCATTTCTTTGTCATTAGCTGCATTAGATTGTTTGATTGATTGAGTTCATTTTGTTTGGTCGAAAACTCTTAACCCTCTCATAGTTAGGATTCATCGAACGAAATGGTATTCTTTGGCATGTAGTTTGCATCTGGGAATTGCGAGAGTTTTCATACGGTAAGGCATGAAACCGAAACTTAATTCAAGATCAACCATAAAATAAACTGAATAAACCTAAAAACGCATTGGAACTTAATGCTCATATTCTAGAGGTCTAGGTTAGAGACATGTTCCGGCGTCTTTAAACATAGTCACTATTGTTTCACATTACGGTTGGGTGATTCCTCCTTCTGTGACTCGATAGTGGTCTAACACGGACTGTGCTCCCACGTACCGTTGCGTATATAGGGAGACCCCACTAGGCTTTTATCCTTGATCCATAGGAAGCCGAGTCTGCCGCCCTGCGACCCGTAACGCACCGAACACAGCATTCGGGAAGATTGACTGCAGTACGGAAAGTCCTTGGTTCTCATACGATTGCCAAGGTGTATAAGCAGTTTTACGGATTGCTTGGTAAACCCTTTGCCTAGAGTCTCCAGAGCAGTCACTTTTGATCCTTTTTGGACTCCCTAAATGAAAAGGTGCCAGTGAGCTTCTTGTCACTTCGTGCTCATTAAACATTCGAAGGAGACTAGAGTCATCTTTTCGTCCTTTTCTCGACTCTTGAAACATGAAAAGGTCAAGTTCAGTTCCTGTGTCTTAAAAATTTATTCAGCCACGATAACATCACCTGGTTAGATCTTGTGTACTTAGCTTGAGTAGGTTTCTTTTCGTTTGCAATGGCAACTTTTCCAGGGTTCACTAACCGAGGTTCCCCGCCTAATGGGAATCCCGGTCACTTCCCTCCTCTTGGGAATGTTGGTGCTCCGTATATGGCAACGTTGTCCCTACCAGGGTTAACTGTTGGATTGCATGTTTGGTTGTTTTAAACCTCTTTGGTCCCTACCGTATCGGCTGTTAGTCCATCAGTCCCTCCACCTGAACAACGTCATGTTGACCTTAAGGTGGATCTCTCCCCTTCGACGCCTACTTCTACGTCTTCCTCTTGTACTACGCCTGGTGAAACTCTCGATGTGACTAACCAGGTGGCTAAGAAGAAGAAGAAGAAGACCAAGAAGAAGAAGTCTCCTAAGGGAGAGCTTACGCGCACCGTCCCCTCCTCAAATCCAGCTACCCCCTCCACTATACCTGAAGTAGGGCCACCTTCTGCTCCTCCGCAGAAGGTTAATTTTCCTTGTCGATTATGCAAGGAAGACCATCTTCTTCGTGATTTTCCTGGCATTCCCAGGGTACTAGAAGTATGGTCTCGCGATCCAGCCCGCCCCTCATCGTCCTCTGAGGCTCACGGCGATGTTCCCCTATCAACTCGCAAAGGTAAGGAGAAAGGGAAGATTCGAATCCCCTGTAGACTTTGTGAAGGCAATCATCCCCTTCACCTTTGTCCACTCATGGATAAAGCCTCCATTGTCTTGGAAAGTCTTATAGCTCCTTCACCCCAACACCCAGTTGGATATCAACGTCTTTCTGCAACTGCAGATCATCTGCCTCTTGACAATGAGATTGGTTCACATTCTTCTCTTGTCCAGGCCCCTCTTCCCGAACCTAGCTGTCCCCAGCCTGTTCCAGACCAACCATTGGTCGGAAAGAGTGTCGACTCGAGTCCGCCACTCGCTCACTCTGTTTCGGAAGAGAATCACGCCCATGTTCTTCTCGTCTCTTCAGATTCTCCGGAGTCCCGAAATGACTCTCCTAACCCAGCTGCTCCTGAAGGTTCTCCTTCGGTTCCTTTAGCACATGGGGGCAATCATACGATTCCCCCACCAAGTAGTTTGGTCGCTTCCTTTGATTGGAATCGCCTGATCGCCGGCCGCCTTCCATCCCATGTGCCTTTCCAGATTACAGTACTTGCCTGTGATAAGGCAGTACCTGGCACTGTTCTGGATGAAGGTGTGTCGGTCAGTCTTATGCCGTACACTACTTGGCAAGCTTTAGGTTCCCCGCAGCTCAGGCCGGTCACGCAGAATCTGTTGGCCTTCGACGGAGGAGCCTGTCCATCTCTAGGAGTTCTCCCGAAGTTCCCTATTACTTTGGGAAGCAAAACCGTCTATATAGACGTCTTGGTTACCCAAGGTGTTTTAGACTTTAGTCTTCTCCTTGGTCGCGACTATGTTTACGCCATGGGGGCCCTTGTTTCTTCGCTTTTCCGTGTGGTTTGCTTTCCACACGAAGGAAGAATTGTGACTATCGATCAATTGTCGTTTGTTAGTCCCCCAATGCCTCCTGCGCGGTTGTCGTCCCCTCCTAGTTTTTATCCACCAGTTGTATCTGCCCCACCGCAGATCAACTACGTGACCACCTACCCCGTGCCTGTATCCAGTGATGACACCGTCGTGCATAGTGTCCTGGGGGCATTGGGCCCTGACTTCCAAGATGTTTCCCTTCCACCGGGAGTGGCAATCTTGGAAGCCCCGACTTCGTGTTCATTATGATGAAGTTCGGTCGGAGCATAGTTCACTTTCCTATGTCAAGCTCCCTAAAAAATGAAATTGGGTCTGGTTGGAGCATAGTTCCTTTCCGGTGTCAAGCTCCTTAAAAAATGAAACTAGGCTTGGTCGGAGCATAGTTCCTTTCCTGTGTCAAGCTCCTTAAAAAATGAAACTGGATCAGTCCCGAGGATAGTTCTGATCTTGTGTCGACCTCGTTAAAAAACGAAACAAGGAGTCGAGCATAGTTCCTGATCTTGTGTCAAGCTCATTAAAAGATGAAACAAGGGTTACGAGGATAGTTCTTTTACTGTGTCAACCTCATTAAAAAATGAAACAACCCCTTTTCCCAATTGAGTCTTTGATTAAGATCTCGTGAAATCCAAGTCGAGTCTTTCCAAGCTCTCAAAGGTGAATCTTCATTCCATCCACTGTGTTGAATGCAATGAAGCTTGGGGGGAATGTACCTCATTTTGCGTCATTATGCTAGGGGCATGCGAACTCATAACAAGCATAGTTTTTCGTTTCAAGCTTGTGTAAACATGAAACCAAACCCAAGCAAAGTTCTCCATGGTTCAAGCTTGTGTAAAAATGAACCCATACTCGATTTACATCTCGTGATTGCCATTTTTATCCGCTGAATTCTGCTAGATGAGCCTTGGTTGTTTCATTCCATTGCTACCATCTCCTTGGCCGATCATATGCTCTCACTTGGTTGTTTATCCTTTCCTGAGGAACCGCAGCGATGAGTGTTTTTATTAGCTAGCCTCTTGACCATTACATGTTTTGGGCAGTTCCACCATTGCCGGAACCAGTTGCTACCTTTTATACCACTCGTTCCTCTAGGACGAGTCTCCTTTAAGCTCTTTTCTGACTCGTAAAAGATGAAAAGGTTGCCGAGTATTTTCCCTTTTTGACTCGTTAAAGAGAATAAAAATGGAGGTCTGCTTTCAGCTCTTTTCCGACTGTTTAAAGACGAAAAGATAGCCGAGTCTCCCTCTCAACTCGTTAAAAAGAACAAGAGGCGGTCGCCTTTAAAGCTCTTTTTTTCGACCGTTTAAACTAAAAAGATTGCCGGGTGTTTGTCGTTTCGAACTCGTTATTGGCTCCAAAACGACGTACTTTTGACCGCTTTTTTACTTTTTCGGGTCGAAGTCACTATTCACGAAAAGTACTCCTTGATCGTACTGGTCGGGCGGTTCTTTTGAGCATTGTTTTATACTTTTTCGGGCTCGAGAGACACAACTTTACGAAAAAGGACCCCCCTGGAGTTTTCTTTTCTGCCGTCTTTTCAGACTCTCTAAACAGGAAAAGACTCCGAGTTCTTCCTTTGTCAGACTCGTTAAAACTTAATGACATCGGACACCGTCGAAATGACGCTTCCCAAGCATATGCTATCCCCGTCAAGCTTGTCACCCAAAAATGATCGGGGTACCTGCCAGAAATGGTGGGGAAATTGAAACTGTAATAATGGTCGTGTCGGCAGTATGTCGCTCTTGAACATGGCACTCGTCTGCATTTGTTTCTGGGTGGGGATTTCTCATCTTATTTTACACTAGCTTCCGTGGGTTTGGGTTATCCTATTTGACCTCTCATCTGCTCATTTGCCTTGTCACCATGACCTCTGCTCATTTGATGTCAGATACTGCCAAATCTTATGCCGCCGATATGTTCAAGAGAAGTTGGCCTCTGCAAGATTACCACTCCTCTGATGTCTCACACAAAATATTTTATCCTTCTCTGTCTCGTGTCGATGATGTGGGAAACATTATGGCCCACCTTCGATCAAGGTTACTTCCTGTCGACTTCAGTTCATTATCCAGGAAAGTGACCTAGAGACTCCCTTCAGGTGCCTTAGAGCCTGCATGCCTCAATGGCAGGTTCTTCGTGTTCGACGTGAGGTTTTCATCATTGGCCTCCGGTCGGATGATTCTGCAGGTGTTCGACACCAGCTCATTGATTCACACGCCGCGGATTGTACCTCTAAGTACCTTGAGGACCATTGTCATTATTGGTGGTACCTCTCGCGTCTGTTAACAGTTTTCATCATTGACTGGTAATCAGACGATGTTCATGCATGTTCGACTTCAGTTCATGTATTCACATGCTTGAACTTGTACTTTGTTCGGGTTGGGATGGAGCGCAAGACCCTGGTTTTTGTCTGTTGTGAACCAGGCTGCAATTTTGTGGATTGTTATTACATGACTCATTGATGGATGGTTGCGCCCATACCTGAGTTTTTTGGATGGCTGCGACCATACCTTCTTATCATCATGGTCTCTTCAGCTGGGTGGCTGCGTCCATACCACAGACCTTCTTCGTATGTCTTTTTGGATGGCTGCGCCCATGCCTAGACTACATGTAATCGAGATATCAGTTGTATATGCGTGCAGGTCCTTCCTGGTGGTGTTCCAGTTCAGCAGTTTTGTAAAGCATTTCACCCCTCCCACTCTCTCGGGCTTCATGCTTTAGGGGGCATCTGTTACACAGTAATTTGTCACTGTCTCCCTGTCAGTCTCCCTACTATGTCATGAATTCAAATCAATCATGCTCATGCTCTCTAATCTGGCCAAATGACCCACTTTGCCAAAGTTTTTGCTATCAGCGCGACTTTTGGCCAAATAACCGCGCTGATGGGTGCTCCATAACAGACCGAATGCGCTGTCAGCGCGGAAGCACACGTGTTTTCCGCGCTGATCGAATTTCATGAGCCAGCGCATCCTATGTTTGTATTAAGTCGCGCTGACACAGCCTGCTCTGTTATTAAGATGCGATGTCAGCGCTCCAGTCCAGTTATGCACCCGCGCTGATCCTGTTTGGGCGAGTTTGTTCTAACAGCCGGCCTTCCAGATGACTCCAGACCTGGTTGTTGGCCTTGTGAATGTCGCCCTACTTTCTATGGCATGTCTGTTCGTCATTTGAGCCACCTTCCTTGGAGATAAGCTCATCCTCCCACCATTCATGGAGACTCCTTCTCCTATTTAAACCTCTATCGTTGCCATGAGCAGCTAGTTTTAGTTTGGATAGTGTGGAATTCATAGTGCTTAGACTGCTGCTAGTAGGTAGTTGGTGTGACAAGTGTGGTTTTGCTAGAGGAAGCTTAAGGAAGGTTGTGAGTATTGCTTGTGTGTGAGAGAGCTTTTGTGTTGGGAGAATCTACCTCCAAGGGTGAATGCTTAAGAGACTTGCTGGTTGGACCCTCAAGAGAAGGACTCATCGTCAGAACATTGGTTGTACATTTCTCTGTTATTGATTTAATAATAGATGACTACTGTTATGGTTCCATTCTCATTTGTCTTGCAATGGTTAATGTGAATTACATCCTTTCTGACTGATGTATAATTGCTTTTATTAGATTTCACGCTTGTGTTTGTCTGTCTCTTCGTATGTGCAGGTATCTATTCGCGGAGATCGCGGAATATCGTGACCGGCCAAGGCGAAGGAGCGAGAGTGGCATCTCTTCATCAAACAATAGCATTGGAATCCAAGTAGGTGTCTTTTGCCTCTTGTTTATTTGCAATTAGGAACTTGCACATTAGCATTGATGGATTGTTGCTAGACCCATTCTGGGCTAGTAGGGATCGCCTCTATCTGTAGAGGGGATTTACCTCTCCAACAATCTTACTTCAATGAGGATCCATCTCTGGTGCTTCTTCTTATCTCCTCCTGCATCAGATCCAACCAAAGTCATTCCCAATCTCGCAATTTTTCTCTTCCATTAATCAAGTCTTGGTAGCTATGCCAGCTCTTAGGAAGACCAAGGAGTGCAAGACTCACCATATCATCATCGACTGTGGTGATCCCTACGCTTCCAAGCTCATCCCTGCAAGTGGTGAGCTTATTCAGATACATAGAGATCGTGTTGCCCTTTTCACACTTGATTTTCCGAAGCTTATCTTTTAGCGTCAGCTTCCTCTGATCGTTGCTATTCTGATATAGATCTTTCAATGTTTTCCACATCGAAAACGGTGTCTCCTTCCCATGGAGACTCAAGACTATGTGGTCTCGAACTCCCTCCAGAAGGATTCTCCTTACTCTAGCCACACATTTCTTCCATTCCGCCAATTTAGTAGCATCAGTCGGCTTGGGGACTTCTTGATCAATGAAGTCCTTTAGATCGTTATCCTCTAATACTACTTCCATGCGATCCTTCCAAGCTATATAATTCGAATTGCCATCAAGAGCATATTTGAATCTTAAACTATTGAATGCCATTGGTGAAATTGAGATGTGATAAGAACTCGATTTCTATATTTAGGAACCACAAACTTCAAACTTCTCCCTTCTTGTATACTTTTCTCTCCTTTGATCACCTTTGCTCTGATACCATGTAGAATTTCACACTGTAGATCAACATATTGTGCAATATACTAAAGCAAAATACAAGATCTACTTCTACAACAAACTTTTCGGAAGCTTAATCGAATATGAGCAAGATCAATAAGAACACATATAACTGAGAATGATAAAGCAATCACACATGAACATAGAAGAATAATCATGGGGAAAACCTCAGCCTAAAACCCCAATCTCTGTAATATCATACAAGTGGAAATATGTTCAGGTTACAAAAAGAATCAGCTCACAAGCTAGCCTGCTCTCTCTGCAATAGAACAATACAGCTCACAGACTGAACAGACACAACATATGTCTTCCTCAAGCCCTCCAAGCCTTCTATTTCCTTGCGCAGTTTTCCTTGGGGTCCAGTGATGCCACCTGTGTGCATTGGCCTCATTCACACTCACTAAACTGAAGAAGTAACTGCGCAATCTCTAAGGAATGAATTCCTTCTGCGTGCAATATATATCCTCCAAGGAATATTCCTGCAACTAATAGTACATTGTCCCATCACCTGATCTGAACTAGGTCTTTGACTAAACTGACATGCATGAGTTATTTATGAGAGAATATTCAGTTATCTGAAGTGCAGTAGTTACATGCATGCATGCATTAACTAACTAAACTCACAATTAGATCAAAAAACTATTTGAACTAATCTAACTGGACTTAACTCAGATAACTGATCTAGCTAATTACAACTCATCCTTATCTCTTTAACTGATGGATAAATTCCTCAATCAATGGAGAAACTATTGCATGTCTTCACATAGACTTCATGTTTGATTTTCTACAACTAATTAACTCATGGTGAATTAATTAATTATTTTATAAACAACTGCTAAGATCAAATTCGAATTTTACTTCTCTATTTTAGTTTAGGGACTGACTAAAATAGGAAGGTATCCCGAAATTCTATTTATAGCATAACTAAATTTAGCACTTCTATATTTAGAATTTCTTGTTGCTATTTTCAACGCTTTCTCCTCAATATCCTGAAGGCTTTTGTTTTTTACCCCCGCTGGATTAGTTGGGTTTCTTCCCTCATCTCTTCACTAGTTTTTTTTATCTTGATTAATGGTTCCCCTTCCAGAACCTTCAATCCATCTAGAGGCATTCAACAAGGAGATCCCTTGTCTCCCTTTCTCTTCATCCTGGTAGTTGAAGGATTGGGTAGATACATCAAATCAACCTATCAATCTGCTCATATCAAAGGCCTTCGCCTATGGTGTAGCGATTTTCCTATCACTCACCAACAATTTGTGGATGACATCATGCTTTTCTGCCAAGTTTCCCTTCGTGAAATTAGAAATCTCAAAAATATTCTCAATGATTTCATGCAAGCTTATGAAACTATGATTAACAATGATAAACTGAATATTTCTTCTTCAATACCCCTATCTCCATCTAAACCTTCTTGGCTTGCTCCCTAGGTTTTGGTACCGGTTCCCTACCTACCAAATATTTCGGCATACCTTTGGTTGCTAATTCTTTAATAATCTCTTGCTAGAAATTCTTTAGACCAAACCCTGTGTGGGTTGTACTCATTATATTAGCTCTTATCATTACTTCTACTACTATTTAGTTTTAAATATTACAACATAATATTGTAATATTTATTTAAATAAAACTATATTAATTATTTTTATACTTATTAATGTAAATAAAATATATCTTTATTTTATTAATATGAATAATCTTTTTATTAATATATAATAAATAATTTATTTTAATAATACATAAATCTATATTAATTATATATACATTTATATTGGAAGTGTAATATTGTTACCTTAAGGAAATTCATTATAATTTTGTGAATAAAATATAAAATAGGTTAAATCTTTATATTTTAATGGATATTTAATATCACTTTTGACAATTTAAAACTGGTTTATTTTCTTTGGGAAAAAATTAGTCTATTTTTTTTAGAGAAATTTAATGAATAAGAATAAGAAGACTTCTAGTTTATTTTCTTTGGGAAAAATTCAGTCTATTTTTTAGACATGAACAAAATGACAAGGAGTGTGTCTTCACGAGCACGATTAAGAATACAACAAATTACCAGTAGTAGGAATATGCATTACAAAAAGGGAGGATAGGATGATATGGGATGACAAGTATACAAAAGACAACCAATGGTAAAAGAGATATATCAAATATTGTAAAATAAAACTAAAGTTACATAAGTTATAAATGATTTAATATTGTTTGGAAGCAAGAAATACATATGAAACTCATATGTTTTGGATGGCTGGCCATCCATGGACATATCCTCACTTGGGATCATCTACAACAAAGGGGATTCAACAGGCCCAATATTTGTCACATGTGCAGAAAAAGGGGATTCAATGGGCCCAATATTTGTCACATGTGAAGAATGGACACTGAGTACACAAATCATCTACTACTAATAAGATGTCCTTTTGCAAGGGCTATACAGGATGGAGTGTTGGACACGCTAAACATTGGCACAATGATGGGACATTATACGGACTATCTGGAGGTTAGAAACTCTAAAAAAAAGTTAGTGAAAAGAGCCAATGGATTGAGAAGCAACTCTTCAATGAGTGACATACTAGGAAGAATGTGGACCCAAGACAAAAAACAACCAGAAAAGAATGCCAACATATATCTATATATATATATATATATATATATATATATATATATATATATATATATATATATATATATATATATCTATCTATATATATATATATATATATATATATATATATATATGAATAGAAAATTCCCCTTATGTTTTTTTGATGGGGCTTGCCACCAGAGGAAATGTGGTTGTGGTGAATACATCATAATTGAGAGTTGTCATTTCGACCACTACTAGTGGGAGGAAGGTACATGAACAAATAATAGGGCAGAAATCATTGCACTATAGGGCATCTTTTTAATGGCAAAATGATTGGATCTGGATCATCTACAAATTTATGTTGATGCAAAGGGCATTATAGAATGGGTAAAGGATTATACAGATTTTAACCCTCCAATTATGTCAACAAATTTATGGTGATGCAAAGAGCATTATAGAATGGGTAAAGAATTATACAGATTTTAACCCTCCAGTTTGGTCAACATCTCTTTCCAACAAATATATTGAGAACAAAATACGATAAGACAACCTATCAAAAAGGGGCACATCCTCACCAATGCTTGCATCATGTTTATTACTAGAAAATAGAACATGTTATTACTAGAAAACAAAACAAATTTTTAAAATGATGGAAAAACTATATTGTATTTTTTGTTACATTTAGAAATATAAGTCAATGTACTAAAAAAAATTGTTAGATATACATACTTATGTAAAAAGGAAAAACTCACAATGATAAAAACAAAAAAAACAAGATAGTAATTTGTATGTTCAAAAGAATAATCTAATCAAAATAAAAACTAGAAACTAAAATGATGTAACTCACTTATATTATGAAATATAAAATTCCTAGCTCACTTATATTTTATAATATAAATTGAGAATAAAACTTTAGAAGACCTCATTATTACCAAGCTGACCTCATTATTACCAAGCTGGCTAGCCCCTTGGCGACAAATAAAAGATTAAAGCAAATGCCTCATTATTACCAAGCTGACTGCCCCCTTGGCCACAAATAAAAGATAAAAAGCAAAGGCGATGCCTTTCACTCTTAATTACACGCAAAAATCCTTATTTTCCTTTAGTTTTTTTCCCACCGACATTTAATTTAACTCTCACATTGGCATAAACTTTTCGGTTTTCTTCAAGTTTGTGCATTCTCCCAAGTTGCCTTTTTTAGCATATAGATTCGCATAGGCTTTATTTTTTTCCAACTTCACACGTTCACCCGTCGCCTATATCAAACTTCTGTTGCTTTTCTTTACTTATGTTCATTGTCCAAGTTGCTTTCTTTACGTTTAGAATCGCATAAAATGTGGGTTACATTTTGTTAAGCTTTCATTAAAAGGAATGTTAATATTCCCAAGCCTCTAACATCATTACACCACACGACAAGAAATGTTACTAACCTAATTTCATTAAAGCAAATGTTGATATTCCCCTCTAGAGTCTAAACCACACGCAAAACACCACATTTCTATTCTAATCATCACAAAGTAACATTCGCATTAACTTTATTTTAAAATCTTGAAATTCTAATGTGAAATCTTGATTTTTCATTATTTAAAATTTACTATTTAAATTTCAAAACATACGCTTTTCATTTAATTTAAAAATTATCATAATTTATATATATATATATATATATATATAATCATATTCCGTTTTGCTGAACTTTCATCATAATCACAATCACTATAATAAGACTTATTATCAACCTCATATAAATATACATGATTCTGTTTATAAATAATATTTAGTAGAAAAAGATATTCTTAACTCAAATGCAAATTTCGGAATATTCATAAAAACTGAATATGCCTTGTATTTCTGAAATATTAAAAAATATACCAGATTTACAAGTTAAATGATAAAACCTATATTACTGCAAACCTGAAAATGTTGAAAATGACATTGATTTTTTTTACCTGAATGTGAGATCTTCCCATAAAGTGTGTGTTCACAAACGAAAGAATGAAAACAAAACCAGAATTGGCCATAAGTAAAGACACGGAAGTGGTACCGTCTATCTCTGCGATTCTCATTTCCCCGTCATTTTCTTCTATGTTCACACCATAGATAGCCGTAACCCTTTGGTTTTCTTGAATGTTCCGTTGCATTATTTACGTTTAGAATCGCATCAACTTTATTTTCCTTTTACTTTTGGGTTCCAACATTCGCCATAAGCCTCTATATATTTATTAGTGTTTGTTAATTGCTTGCTATTTACCATATCATCCACCTCCCTCGCTTTCTATCTGCAACTGCCCTGCAGACTCTGCCACAGATATAACACCTCCCTGGTAGTGGTTCTCTTTCTTCAACTGCGCTGCAGGCTCTCCCCCTATATTCTCTCAATATTCTTTTTCTCTGCGGCACTTTTCCGACCATAACAAGAAAGCCATGGCAATCGTCACCAGCGGAGCGGGCAACCACATAATCGACCCAGTCGTCCAGCGGATGAGTGAAGTTATTAACCATGAGGATAGCCATCACATTCTGCAATTAATTGACTTGGGGCGTATGGAGATGCTTCGCCAAGATATTGCCCTCTTCCAATATCAACAGAAACCACCCCCAGAGAACGTGAAGATTTGGTTGCAATTGCTGCACAATTCTCTTGCAGAGGCAAAACGGCTACGCCATCGCTCTGGATCAGGCCAAAGGTGTCTGGACTCTGTTGCGCGCAATCCCAGGAGACTCTCCGAACAAGTAAGAGAATGGAAAGCATTTTTTAATCATCTTGTTCAAGGCTTTGAAATGACTTGTTTCAGCACATTGTTTTATCACGCAACGCCATTAACAGCCATGTGGTTGGCCCGATCACCGAACTGTTGAACGATGTAATTAACAAGGAGGGTGAGCGTCAGATTCTGCAAGCTGACTTGAGGCGTATCGAGAGCCTTGTACAACACCTGAGCACGCTTTTCCGATATGAACCCGATATTACCAGGCTCTTCCAACGTCAAGTACAAGTACAGAAAGCACCTCTGCTGACCTCCTTACAATTGCTGCAAACTTGTCTTGCAATGGCAAGACGCCTTCTTGATCGCCCGGAACCGCGGCCCAAAAGCTGTCTTGATTGTGTCGTGCACAATCCAAGGAGACTGATCTCCAAAGAAATAAGAGAATGGAACGCATTTTATGATGAGGTGTATCATGGCTTTCAAAGCAACATGTCAATGTTGGTCACTTCTCTGCAGTTTGTAGGTTCCGGGATTATGGATGCTCAAGCCCAAGTGGAGAGGTGGCTTAGCCAAGAAGACCGGGCTCAAACGATTGGCGTTTATGGCATGCCCGGTCTTGGAAAAACGTCTCTCCTCCAAATGGTCTACAACAAATATGAATTAAAGGTCAGTAGAAATGTCTTCGATCAGAGGATTTGGGTCAGAATTCCAGAGGATTATACTATGTTTGACTTGCAGCGTGCTATTGGCGATCAAATATATGATATAAGACTCCCAGACAGTTTTGATGAGAGGAAGATGAAGCTGTCTGCATATCTGAAGGAGAAGAACTTTCTTCTGGTATTGGATGACTTGTGGAGTCGCCTTGATTTGCAAGAACTAGGCGTGGCATTTGGGGATGGCAAACACAGTAAAGTCCTATTCTCTACTCGCAGGAAGGATCTGATTGGAGAAATGGGCGCAGAAGAGTCCATTGAAATACAACCCCTCTCTAGAGATGAAGCCTGGATGCTGTTTCGCAGAGTGGCTTTCAAAGACGACCAAGTTCCTGTGGATATACAAGAGCGTGCCCTGAGATTTGCGGAGGAGTGCAAAGGTGTGCCTTTGGCCATAAACATAGTTGCAGCAATGATTAGCCAAACTCCTGTAGATGAATGGGATACTTGCTTCTCTTTGCTGCAAAAAAATGTAGATCCATCTTTTCCGGCCACTCATTCTGGCCTTGATGCACAACTCTATCCACTGTTACGATGGGGTTACGATGCTTTGCCTCATTCAGATGTCAAGAACTGCTTTCTGTATTGTGCGATGTATAAGGAGGATGAAGAAATTGACTCGAGGCAATTAGTGGAAATGTGGATTGGAGAAGGCCTCGTTAAGAGCAAAGAGGGAACACATTTAATGGACATGGCCATTGGCCGCAAATACTTAAAGCTCCTTCTAGATCGGCGCTTCTTCCACATTGTTAAGCAGAGCAATAATGTCCTTAGGCAAGAAAGACTAAGGGGAAGAGATGTTCACGACGTTTTTCCGAGCATAAGAGTTCACCATGCTCATATTCGTGACATGGCAGTGCATATAGCCCAGAAAGAGGAGAATTGTTTAGTCATGGGAAGCCAAAATCTGCGAGATTTTCCAGAGGCTGTCTATGAGAATTGCACAAGGATGTCATTTGCCGATAATTATATCGGGGATCTGCCCACTCACTTGAGATGCCCAAAGCTCGCAAGTCTCATCTTAGAAGGCAATAGAGATTTGAAAGAGCTTCCGTCAGAATTTCTAGTGAGCCTGACGTCTCTCAGGGTTCTCAATCTGTCGGGCTGCACCAATATAACTTCAGTCCCAACTGTAGTGGGGCAACTAAGACTGCTTCAGTTTCTCTCATTGAGTCAGCTCCCCATCCAAGATTTGCCCCAAGAGATTGGCGATCTTTCTAACCTTCAATTTTTGGATCTTTCATGTTGTACACATCTAAATTCATTGCCATCTCAGATTGGAGAGCTCAAAAATCTCAAGCATCTTAATTTGAGAGATGTGACTCTCTAAAAATGATTCCGCGTGAGATGTCTGAACTTAATTCACTCAGCAGACTCCAGCTCAGTTGGGACAAGCTTGACGGAGTTGGAAGTATGGATGAAGTACACCAGGCAGCAGGATGGCAAAAGGTCAATAATTAAAGATGGCATAATGGGAACCTGGTCCGAGATGAGGCATTTACAGTTGGGTACAGCAATAGTTATAAAGAGGATCTTCTTCCAGAGGACATGCAGAACATGAAGAAGCTACAGAGTTTTATGCTATTCACGTACGGAGGGTTAATTAGTCTTCTGAATTGCAAGTTTGAACATCTTGAAAGCGTCTACTTGTAGTTCTGCCTCGGGATAACGGCGCTGTCTCCATTGGAACAGTTGCCCAATTTAAAGCTTCTGAAGTTGGCAGCTGTTATCATTTGATGGAGTTGGGAATAGGGAGTCCAAGTGGATATGTAACGAGCTGTACGAATGGACCCAGTGAAATTGAATTCTCCGTGAAGATGCTAGACCAACGGCTAGACGGTTAGAGCAATAGCTTTGCAGTGGACAACCTCTTACGAATGTGGGATAGGTGGGAGGTGGGGAACTATCAATCAATACCACTCTAAGTGTTCTTAAACATGGACAATTTAGAGAGTCTGGGTGGAGATCGTGGCAGAGGGGAGTGTGGATGAAAGAACACTACCTCAACTCCGTGTCTTAAAGATGGTTGGGTGCGCAGCCAAAGATTTCGAGAGGGATGGAAAAGCTGCCAATTTATGTGCAATGGAGTGCTGGGAAAGCATAATGTGGGAAGATGAAAACATGAAAGTCAAGCTTCGACAAATTTTTATAGCACGTGGCCCCAATATTAATAAATGTTATTTTATTAAATTCTATTTTTTATTTATTTGTTATTTTTTATGATAGTGATGGATGAATATTATTTGTGGAATGCACATTATGGTTAAATGAATGGATGTGATCCTTTCCGTTTACTCTTACTGCAGCGCTGAGAACTCATAATTAATTTTATCTTTTAAAATTTTAATTTCACAGATTTCAGGTACGATATAATTGTTGTTCTGCATATTTAAAATATATTATTTATATAGTTTAGATAGAAATTAAATAATATATATATATTTTTAAATTTTATATTAAAAGAAAATAATTATTTATTAAATGATTAATAAATTTTAAGATATGGTCCAAATACAATGATTAATATAATAAAATTTAAAAATTTTTATATTTTATTTATATTCGTATTTATATTCATATTGTGTGAATGAAAATTTAAATGAAATGTTATTATATTAATTGAAATTTGAATTATTATAAATGGATTGTGTTGTGTATGTTTTATTTAAATTATTTTAGGAATTTAATTGAGTAAAATACAATTTTGTATTTTAAATTAATTAATATTAATATAGTGTAAAATGAGATAATTTATCTAATAAATATAAAATATAAGCCTATAGAGCATAGGTATTTACTAAGTGGTGCAAAGGTCATCAGTTCAACACTCAATGGGAAAAAAATCTAACCATGTTAAAGGCTAGTGTGACCCAAGCCAAAATGATTTTGACAGCGCAAGCCATAAAAAAAACTTGTCAATCATCTCAATACTCACATAACCTAGCAAACTCTCTCTCTTAATTACAAATCATTTTTTATGTTGATATTGTCTTTAAAAAAAACTCTACAAACATTTGTTTAAAAAAAACTCACACATTGCCTTACAAATTTTATTATTATTATTAAAGATTTAAATATAATGTTAATAATTGTTAATTCAAAATAAACATTTAATTAAAAATATAATATAAAATATTATACTTAATTTATAACCTTTCTTTCACATTAGTTTTTACTTTTTATTTTTTTTACATCAATTTATTTATTTATTTATGTTTATTTTTTCATTTAGATAAACACTTTGTAAATTTATATTAATATATTTTATTGTAAACTTATAATTTATTTGTCCCCCATGTTTTTAATTCAATCAGGGGTTTATTTTTCTTTGAACTTGTAACACCCATAGTTACTGAAAATATTTGTTTATTTATTGTCATTTACTTTTATTGCATGAGACTTGATAACTTGTGGGCTTAGAGGGAAGCCTAATGAAACTTTAATTGTTTAAAAGTTTATTTTATTATTTGTTTAAAAAAAAGAGAAATCTTAATGAACATTGATGGAAAATGCCCTTTGTCAGGGTTTTGGCCCACGGCTTCTAGAAATTCCGTGCAGTGTCAATCTCTCAAACCCTAGATGTTTTCCTCGAATCAACGAATTCTGACAGGTCAAATGAGCGATCTAGCAAGGAGGGGAGAGATCCCCTCCTACCTAGATGTTCACAACTTTATTAAGTAGGTTGTCATAAAAAACAACACATTAATCATAATGCCAACAACTTCAGCCCACAAGTGCAGTGGTAGGCTTTAGTCATGCAAAATCACACTTACAAGATCTCATTATAACCAAGCTGATCGGGCCCCTTGGCAACAAATATTTCTAACACTATAGAATATTTAATGCCCCTAAGAGTACGATTACGTTTTGGCCACCTGGATATGGGACCCATCACGCCTCCGATAATGTTAATCTCTCACATTTCACCGAGATGTTTGATGTCTATTTTCTGTTTTCGTCATGGTATACAATGATTATAAGCATATGTTACCATGCATGAGGATGCTAATTCATACCATAGCATGCCATGTTTTCAAATTAAGTGCGAGACAACGAAATTTTGAAATATAACGCCCTCCTCGATCAATCTTCACCTCTCAAATCATATTCCAAAGCTTCCAAAGACATCCAAGCCATTGCTCGATGCTCTAAGGTCCGAACGAAAGCTAAGATTCCTACCATTGTTATAAATCTGATACTCGTGAAATTCCTTTCAGACAGCAGTTAGATCTACGCACTCGCAAAGCTATGTATTAGCGTTTAGCATTGCTCAAGTTTCTAATATATCTTATGGGGGATTTCTATCTTTGTTCTTTAATACCTGTCTGGTTCACTATTTTTTTCTACTTCATTGCAATTATGATTCCAATTCCAATGGCGGATATCAACATGGAGAGTGGTGAGGTGGAAACCTTTGTTTTCAAGGCTGAAATTAATCAGCTGTTCAGCCTTATCATCACCACTTTCTACAACAATAGGGAGATTTTCCTAAAGATACTGAAGAGGAAAGGTTATGAAGTCATGTTCAAGGTGGATGCCATCAATGAGTATGTCGTAGGGCAGCTCAAGGAATACAATAGGAAGAAGCTTGTTTCTACTTTAAAATAATGGCAGAAGATAGAGGAGAACAAAAAGAAGGAAGAAAAGAAAGTTGCACTTGAAAGCCTGTGCAAAGTGATGAAGGAGATATTGGGCAACAAGGTGGAGAAGGTAGTGGTCTCGAATCGTATTATGGACTCTCCATGTTGTCTTGTGACGGGCGAGTATGGGTTGATGGCACACATGGAGAGAATAATGAAGGCCCAGACCCTCCGCGATAGCTCCATGTCATCCTACATGTCTAGCAAGAAAATGATGGAGATCTACGCAGAGAATGCCATCATGGAAGATCTGAGGAAGAGAACCAAAATGACAAGCACGACAAACTAGGTAAGGATATGATGATGCTCTTGTATTAAACTGCCCTTCTTACCTCGGGTTTCATCCCTGGAGGAGCCAAACACATTCGCTGCCAAAATTCACAGGATGCTCAAGCTTTGTGTAAGCATCAAGGACGACACTTCCACCGAGATGGATGCAGACATGCCGCAGCTAGAAGAGGACCCCTCTCTTCATGAGGAGAGAAAGATGGAGGAGGTTGACAGAGACTCCCTCAACTATTATAAGAAAGAAATCAAGTATTTACATTTATTTGTTTATGAAAATTTGCAATGGGTTCTTTACAGAGTTTGTCTTTTCAACATCAAGGACAGATCATGGATGTGAAACAACCATGAGCATATGATCCTTATCCTTCTCCATCATGGGCTACCATACATGCCAGATAGATAACTGATTCGAAAACAAAAATGAAAGAGAAAAGAGAGCAAACAGAAACCTGTTAGCCCCTCCTGCCATGACCCCACCACATATGATAAGATAACACCATAAAAATTGAATGGAAACTTATTAGATCAAATGTGAGTATAAGTGTTCCCAACTCACCATAGCTTCACTCACTTTAAATATCAATTTGGTACAACAAAAAATATTTTGAAAATTAGATCAAATGTGAGTATAAGATGGGAAATTTGAGAGAAAGTGCTTTTCATCTTCAACCCTCTTTGGATAACACAAGTCAAAAACTCTTTCATCCCATGGCATTTTGGGAATTGATTGATGCCAAGTTTAGCTATAACGCTCATCAAAAAATTTTCTTATCTTGAAAATATTCATTTTTTTATTAACACTAGTCAATGCATAAAGGTAATTTTGGTTTATGAGATTGGGGTCAATTACCTGCTTATCATATCTATGTTTCATTTTTTCCTCTAGCTCTTTATTTCCCTACAATATATCCTTAAATTTGGAAGTAATGATAATTTTAATATTATCCCAGTTATGCAAGATGATGTCGTCCTTTCTTCCTTAATAATCAAGCCAAGATAGGGCATCAATATGTCATCCTCGCTTGAGCTGATGGTGGGAGTTTTGGTAAAGTTAAAAGCAAGTTTAGGAAACCTCTTGGCATCCATATTTTATAACATATTCTTATACATAAGATGCCTGGTCATAGCCATGCTTTATGTAGGGAAAATATTTCTTATTCAAAAGTTTATGTTGTAAGGGCCTTTGTTTCATTTCAAAAGAAAGAAAAAAAATGTTCAGGGCATCGACCCACACAAACCTTAGGCCATGTATTGTGTCAATGGTAATTAAACAAAGCCTAGTCACTATATAATGAAATTAATTACATTACGAGTATGTTAACCTTTGACACAAGACAAAGGAAATATGAATGTTCAGATGATCAAATGTTATGACTTTTATATTTTATAAATCGGGCGTTTTTGCAAACTATACCTCACATGCGGTATTATTAAGCACATTAAAATCGGTCGCATTTAAAATATGGTGATAAATCTTATTTAACCAATAGGCACAAAGTTTCCATGATTGAATATTTGGTATGGTTCTGAAGCATAATCTATTTTATTTAAAGGTGATTAATTACCATCAAATCAACTGGCGTGAAATGACATATGAAATGTAGAATTTTATCGCAGTGATTTAAAGCCTCTTAATGAGATATTTGATAAACTTCTAGTTTGGTTTGAATACGTGTATTAAACCATTGCTACATATGGTACTGACACAATCTCGGGACATTATCATACACTACAATTTGTTTGATTCCAAGCACACATAAATATTGAGATGAAAATTAGTCTCCCTCACTTGCCACCATTTTGTATTCGATGGTATAATGGTTTAATTATTGGTATCTAAGTTAGTAAAGACACATGACATGCCTTTGAAATTTGGGTCGGGCTTTGGGGAGTTGCTTGAACCTAGGGAGTAATTGCTTTCATCTTCATTTTTATAACAAGAATAGACTCGAAAGACTAAGAGCACCTGTGAAAACTCATGGTTCGACACACCAACTCTTTCCAACCAAATTTTATCACCATACAAGCATTGGGAGTAAGGTATGTTCCAAGCACTTCACACTTGTACATAGCAAGTTAAGTGCATCTAATGTTAATTTATTTTTCTTACAATAGGTTAAGTTTATTCTCAATTATTCCCCTAGTTATAGTTTCCCTATGTTTTTCTATTTGATCTTTGCATGTATAAGAAAACATGCATTTCTAAGAAGTTTGGCTAGTTCAGAGAGCCACTACTCCCTTGAAGTAGAATTTCATATTATGCCCATTTATATGGCTTAAAATTTTGACAATGATTATCCAAAAGTTTCCAGTGTTGTTATTCAAGGATTCAACGCGATGTTGGTAAGAGGATTGCTCCTTTCCTACCCATGAGCACTACATTTATGGGTAATGTTTCCTCTTCCCTTAACTCAATGGTGATGCTAGTTTTTCTTTGTATACATATGCTCCTAGATCTTTTCACCAACATAATGGTTTGCAATATTATTTTGGGTTCATGGTATTATCATGTGTCACAGTGCACGTCCTACCACACTTAATAGGGAAGATTGGCTAACACCTATGAAATGCCAGAGAATGGTCTTATTGAATCCCTTTTAGAGACTAAGTACACGGTCTATCCCTTGGGGGTTTCTAGGGCACGAAATGTTCCCTTTATCATAATGAGAAGAAGCAACGAGTACTTTTCCCTGGGTTTCTTCCTCAACCAGGCTCTTGCTCCGGTTTTGGATGCTCTATTCCCGGAAAGAAACCCTTTCCACATTTTTTCTAGGTATCTCTTTTCTCCAAACGACCAAGTATGGAAACACACCTGCCATTATCTAGACAATACCCTTGCCCCTTCCACCAAAAGGATCGGGGTTAAGATACCAGAGTTAATTAAGGATCCTCCCTTTGTTACAAATCTGAACTTAATTAAGCCCTCAAACAATCATCCATGCCTACCAGGCTTCATCAAATTAGGGTTGTGTCCCACCTGGACATATGCTTATCCTCTCAGCCTACTATTCAGCAAGATAAGTCTTGTGGCCTACTTGAGAAAGGCTTATGTAAGTGTGAGCCACCTAGGAGAGAGATTTATTGCCATGAAAAACACACCCACACACTTCATCTCTTCCTTATGCATGTGATAAACCTCAGAGATAACTCAGAACTACAATAAAAGATAAATAAGCCCAAAACAATCCACAAATAAGCCCAGACTTTCCCCTAAGAGGCTCAGCCTTCTGCCTAAGGGACTCGGCCCATCAAATAGCATTTCCATGACATCAACCTAGCCCTTCCTCTTTTGCCGGTGATACCTTACTTCTATGACTATCTCAGAGAGAAGAAAATGTGTCTGAGATGATCAAATGATGTTGGAGGACACTTCATTTTATTTTTATAGGATATGGAGAGAGGCTTCATTGTAAAATTAACCCCAAGTTGACCTTGATAAATTACACATGTGTGGGCTTAATTTAAAAAATATATTTTTCCTTATCCAAATATAGTGACCTTTAGGTCGATTTTGGCCCTCTTGAAAAGTCATTTCCACAATTATCTTCTTCAAAAGAGTTTCCCAAAGTGGAATTTGGCCCTAGTTGCCAATTTTAACATTCCCTCTAAACTAGGAATAATTCCACTTGCTAATCCATCATTTCATCATGAACCATTTTTGCATCTCACCTCAACTCTTCTGAACATTGATATAGATAATGAAGAATAATTGATTAAGAGTGAGTCATATTGCCACTCTCCACTGGAAAAAGTCAATCGGCGTATAGGGGTAGAACCCCAATCAGACTTGATCCCAAGTAATCAATTTGGTTGAACATCATGCATCCTAGACATAAGAAGTACGACGGTACATGATGCATCCATCTGTATCACTATTTTCCCTATCCTCTTTTCCCAACTCATTGGTCGGATAAGAGGTATGTACCATGAGTCCTGGACTACCTGGGTAGGGTGTATGCTAGGGCATCTAGGAGAGAAGGTGAGCCACTCATATTTCCCATATGTCATAGGAGAATGTGAACCACTCATCCTATGCATATCTCATCAACCATAGGGGAAGGTGAACCAGTCACCCTACACACATGTCAACCACCATAGGGGAAGGTGAACCACTCACCCTATGCATGTATCTTTTTCCCAAAACACAACCATCATAGGGAAAGGATAAACCACATCCTATGCGCATGCCAACCATCGATAATAGGGAAAGGATGAGCCACATCCTACATGCATTCCAACCAATAATCATAGGAAGGATCCTACATATGGGGAAAGGATGAACCACATCCCACTGACATGTCAACCATTGATCATAGGGAATGAGCATCCTACATGTGGGGAAATGATGAACTACACCCATCGACATGTCTATATGTGACAATAGACAAATGCATATATGCATCTCTCACTGGGGTAAACATGTATAGGGAAAGTATGAACCACATCCTGTACATAGTGAACCCATAAGGAAAGAAGAGTATCCACATCCTATGGTCGCATATAGTTCCAAAAAGTACCCCAGACCTAGAGGAGCTCATAGAGATCAATGTTCAACCAATATCCTCATAGTAGAATCTTTCCGCGGCTCCCAACCAATCTTTGAAGGAAGATAAAATTACCAAGAGGCTTTGTGAGGATGAAGGTAACCTACACATTCATCTTGAAATGATGGATCCTGATTGCTCCCAATTGTACCATATCCCAAATTAAGTGGCGCCTGATGAAAAAATGCTTAGAGTGGTTGTGGAACATGGGATTCTTAAAAAGGAACAAATCCCACTCTGCAATATACAATGAAGGTGTGCTCACATTAGTAGAATTTTGAGGTCTAAAATGGGCCTCCTAAGGAAATTATAAAATAATAGTGGAAATAATATAATAAGATTAGATTATATCCTCAAAAAATGTGATTGCAATCATGTTTTTCATGTATTTATCATTTTTTATGTAGTAGGGTCCATCAAAAATATGAAACATGGGTACTCTGTGGATGAGGAATTAAATTTTGCTTGCAACAAGTACTTCTGCTCGAAATTTGAGTAAAACCTTATGGAGATAAGTTGAAAATACGAGTTGAAAAAGTAGTTTTATTATTTTATTATTTTTTAATAATTTTACTTTTTTACTCCAAAAATGGTGAATCAACCCCCATGGTTGACGTCATCATCTTTAATCCTATTGGTTCTTCTAAATTTTATTTTGGTTGTACATTTGTCTTAGGAGGCCCATTTTAGACCTCAAAATTCCCCTAATGATGTCTTAGTGGAGAGCTTCCTTAAATGGCTTCATAGTAAGCCATGCTTACGTCTTTATACATTCAACCTCAATGGAGCTCCCAGATTTCAATCTTTGATTAATCCATGAAATAAAGGTAGATTATAACACCTATATGTGCTCTTTCCATTCACCATTCTTCCAATCCTACAATTTCTAGTAGAGTACCTTAGACCACCCACAAGTTGTCTATATCCAAATCAACAACTTCTCCATTTTATTAGACCATTAAGCTAAATAAGGAATCAACTCCCTCTTACATTGATAAGTGAGAGAATCATCATTTGTGGACAAACATAATTTAACTGAATCATATCTCCCTGTGAATATCAGGAAAGAAACCTTGCCATCGAGCTATCTGCAACTTGCTATTAATCCTTTGGTCCAAGAGGCAAAGTCCTCCAATCCTTTTCATGCAGCTTTTCAAATACCAAAGTTATATCATATCATCATTAGAGTCATTATATCATAATCAAATATTTTGACTTACCTAATGACCTTTGACATGGACATCCTTCTTCTAATAATCATTGAGCATGCAGAGGAGCTCACGAATATCTTTTCTTAGACTTTTGAATTACTTCAACTCCCTTTGAATCCTCTTGAGGAAATTTTGACGAATGGTCTTATTGGATCCCAGATATAGGACACACAATTAGACGATTCAACCAATACATTCCCAAGGTGATTCCCAGAATCGCATATTTAGACAAACTCTATCATACTTTTATTTTATATACTATATTTTTACATATATTTAAATTTATTAAAATAAATTTTCTCATTTAAAATTTATTATATAAAATATAAAATATTTAATTTATAATTTTAATAGAATTTTTATTTATATTTTTAAAATGTAAACTATTGTTTTACATACTCTTTTCGTACTCTCTTAAGCTTTTCATAGAGATAAACTAAGTTTGTGTGGGGTGGTGGTGGTGAACCTCCACCACGACCTATATGGCTTATCGAACCCTGAGAAGGTAAGAAATTAATTATAATTCTTTAACATTTTAGTTGTATCTTCAAAAAGAAGTGAGATAAGTGTTCCCAAATCACCATAGCCTCACTCACTTAAAATGTCAAGTTGGTACTGCGAAAAATATTTTGAAAATTAGATAAAATGTGAGTGCTTTTCATCTTTAACCCTCTTTGGATAACACAAGTGACAAACTCTTTCATCCCATGGCATTTTGGGAATTAACCGATGCCGAGTTTAGCTGCGACACTCATAAAAATTAGTTCTTATCTAGAAAATCTTCATTTTTTTATCAACACTAGTCAATGCAAAAAGGTAATTTTGGTTTATGAGATTGGGGTCAATTACCTCCTTACCGTATTTATGTTTCATTTTTTCCTCTAGCTCTTTATTTCCCTACAATATCTCCTTAAATTTGGAAGTAATAATATTTCTAATACTATCCCAATTTTGCAAGATTATGTCATTCTTTATTCCTTAATAAGCAAGCCAAGATAGGGCATCAATATGCCATCCTCGCTTGAGCTGATTGTGGGAGTTTTGACTAGAGTTAGAATAAAGTTTAGGAAACCTCTTGGCATCCATATTGTATAACATATTCTTATACATAATATGCATAGTCATAGCCATGATGTATGTGGGGAACAAATTTCTTCAATTAGGAGGATAAGGTAGGGAGTATTTCCTTTAATATTTAAGTTGTAGGTTATAAAATTCTTTGGATATATTCAATATTCCTCTACAACTCTCTAGATATATGATGAAACCAAACCTCATATCCATATAAAACAGTAAGAGTGACATAGATCTTAGATAGGAGATTCTTTTTATTGAAAATCCAAAGATATGGTGACTTACAATTGTTTTCAACCCCACAGTAATATTTACAACCTCCATTTAGCTTTTTTTGATGCTATAATTCCAATTTAGCTTATTATGGATGTTTATTCCTAGATATTTGTAAGAAGGAACTTCCTCCAAGGAGGAGTTGTAAAAAACAAAAGTATCATAGATTAGATTTTAGGATTTAGTTATTATGGCTTTAGTTTTGTCGATATTAACTGTCATACCCATCTTGGAGCATAAATATTCGAGGATTATGAGTTTCTCACAAATATTGTAATGGATCCTTTCTAAAAGAAAAATATCGTCATCATAAGGGAGAAGAGTTATGACCATAATAGTGAGTGTGGGGCAACACAACTTGAATCTTCCAAACACTCTTCTAGGTTATCAATGTATATGCCAAAAGTGGTAGTTGAAAAGGGACACCCTTCCTTGGCTCCGATATTGCATTGAATTTCCCTAGAACAACCCTCAATGGTCCTAATCTTGGAAATAACATTCGTGTATAGCCTTTTCATAAAAACCCTCAACTTGAGAGGAACCATTATCTCTTCTAGCTTCTTTCGTAGATTTGTTCTAGGAATAATGTCAAAAGTTTTCGAAAGTTAAAAAAACTATAGAAGAGATCAATTTTATTATTGCGACATTCCTCTATAGTTATCCAAAGAGTAAAAAGATGGTCCATGGTTGAGTTTTATCCCCTAACCCAAATTTTCCTTTATCTCTTCTACCATAACTTTCAAGAGAAAGACTAACCTTATTTTCCAAAACATGCCCATACAAATTGGCTAAAATGTGGTTAATCATAATGATCCTATAATTTGAGGGAATTATTTTATCCCCACTCTTGAATATAGGCATAATAAGGCTCCAAGTCCAAGGCTTTGAGAAACATTGCTTCACTCTGAAGTTAAAGAGTTTATGTATGTGCATAATGAGGATAGGTTCTACCATTTTAAAGGTTTCAACTTGGTATCCATCAATGTCCTTAGATTTCATATTCATGAGCTAATTAATCCCAAATTCACTTCTTCCAATGAAAAGATAGCATCCTCCATAGGGGCATTCGAAATTGTATCCATAGCATTAGGGGATTCATAGAGGTTTTTAAGGTAAATATTCCATTTCTTCAAAGAAATTAAATGATTTAATTTAGTCTTATGAGTAAAAAGTTTCCTCTAAAACTTTCTAGTGTAAAACTTAGAGAGTTGTAGTAGCCTCTTTTTATTTACACTTATATCATATATTTTCTTTCTTTTAAAGAGATATTTATACATATTTATCTTATCAACTTTTAAGGTTTCATTAGGAGCATCCCTAATCACCTTTTTCAACAATTTTACAATCATTATCATTCCAAGGGTTGGTGGCTATATTGCACCTTTTATATGACACCTCTATAGAGAAATTGCTAATGGAAATGGAAAGGGTTGTAGTAAAATTGTGATAGATGTTTTCAATGTTATCCTTATAAGTTAAGAGGTATAAATCCATATTTAACTCCTTTAAGAAGAGATCCGTCTTATTCTTGTCAAAAAGTAGGTGGATTTGACTCTCATAATTCTTAGGGATGTGCTTGTTTTGCATGGATAATTTTGAGTTAAGGTTAAAGGTTTATGATTTCTATTAGGATCATGGTCATTTAAGAGGCCAAATTTTATAATTTTGTTGGAAACATGGTTATAAAATATCACATAATCCATGAAACTACTTCCAAAGACCATGAAAGAAAATCATTTAGTTGGTTTTTGGCCACTATATTACACCATTACAAATTATAATGTCTTGAGACTATAGAATTTGACCAATTTTATACCAAATAAATTTTTTATTAGGCCTTCAAAGTTTTTTCTGAATCTACTAGCTAAGTCAAGAACCTCCTCTAACCAAAGGGGAATGGGGTTTGAATCATTACTTAAAAGAATAACTTGACAAGATGTGGTTCTAACATTAGATTCTCTTAATAAGAGGATGATGTATTCATTTCTTAGACTATGAACATCCTGCTCTAAGGTATTATAAGGGAATTTTTTATCTAAATTTATTTTCTTATAAAATGTAGAGTTAATAGGTGCGAAATAAAAAATTGTGATATAAATCCTTTTCCCATTAATGTATAAGATTTAGATTCAAATGTACCAATTGAGGAGGTATATATTATGAAGTCGAGTGTGAGGAGAAACACTATTTTTTATGTAATAGCCTGCTAGTCCTCTAATTATTTTTGTGAGAGGATTTCCTATTGAAAGTTGAACAGAAAATGAATCCATCAATGTGAGGGACCTTAGAGTCATCATGCTCCCAAGTTTCAACTAAAAAATAATATTATTTTTCTTGGGATCCAACAGTTTCAAAAGAGGATCTAGAGTGTTCCAAATTCCTATTTATTACTCTCTTTTTGGTCTCTATTTCTAATAATAGTTCTCTTATTTCTAATGATTATCCAATTGCATTTCTTTTTTACTTCCTTTACCTTTCAAACCTCCTTCCTTAATTCATCTTGAATTGTTGGGGTGAGGTCCCCATTTATAAAAATTCATGTCCCTTTTACGCTTGGAGATATATTGAGCATGCCAAATTTATGGTCCTTAGAAATTATCCAAACATGTATAAGTCTACTTTATGCTTGAGTATCTATCCCAACATCTTCACTTTTATGAGATAAGTTATTTAAATTTATGACTTGTTTTGAAGTTTTTGTTTTACTATTTCTAACATGTCATCATATTTTTGCTTTTTTACATCGGTGATTATAAGATTAAAGAACTTTTTATTATACTCGTGATCTAGTTCAATTAGCTTGTTCATTTCTTCTTTGATTGGTTTGATGTCTACTTTGTTATTTGTACTAATTAGGAAAATATTTCTATTTGATTTTTCTTTTATCTCTTTAATCTTGTCTCTCAAAGTGTACTTTTCTTCAATTGTTAATTTTTTCTTCTTTTCAATTTTTTTCAAGTATCAAAAATAATTCTATTTTATGTTCTATATCTCTTTTTTGTTCTATTGAATTCAAATGACTATAAATATTCTCTAGGGTGACTTCGCTATGCCCCCCCTTGCTAGATTGAGGCTTTGAGATATGTGGTGAAGTAGAAGTAATCATAACTTAAAAATAAAATTAAAGAGAGATGAAAATAGATAAAGGAACATATGCACTTGGGATACGATTGGCGGACCATTACGAATGTATATGTTTACCTAAGACCAATGAGATTGATCATGTCGACACCCTTACCTACAAAATACAAAAATCATCGTGAATACTTATTAGTTCTCTCTTGAAAATAAATTAACAAAGATTACTGCTCCGCGTGCCCGTAGCCGACAGTTAGCAGCCACCTTTCTCATTCCCAGCCCATCCGTCGTTATCAGGATGTCTTCTTCAGCTGGTATATTGGGAGATTCAATGGAAACAGAGGAGGTGGATTATACCGAGGACCTGCATCCTGATCGTGTCATTTTTGGGTGTCTTGTTTTCTCATCTTCGGAAGCCGGCCCTAGCCTCCCGTTGGATCCTTTTCCGCAAAATACACCACTGGTGGTTGCCTTGCCGGAGCACTGTTCAGCCCCTATTTCCGCCAGGAATACCTCCCAGGGTTCCCCTGCTCTGGACATTTCCCCTCTGTCACCTGGGACCCTTCATATATTGTCTGCAATCTTGCCTCCGTCGCCTACCTTCGACCCGAATCCACCCATTACATCCTTCTTCGTCGTGACGTCTGCAGGTCCACTTCCTTTAGTGGCCCCAAACCCTTTTGTTCCTCTCCATTCACCTTCAAGTTGTTTCGAGACTCTGGCAGTCAAGGTTAGGTCTACTAAATCCATCCCACTGGATGGCTCCCCAGACCCATTGGCGGACCACCCATCTGCACCTCGTTCGGGGAAGAGAAAAATTAAGTGCGTGAAATCGACCTCAAAGGATATCTCGATCTGTTTTGGTGAGACCTCTGCAATAAGGGAAGCAACTATCATGGCAAGCACTATACTTGTCGGACATGTGCGTGGAAGGGTGTATCCGGCTACTCATCTCACTCAATGGGTCAGGGAAATCTGGGGGGGCGTTCTTAAAGAATTACCTGAGGTTCAAGTTTTACCTAGGGGTTGGTTTGCTCTTCATTTTGCAAAAGGGAGCTACACAGACTTGGTGCTCGCCAGATACTGGCACATTGAGATGGCACCGGTCCTATTAAAGAGATGGAGTCCTCTCTTTGACCCTGAGAGAGAACAAATTTGGGCCGGTCCATTATGGGTACGCTTGCCAAGGCTTCCTCTACAGTACTGGTGTGAGGAGGTATTCATTCCCATAGGGAATGCCCTGGGCACTTATCTTGACCATGATCGCTCTTTCATGGAATCAAGGAACAGAACCCTTGCTCGTATTCTGGTACTCTTGGACACTCGCGAGGGTTTGGAGGAGAAGATTACCTTTCATTGGGGGAAATACACCAGGATACAAATTCTAGATTACGAAGGAGTTCCATTTCGATGTCGACGATGCCACAAGGTGGGGCATATGTTCAAGGACTGCCCCCTCAACAAGAAATCAAAGGATACTCCTATATCATCCACTACTCCCTCCAGGGCTGTCTCGCCGGCTGGCCAGCGTGATCTTGCGTTGCGACCTACTCACTCAACCAACATTTCTCAAAAGGCAGCGGACGAGGCGCGCAGGAATATCTCACCGCCGGTCACCAGATCTCGGGCAGCTGCTAAAGCTGCCATAGCTTCGGGTACATCTCTCTCTCCCCCCTCCTCTTGTATTTCTCTTTGTTCCTCCTTGCATGTACCGTCCATCTCTGTTGCACATTGCACTTTGACCACCTCACCAATCATTGCACCATCTGCTCCCTCTTTGCATTCATTATCCTCGGCCTACTCTTCTCCATCTTCATCATGGGGGTCAAAATCTCATCACTACAATCTTCGTCCTCGTATTCTAACTTGAGGGTCCCCGATGCATATTGCTGGATTGGGACTTGCCATACCCGGTTCTGCCCCTATGCCTTCCCGTGGGAGAAAATCTGACCTATCAAAAGCTATCAGACGTGCTGGAGCTGAAGTTGCCTCTGGCCGCCAATCTACTCTTGACGGGGTTCTTAGAGCAGTGAACACCCCTGGTAGCTTGCCCCCATGAAATGCCTTTCTTTTAACTGCAAAGTCATGGCTAGTGGCTATCAGACGTGCTGAAGCTGAAGTTGCCTATGGCTGCCAATCTACTCTTGATGGGGTTCTTAGAGCAACGAACACCCCTGGTAGCTTGCCCCCATGAAATGCCTTTCTTTTAACTGCAGGGGCATGGCTAGTGCCTCTAAGAAACTAGCCCTGCGCAGACTTTTTGAGATTGATCCTGTTGACATTATTCTCCTTCAAGAAACCCTTGACCCGGCTGATCTTATCACCGATTCTTTAACCTCTATCTCCCCAGGTTGGATTTTTTTGGCCATGGATTCTACTGGGTGATCTGGTGGTCTTGCAATTGGATCCAACCCCAAATCCATTAGAGTACATGCTTCCTGGGGAGGTCAAGGGTTCATGGGCATTGATCTCTTCTCGGCAGACCTTGGGACCAGCCTTCGGGTTATTAACATATACGGTCCATGCCATCACAGGGAGATTTTTTGGTAGCATCTGCTCGGTCTCTCCATTTTCTCTGCTGATCATATCATTATCAGGGGTGATCTCAATTTCTCCCTAGGTTATGGTGAATCCTGGGGATCAATGGCACAAGTGGACTCGATCACAGGCTTCATGACTGATCTACTGGGGAGATATAATCAGATCGATGTCCCTATGAATAAACCTCTCCCCACTTGGAGGAATAGAAGGGTGGGGGAGGCTGCCCTTGCCCGCAAACTAGACAGATTTATCATGAAAGGGCTCCTTATACAGCAACTGCACCACTACAAGCAATGGGTTGGAGCTGGAGGCATATCGGATCACTCCCCTGTATACCTGGAGATCTTGGGTCCTCACCATAAGCCAAAAGCCCCCTTCAAGTTTAATCATGTCTGGCTACAGAACCCATCTTATATTCGTATGGTCACGGATTTTTGGGCTGCAAATCCCATTGATAGGATAGACTCTTTGGCAAAGGGTTTCTGCTCTAATCTATCCTAGCTCAAGCACCTCTCCATCAAATGGGCCAGAGAGAAACATCAGAGGGAAAATTCGGCACTTCTACACATAGAATCTGAACTCAGCTCCCTATTGGATGAGAGAGGCTTGGGGTTTATCACTGCTGAAGATAAAGCCCACCTGGTGGAGCTTGAAAATCAGAAGACTCAGATACTAAAAGACAGAGAGGAATCCATTCATCTTCGCAGTATAGCTATATGGTTAAAAGCAGGGGATGACAACACTCAGTTTTTCCATAACTATGCAAAAGGCAGAATGGTCACAAACACCATCTGGAACATTCCGATACCAGATGGAGGAGTGGCTGATACTTTCAACAAGCTCTCCCACCTTGGATCTTCCCATTTCAGGAACCTCTAAAAAAACCATCTGGGTTCGAATATTGCTGATATCATCAATGTGGCCGGACACTTCCCCAGATTTGTAAATGAGGGTGACGTTGTGGCACTCTTTGACCCTGTGACACCTGGGGAGCTTGAAGGCACTTTAAAATGGTTCAAAAAGGATAAAAGTCTGGGTCTTGAAGGTTGGACCATCGAATTCTACCTAGCCTTCTATGAGCTTCTCAATCAAGACCTGCTGAGGGTAGTGGAGGAATGTAGAATATCTGGATCTATGTATAATGCCATCAACTCGACCTTTATCGCTCTCATTCCTAAATCGGACTCCCCAACCTCTTTCAATGATTACAGACCCATTTCTCTGTGTAATTTTCTCTATAAGATCATCTCCAAGATCATTGCAAATGGCCTCTACCCTATCCTGTCCCGTCACATTGCCCCTCATCAATTTGAATTCCTAGAACACTGTCAAATTCATAAAGCTATAGGCTCGACCCAGGAAGCCTTACATACTATCTGGACCAGACACCAAAAGGACATCACCTTAAAGATCAATTTGGAAAAGGCTTTTGATCGTGTCAGCTGGCTTTACATAAAGATGCTCCTTATCCATCTGGGCTTCCCCCTCAATTTCATCACCTGGATCATGGCTTGCATCACCACCCCTACCTTCAGTGTTCTTATAAATGGGTCTGCATCTCATTTTTTCCACTCTGAAAGAGGTCTCAGACAAGGATGCCCCCTGTCTCCTCTTCTATTTTTGATTGTCATGGATGGTCTCAGTCGATTGATTGCTTCAGCTAAGAGATATGGTGATTTTTGTGGTCTCAAGATATCTGATGACTGTTTTCTTACCCATCTACTATTTGTGGATGATGTCATTATTTTTCTTGATGGAAGTATCAGGGATTCCCACTCCTTCTCAAAGATCCTCTCCCTTTTCTCTTCTGCTACTGGGATGTTAGAAAACCACTCAAAATCGACCATCACTTTCACTCGAACCTCCATCCATGAGTCTCAATATGCTCTTCGTCTGTTTCCATACGTATCAATCCACTAGATAGGGGTCTAAAATACCTAGGGTTCTGGATAAAACCTATCAGCCAGAAAACTGCTGACTGGATTTGGCTCGTCACAAAATTGGAGAAAAGGCTTAACTTATAGAGTCACCGATACTTATCCAGAGTTGGTAGACTTATACTGGTTAAATCTGTTCTTGAGGCTACGCTTATCTATTGGATAGCTCTCGCTTGGATTCCTAGAAGCATCTTGGCCAGGCTACACCAAATCTGTAACGAATACCTATGGAATGGGAACCAGGACAAGCGAATTTTTGCATGGGTGGGCTGGAACAAGATAGCGCTGCCCAAAAAATGGGGATGCTGGGGACTAAAAGACCTGCCTTCTTCCCCTCAGGCTCTAGCAGCTAAAATGGGGTGGACTTTGCTCACGGGAGAGAACCTATGGACCAGCATCTCATATTACAAATACATTTGGCCTCTGAATATCATGGAATGGATTCGGCTTCCCAATTGGCCCAAAACTGGCATCTCATCTGTCTGGAAGGCACTTCTTCATTCACTGCCTCTCATTAGGGAAAATTTGGTTTGGTGAATAAACGATGGCTCATTAGCTCGCATCGGATTAGACCCATGGAATGGGAGCAGAGGCGGACATCTGTTATACAGGAACCTCATATAACATCTACAGTCCCTTGAGATTAAGGTCCTGGCTAACATTGCGGATCCACATAATTCTACCATCTTTTCTCAACGATGGAAATCCGCTCCTCAAAGTAATCTGCCACAATGCTGGCACCAAGAATGGAATGATTACATTACTGTGCTTTCATAATCACACATTAGAATCAAAGAGGGACCAGATGAACTCATATGGCACCTATCTGACAGCAGTTTATACACTCCAAAATCGGGCTATCTAGATCTGATATCTCACAAAGTCTTGGATTTGATTACTTTTTGGTGGAAGGCAATTTGGAAACTCACTGCGCCTCCTCGGATCAAACTTTTCCTTTGGTGCATACTAAAAGACAAAGTCCCCACTGGTGAAAATCTCATGCACCGAGCAATCCACGGACCTACCTGGTGTTCATTATGCAAAAATGCAGCAAAATCGACCTCACACCTGTTTCTGAAGTGTACAACCCTGATAGACCTGTGGCATAACATCTCCAATACTATTCGCTTCTCGAGCACATGGGATGGCGAGGATATAAACAGTCCTTGGGAAAGTTGGAACAACCAGCATAAAGGATCAAAATTACAGATCCTCCCATTAATCATCTGTTGGTATCTCTGGTTGGCACGTAACCGGAACATTTTCGATTGCAAACTTGTGAGCTGGACGCATACTACACCACTAATTATATCGGCTTACAACGAGATGCCAGAGCCTCCTCAACCTCGAAACCAAAGGCCTCACGACCCTCCGCATATCAATAAAAATACCCCTTGGGCATAATTTGATGGCACTGCTCAACAGCAGGGATGTGGAGGGGGTTTCATCCTATTCATAAATGAACATCATTACTATAAAGTCCGGATGGGTCTGGGGATGGGCTCAAACAACTTTGTTGAACTCATTTCACTTCGTCATCTCCTGCATTTTTCATTGGGACATAATTGCATGAGCATTCATATATATGGAGATTCCAAGATCATTATAGACTGGTTCAATAATATTACTGTTTGCCACATGCACACACTCAGTAATATTTTGGATGAAATAAATATTTTTAAGGCTCAATTTAATGATATCACTTGCAATCATATCTACAGGGAACATAATAGCAGTGCTGACGAACTATCCAAGGCGGCCACGTCACTTCCCCGAGGAGAGTGGTTGATCCAGGAGCAACGTGGGTCAAATGCATATCAATACTACCATCGACCTTACATAGACCCACATTACTACAGGGCGGATAACCCTTGAGAACTGAATATTCTGAATTTTTTGAAATTTTGTACAGCATTATGTTATATTGGACAGATAGTATTTACATGGCCCTGCGTGGCAAATATGTACATAAAATAGAAGGATTGAATGAACATCCTGCGTGATGTTTCTGGTATTTTAGGCTGTTATTTTTTGATCTCCTACCGAGCCCTTAGAGGCTGAAAGACACATAGTATATGCATCGTGCATCTACAATATGTAATTTTTCAAGTTTAATGAAAGATTACGATTTTTCCAGTGGAAAAAAAATTAACAAAAGAATAAATCTTAAAATAAATGGTAGGTGGGGTCCCCTCCCGAATGGTGTAATAAGGAAAATACTATGATTTTTTTTGTTTATACATGCAAAGGTTCCTATAAAAGGATCTCTGGTTGTAGTTTGTATCATGTTAATTCAATAAGTTTTGATAAGTTTGATGTTATGTTAATATGGTTCTTCATATTTCATAATCACCAAGTGAGGGAAGGGTTATATAATAATGTGTTGTAGCAGCTGCAACACCCTCCAAAATTTTCGCCTATGCTTAATTTCGGAGCCTTCCTCGATCTTGTACATTGTTGTCACAAACACTAGGACTTATTTCATGTATCTTTTTGGAGTGTTTTGGTCTCGTTTGTTACTTAGGAAACATGTCGTCTTTTTGCATGTGGGTTGCCGCATAAAGTGTAAGAGATCATTCTGGTGATTTCAAGGTTCCATATTTATTTTAATGAATTTTCTGAACCATATAAACACCTGTCACACTCATTCACAAATTTTTGAGCATTGTTGCACAAGTGTCGTCACGGTCGTCGTAAAGTGTATATGTGGTGTCGCACTTATCGTAATTGGTTATAAAGCAATCACATAGAGGAAAATGTATTGTTTATGGGTCATGGGTGATATATGTTGTAGATTCGTCACATATTCTAAGTGTTAGACCATAATTGAAGTTTTATCAGTTCACACATCAGTCTCACAGGTCTAACACTTAATCATTTTTGTAGAGGCTTCCCGACCCACCAAGTTGACCTCACCCAACCTGCCTGGACTGTGTATTGCATAGTTCCAGTCCTCTAACTATGACCTTGACCTTTGATTGTGTGCAATGCACAGTTCATACTTCCCAAGATTGTCGCATTGTGTAATTCATGAGCCCAAGGCCCAGCGTTCACCTTCAGAATTGCATAATCCTCTCAGACAGCCTGGCCATAACTACGCATTGCGCAAGCACAAGCCCCAATATATCTCCCTAAGCCTATAAAATGCACAATCCCGTAGTGCACCATCCTCCCTTGCACAAGTTAAGTGCATATAATGTCAATTTATTTTGCTTACAATAGGTTAAGTCTATTCTCAATTATTCCTCTAGTTACAGTTTTGTTATGTTGTTTTATTCGAGCTTTGCATGTATATGAAAACATGCCTTTCTGATAATTTTGTCTAGTTTAGAGAACCACTACTCTCATGAAGTAGAATTTCCTATTATGCCAATTTATATGGTTTAACCTTTTGATAGTGATGAACCAAAAGTCTCAAGTGTTGTTAGTCAAAGATTCAACATGATGTTAGTAAGAGGATTGCTCCTTTTCTACCCATGAGCACTACATTTCTAGGTAATGTTTCTTCTTCCCTTGACTGAATGGTGATGCTAGTTTTTCTTTTTATACATATGCTCCTAGCTCTTTTCACCAACATAATGGTTTGCAATATTATTTTGGGTTCATGGTATTATTCTGTGTCACACTACACTTCCTACCACACTTAATAGGGAAGTTTGTCTAGCACCTATGAAAGACCATAGGATGGTCCTATTGGATCCCAGATATAGGACACACAATTAGACAATTCAACCAATACATTGCCAAGGTGATTCCCAGAACCACATATACAGAAGATATGCACATATACAGAAGATACACATATACAGAAGTTGTGCATATATGGAAGATATGCACATATACACATATATGCATAACTTTTGTATATGTTCATATCTTTTGTGTATGTGCATATCTTTCGTATATGCACATATATTTCGTATATAAGTTTTGTGACTTCGTTATATGAAAATATTTCGTATATGCACATGTTTTTTATATACGCCTTGTATATATATTTTGGGTTCAAGATATTATCCCATGTCACAGTGCACTTCCTTCCACACTTAATAGGGAAGATTGGCTAGCACCTATGAAAGACCAAAGAATGGTCTTATTGGATCCCAGATATAGGACACACAATTAGATGATTAAACCAATACATTCCCAAGGTGATTACGAAAATTTCATATACAGAAGATATGTACATATATGGAAGATACACATATACGAAAGTTGTGCATATACGAAAGATATGCACATATACGCATATATGCATAACTTGTGTATATGTGTATCTTCCTATGTGCATATCTTCCGCCTATGTGCATATCTTCCGTCTATGCACATATCTTTTGTATATGCGCATATATTTCGTATACAAGTTGTGTGACTTCCGTATATGCATATGCTTTTTGTATATGCCTTGTATTTAAAAAAAACATGTATATACAATATTATTTTGGGTTCATGGTATTATCCTGTGTCAGAGTGCACTTCCTACCACACTTAATAGGGAAGATTGGCTAGCACCTATGAAAGACCAAAGAATGGTCTTATTGGATTCCAGATATAGGACACACAATTAGACAATTGAACCAATACATTCCCAAGGTGATTCCCAAAATTTCATATACAAAAGATATGTGCATATACGGAATATATGCACATATACAAAATATACGCATATACGGAAGTTGTGCATATACAGAAGATATGCGCATATACGCATATATGCAAAACTTATGTATATGTGTATCTTCCATATATGTGCATATCTTCCATGTATGTACATATCTTCCATATATGCACATATATTTTGTATAGAAGTTGTGTGACTTCTGGATATGCAAATATTTCGTATATGCACATGTTTTTTGTATATGTCTTGTATATAAAAAAAAAAATGTATATACAATATTATTTTGGGTTCATGGTATTATCATGTGTCATAGTGCACTTCCCGCCACACTTAATATGGAAGATTGGTCGGCACCTATGAACGACCACATAATGGTATTATTGGATCCCAGATATAGGACACACAATTCGATGATTCAGCCAATACATTCCCAAGTGACTCCCTGAATCACTTATACAGAAGATATGCGCATATACAGAAGATACACATATACAGAAGTTGTGCATATACGGAAGATATGTGCATATATGCATATATGCACAACTTTTGTATATGTGTATCTTCTGTATATGTGCATATCTTCTGTGTATGTGCATATCTTTCATATATTCACATGTATTTCGTATAGAAGTTATGTGAATTCTGCATATGCAAATCTTTCATATATGCACATGTTTTGGTATATGCCTTGTATATAAAAAAAACATGTGCATATACGAAATATTTTCATATAAGGAAATCCCACAACTTCTATATGAAATATATGCTCATATACGAAAGATATGTGCATACATGGAAGATATGCACATATATGGAAGATACACATATACAAAAGCTGTGCATATATGTGTATATGTGCATATCTTTCGTGTATGCATAATTTCCATATGTGTGTATCTTCCGTATATGTGCATATTTTTTATATATGTGCATATATTTTGTATATGCAATTTTCGGAATACATTGGAAATGTATTGGTTCAATCGTCTAATTGTGTGTCCTATATCTAGGATCCAATAATACCATTCTCTGGTCTTTCATAGGTGATAGTGAATCTTCCCTATTAAGTGTGGCAGGACATTCACTGTGGCACAGGATAATACCATGAACCCAAAATAATATTTCAAACCATTATGTTGGTGAAAAGAGCTGGGAGTATGTGTATATAAAGAAAAATTGGCATCACCATTCAGTCAAGGGAAGAAGAAACAATACCTAGAAATGTAGTGCTCATGGGTAGGAAAGGAGCAATCCTCTTATCAACATCATGTTGAATCTTTGAATAACAACACTGGAGACTTTTGTCTCATCACTGTCAAAAGGTTAAACCATATAAATGGGCATAATAGGAAATTATACTTCATGAGAGTAGTGATTCTCTGAACTAGCCAAACTTCTCAGAAAGGCATGTTTTCTTATACATGCAAAGCTCGAATAGAAAAGCATAGGGAAACTATAACTAGGGAAATAATTGAGAATAGACTTAATCTATTGTAAGCAAAATAAATTAACATTAGATGCACTTAACATTCTATGTACAGGTGTGAAGTGCTTGGAACATACCTTACTTCCAATGCTTGTATGGTGATAAAATTTGGTTAGAAAGAGTTGGTGTGTCGAACCAGGAGTTTTCACAGGTGCTCTGAGTCTTTCGAGTCTTTTCTTGTTATCAAAATGAAGTTGAAACCAGTTACTCCCTAGGTTCGAGCAACTACCCAAAGCTCGACCAAAATTTCAGAGGCATGTCATGTGTCTTTACTAACTTAGCTACCAATCATTAAACCATTATACCATCGAATAAAAAATGGTGACAAGTTAGGGAGACTAATTTTCATCTCAATATTTCCATGTGCTTAGGATCAAACAAATTGTAGTGTATGTTAATGTCCTGAGATTGTGTCAGTACCATATGGACAGATGGTTTAATACACATATTCAAACCAAACTAAAACTTTATCAAATACCTCATTGAGAGGCTTTAAATCACTACAATAAAATTATACATTTCATATGCCATTTCATGCCAGTTTATTTGATGGTAATTAATCACCTTTAAAAAAAATAGATTATGATTCAGAACCATAGCAAAAATTCAATCATGGAAACTTTGTGGCTATTGGTTAAATAAAATTTATCACCATATTTTATATGCAACCAATTTGGATGTGCTTAATAATACCGCATGTGGTGTATAGTTTGAAAAAACCCCCGATTTATAAAAAGTCATAACACTTGATCATCTAAACATTCATATTTCCTTTTTGCTACGTGTCAAAGGTTAACATAATCATAATGTAATTAATTTCACTATATAGTGACTAGGGTTTATTTAATGAGCATTGACATAATACATGGCCTAAGGTTTGTGTGGGTCAATGGCCCGAACCTTTTTTTTTTCTTTTGAAATGAAACAAAGGCCCTTACAAGATAAACTTTAGAATAAGAAATATTTTCCCCACATAAAGCATGGCCATGACTAGGCATTTTATGTATAAGAATATGTTATACAATATGGATGATGTTGGCGTGATGGGCCCTGACCCGGGTTCAGCGTTAAGGAGCCAAGAAAATCCCTACACTATTGGCCCTTTCGGCATTAATCCACGGAGGGTGGATTGAAGTCTCACCCGAAGTAGTATGGGGGGATGCAAGAACCAAGTTTCCACACCCTGAGATGGTTGTGATGCCTTTGCGCAGATCAATAAGCCTTTTATCAATGTACTTCTCTTATTCGTCCTTCGAGCCTCCGCGGAAATCTCTGATCGTCCTTCGCGGACCCTAACTAGATATATCATGTGCTTATGCACCTCTGTAATTATCCTTACTTCTGTGTCTACCCATATTAGCTTAAGTATTGGTTAACTTTAACATGCATTACGGTTATCTTCGTGTAACATATATTCTTACTTGTGTTCATATGACAGAGTGAAATACATAGATTCGCGCATCAATATAGCATTAATTCATAACCCCAGTATTCAACATAGCATAAACGCATCATTCATAGAAGAAGTAAAATAATGCACACATAGATGGAAAGTACACAGTAATTTCATAATACTTCTCTTTATTGATGATTCAAATTCTCAATACAGACTCTATCTACCCTGCGCACACAGCTACAGGGGTCCGCGCACTCAACTGCGGACTTCTGCCCTAGCCCTCTGCACACTGAGTTGTAGAGCCTCTTCCTACACTAAGACTCTTGCTCTTAGCTCTTTACAAACTCCTCAAGTACTTCTACTCCCCCCCTCCACTGACTTCCTTTTTATACAATCCCATGGTCTGCGAACCAAGAGCAGATCTCCAAAACCGACAAAACCTATATAGACTAAGGGCGGAAACCCCTTTTTGACTTTAGATATCTTCGCACTCCGACCATAAAATGTGGATATTTTACATTTATTTATACAAACTTTGGGCCTTCTACCCCAAAACTTGGGTTTTTAACCCCAAAATTGACCCCCAGGGGACCCGTTCCCAACAGGCCCCCAACACAAACATGGTGACTTGCCCTCAAGTCACTCGACTGGTGCAGAGATCTTGTCGCGAAGACCTCCCAGCTCGACTTGGAAAACTGCTACCTCGGTGGTGCACTGTGTTGCCGCCTGCTTCATCTCCTCGACCAACTGCTTTGTCGCTGGCCCTGCGCTGTCAAACTTAATCTTTTGTTGAGTCTCTTGCAGACTAGCTAGCTTGCCCTCAATAGTGGTCATGATCAAGTAGGCCTCGTCCAACCAAGGCTTCAGGCGAGCCTTCAACACCGATTCCTTGTGCTGAGCTGCATCTAACTACTCTTTCAACGCCTTGGTCTCTTGCAGCTTAGCTAACCTCTGCATGATGGTGACAGTGTGCGCTGTCGCTTTGACTTCGTTGTAGCGTTGTTGCAGATCTCGTGCTTCTGTTTCTAGTCGCTGCACCATAGGATATTCTTGCAGGCAGGTGACTACCTCGAGTGACTACTTGAAGAGCATGGTACAGTCCTTTATTGTGCTCTCAACTGCTGCTACCGCATCTTTCACAGTGGTCTCGCACTACTCTCTAATCTCTGGCAGAGTCAAAGGCTAGGCCTTCAACTAAAATTCTGCAATTTTTAGGTTCATCTCTAGCTGAACCTTTGCCAATTTAGTTCATTCATCTCACACTCTAGCAGCGAGCTTCTGAACTCTCACATCGATCAGCTTAGCCTTGGGAATGCCCAACTCCGGGATAGTCCTGCACGCCTCAGTTACGACGGTGGTAATGCGTTGGTTCTTGTATGTAATGTCTTTGACAAGGTTAAGGGTGGAGTCTCTCTGCATGGTTAGTTGGGCGTTGTTGACCTTTTTTTCGCTAATCACCTGTAATGCATGATGTTCATAGGCCTGAAGTTTCACAATCACGCCTTCCTGCAAAAGGTAAAGCACTTCATTTGGAAGCGTGGCCAGGTTGAGTCCAACTCTCTTAAGTGTGTTGACAGCGGGTCTGTTAGCTTCAGGCTCTGTTGTTAGTGCTCCATCAGGCAGCACTATTGCTCGGGGATCCCTTCCATGCAGCATCCCTGCAGCTTCTGAGGTGTCGAGCACCAAGATGGTTGACGCCGTGCTGGTCTGTATCTATGATGCATGGATTTGTAGCTCATGCAGATCCGTCTGTATAGTTCTCAACACTTGTTGTTGTTGTTGCTCGAACTGCTGCTACAGTTCTGCAGTGGCATCCCGCATAGTATCACCTATGTCGTTTAAGTACCCTTCTGTTAGGGTGATCGGGTCTAGAGATGTCTTGCTAGCCTTGGATTTCTTCCATGACCCTACTTTCTCTAGATCTCTGGTGCGCTTGGTGTGGAACAGAGTCATCTCCAGGTCCGCTCCTCCTTGCTCTGTCTGATCATATTCTTCCTCGGTCTCCGGGGAAGGTGACTTCTGACTTCGGTTAGAGTCACGCTCTTCTTTGCCTGCCTCTCCACCTGACTACTACACAGCAGTGCACTCTGCCTTGGCCTTGTCATCGACCTCCTTCCTCCTCTTCGCGGCCAGTTGTTCCATCTTCAGCTTGGCTTCTTCCTTCTTCCGCTGCACGGCGGTCTTACTAGACCCTTTCGTCGAGTCTGTGGCATTGTGCTAATCTTTCGGCTAGTAGTCGAGGACTGCTGCAATTGCATCATTGGTGGCCAAGTATGGTAGGTCGTGCCATTTCTTCTCAGGGTCCTTCCGCACCCGTATTGACACATGGTGGAAGTCAGCCTTGAATTCCACGTATTCCTGTAACTTCTCAAAATTTGTAGGTGTCAACCATAGCTTGCGGTTGATGGCCATATGTATGCTCATTTCCATCAAGATCCAGAAGATCTTGTTGTCCTTTATCCGCTGAGGATCCCTCGTCGCCCACAGCGAAGCGAACTTTGTTTCCTTTGGTAGGTTTGGCATGACTGAAGGGAATTGGTTATCTTCAAGTAGATCCCACGCAACCAACACTATGGACAGCAATAGCCATGCATAGTGAAAGGTATTACTGTGATCTTGTGCCTCGCGGTAGTTCGTGAGGAACTCATCGCAGAGGTAGTGCACCCAGTTAAATTGGACTCCCTCCGTGCACAGGGCCGCCAAAGCTATCATTGGTGTCGGCACTTCATCTACATGAAACTTTGCATCACCTTTCCTGCTAAGATTTGCGTCGCCACTTTGACCACAGGGTCACATATGCTAGAAATGGTGTAGCCGCACGACTTCTTTACCAGCTTGAATTTTTCCTTCATTATCTTGGCAAGCGCATGCTCGTCGACCTTTCCACCAAACGCCATGGCTGGATTTTCTCCTATCTATGGAAGCTGCATGATCCTATGGATCAGCATGTCCGTGATGGGTATCATCTCCTCCAGCCACAGATACCCATCGTGCACCAAGCACATCAGTTGCTTGATCACTACTAGCATGATAGGTGCGTGGTTGTAATGTGGCACCCATAGCAGGTTTAGCAGGCCTGCCTTGTCCACGCCTTTCAGCCACTTCCTCGGCTCCAACATGGTTATGCCAGTATTGTTGTGGAAGACTCGGTGCATAAGTTGGTCTGTCGCCAAATGAGGGAAGCGCTCCGTGTCTGCTAAGTCCCAGTCCTCCAACTTCAACAGGGGGACACACCCCAAGTGTGGTCCCTCAAAGACAATTTGGTCCGGCAGGAGGGGTGTGTGCAGGGTGAATTTACTCTCATCAATATCTTTGGGAACCTTCGTCTTGCCCTTGCAAGGAGGAATGTATTCAGGCAACCTAGGTATGGGGTTCGACCCCTCAATTTCAACAGCCTTCGTTTCCACTGCAATATCCTCATCATCCATGGGGATTTCTTCAACCTCTTCTTCCGGCTATAGGTCAATCATTTTGGCCTTTTCTTGCATGGTGGGTTTTCCTGACTGTGGGTGCCTCCTAGGTGGTGCATGCACTGGCAGCGACATTTTCTGCTTTTCCTTCTTCGATTTTGGCCCCTCCTGGGTCAACATAGGCCTTGGTCAGGGTGTCATGGGGGATTTAGGCACTTCCATAGGTGCAACTTCCGGGGCAGCTCCCTCTGCTGCCATAGCAACGTCTCGAACAACTCCCTCGGCTATCACTACTTTAGCGCTCATGACTTGTATGGGCATCGACATGATGCTATGCAACAACTCTTGTGTTGTCTATGGTAATGTATAAAATACGAAACTTGCTAGCAAAACTTCAAAGGTTTCACGATTCATGTGAACCTAAGAGCTCAACAACTCAATTCTCAAAATGCCAAGTGCTTTTTGCTGGGCAGCCACCTATAATTTATAGGAACTTTCAAATTCAAATTTGACCATTCCCCCCAAAATCGATTCATTAATGCTAGATTGGTGGCAGATTTTCAAAGATCTGGTCCATAAATTTTGACTTAAATTCTACCCCCCCCCCCAGCTCCCTTTGGCCATTTTTCATCGTCAAATCATGAACAGTGACTTTAACGGTCACTTTCCGGCTATCCCGCATGGTTTTTCATTTGGTAGCGCAACTCCCTACACGCTTATGCGAGCTCTGTGACATATCTTTGTTCTGCACAGTTCCCTGATCATGCAGCTCTCTGACCCGGGCAGTGTAGTTTATAGTCCCGTGCTTCCTTTTAGCTTCCTAGAGCGCTAAGACTGTGCTTCCCTCATATAGTCACCTAGCTGGATCACCGGTGTATGGCTTCAATCGGCTGCCATTCACCTTCCCTGGGAAGGGTTCTCCATTCAATTTAACCAGCTAAACTACTCCACCATCGGTAATCTCCTTGATGACATATGGCCCTAGCCAATGCATCCTAAATTTCCCTGGAAATTTATCAAATTTATTGTCATATAACAAGACCAGATCATTTACCTTGAAGGTGCGCAGTTTGATGTGTCGATCGTGCCATGCCTTTTCGCGCTCCTTTTGAACTTGTTGATGAAATCCAGCTAGAAATCGGTCCTCCTCAAGCTCTGCTAGCTGCGCGAGCCTCTCTTCCAGGGCTCCACAGTCTACCATTCCTATGAGTGCCACTATGCGCAGACTAGGTACAATGTATTCCATTGGCATCACAGCTTCTATGCCATACACGAGTCTGAAAGGAATTTTCCCAGTCAGCTTCTTGCAATTTGTTCTGTAGGCCCATAGCACCGTGGGTACACGCACATCCTAGTCATTTCTCTGAGCATTGCAGACCTTCGTCAGTGCACTCTCCAGTATCTTATTGAATGCTTCCACTATCCCATTAGCCTGCGAATGATAAGGCATAATTTTCTAATGATAAACCTGAAATTTTTCTAGCAACACGCTGATTATTTCGTTAAGAAAGTGCATACCATAATCGCTCATCAAGATCTTTGGACAACCAAATCTTGTCAACACATATTCAAAGTACAGTCCTTCACAGGCTGCGCCTTTGCCCACTTGGTCAAGTACTCAGTCACGGTGATGATGTACTGCGCACATGTCTTCTTTCCTTGAGGCTAAATTGGACCCATAAAGTCAATTGTGCATTTCTCGAATGGTTGTAACGTCACCTGCGACATCAGAGGTAGTTCATCCCTCCGCGATGGCCAGTCAGTCCTTTGACATGCGTCACATGCCCTACAATATGCTTTCGAATCCTTATGCAAGGTTGGCCACCACAACCCAGCATGTAGAACCTTCTGCATTGTTTCTTTCCCTACATAATGTCCTCCTGCAACTCCTCCATGAGCCTCAGTGAGGATGCTGCTTCGTTCAAAGTTAGGCACATAATGTCGCAATATTTTGTCTAACCCCATTTTGTACAAGTCCTTGTAATGATAGAAAAGTCTGTCGCGTGCACTACCAGTTCCTTATTCTGTTGACTTGTATAACCTTCTAGAGCTGATCTTGTCATCAGGGAGTGGATGATATCTTCAAAGTGACTATCTGCGATGCATACCACAAAGAGCTATGCGTCAGGCAGCCCTTCCTCCAAATTAGTAGGTTCCTCTCCCGTTTCAATGTGCGACAGATGATCAGGTCCCGCATTCAGTCATCCTGGCTTCACAATAACTTCAAAGTCGTACTCCTGGAACAACAACAGCCACCTACATATTTCACCCCCCAACAAAGGCTTGTTGACCAGGTACTTCAACGCGAAATGATCCATATACATCTTAAAGTGTCTGCCTGACAAATAGTGCTTGAAATTCTGGAGCATGTACACCATAGCTAATCCTTCGTGCTCTGTTGTGGAATAATTTTTCTCTACTTTAGACAGCTTCCTACTTGCGAACGCTATAGGGTGATCCAGTTCTCCCTCACCGTCTTGTGTCAGCACGGCCCCCAGCGCAATACATGATGTGTCCACGTGCACATGAAATTCCTTCTTCCAATCCGAGAAGACTAGGATCAGTGTGGTGACCATTTTCTCTTTCAGCACGTCCAAGATCTTCTGACATTCATCATTCCAACAAAACATAGCATCCTTTTTCAACAATTTCTCCATAGGCGCGGTGATCTAGGCATAGCCCTTGATGAACTTCCCATAGTATCCGATATGCCCTAGAGTTGCGCACAACTGTTTCACATTCCTTGGCGCCTCCAATTTGATGATCACTGTGATCTTCGCGGGGTATACCATCAATCCTTGTTTGCATACCACATGACCCAACAAGATCCCAAAAGGGACACAAAACAGACACTTCTTTAGATTGAGCGTGATCTGGTATCTTCGACATGTATCTAGCATCAAATGTAGACTTGCCACATGGAACTTAACCAGTCCAAACACTATCCAATCATCAAAGTATACCTCCAGAAATTTATGAATGAAGTCTTTGAATGTCGCAATGACTACATGCAAAAAGATTGCTGGCGCGTTCTTCAACGCAAAAGGCATTACAGTGTACATAAAACATCCCCATTCAGTCACAAAGGGCGTCTTTCTTCTATCCTCAGGCACGATTTTGATCTGATGGTACCCAGAGAACTCATCAATGAAAGAGTATGCTTCTTGGCCGCCTACATTATCCAGGACCTCATCAATGAAAGGGGTTGGGAAAGGATCATGCACACAATCGTCATTCAATTTCTAGAGATCCACGCATATCCTTATTTCTTCTTTCTGTTTCTTTTCCTGAACCACTATTTGGCTCACCCAATCAAATTCTTCTACCGACTCAATAATACCCGTCGCAAGCTTCTTATCTAACTCAGCGCAGACTCTTTCCTTATACTTCGGATTAAGGCAGTAAGGTATTTGTTTCACAGGTTTCGCATCCGATTTTAGGGTGATCTTGATGACACCCAGGTCTCCTATTATTCCCTTCAGATCAGAAAACTTTATGGGGCAACAAATCCTGATATTCTTGGAGGAGCTCAGAGACCTTATCTACTGTTGCGTCGTCCCAACAGTCCCCAATCTTCACAAATTTTGGCTCTGCCTCTGTGCTAATAGTGACCTGTCTAGTTTTTAGTGGTGCGGTTATGTCTGGATTCTCTATCTGCGGTCCTTCAACCTCGCGATGACCCTCGATTTTCGGAATATTAATCTTTCTGGGATCCTCGTCTTCTTCTTCAACAGTCACGTTATAGCATTCCAGCGCACGGTTCAGTTGTGTAGTCCAATCATGTTGAATCAGGTCCAAAGGATCCTGCGGTATCCTAAAGATCGCTACTTTAACCTCTTGTATTGTCGCGTCAATACAATCAAATCCATCCTCAAAGCTTAACGTCATTATAAACCCCTGGCGCAAGATGTCCCATTCTTCAATGCCATGGAGGAGATCTATTTCCAGGTTGGCTTGATGGGTCAACAACGAAACCATTTGTTGGCTTGATGGGCCCTGACCCAAGTTCAGCGTTAAGCAGCCAAGAAAATCCCTACACTACTGGCCCTTTCGGCATCAATCTGCAGAGTGTGGACTAAAGTCTCACCTAAAGTAGTATGGGGGGATGCAAGAACCAAGTTTCTGCACCCTGAGATGGTTGTGATGTCAGTTTTTAGAACTTCGCTCTGCCTTCATGCAGATTGATAAGCCCTTTAGGGATTATCAATGTACTTCTCTTATTCGTCCTTGGAGCCTCTGTGAAAGTCTCTGATCATCCTTTGTGGACCCTAACTAGATAGATCAGGTGCTTATGCACCTCTGTAATTATCTTTACTTCTATGTCTACCCAGATGAGCTTAAGTATTGGTTAACTTTCACATGCATTACGGTTATCTTCGTGTAACATATATTCTTACTTGCATTCATATGACAGAGTGAAATACATAGAGTCGCGCATCAATATAGCATTAATTCATAACCCCAGTATTCAACATAGCATAAACGCATCATTCATAGCATAAGTAAAATAACGCACACACAGATGGAAAGTACACAGTAATTTCATAATACTTCTCTTTATTGATGATTCAAATTCTCAATACAAACTCTATCTGCCCTACACACACAGTTGCAGGGGTCCGCGCACTTAGCTGCAGACTTCTGCCTTAGGCCTCTACGCACTCAGCTACAGAGCCTCTTCCTATGCTAAGACTCTCGCACTTAGCTCTTTACAAACTCCTCAAGTACTTCTACTCCCCACCCGACTTCCTTTTTATACAATCCCATGGTCTACGGACCAAGGGCGGATCTCCAAAACTAACACAACCTATCTAGACTAAGGGCGGAAAACCCTTTTTGAATTTAGATATCTTCGCACTTTGCGACCAAAAAATGTAGAGACTTTACATTTCTTTATATAAACTTCAGGCCTTTTGCCCCATAACTTGGTTTTTTAACCCCAAAATTGACCCCCAGGGGACCAGTTCCCAACAGATGCCAAGAGGTTTCCTAAACTTGCTTTTAACTTTAGCCAAAACTCCCATCATCACCTCAAGTGAGGATGGCATATTGATGCCCTATCTTGGCTTGATTATTAAGGAAGAAAACACAACATCATCTTGCCGAATTGGGATAATATTAAAAATATTATTACTTCAAAATTTAAGGAGATATTGTAGGGAAATAAAGAGCTAGAGGAAAAAATGAAACATAGATATGATAAGCAAGTAATTGACCCCGATCTCATAAACCAAAATTACCTTTATGCATTGACAAGTGTTAATAAAAAAATGAAGGTTTTCAAGATAAGGACAAATTTTGATGAGTGTCATAGCTAAACTCAGCATCGGTCAATTCCCAAAATTCCATGGGATGAAAGAGTTTGTCACCTGTGTTATCCAAATAGGGTTGAAGATGAAAATCACTTTCTCCAAATTTCCCATCTTATACTCACATTTGATCTAATTTTCAAAATATTTTTCGCAGTACCAACTTGACATTTTAAGTGAAGCTACGGTTATTCGGGAACACTTATCTCGCTTCTTTTTTGAGGATACAACTAAAATGTTAAAGAATTTTATTTAATTTCTTACCTTCTTAGGGTGCTATAATCCATATAGATTGTAGTGGAGGTTCATCAGCACCACCCCACACAAAGTTAGTTTATATTTATGAAAAACTTAAGAGAGTGTACAAAAAGAGTATGTAGAACAATATTTTACATTTAGAAAATATAAATATAAATTCCATTAAAATTATAAATTAAATATTTAATATTTTTATATAATAAATTTTAAATGAGATAAATTTAAAGGTATGTGAAGATATAGTATATAAAATAAAAGTAGGATAGAGTTCGTCTAAATATAATATATTAAATATTTTCTATAAAAAAATAGAAATAAAAATCCTTATCATTTTTATTAAAAGGTAAATGTATATTTTAAACCCTTTTTTATGCATTATAGATAAAATTTTATAAATTTTACAAAATATATGTGTTTTTTTTTAATGTTATTAATATAAAATTAACATGGCATTGAGTACATTTTCTAACTAAATAAATTTTATAATAAAAATGACAATTATTTTAAATGTTTATAATGAATTTTTTCTATGTTTGTGGAAGATGGAGAGAGCTAGGTTTTTGTCATTTAGTCGTAATGCAAACTGCACTACCACTAGGATCTTGCCTGCCTTTAGTGCTCACGACACTCTATAACTTGGGGAGTTGGATCTTCCATGTGTGCAGGGCCTCATGTGTGGTCAATTTGGGGTTCTTCTAGTGGATTTTCAACTGTTTTTATGTTGCTATGTGTCAAAGGCTCTTGAAGATATTTGTGGTCTCGGCTCTGTGGGAATTTCTTCTGTCTGGGTCCTTTCCTTGACTATTATTGATTTTCAAAGGGCAGATAAGTTGTCATTAAATTGTTATGGTGTTATTTTATCATATGTGGTGGGGCCACGATAGGAGGTGCTAACCAGTTTCCTGTTTGCTCTCTTTTCTCTTGCATTTTCGTTTTCGAACGAGTTCTCTATTTGGCATGTATGGTAGCCCGTGGTGAAGGATAAGGCTGATATGCTCATGTTTGTTTCACACTCTCGTTTCCGTTGATCTGTCCTGGATGTTGAAAAGAAAAAGTTTGTAAATCACCCCTTAGAAATTTTCATAAAAAAACATAAATGTAAATACTTGATTTCTTTCTTGTAAGAGTTGAGGGAGTCTCAGTCAACCTCCTTCGTCTTGCTTTCCTCATGAAGAGAGGCGTCCTCTTCCAGTGTCGGTATGTCTGCATCCATCTCGGTGGAAGCATCATCCTTGACGCTTATGCAAATCTTGAGCATCATGTGAATTCTAGCAACGAATGTGTTTGGCTCCTCCAGGGCTGAAACCCGAGGTAAGCAGAGTAGAAATCGAAGTAAGCATAGCAGTTTAATACAAGAGCATCATCAGATCATTAACTGATTTATCGTGCTTTTCAGCCTCGACTCTCTTCCTAGATCTTCCATGATGGCATTCTCTGGGTTGATCTCCATCATTTTCTTGTTGAACATGTAAGACGACATGGAGATGTTGCGGAGGGCCTGGGCCCTCATTATTCTCTCCATGTGTGTCATCCACCCATACTTGCCCGTCGCAAGACAACATGGAGAGTCCACAATAATATCCGAGACCACTACCTTCTCCACCTTGTTGCCCAAGATGTCCTTCATCACTTTTCATAGGCTTTCAAATGCAACTTTCTTTTTTTCCTTCTTTTTCTTCTCCTCCTCTGTCTCCTCTAGCTTCTGCCCTTCTTTTAAAGTAGAAACAAGCTTCTTCCTGTCGTATTCCTTGAGCTCCCATACGACGTACTCATTGATCGCATCCACCTTAAACATGACTTCATAACCCTTCCTCTTCAGTCTCTTTAGGAAAATCTCCCTGTTGTTGTAGAAAGTGGTGATGATGAGGTTGAGCAATTGATTAATTTGAGCCTTGAAAACAAAGGTCTCCACCTCGCCACTCTCTATGTTGATGTCCGCCATTGGAATTGGAATCGTAATTGCAATGAAGTATAACATAATAGTGAACCAGAAAAGTATTAAATAATAAAGACACAAATCCCCTATAAGATATAACATAAACTTGACCAATGCCAAACGCTAATACACAACTTTGCAAGTGTGTAGATCTAATTGTTGTCTGAGAGGAATTGGACACGTATTAGATTTATAGCAATGGTTGGAATCTTAGCTTTCATTCGGACCACAGAGCATAGAGTGATCCGGATTTAAACAGGAACCCAAAAAATTACAGATTTAACCATAAATATAAAGATGCAATAGAAATAACACTTCATTTCATTAATATCAAATACTGAAATATACTTACAAACAGAATGGAAATAAGACTAGCTCGGGTGATGGTAGATTATCTCCCAAAAGAGATGTGGCAGCTACATGTCTCTGAATTATGTTACAATGAGGCTCAAGGGCCTTTTTATTATTGAACAATAAGAACAAACCCTAAACAACCAAAACCCTAATCCGAGGAGATGTAACGCCAAGAGTTTATGGGCCCCGTTGGGGTTAGTTGGACAGCCAACTTCCCAAGGTCGCGACTTGGTCATATTATCTCTGTTTGACATGCATGATACCCCATTAGAAAGATCTCTTCGAGGACTACGACAGAAAAGACAATTTTATAAATATATCGCTGGAAGTAGATTTCCAAAAAAACGTTGTTTAGGGCCTCAAAACAGATCCGAAAGTTTAGGACTTGAAAAAATGCTAAAAATAGTAAATTGTGCTACAATTAACGAAACTGAAAAACTGAAAGAAACAATGGTGGGGGTCCAAGTGGAATTGGCGGGTGGCCACCAATATCCACCTGGATCATAGAGTGACACCCTTGATGTCTCTGGAAGCTTTGAAATATGATTTGAGAGGCGAAGATTGATCAAGGAGGGCGCTATATTTCAAAATTTTGTTGTCCCGTGCTTAATTTGAAAACACGGTATGATATGGCGTGAATTATCATCATCATGCATGGTAGCATATGTGTATCATCATTGTATACCATGACTAAAACGGAAAACAAATGTTAGACATCCCGGTGAAATGTGAGAGATTGACATTACTGAAGACCTGATGGGTCCCATATCCAGGTGGCCAAAACGTAATGGTACTCATAGGGGCATTAAATATTCTATAGTGTTCGAAATATTGGTTGCCAAGGGGCCCTGTCAGCTTGGTAATAATGAGATCTTCACGAAAGTAATTATTCTTAATCATGCTCGTGAAGATGCACTCTTTGTCATTTTGTTCATGTCTATTTAGATAGTACACCCAAATACTAGACTCTTCTTATTTTTTAAATTTCTCCAAAATAGAAAAGTTTTAAATATTTGAAGGTGATATTAAATATCCATTGAAATATTAAAAAATTAACTTATTTTATATTTTATTCACAAAATTATAATAAATTTCCTTCTCTTAACAACTTTATACTTCCAATATAAATAAATAAATATATATATATATATATATATATATACATACAGATTTATATATTTGAAAAAAAATTATTATATACTTATAAAACTATTAAGCATTTTAATAAAAATATTTTTTTTCCCGAGAAGAAAAATTGTAATTTCCATTATCATAGAAAATTACATCTTGTAAATGTCATAGGCATATGTTGTAAAGTGACCATGGTCATCTATGAACTGTTGCAAACAGATTTAAAAACCTACAAAAAACCTTGACCGAGTATACTGATAGTGTTCATATACAATATTATTTACATATCCAAAACTGATTCATAAATATTAACACAAAAAGTTGTTGGAGCTAGTGCCTGTTTGCCCTCTATATATCCTGGTCCATATAAGGTCTATGATAGTATTGATAGATCTATGCAGGAGTATACTCTCTAATCAGCCATTCTCCTCAAGGATGATGCATTGCCACTTTCAATAGTCTGTCCGCAGCTGCATTGTGCTCCCTGTAGATATGAGTACAAGAAACTAGATCAAATTGTGATTTTAGAAATAATACATCATCCAATATGGTTCTGAGTGTATATGCATGGAATGATGTAATGCAATTGAACCAGTTTATGACAAACTTTGAGTCCCCAAATTTTGTAGCTGTTTGCAATTTTTGAACATAGAAAAATGTAAGAGATGCTGAAGGGTAATAAGCTCTTAAAAATTGTTAGTGTCATCTCCCAACCCCAGACAGATGTGGTAAAAATGTGTTTCTGAAATGTTTAGTATGGTTCCTCCACCGCAGCCATGTTCTTGTACTACTCCATCAAAATAGGCCCAAGGTTTATTTTTATCAATGAATTCCGGTATAATATTGCTTGTCCAGGTAACCTATGCCTCTTCCGGGATTTCTAAGTAGCTCGTACAGATCTTTGGAATAATCTAAGTACAAACAATTTGTTTCCCCTGAAAGATAATATTGTTTCTGCAAATCCAAATGTGTCAGGACATGATGAGGGGCAAGTTCCTAGCTTTCAGGTGTGTTACAGAATCCCACCATCTGTTCCAGGCCATATTCATGTCATCCTTGGTCCATGTGATTGGTATATTAAGAAGATGTAAGACATGTGTCTAGACTTGCTGAGTAGTGGGGCAAGTGAGGAATAGGTGATTGGTTGTTTCCCCCTCGGCTCTACAAATAACACACCATGTAGGTCCTGGAAATGCCCGTTTCCTTAGATTTGTTCTAGTTGGAGTTTTGTACGAGATAATATTCCACGTGAGTAATCGGGAACGAGGAGGACCATGTAGCTTCCAAAGATTCTGCCACCAACTTTTCATTAATTCTAGTTTGTGTCTTGCATGTATTATTGAATATTTGTCCTTTGGGGTATAGTTCCCATGTGTTATCACTCAGGTTGTTCCCTTGACTCCTAAGGGAATACAGCCGAGGTAACCACTAAACAATCTTTTAGATGCAGGTCCTAGCCTACCTGCAGCCAGAGAGGGCTCTCTCTTTGAAATTTAGCTTTGTTTTGGTGAGATTTTAGGCTAGTTATGATGTACAGAGTTTTGTTTTAAGTTTGGTTGGATGGATGGTGTCATTCAATGAAACAGGGTGCAAATCTAAGAAGTTCAGTCCATTGGGCTAATGGAGTCTATGAGGATGAACTGTTGGATATGGTCTCTTTGGTAAAGAGGGAACTACAGAGCAGGATAGCTAAACATGGAACAATCTTCAAGCTGGAATTAAGATGAAATGAGGTCAGGGAATGAAAGGCAATTAAGAATCTTTCATTATGCTAACAGAGGGAAAGTGAATGAATATTATCTAGCAGCAATTAAGGATTCCTAAACATCATTCGGAGTGCAAGAACCAGGGAGACAAGAGCAATAAAGAATTCTTGCCTATGCTAGTCCTGAAGAAAACATAGAAAATAACAGAGATTGAACACAGAGTATAGTTAAGTAAATTCTGGGCTATTCTTTTTCCCTGTTATTTAGATCATTCAACATAGATGATATAAAACACAGAAACTAAAAACACAAGTAAGAAAGACTTATTGATCCATGAGGTAACACGAGAATTCTGCAATATGTTCTTCGGCCATCAAATCCACAACCAGCCAGTTCATCAGCAAAGCATTCCAGCAATCTTTATTCAGAAAGGTTCTCAAAATTTACAGCGCAAGTCCAGAATGATATATCAACCAACCAACCCTTAATACATCGCTTGGGGAGGTATTTATAAGACAAAATATGTACAAACAATATCTCATAAAAGATCTGAGATAATATCTAAGTTTAACCTAACGTAATTTACAAGCAAGGTAAAAAATATCTAGCTTATGCTGCGCTAGAGGCAGGTCCTTCAAAATTTAGCTTATAGGCGTCCTTTGTAGCTTTGTGCCGACTGTCTGTAATAATTGTTCCTTGATCTTTTGATGCGCTCCTCTTAGTCGGCTCTGATGTTCATTAACTCTGATTTGATTTAGCTTTTAATAGCTTTAATTCTCCACTGATACTCTTTGACTTGTTTGGATCCTCTTTAATGTTCCTTTGATTTGGCTTTTATTTCTCCACTGATACTCTTTTTCGCTGAACCGCCCTTGCTTACTACTGTATGGCAAAATAGGACTGCTATCGTGTCCTCTTTGTTTCTTTTTCTGTGGGCTAGGAAGTCTTTCGGCGCTGGCTTGAACAGTATCAAAAGGAGGAGGAGGACTGTACAATGGCAACTTCGGTTGAGGCTGCGAGCTCGTTGTCCGGAGCTTTTCTGGTCAGAGGCAGTCGAAATGGCTGAAGAAGCGATCTTGGTTCCTTTGCACCTGGAGCGCGCACGGGCGCTGAGTGAAAATATAAGAAAATAACCTTTTTACCCCTTTAATTGGCAAAAGTGACTTTAGGTGGGAGATTCATGATTTGAAGGGCGGGAGCGATCACTGTTGGATAAAATAGAAATGGATGAATGAGGGCCGTTGGATCATGCAAGGGCGGATCGGACGGCTGAGGAGAAATCGCAATATCGCATCGGCGAAGGGCAAGGGGTTAGGAGCATATGATAGGTGACTTTGTGATATGCGATAGCGATATCGCATCGGGGGAGACTTTGTGATGGTAAGGGACGAAGGCTTAACTTTGCGCGATAAGCGATTGCGATATGGGATTGCGATAATGGGGCGATGCGATATCAATATAAACTGTTGGATGCGAGGGTTAATCGGACGGCGGACAGGCAATCGCGATATCGCGTCGGCGAAGGGACAAGCGATATGCGATAAAGCGGCGAAGCGATGATGCGATAGCGATATCGCATCGGGGAATCGGATCGGCGGAATGCATCGGGGAAAAGAAACAGTGGTATGTGAACACCGAGATTTGCGATTGCGAAATCGCATCGGAGGATTTTATCGGGGAAACAAAACAGAAGGGCAGGTCAACACTGCGACTTGCGATTGCGATATCGCATCGGAGGAGGTCAAATGGTGCGATATCGGATCGGAGGAGGGTTCTTACTAAGTTTCAAATAAACTTAGTAATTCCCGAAAAACAATACTTATGGTTATATTTCAACCAAGGCGGGGATATGTATTTATATGGGGATTTTTATAAATAATACGAGGAAAGGTAAAAGGGGGGATTTATATAATAGAGTTAAAAAGGTTAATGTGAAATTTTGAGAAGAAAGCGCTAAGTATTAATGTTAGGAAACTTAGGCTTTAAAGGGAAAAAGGGTTTATACAAGAAATATGACCAGCCCCTAAGTAAAGTAGATTCTTACTTAGGAAAATGTTTATGGAATGAGATGAGTGATTCAGTGATATCAAGCAGATCTTAATATCTCTGGGGAAATTAGTAAATGATTTGGGGAAAGGTTAGGGGAATTAGTCATGCCTCGCTTGAGCCGCTCCAAGGGAATCTGTTTTGTACCTGTGATGGGAGTAAATTCAACACTTTGAGAGACAAAATTTATCACAAGTCTCATTCTGCAACATCAAAACTGCCTACCCTACCTACTTTGCCTATCATTTTTTCTTCTTTCTTCTTGGGTGCATTTGGACTAGAAAACCCTGATTTTCTTCTTTTCTTTTGGCTGTCCTCCTATCTAAATCTATCCTTATCTCTTCCAGGGGCTCAGATTAAGAAGTTGAGCACCCTTGTTTCTCTACCTATCTAATGATCTGCCAAGATTAAATAGTTTGGACAGATTTTTATTCTCTATCTCTAAAACAAGAAATTTAAACCTAGAGAGGCCAAGATTAAGCTGTTTGGCCTTCCCTTAACTGTGACAAAATTACTGATTACATGATTTGAAATTCTTCAAAAATGGAACAGTAGTGGCATTTGAGCTAGCACACTTTCCTGGCCTTTTGATTGGGGTTCATTTCTTTTATTTTTCTCTTGGCCAATTCATTCTTCTTTTTGCCCTTTGATTTTTCTTTTAGGGCATACCCTCTTTACATTTTTTAAATTTTTTATTTTCTTGGAAATATGGAACCTTTGCAGCATGGAAAGGATGACATATTTGGCATTTCCACAGTCAATCATGAAAAATGACACCTATTGGTATAGGAAGCTAACAGTGGCTCCACTTGGGGATGGCTTTTCCTGGTGAAAAGTCAAGAACAACAGGTCAGATGGCCTTATATTCAATTCTTGTTGTATTCTGAAAACTTGCCTTTGCTGGCTGCTTTTTTGTATGTATGACAGCACACTTGTGGAGCTTAGGGCCTTCTCTTCGGGCTTCAACTGCAACAAGTTACTGTCCACGCCACACTAAAATACATTTTTTCATTTTTTCTTCCTCCTTGAATCCTTCTTGAGCACCCTGTGTCTTGGGCAGGAGCTTTCAGCCTTGGTCCTTTTATCAAAGTCTTCTTAATATTTTCCTGCACAACTATGAGATCTGGCCTGAAACAAAAAGGTGCTGCACTCTTCAAAGCAGATTAGTAAATCATCAAGATCTTGGATTCAAACATTTAAGGATTTATTTTGTAATCTATTGAAAACTGAACTAAATTAAACTAAAATCCTACCTACTCTATTCTATTGAAAACCAGGCTGAATTAAACAACACAAAAGTGCCAATGAAGCCAATCAAGCAACTGCAGAAACAAATGAACTACTTGACTGATAGTCAGTGAAATCAGAAGCATAATTCGATCATGTGCCCACATAATCGAAATTCTAACATAGAAAGGCCACTGCTGATGTATTTGTTCCTCATATAGAAAACATGTTAAAGATTTTGAGTTGAGAAGAACCTCCATGTAATCTGCTATAGGATCAACAAAAGCATAATGTGTGATAGTTTCTTCTGGGCCTTCTTGGTCTAATTGAATAGTTGTATCCTTAGTACTAAACCTTGCAACTAATTTTTCTGTCTTTCTCTTAAAATCATGATTATCCTCAATCTGTAAATCAGAAGGTAGTACAATTTCCTCATGACTTGGAGAAGGAAGATTTTGTAAGAATTCTTTAGGATCGCGAAAGTCATATGACTGAATTTGAGAATGCAAAAGTTCAATTTCATTTTCATATTTTTCAACAACTAAATTAAGACAACACATTTTGATTTTATGAGGGTACTCTGTTGTTTTGACTGCTAAAAACATCAATCCTAAAAATTCTTCATCAGGCTGAAATTTCGATAACACTTCCCTGGATTCATCTAAAGCTTCATCAAATGAAAGATCTTCCACAAACCCGGTCATCCTGTCTCACTATCAATGCTTTGGAATATGGACTATTTGGTTGTAGAATTGCTCTGAAACTTGAAGATTTCTCTCTCAGGTTCATCCCTCGAGTGGAGTCTTGATTGTGAAAATGATGTGGAGTCGCCAGGTGCATGATTTTAACCTTTGTGTCTCTGATCCTTGTCCACCATCATAGATCAGATCTAAACCTGTAAAATAATTTTGAAGAAAAGGTTCACTTTCTCCAGGAAACAAAATTTTGAGATTTTTATGATTATTTTGATTTTTTTGCGATTTTTCAAAACAACTTTTATGATTTATTTAAGACGCGAACTGATCAAGTATTTGGATTTGCAGTAATAAACAAATTATTCAGATCCCCAGTGGAGTCGCCAATGATGTTATCACTCAGGTTGTTCCCTTGACTCCTAAGGGAATACGGCCAAGGTAACCACTAACCAATCTTTTAGATGCAGGTCCTAGCCTACCTGCAGCCAGAGAGGGCTCTTTCTTTGAAATTTAGCTTTGTTTTGGTGAGATTTTAGGCTAGTTATGATGTACAGAGTTTTGTTTTAAGTTTGGTTGGATGGATGGTGTCATTCAATGAAACAGGGTGCAAATCTAAGAAGTTCATTCCATTGGGCTAATGGAGTCTATGAGGATGAACTGTTGGATATGGTGTCTTTGGTAAAGAGGGAACTACAGAGCAGGATAGCTAAACATGGAACAATCTTCAAGCTGGAATTAAGATGAAATGAGGTCAGGGAATGAAAGGCAATTAAGAATCTTTCATTATGCTAACAGAGGGAAAGTGAATGAATATTATCTAGGAGCAATTAAGGATTCCTAAACAGCATTCAGAGTGCAAGAACCAGGGAGACAAGAGAAATAAAGAATTCTTGCCTATGCTAGTCCTGAAGAAAACATAGAAAATAACAAAGATTGAACACAAAGTACAGTTAAGTAAATTCTGGGCTATTCTTTTTCCCTGTTATTTAGATCATGCAACATAGATGATATAAAACACAAAAACTAAAAACACAAGTAAGAAAGACTTATTGATCCATGAGGTAACACGAGAATTCTACAATATGTTCTTTGGCCATAAAATCCACAACCAGCCAGTTCATCAGCAGAGCATTCCAGCAATCTTTATTCAGAAAGGTTCTCAAAATTTACAGCACAAGTCCAGAATGATATATCAACCAACCAACCCTTAATACATCGCTTTGGGAGGTATTTATAAGACAAAATATGTACAAACAATATCTCATAAAAGATCTGAGATAATATCTAAGTTTAACCTAACGTAATTTACAAGCAAGGTAAAAAATATCTAGCTTATGTTGCGCTGGAGGCAGGTCCTTCAAAATTTAGCTTATAGGCGTCCTTTGTAGCTTTGTGCTGACTATCTGTAATAACTGTTCCTTGATCTTTTGATTCACTCCTCTTAGTCGGCTCTGATGTTCATTAACTCTGATTTGATTTAGCTTTTAATAGCTTTTAATTCTCCACTGATACTCTTTGACTTGTTTGGATCCTCTTTAATGTTCCTCTGATTTAGCTTTTAATTCTCCACTGATACTCTTTTTCGCTGAACCGCCCTTGCTTACCATTGTATGGAAAAAAAGGACTGCTATCGTGTCCTCTTTGTTTCTTTTTGTGGGCTAGGAAGTCTTTTGGCGCTGGCCCGAACACTATCAAAAAGGAGGAGGAGGACTGTACAATGGCGGAGGACTGTACAATGGTAACTTGTGCTGAGGCTGCGAGCTCGCTGTCCGGAGCTTTTCTGGTCAGAGGCGGTCGAAATGGATGAAGAAGCGACTTGGTTCCTTTGCACCTGGAGCGCGCGTGGGCGCTGAGTGGAAATATAAGAAAATAACCTTTTTACCCCTTTAATGGGCAAAAATGACTTTAGGCGGGAGATTCATGATTTGAAGGGCGAGAGCGATCCTATTGGATAAAATAGAAATGGATGAATGAGGGTCGTTGGATCATACAAGGGCGGATCGGACGGCTGAGGAGAAGTCGCAATATCGCATCAGCGAAGGGAAAGGGGTTAGGAGCATATGATAAGTGACTTTGCGATATGCAATAGCGATATCGCATCGGGGGAGACTTTGCGAAGGTAAGGGACGAAGGCTTGACTTTGCGCGATAAGCGATTGCGATATGAAACAGTGATATGCGATTGCGATAATGGGGCGATGCGTTATCAATATAAACCGTTGGATGCGGGGGTTAATCAGACGGTGGACGGGCAATCGCGATATCGCGTCGGCGAAGGGACAAGCGATATGCGATAAAGCGGTGAAGCAATGATGCGATGATGTGATAGCGATATTGCATCGGGGAATCAGATCGGGGAATGCATCGGGGAAAAGAAACAGCGGTATGTGAACACTGCGATTTGCGATTGCGAAATCGCATCGGAGGATTTTATCGAGGAAACAAAATAGAGGGGCATGTCAACAATGCGACTTGTGATTGCGATATCGCATCGAAGGAGGTCAAATGGTGCGATATCGGATCGGAGGAGGGTTCTTACTAAGTTTCAAATAAAGTTAGTAATTCCCGAAAAACAATACTTATGGTTATATTTCAACCAAGGCGGGGATATGTATTTATATGGGGATTTTTATAAATAATACGGGGAAAGGTAAAAAGGGGGATTTATATAATAGAGTTAAAAAGGTTAATGTGAAATTTTGAGAAGAAAGCGCTAAGTATTAATGTTAGGAAACTTAGGCTTTAAAGGGAAAAAGGGTTTATACAAGAAATATGACCAGCCCCTAAGTAAAGCAGATTCTTACTTAGGCAAATGTTTATGGAATGAGATGAGTGATTCAGTGATATTAAGCAGATCTTAATATCTCTGGGGAAATTAGTAAATGATTTGGGGAAAGGTTAGGGGAATTAGTCATGCCTCGCTTGAGCTGCTCCAAGGGAATCTGTTTTGCACCTGTGATGGGAGTAAATTCAACACTTTGAGAGACAAAATTTATCACAAGTCTCATTCTGCAACATCAAAACTGCCTACCCTACCTACTTTGCCTAACATTTTTTCTTCTTTCTTCTTGGGTGCATTTGGACTAGCAAACCCTGATTTTCTTCTTTTCTTTTGGCTGTCCTCCTATCTAAATCTATCCTTATCTCTTCCAGGGGCTCAGATTAAGCAGTTGAGCACCCTTGTTTCTCTACCTATCTAGTGATCTGCCAAGATTAAACAGTTTGGACAGATTTTTATTCTCTATCTCTAAAACAAGAAATTTAAACCTAGAGAGGCCAAGATTAAGCTGTTTGGCCTTCCCTTAACTGTGACAAAATTACTGATTGCATGATTTGAAATTCTTCAAAAATGGAATAGTAGTGGCATTTGAGCTAGCACACTTTCTTGGCCTTTTGATTGGGGTTCATTTCTTTTATTTTTCTCTTGGCCAATTCATTCTTCTTTTTGCCCTTTGATTTTTCTTTTAGGGCATACCCTCTTTACATTTTTTAAATTTTTTATTTTCTTGGAAATATGGAACCTTTGCAGCATGGAAAGGATGACATATTTGGCATTTCCACAGTCAATCATGAAAAATGACACCTATTGGTATAGGAACCTAACACCATGTTGTGCCAATCCCCATAGCAACTCATCCGGTTCGTCTCTTAATCTCACATGGGATTCAGTTAAGGCCATCAAGTAGGTCCTCCACTCCATATGCCATTGGGCTGGTATATCCAGTGTCGTTCCTGATAACCAAGCTTGTTGGTATATTGTTGAATTGTGAGGGTCCCTAATATGTGTTATGTTGACAGTATCCAATTGTTTGAGGATGGCAATCAGGTCCAGTGGAAGGAGGTGGGAGTTCCCACATCCAATCCATGGGTCAATCCTAATACAGGGTGACCTTCCATTACCAATCCTCCATATGAGTCCCCTTCTTCTGATGGGGAGGTTATTTATTACAGCCCTCCAAATTACTGATATACCCTTTCTGTTCCAAGATGGTAGTCTTAGCTAATCCAACACTGAGTTCGGCCAGATGTATTTGTATGTGATCACCTCTGACCATAGACTCCTGTGTTTTAGGAGAAGCCATCCAAGTTTGGCCACAAGTACTTGTGCAAAGGCTAATAGGTTTTTTAAGCCCCAGCCTCCCCATTTTTTGGGGATGGCAATGCTGCTCCATTTGACCCAAGCATAGGGTTTCCCCTCCTTATGTCCCTTCCATAAGAATTGACAGCATATTCTCTGTATCCTTTGTAAAATTCCTTGTGGGATCCAGGCCAGGGACATCCAATAAACTGGTGTGGCTTCTAGCACTGATTTGATAAGAACTAGTCTATCGGCCTTGGATAGAAGTCGATGGCTCCATATGTTTAATCTTCTTTCCACCTTTGCAATCAACCATGTCTAGTCTGCTATTTTTTATCCATCTGATTTTATCCTAAATCCCAAGTACTTCAGTCCATCCTCCAGGGCTTGATTTTGAAAAGGGAAATTTTGAAGAGCAAGGTTGGTTTCTTGTTGTGTACATTCTGATAAGGATATATTAGATTTGACCTGATTAATTTCCATCCCTGTGGCAGAGCTGAATAACCTCAGTATCTCTGTGAGAGTGATGATGTCCTGAATGCCCCCATCAAGAAATATGAGGATGTCATCGACAAAGAGTAGATGTGTTAGTATGCATTGATTTGTTATCTTGAGGCCCTTGAGATGCCCCTCACGCTTCTCTGATGCAATCTTTCTGCTAAGGCCTTCCATGACCAATAGAAATAACAGTGGGGATAGGGGATATCCTTTCCTAAGTCCCCGCTCTATTCAGAAGGAGTGGGAGGCTAATCCATTGATTAAAATTGCAAATGATACTGAAGTAATACAACACGTAATCCATCTGATAAATTCTAGTGGAAACCCTAGATGAGTGAGTAACATCCGAAGGTATAGCAAGTTGATCCGGTCAAAAGCCTTTGAGAGGTCAATTTTTAGCATCACTCCTTTGAGTTTCTTCAGCTTGATAGAGTGAAGAGCCTCTTGTGTCGAGCCAATGGCCTCTTGGATTTGTGGATTTTGCGAAAAGGCAAACTGTTTCGGGGAGATGTGATCCGATAGGATCGGTTTAATACGATTAGTTCTAATCTTAGCAATAATTTTATAAAGGTAGTTGAATAGGGATATAGGCCTGAAATCATTAAAGGATAGCAGGGAATCCAACTTGGGAATGAGGGAAATAAAGGTGGAGTTTATAGGTTCATACAATCTGCCCAAGATACGGCTTTCTTCGACCACGTCAAGAAGGTCAGGACCAATGATGTCGAAGAAGGTAAGGTAGAACTCCACCGGCCATCCATCCAGCCCTGGACTTTTATCCTTTTTGAACCACTTCAGAGTGCTCTCCAATTCCCCCAAGGTGACAAGTTTATTGAGTTCCTCCAGCAAGTCAGGTTCCACAAATCTGGGGAAGTGCCCTGTGATGCAGATGATATCAGCAAGTGTAGCACCTGGAGGAACTTTGAACAGCTGATTGAAATGTGCAATGCCCATCTGTGTCAGCTGTGGATGTGTATTAGCTATCAATCCCTGATCTGAGGGCAACTGCCAAATAGTGTTGCTAGCTTTTCTTCCATTAGCAAATTTGTGGAAGAATTTAGTGTTACCATCCCCAGCTTGTAACCAGATAGCCCTGCTTCTAAGTCTCCAAGTTTCTTCCCGATCCTGTAGGATCTTTGATCTCTGGGCTTCCAACTCCACGAGATGTAATTTTGCTTCAATGGAAATGATGCCTCTTCCTTGTTCATCCGTTAAGGTGGCCAGCTAGCTTTCAATGTCAACTAGAATGTGCTCCTCCCTAACTTTTTTCCTTTTGGTCCAATCAATGGATAACCGCTTGAGGTTGTTCAGGTTATTGCAAAAACCTATGGCCTTCCTCTTCTCAATTGAAGGGGGATGAGATTTCCAATAATACAAGACCATCTTGAGGTATTCAGGGTCCTTTAACCAAGTCAAATTGAACTTGTAGGGGTCTCTCGATTTGTTAAAGGAGCTAGCCAATTCCATATATATAGGTGAGTGATCTGAAATGCCATTGGAGCCCACCCATTGTCTGTAGTTTGTAAGGGTGACAAGAAGGTATTCATGGATGAGATATCGATTAATTATTCACCCTAGGGTTGCTTTTCCAGTTTGTCTGTTATGCCAAGTAGGCATCTTCTTATTCATAGGTACATCAATAAGACCATAATGTTCCAAGAGAGAGCTCAGCTGATCCGAGAGTGGATCAAGCTGCGAGTGATGACCCCAGGATTCTTCGTGTCCTATGGAAAAATTGAGATCACCCCCTAATATAGTTGATTGATTGATCAACGGGTTATCCAGAATCTGTTGCCAGAAGGCCAGTTTATGTTGATAGGGGGCATATATGTTCATGATACGAATCTGTTTGCCAAGTTCAGCCGAAAATATATCCATACCAAGGAAGCCTTAACCGCCCCATGATGAAATCACCCTGATGGAACGAGGGTTGATCCCAAGAGCAAGGCCCCCAGACCACCCTGCAGCATCCAGGGCTTGAAAGTGCCACCTAGGCATGATACCAAGAAGGGTCTTGACAATCAGCTCGGAAGACCCCAAGGTCTCTTGAAGGAAAATAATGTCACAGGGCTCACTACTCAAGAGTCTCTTGAGAGCCAATTTTTTTGAGGGGCTGGCCAAGCCTCTATAGTTGAAGGAGAGCCATTTCATTGGGGAACATTAGCGAGGGTGTCTACTGCTCTAAGCACCCAAATAATGGTATTCTGTCAACCCTGGGAAACATCATCCCCAACTATTTTTATGGCTTTGGCTATTTTGGATGGTCGGCCTCTAGTGGGCTTATGATCTTTATTATAGGGTGTAATACCAAAGCCAAGCACATCAGGGATAGTTTTTTGTCGAGGGCGGAGGTTGTAGGAGCATGAGCTAGAGTTTGAGGGGGGGGATGGTAGATTCGGGCCTTTCTGCCCAAGGATAATCGATGGAGTGGTAGTGAAGATAGGTGACGGAGGCTCAATCGAACAAGTAATGGGAGAAGTGAATAAACATGAGGAGGATGCAAATGCTACCAAAGAGACAATTAAATGATTAAAATGTAGAGTAGAGGAGCAGGGGGGAGAGATAGTACTCGATGTAGAAGTAGCTTCCGCAGTAGACCAAGATCTAGTCATAGGTGGGGAAGAAATCGACATCTAGGAGGCACTGGATGTCTGTACAGTGTTCCCAGCAACATCCTTTGGATGATCCGGATCTGTGGGCTGCTCATCCGCCATTGGTTCCTCTGTCTGGCAGTGCTTCGTACCCTTAGTAGCAGCTGGATTAGCAGTCGAGAGCAGAGGGAAGTCTTTGTATAGATGTTTGACCTTATGGCAATGCCTGCACTGGAATGGCACTCCTTCATAGTCCAGATTTTGGCGACACGAGAAATGACGCTAATGCAGGGTGATATTTTCCTCCAGCCTTGCCCTAGTGTCCAGGTGTACCAGTATGCGAGCCATAGTCATGATCCCCGATGTTTCAAACGATTTATCGTGATCCAAGTAGGTACCCAGCACATTTCCAATGTGCTTGAATATAGTATGGGTCTAATATTGTAATGGTAGACCTCGCAAACAAACCCAGATCGGCCCTGCACCTAGTTATTCCCTCTCAGGATCGAACAGAGGATCCCATCTCTTTAGCAACACAAGTGCAAGTTCAATGTGCAGAACTGGGATAATATCTAGTCTGTGTATACCTCCTGGTGAAAGCGGAGGGCAAACCAACCTCGTGCCAGTACACAAATGATGGGCAGATCTTTCAGTAAGGTGCCCCAAATTTCCTCAGTCCAAAGTCGGAGCCTCTCAATGGTATAGTTCTGCCCGCGGACACAGCGGACCAAGACCTTCTTAGCCGTGTCATCCACTTCTCCCATCAAGAGATCTTCACCCAGTGCGAGGTTAATATCTCTATCCCCAGCCCTAAGGCATCGACCTTTCTTGAGTTTGTTTGTTCGGCAAGCCGTCGGATAATCCTTGAGCAAGCCACGAATACCTTGGTTCACAGTCTGAGGGGTGGATGGAGTGGATTTAGGAGTGGGAATCGAGGAGCTGAAACATCCCGAGCGAATGGGGGTGCTAGGGTTAGGGTTAGGGCCACCAAGGTTCGAAGGGCCGCCAGAATGTGGAGGGTTTGAGAAGGGGATGGTCCTTGTAAGAGGGATGCCTGAGATGGACGGGAAGCCCGGCGGGGCAGAGACGTGGGGGAGCTGGGGGAGCGGCACATCAAAGGAGGGCAAAGATTGCAGACAAGAGCCTAACAGGTTCAGAGTCACTAGGGAAAGAGGGGGGCAATCCAACCCAGGGACATCGTCGATATGCACGGAGGAGGAGTGATGGGGAATAGATGTACCAGGTCGACCCGGTGCGGAGGTTGAGGCTGACAAAGTTCACCGAGTAGCAGCGAATGGTCCTGGACCCGACATGGCACGATGATGTAGCCTGTTGACCTCGTGGGGATGAGGGTATGTCGAGATATCCACCTCGTCCATATCCTAGTTAACCGACAGTAAACGGAGTAACGGTTGGCAAGAGAAATGGGGGGCTCGGGAACGGAGGGCACCAAGTAAACCGCTAGTTAGGCAGGTAGAATCGAAGCAGGCTTGGTGAGCCCTGAGGGCTTAGCCCAGACCGTCAGACGTCAATCGACACTGCCCCAAAACCGCCATGGATGCCTCTCGCAGTTCTCAATAAAAATATTTTTATTTATATTAATGAAATATTTACATTAATAAGTATAAAAATAATTAATATAATTTTATTTTAAAAAATAATAATAATCTATTATAATATTTAAAACTAAATAATAACAAAAGTAGTGATAAGAGCTAATACAACGAGTTCTACCCACACAAAATTTGGTGTAACAAGTTAAAAACATATCTTCATTAATAAATACAAAAATAATTAATAAAATATTTTTATTTATATTAATAAAATATTTACATTAATAAATATAAAAATAATTAATATAATTTTATTTAAAAAAAATAATAATATTCTAAATAATAACCAAAGTAATGATAAGAGTTGATAAGAGCTAATACAACGAGTACAAACCACACAAAGTTTGCCCTAACAAGTTGAAAACATATCTTCATTGTCGTCGCACACAACCACTTCTATATGCATTTACTTTTATTTGTCCCGACGAGGGAATCACTCTTGCCCATACCATATCGAGAATAAAATAAAAGTGAAATTATTAAACAAAATGGCAAAATAAAGATGAGAAAAAGTAAACGTAGTAAAATTAATAGTGCCATAAGTTTATGTTAAGGCTACGTAATGATAGACGTGTAAGGGAAACGGGAACACCAAAGGACTATAAAAGAAAAATAAATATATAGATTAATTATATATACAAAATAATGTTTATGTATTATTAATTATCTTATTTATAAAATATTTATGAGAAATTTTTGAGTTAGTAATAATATTTTATTTTTATTTTTTATCATAATATGATTTTTTTAAAATTGTTTTAACTTTTTTTAAGGACAATATTTTCTTTCACCGTTAATTTCATTTTATTTTATTTTTTTATTTTTTTCTATATAATACCACCTAAGCACTCATGGGGATTTGAACCGGTGACCTATCGCAAGGAGTGCCTTAACAATGCACTTTTAATCCAAAGCTCCATGGGCTTTTCACCGTTAATTTTGAATATCTTTAAAAATTGCTATTAAATTAACTAACTCTTCTGCCTCTTCACACTAAATTTAATATTTTTTATTATAAGAACATTTTTTATTAAAAAAAATATTTTTATAACTGAAATTTTTGGCGCATTTGGAACCAACAAGTGTGGTTCATCATCACCTCAACAAGTGTGGTTCATCATCAGGTGATGATGAACCACACTTGTTGGTTTGAAAGGCCAAAAATTTCTTTTGTGAGATTTCTACTGAAAGACTTTGCTTAATTTATTATGGATCATAGAAACCTAAATACAGTAAACATTTTTATATTTATTAATAGATTATATTATAATTGAAATATTTTATGTGAAATTAAAATTTTATTTTTCACATCTTTAAAATTTGTAAATAATTTTTCTAAATTTTTTTATAATATATTATTTATTTAACTTTTAAAAACAATATTTTTAAAAATAAAAACATAATATGGATATAAAAAATGAGTAAATAAACAATTTTATTATATTAGATGTACAACCTACTTCTAAATCATAGAAGTAGTAATAAATCTTTAAAATTTTAAATAAAATTAATAAAAAAATTAAAAATATTAAAGAAATAACTTTATTACATTAAATTATAATCTTCTTTAATTATAAATCCATCCAATACATTAAATTTTAAAATTATAATCCTTTTCAATTATAAATCAATCAAATAAATTAAATTCTGATAAATATATTGAAAAAAATTATTAGATGGACCAAAAATAGAAGATATATTAATTTTTATTATTAAGAATTTAAAAAGTAACAATAATGATTGGAAATTAATTTATAATTTTTCATAAATATTTATTAATATTATAAAAAAAACTCGATAGGATGTTATGAATAATGGGACAAGGACTGGGGCATTGTGTCTATCGCCCTTGATCTAGTTATTATGTGTTTAAGATGGAAGGGCACAGATGGCATCTTATATGCACGAGCATGCAATCCTCTAGTTGGTGAAGCTCTTATGTAAGGGTACGGATGGTCGAAAAAATCGTTTGTGTTAGAAGGGAATGGGCCGAAGTGAGGTCCTTAACATCTAGCTGTAAATTGGATGCAAAGTTTTCCTATGCCAAGGCTCTAGTGGAGTAGTAAGTGATGGTATGGATTGAGAGTGAAAGAATTCATGGTTTTTCTCCCATTTGGAGGTTGGTTGAGTAGGTTGTCTGCTTAGCGTGGTTTTGTTAGAAGACAAAGGATGTCACATGAAAAATATTGTTGTTGTTTTCAATTTGTAAGCTCTCTACACTTATTCTGGTTTTGTCTTGGTTATATTTGGGTTCCTTCTATAGTTTCTCAGGTAGTTTTGGTCTTCTGGGTCTATAATCTCAGCCTCTCGAGGTTGTTTGTTTCTTGTGATCTAAGGAAATTGGTAAGTTTGTGTGGGTGGCTAGGTGTCGATTTTTGGGTCAACCTCTTTTATTTCATTTATGCAGTTGGAATTATTTGCGAGGATTGATCTAGGAAGGTCTAGTTGTGTGGCAAGGCAATTGCAGTGGGCTAGGTTTCCATTATTGTTTGTGGTTTTTTGGGTGCAAAATCATCTTCGTCCTTGGGTGGCCCGTTTTCTGCTCATTGGTCAAGGGCAAGGAGTCTCTGGCTGAGGAAGTGTTTTCCTCTACCCTCTTTAGTGGGTCCCCATCTAAGTCTAACTCAAATGTGAAGTTGGGTTACACTTTTGGCCCTTTCTTAAGAAAAAAATATGATTTTTAGAAGTTTTTCAACTTTTGGTAAGTAAAAGTACTTTTTCGGTTTACTATTTCATTTTACAATAAAAATAAAACTTGTCAGAAATTTCATTAGCTTTCTATTGCTTATTTAAAAAAAAAAAAAATTATTCACATTTGATATGTCAACTTAGCAATTGTTTGATTGAGTTCTTTAAAAATGAAGGGATCAATAAAAAGTCATGTTTTCATGCACCAATATATTCCTTGTTAACCTTGTGTGTTTGAAAAAAAAATGTGTTGCAATAATCGAGACAGACTCTACTTTGGCATGACTATATCTACGAAGCCAACATATGCATATCATAATTACTAAAAAAGGTTGAATTGAACCAATGTGAAAAAACTGCAAATTTTGAAGATGTTTAACAAAGCACCATGTTTGTCATCATATTAGTTAAAAACTAAAAGATCTAAAAACTACCCATTGAAGAGGATGGACCAACGTAATGCACCAAAAAAAAATCATATTTTTTCATAGTGTATTTTGAAATATACAAAATTTTGATTTCACTAAATCATAATGACCTTCAAAAATTGTGTGCACACATCTTACTAGAAAATTAGTTAAAATTAGCCATAAATTAGCTAATATATATGAAACTCCATAAAATCTATATTTAATGAAAGTAGACTAAATTATGCAAATGATGGTGTTGGTTCCGAAAGTAAATTCACTATATTTGATGGAGTTTAACGATTCTCAAATTGGAGAAGGGTGAAAAGATGTGAGCCAACTCTAGTTTTCTACAAGGTTGCAAGTTTTCGGCCGAAAGTAATAATTTGTTTCGGTCAAAAGTTAAATTTAATGAAAAAAATGTTTTCAACTAAAAATTTCATACTTTCAACCAAAAACATTTTTCATTTTTTTCCATCGGCCACGAAATAACATGATGTGACCGTTTCAGTCGAAACCTATAAATAAACTCAATCGAAACGTAATTTTCTCACTCTCATCATGCATTTTCCATATGCAACTTTTGGATAGCAAACCTTTTTGGATCTAACTTTTGGATAGTAAACTTTTTGGGCTAGAATTTGAATAGTGAACTTTTTTCAGTAACAAATTTCTTGAATAGGTAAATAAGATTGTGGATATCATATTTCTATATGCAACTTTCTTTACAAGAATTTTTTTATCATATATTTAATTGAGTTTCTTATTGAAGAAGTTGAGCCTGTCAAAGCTCTCAATTTAGGGTTTGCCTATATGAATATTTAGGATGTACTGTCGGTGCTAGTGTGTCATTATATTGTTAGATCAAATTATTATTCAGGGTTATTAATGTTTCCCATCACAAGGGTTTACTACTGAAGCTACTAAGTTTGATAGTGTTAAGAAGATTTCATTATAGAGTTGGCTGATGTGCTAGAGATTATATTGTTGATATACATGAACCATGGTTTAATACTTGTTGTATTATAGCTAGAGTGTTGAGTGTTATTGGATTGTACAATTAGGGTCTGGCTTGATGATTTTTGTTGAGTAGGGCTAATTGTTGACATATCTTTGAGGGTTGATAAGGTTGAAGTAGAAGATAGAGTTTTCATTATATGCTAAATGGAAAGCAAACCTTTTTGGATCTACCATTTAGATAGTGAACTTTTTTGGGCTAGTTTTTAGATAGTAAACTTTTTTTAGTAACAAAATTTTTGAATAAGTAAATAAGATTGTGGATAACATAAGTAGGAAGGTTTTAGTATTAAATTATTTTTCAAACTTTTCTTTTAATGAAAATTTGTATTTCCCACTCTCTTCTCCATGATTGTAATTTTTTTAATTTCTTTTTGAAGTACAATTTTTTTTCTTACAAATTATATTTCTTAATATCAATTTTTCATTAATTTTTAAAAATCTATATATATTGAGTTATCACGGGGAATCAAATAAATTTCAAGAGAAAATGGGATCGAATTAGATACATTGAGTTTGTAGAGAACACTCGAGAAACTATAGCAAAAGAAAGAAGAAAGAATTTTTAAATATTGAAACGACAAATCAATCTCAATAAGAAGAAGTTGAACCAAATATGTAAATGTACATATTGTAAATGATATTTAAAATTTTATAATGTATTTTGCAATTTAATTTTTATTTCATGAACTAGTTTGAAAAATATTTTGCAATGTAAACAAAGAGAGATTTGCCTCATAACATTGATGATGAGACTGAAAATGTTGAAAGAGAAAGTGTAGAAGAAAATGAACCAGTCATTGATGAAGTTGTTAAAGATGTTGAAAGAGATTCAAGTGAAGAAGAAATTGAACCACCCATAGGTATGTATATATATGTCATCCGTTATTAAAATTATACATATTTACTAGTTTCAATTTCATTCTCTATTTTTTAATTTAATTATTTAATGTATATTTATACTCATTTACATTAAATTCTCATATGTACAAGTGAAATCAATATTGATGATGAGATGTTAGAAAATTTAGACACTTACACGTATGGAGATAAAAAAGTTGACCATGTTATACGATATCATCTTAAGTTGATTATTGATAAGTTCTTCAAAGATGAAAACGTGACAGCTCAAACTCAAATTTTGAGAGGTCTCTTAACATCAAAGAAATTAAAATAACCTACAACACTATTGGGCATTCGAAAATCAACAAAAGATAAAAAGATGAAGGAGAATGTGATTGAAAATATAAGTAGTGCTCTAAAATCAATTGGAAGATATCGAAACGAAATTGATCGGGATGCACATAGAGAAATACAAACAACAGTGGTTTCATCAAATATTCAAGAAAAGTATTTGTTAAAATCTATGGAAGAAGCATTGGGGACCTCACAAAAAATATTGCACATACATAGGAAACATCAATTGTGGATAGATGAAAACGATGAGCTTGCTTGCTGGATAGTCATTTTTAGACAACCATACAAAGATAGACTTGGAGAAAATGTTAAAAATAGGATATGTGAATATCAGATGAAAAATTCATGTGTTTTACCAAAAGATTGGGATGTAATGTGACAAAGAATAACACAAAACTAGTATGAAGAACATTCAAAATGTATATTGGGCACCACTCAAATATAGTTGTTCAAGAAGTTCAAAGAAGAGACTTGTGGAACTAATGTCTCAATCAGTACTTTTGTGCAAACAAAAACCTCGGTATGTTAAACCTATCACCGTACGTGACACTTGTTTTTGTCGTTATCATGTGGAATTTCAATTAGTTATGCACCTTTCTTGATTTTGGTAAAATATTTTGGAGAAATTCACCTCCTTCCATTATCCATGACTTCATATCCCATATTCTATGTGTAAGAGAAAATCATGAATTATTTTACCAAAAGAAATGCATTGGTGGTAAAAAATGTGATCATTGTGGAAATTTGACTTTATTTCACAATGAATATCCTATTGATATGAATGATCAATCATTGTCCAACATAGTAGCAGAAATGGAATGGAAGAGATATGAATATATCCATACATCAATTAGTGGTAGTGATAGTACACGTGCTATGAGGATTAATTTACAAGAAGATGAAATTTCTGTAATAGATTTTTTGAAGAAGTTTGAAACGGAAATTTATAAATACACCAAACATTCTCATAGAGCTCGATGGAAGGACCTGCAATTCAAAAAATCCCATGAAAATTTTCCACCAGGGACAATTTTGTCAATAGTTTATTTTATATAAAATTACACATTTGTTGCACAAAATGAAATATAGAGTGAATATTATCATTCTAACCAAGTCTCTAGGTTTGTCCATGTTCTTTATAGACATGTGGAACATAATGTTGCTCGTATATAAATCACCAATGACAATTGACATGTTATTAAAGAATATCATTTTTATATGAGCAATGATCGTACACATGATACCCATTTTGTATGACATTGCTTGGAATATAATTAAATGAACATTGGATATTGTTAGATGGATGCACAGGTCAATTCAAATCTTCACGATCATTCTTCTAGTTGTGTCATCTTCATATGAATACCAACAATAAACATTGTTGGAATTTCTTTGAGACTGGTCATGGAAAAAGAGAACATGATGGCGGAGGGGCATGTATAAAACAAGCACTTTGAAGATATTAGATGGACCACTCTGCTAACTGACTTGTCTTAGCTGATCAAGTTGTTCAGTGGTGCACTATTGCACTAAGCCATGAGACTAACCCATCAAGGGAGGTTTGAAGGTATGTATCTATATAAACTTGTATATATTTTTAATACATGATAAATTTTATTAATTTAAATAATTGATCGATGATTATCTTTGATATATAGATTGTATTTTAAATAACACACACACACACACACACATATATATATTGTTGTTTAAATTTAATACATGTTATTTTGTCATATTGGAGTCCAAGATGTAGATAGGTCGATTCCATATGAAGCTGAAACATTAAAAGGGACTCGAAAATTGCATTCAATTAAAACAAAAGAGTATCGAAATGTATTTGCATTTGATAAAAGAAAAGAATCTTGTTTTTGTCCTGCTTGCATAGAGGACACAAATTTCAATGATGCTTATGAAAATAATATATATATATATATATGAAAGCTTGAAAACATACAAAACTTAATACAAAGGGGAAAATGTTGCTTGCAAGCTTGGAAGAGATGGAATTAGAGGAGACTATAGTGTCATCTGAAGGTGATAAAGTTTTTGATCTTGTGAGAGAAGGTAACATTTCAATTGCTTTCAAAGGATGTGTGTGTGTGTGTGTGTGTGTGTTTAATCATTGTGTATAAGTATAGATAATAGTTAAAATATATCTAGATCCAACAAAATTGTACATGTTGATAACTAATTTCTTGTTACTGATGATTTGAATTTGCACATTTTTTTTATGGTATAGGAGATGTTTTTGTTGTAGTTGTACCCATTAACAACATAGAAAATGTCAAGTATTATTTGATGTGGTGCACTGAAAAAAAGATGAAGTTCTTGGAGGACTATGATGACAATGATTTTATATATGAAAGAGGGTCTATTATATTGAGAGGATATTTCTTCCAAAAAACTCATCAAACCGAGAGTCATGTTTACTTTCAAAACTATCAACATGATACCATAAGTTGTCAATCTAGTCAGTTGGTGTGTGCAACGTGCATAAATTTTGTAGAAGTTCAATCAAGAAAAAAATTGAAATCTATAAAATGGAAAATTGTAGGTTTTAACCTCGTACAGAAATTAACTACATACAAATTCTAAAAACAGAAAATAAAGAATAGTGGGAACATAACACATAAAACAAATAGACATAGAGATTTTCCCTTGGATCCAAAAACCAGGACTACCAGTTTGATTTTTCATTATATTCCTTTCAATGTTACGATACATATATATACATGCTAAAGCATCCAATACCATGGACTGAAAACCATCGCGCCCAAAACAATGTGCGAAAACCATGCATAAAACCATAGGTAGGTCTACCCACTTAATATAGGGTCCAAAAAAAAAAATCCCCAAGGCACTACCTCGGACCCCATAGAGGTGGCCTAACTGCCCCCCGCTGCGCGATCAATGCAAAAAAGGGGGGATCTACCTCCTCTCTAACCCCTTGGTTTAACTAGGGGAGCTAGTCGTGGAAAGAATATAACACAACCCAACATTCTCCCACTAGTTGTTTTCTTTTCACAGGAGAGCTTAGTCATTTATTCACCCCTGCAATGCCCATTATTTCTCTACACTAAGAGAACTTCTCAGAGCTCACAGATTTTGTCAATGCATCTGCAGTAGTCTTCAAAGTGTCCACCTTTACCAACAACACCTTTTTGTCTTCTATCATATACCTCACAAATTGATACTGAACATCAATGTGCTTTGTCTTTGAATGATAAACAGGGTTCTTTGCCAAGAAAATTGCACTTTGGTTGTCACAATCTATCCTTATAGTCCCTATACTAACACCATACTTGAACACAATCTCTGCAGCCAAACTGCTTCCTTGCTTGCATGAGTGGCTGCCATGTATTCTGCCTCTGTAGTTGATAGTGCCACTACAGATTGTTTCTTACTCATCCAACTGACTGCACCTCCAAATAGGTTAAACACATACCCACTTGTAGATCTTCTCTAATCCAGATCTCCAACCCAGTCTGCATCAACAAAGCCACGAATATCCAACACTCTGTCCAATCTTGGTCTTCCTTGGTAGCACAAACCATAATCACTAGTGCCACACAATACCTGAAAACCCGCTTCACTGTTGTCCAAGGCTCCTTCCCTGGTTTTGACAATAACTTGCTCAATACTCCCACTACATGTGAAATGTCTGGTCTAGTACAAACCATCACATACATCAGGGTACTGACTGCACTTGCATATGGAACATGGGACATGTCGTCTTCCTCTTCTTGTGTCTTGGGACATTGTTCAACAGATAACTTCACACCTACAGGAATAGGAACCTTCATCAGTTTAATATCTTGCATTTTAAACCTCTGCAGTATTGTCTCGACATACTTCCTCTGGTTTAACCAAAGCTTCCTCTTTGCCCAATCTCTTTTAATTTCCATGCCCAAAATATAGTTTACAACACCAAGATCTTTCATGTCGAATTTGGAGGACAATTGGGTCTTCAAATCCTAGATAATTTATTTGTCATTTCCAACCAGCAACATATCATCCACACAAAAGACTAGATAAATAACACGGTCACCAATTAATTTAAAATAGACACAGTGATCTGCTTTTCTTCTGGTGAAGCCAAGTCCCTATATAAATGTATCAAATTTATGATACCACATCCTTGGTGACTGTTTTAACTCATATAAAGACTTATTTAACTTGCCTACCAGTTCTTTCTTACCCTTCACCGCAAAGCCTTCAGGTTGCTTCATGTAGATTTCCTCTTCCAGATCCACGTGAAGAAATGTTGTCTTCACATCCATCTGTTCTACCTCAAAATCAAAAGCAGAAACAACAGATAAAAGTAATCTAATAGAAGTTACCTTGGCAATAGGAGAAAAAATATAACCAAAATCAATTCCTGGCACCTAGGAATAACCTTTTTTTACCAACCGAGCTTTGTATTTCTCCACCTTTCCTTCTGCATTTGTCTTCTACTTGAACACCCATTTGTTGCCAATGGATTTCCTTCCAGCCGGCAACTCCACCAGATACCAAGCCTCATTTTTGTGCAAAGATTCCATTTCATCAACCATGGCCTCTTTCCAGAGTTTTCCATCCTCTGAATCTACTGCTTCTTTCACAGTTCTAGGATCATCGTCAGTAATAGATAAAGCAAAATTTGAATAGAAAGCAGATGGACTATACCTTTCTAGCTGCCTTCTTTCTCGAACTGATCTTCTCACACCCGGAGTTTGTGGCTCTTCATCTTCTGATTCCCCCTCTGCTGTAGAGTCTGATTCTTCGTCCTTAAGCTCAAACTCTATCTTCTTAGGTTCCTTTGGTTGGACTTCATGTTTAATAACATCTTTCACCTCTCTGAACACCACATCTCGGTTGTACACAACCTTCCTTATTACTGGGTTCCAAAGCTTATAACCCTTTAACCCATTCTTATACCCAATAAAGATGCACTTTTCAGATTTACTATCCAACTTGGTTCTTTTCTCCTTTGGAACATGTACATATGCATCACAACCAAATACCCTCAGATGTGAAATAGAGGGTTTATTACCAGTCCATACCTCTTGTGGAGTCTTATCCTCCAACGCTGATGAAGGTGATTCGTTGACCAGGTAACATGTTGTCTCCACCGCCTCTACCTAGAATTCTTGTCCTAACTCGGCACCACTAAGCATGCTTCTTGCCCTTTCCATCAACATCTTTTTCATTCTTTCTGCAACTCCATTTTGCTCAGGTGTGTATGGAGTAGTCTTCTTCCATGCTATACCACACTTCTTAAAGAATTCTTCAAATTCCTTCTTGTAAAACTCTCTACCATTATCTGTCCTCAACACCTTTATCTTCTTCTCTGTCTGGTTTTCCACTAGAGCCTTAAATTCTTTAAACCTGTCAAAGACTTTATATTTATTCTTAATGAAATATATCCATGTATTCCTTGAGAAGTCATCTATAAATGATACATAGTACACAGACTTACCCAGTGATGGAACCTTCACAGGTCCAAACACATCACTGTGCACAAGTGCTAATATATGTTTCGCCCTCTTAACACTAGAGGGGAAACTCTCCCGATTCTGCTTCCCATATACACAATTTTCACAAAAATCAAAATCCAAAGAGATTTTAGTCATACCTTCTACCATACCTTTACCATGAGTATTCGAAGGCCCTTCTCTCCAATATTTCCAAGCCTTTGATGCCATAGCATGGTCTTTTCTCCACAGACCACTAGATTTTCTGCTCCACTTTTAGGAACCACAGAACTGTTGCACCCATCAACAATAGTGCTACCTTGCAACTTGTATAGAGTTCCAATCCAAACTCCCTGCATCAATACCAATGCTCCCCGAACCATCTTGTAGGTATCCTTCTCAAACAATGTGTTTACACGTGCATCATCCAACTTGCTTACAGAAATCATATTTCTAGCCAATGCAGGAATATGCAAAACACCCGGAAGTGTTCTAATCCTTCCACCTTGAAAATTCAACTTAACTTTTTTGTGACCAACGATTTTAGCCTTCCTATCATCCCCTAAGAAGACATCACCACCATCATATTTCTCATACTCGCAAAACCACTTTCTATGGGGAGTGAAGTGAAAGGATGCACCTGAGTCAATCAACCATGCCTCATGATCTACATGTGTACTTGAAGAAGCCAAGTACACATCCCCACCTTCATATGAGGTGGTTTTCACCTCTGAAGAAGGAAAACAATCAAATCCGTTTCCTTTGTCAGGAGATTTAGATTTACAGTCCCTTTTGTAGTGCCCTTCCTTTCCGCATTTCCAGCACACCTTTACAGGTTTTCTTGGAGATTTAGATATCCCGCTAGATGTATAACTCCCACTCGATGACTTCTTTTTTTTCTATTCTAGGACCTTCCTCATACAGACAAGGCATCACCATTCTATCTCTCAATATTTTTCCATCTCATCTCCTCTGTCAGTAAGTATGAGACTATTTCATCAAACTGCAAGGCAGTTGCATTGCTACCTACTGCAATAACCAGACTATCCCACGAATCTAGTAGAGAACACAAAAAACTGATGCACTTATCTTCATCTGAAATTTTAATATCAACAGATAATAACTGACTTACCACAGTATTGAATGCATTTAAACGCTCTGTCACCGAGTCTCCATCTTTCATCCTCAATTTATACAACTTTTTCCGTAGGAACAATTTATTCACCAGAGACTTAGATTGGTATAAAGTCCCTAACTTGTCCCACAAAGCCTTCATTGTAGCTTCCCCTGATGCATTCAGCAAGACTGAAATTGAGACAAAAGCATATTGTGCTCTTCTCCTTCCAATCCAACTTCTTCCATTCTTCATCAAACACTCCCGTTGGTTTAGTACTTGGATCTACCACAATCCACTTATCTTTATCCACCAACATATCCTCCATCTTGAGTTTCCACAACTCAAAACTTTGACCATTAAATTTCTCGATCTCTATCTTTCCATTGCTCGCCATCTTCTTTCACAACTAGAATCGATCTCGCAGATCTCCCACTGAACAGGGTCTACCACAGGCCTGAGCAAAACCCCTCAGCAACAAAGGCATCCCCTTGAAACCAAAATGGCTCTGATACCAAATGTAGGTTTTAACCCCGTATAGAAATTAACTGCATATGAATTCTAAAAACATAATATAAACAATAGTCAGAGCTTAACACATAAAACAAATATACACAGAGATTTTACCCTGGATCCCAAAACTGGGACTACTAGATTGATTTTTCATTATATTCCTTTAAATGTTACAATACATATATATACATGCCGAAGCATCTAATACCATGGACTGAAAACCACCGCGCCCAAAACCATGTGCGAAAACCATGCACAAAATCCAACTATGAATGAATCATTGAGGAGGGAATTCCATTACAATGTTTTTAATCAAACTAGACAACAATATATTCTGATCGTATTTGTCTCTTAGAAAGATTTAAGAAGATTGTTAGCCTTCCATGACATTTGGCTTTCCATTTTCCAACAATGTTCTTTAGACTTCATTGAATAATAATATTAAAAATAATGCATTTATTACAAATTTCTATACTTTTTGGCATGTTTATCTTTTGTCTTCAAGTGGATTTATCGTCATCTCTTTTTTTCTTCATTTAATTTTATCAAGATTTCTTCTTTCCGTTATTTTTTTAACCTTTGAATGTATCAAAGAATTGAGTTTGTTATTATATCTAATTATTTTCATGCTTGATATTTCATGTTGTATAGTTCTAATTAAGGGCATACTTTAGAAAGCATCTATTTGTTATTCTTATGCCACATTAGATGTTGAATGTAAGCTTTAGGTTAAATGCCTTCTAATGATATTCAATGAGATTTGATCGTCTTTCAAATGCTAAAATAAATTCCTCAAATATGATGGGTAGATGTCAATTAATGATTGAACTTGATAGAGGGTCATATAAAATAATTTTTTTGTCTCCTTATAATAAGATATATTCATCATTCCTATCAACAATAAGTTATTTTATTTATATTTATCATGAAATTTATCTAGACACCTATTGATATTAATAAGGCATGTTTTTTATCAGTGTGCCTATGAATGCTATAAAAACTCATACTTTGATTGTGGATCTTACTTGAGAGTTTAGTGGTTGGGAAAGACATTTATGTGAAACAACCCAAGTTGAAATCTTAATAATTGGTAATGTAACAATTATTCTTGATGTCATTTAAGTATTTTCTTTCTTTTAATTTTTATTGCATGTCTTACATAAACATTTTATTTTGGTGAACTATTATGAAGTTTTATTTTCTTATTAATATATTATGTTGAGAAATATTTGTGTGCACTTTGTTGTTGCTCCCAGAGACAGCCTCAGATTGCTTACAAGACCAGTGCCTGGGCACACCTAGATTTTGTGTGTCTAGTATGATTCTCAAAAAATTGGAGACATCACATATATTTTATATATGTATATATTTAAATGGAGTGGGTTGGTTCATTCATATAAAGGAGTAAGCCATGAATTTATGGTTCTTCAGATGTCCAAATCGTAGAAATATATGCATAAAATAGTGGAGGCCGAGTAGTTCAAGGACTTACAATTTAATAAGATTTTATAAAGCAATGAGAGAGGATAAGGAGAAGGAGTAAGTCATCACATAGATCTTAAAGCGTCAAGAATTCTACACTTATCACATAGATCTTGATGCATCAAGAATTTCTACACTTATCTAAGTTACAGGTAGATATAATGGACAAAAGAGAGATTGAATGCTAGGATTCATGTAGCGCAATTTTAAAGGTATAATCTCAACAATCCATACAGGCACACGCATTAATAAGTCAATATAAATGATTCTGTGAGGAAGTATGAAATATTTCTAGCAGCTATAGTTGCATGAATTCAAAGAATAAACATGAACATAATGGGTTTTAATAGAGGGATAACATATTGTAATACTCGGAGGGGGAATCACCACCGTTTCCTTGATATTCTAAAATATTTGTATTATAAAGTCATATAGTCTGAAAATAACATGTAGCATTTTCTTTAGGATTTCTAAACCTTTGTAAAGTGTTGCTTTCCCCTATTTATCTGGAGAGGGGAGCGTTGAACATTCATTACAACAAAATATCTTCAGCCGAGTCTCAGTTGTCAGTTCGACTAGCTGTCTCGGCTAGGGATAGCTTTGTGGCCCAAAAACATTACAAAATATTAATTGCCTCATTTAATAGTGACAATTTACAAGGTGATAAAACAAGTCAATAGTCAAATAAGAATGTTAACAAAATATCTCTGTGCCCAACCCTGTGATCATCACCACTTTAGGTTGAATTTTTCTCACGGTCTGGCCTCCTGCATTACTTAACTGAATCCTATCGCTTCTACCTTTACTGTTTGAACCATTCATCCTTCAAAGATTGGAGTGGTAACTATCAGTTTCATGCCACAGTACTAAAGCAGAGGACCCTTGGGTGGTACTTCGTCTTCCCTCTGTATGGGGGTAATCAAGTCCTCCCGAGCTACCAAGTCCTTGTTTACTTCTATCAGCATCGACCCTAGTTCCGTGTCACAGAGGGCCTTCCTGGATCAGCCCATGTTGGTTTAAATGCTCCATCTCGCCTATTAAATGTCATAGCTACCGACCCACCGCACCTTTAAAGATCTGCCATAATTGGTCGTGGGGTTGTCATATCGGGATTTGTCACTGAAAATTCTTTATAGGATGGGGCCTTCAGATCCACTCCAGCCGCTTTTGCTTCATGTGACCGGGGACTGTGACCAAGTGCTTAGTCCTTGGGTGCTAGGGCCTTTGGAATCCCCTTTGGGGATCTTCTTCCTTTGTTACATAGAATCCCACACATTGATGATTTATAATGCTTGCCTTTGATATCTCCCCTTGACCCATGCGATCGTTGATTTGTGGGATTGGGCCCACTGGAGGTATCGCAATCGCAATACGAGAAAGAGTGTGAGGATGAGTTCTTTTCAGAGGGGGCATGAGAGATAAGTGGTAAGTGAGGGGAGTGTGAAATAATATGAGAGGAACACGTGTTAGTGGGGCCCAGTGAGGAAACCGCTTTTTTCAGACCCCCCCCACCCCCTACCCCCCGCTGATAAAGGGAAACATGTCGGGGGGGGGCGAAAAGGCCTAGAAGCCGTTGATCAGGGTAGAGTCAATCTGGGCCATCTAGAGATGGGGGTGTTTAATTAATATGCAACCTTTGAAAAGGGACATACTCGACAACCCTTTAAATCTATTGTATAAAATATCGAACCTGGGAGAGTTCCCGCATATCGCAATCGCAAGCTGCGAGGGACTTTGGTGAAGGAGGAAATTTTCTTTGTGCGATCATCAATCGTTAATCTGCGAGGTTGATGACATCATTAGTGCCACATGGCACTTCTTGAGTGGTGACACATGTCACTTGGATATGCTCCCATAAGACCCCTGAAAATGCCAAATCTGCGTGCCACGTGTCCTCCGTACTGCCACGTCATCCTGACATCACCTGCCATGTGTATTCAATGGTACCAATGGTATTCCACCATGTGGCGCCCTGGAGGAGAGAGAAACGGCCCACTTACCTCTGGTTTTGCAACTGATTTCCTTTGTAAATTGGCATTAGCCCTTCCCGATGACTTTACAATATATCGAGACTTTTCCACTTCACAATCTTTTTAACCCTAGTCCCGTCCAAAATCGTTGATCGTCGATATTGTAGGATCATTGATGTTGCAGGAAGTCTGATACGCAGTACCTCCCCCACAACTGATAAACTGATAGATTGTGCCTAGGGCCCTCCAATCGCCGATAAGCCAATGCGACATGCCTTAATTTTCGATTTGTGATATTGGCGATCGGCCGATTGTAGATTTTGCTGCCTTCCCTTGCTGCTATTCCAGAAAATCCCCAATTGCAATTTACGATGAGCCTGACCCTTAGCCATTTTCCTTTTGTTTTTTGGCTTTGAAAGGGTATCTTCAATCTGCTCTAACTTCTGATTCAGGAGTTTGTTTTTGGACTTCCACCTACCGTTGGAAAGCTTATTCTAAACAATATCCAGTGGAGAGGGTCCAATTTAGTTTTGAGAGCTTCTATGGCTTGGAAGATGGATGCAAAACTCTATGTTCTTTGGTACTCTTTGTAGAATTGGAACTTTGTTTTCAGAAGGTGACAACATTGGCTCCACCTGGGAACAATGTCTTACTAGCAAGGTGTTGAGAACCTACAAATGGTGAACTTCTCCTTTGGGCATGGAGTCTTTTCTAAACAAATGATAATTTTGTGAAAGTGGAATTTTCAACATAAACTGGAAATTTCATATAACAATTACAATACACACACCAGTATTTACAATGAGTGCAAGATAGGTACCTCTTATTTTGGAAATAAAATTTTAGGAACTGACCATTTACTGGTAGTTCCAGGGATTCACCGTCCAGATTTTCAAGCATGTACGTTTTATTTTTTCTCTCTTCTGCAATCTTGAAAGGGTCGAACCATAGCAGATCGAATTTTCCATGATTTCCTTTGTTTTCTCGTAGGACGTCCCATCAGAGAACTAAATATCCTTGTTGAAGAGGTCGATCCTTGGCCTTCTTATCAAACAGGTGTTGTAGGGAAAAGTATCCGATTCGGATGACCCTATCCCACTCTAAGGGTGATAGTACCTCAGCAACAACTGTAAAGAAAACAACTTAAGGTTTACTTCTTTATGAAAGCAAGAGAGAATGAAGAAATGCACTAACCGTTGCCTTGCGCTTAATGTCGAATCCAAACTCTTCTCTTTGCTTGCTTGCTCCCAGCTCCTTTCTCTTTTGCTGGCCCAGCTACAATGAGATCCTGCAAAATAACAAAGAAGGAAACTACAAGAAGCATGCAATCATAACTGATTCAAGGATTAGCATAAATCAAATATACAATTATCACAACATATCATTGAAACAAGTGCATATAGAAGAACCTCAATAGCTTTTATTAATAGAAGAAGTAAAGTTCTGAGAGTGTTACAACCATTGAAGGCCCCAATCCAGCAACACCTCCCAGCAGAAAGAATTTCTCCTCTTCACCTCCTTCAAGCAATCACCCAATAGCTCTATAGTGAAACCAACAGCATATCATTACTTTGCACAAAATTCCAGCCTCCTGAGCTCATAGGAGAGAGCTCAATATATAGATGAATTGAGAAAGGATGAGTCAGCTTGCAACTGATGTGTAGCTGCCTTGTGTCCTCTCTCTCTTCAGTTGATCTTCAGTTCTTGAGTCCACTTGGAGAACCTTGCTTCCACTTGGAGAAACAGAGCCTCTGACTCATCACAAGGCGAAATCCCTGATCCAAGTGTCATTTTTGGAAGATTCCAGAGCAATGACTCAGTGTGCCACTTGTCACATCTCGCTCAGCACAGGTGGCCTTTGTTCCACTTGCTTTGCAACGCAGGTACACCATGGAAGAGTTGAGTTTCAGCGCAGAAGCCTAGTGGAGCACCTGCTTTGATTTCAGGATTGCTTGTTTTTGAGTGTTTTCAGGTGGAGAACTGATCTCAGAGCTGTTGGCTTGCTGACCTTGTTCCTCTAGGGGTAGGAACATCATGTTTAGGGACTTTGGATCCCTTGGATTATTGACAATTCATGCCTGATGCTGCAAGGCACAAAATTGTCTATAACAGATGCCCCCTAAAGTATGAGGTCGTTTATCGGGTGAAATGCTTTATTAGGAGGATCCGAAGTTCATTCAATCTGCTGAGAAGTGTCCTGTAATAAGATACAATACAATACATTATTTTTCATACTTTTTCATGATCTAGCTGAGGCGGGCATTCCCATGCTCAGCTTTATAAATTCATTTTGGTACATAGAACAGACGATCGTCTGATGGTAGACTGATAATTCTCTACTGAAATTATCATCCTTTGAGAAGGATGATCATCTGCTGCAATGATGTACATATCAAATGTCTTTATATCCTGAATATATATCGCAGCCCAGATGGATGAAACTAGATCCGGGGTCTTCAATCTCTTCCGATCTTCACTCGATGTACAAGTCGATCCATGTGAGAATTTCTTGAAGTCGAACATGGAAAGATATCGCTTGATTACCGGTCAATGATGTAAACCGTTAACAAGCGCGAGAGGAATCACCGATAAGGATGATGACCCTCAAGGTACAGCAGTACAATTCACATGGTGGGAATAAAGGACTTGGTGTCGACCACCATGCAAAATCTTCTGGTCGAAGGTCATTGATGTATACCTGTCGCCGGAAGTGAGAAACTTGCCATTGAGGCATGCAAGCTTCAAAGTACTGAAGGGGTTGTTCCTAGATTAACTCCTTGGATAATGAGCTGATGTCGACAAGGAGTGATCCGTCAAAGGAGGGCCTTAATGAATCCCACATCATTGACACGGAACGAAGCTAGTGATTGTGATGAGGTGAAAACAAACTGTGATGTATGATTCAGGGTGGCGGTCATGAAATGGATGAAGGACAATGTATGGCAGTGGATGGGACACGGTTGACTCTTTGCAGAACAACATCTCTTGAACATATAACGACACTAATGTGATGGATCGGTAGCATTACCCCAACTATGGATGGTGTGGCGAGGACCATGGTGATGAGACCGGTGAATGAAATAACCCAACCCGATGTGATACGGAGGACAAAGTGTCATGTTCAAGAGCGACTTGCTACCATTAAAGCTGTGAGGTTCTCCCAATTTTTCCCCAGTCATTGCTGACCAGTACCTCTTTATTTTTGTCAAGCTTGAGGAGGATAACATATGCTTGTTCTATAACCTGCCCTTCGGGCAAGCCCATCGCTATGTTTTAACGAGCCTAGCGATAGGGAAACTCGTTCTCGTCTAAAGACAAGTTTGTCGCTATTTAATGAATTTAACGAGTCTAACGACAAGGATAACTCGGTCCTTTTCATTTTTAGAGAGTCTGAAAAGGTACATAAAGTCAACTCCAGAATTCCTTTTTCGTCATCTAATCCCTTAAGTCCGAAAAAGTATAAAACAATACAGAAGGGATGAGTTTTCGGTACTTTTAACGAGCCGAACAAAACAAGCGCTCAATCTTTTTGTGCAATAATCCCTCAGGTCCAAAAAGATTAAAATTTAGAGGAGGGATAGCTTTCCGGTCGCTTTAACGAGCTGGAAGGCCAAAACTCGGCAAACTTTTCATATTTTACGAGTCAGTGAAAAGAGCTCAAAGAAGACTCGTCTTTTGAGGAACGAGTGATAAACAGGGATAGCAGCAGATTCCAGGTACAGGTTGGAATATTCCAATCACGGCAGTGTCACAAGGATGGCTAAGTGAAATCACTCTTCGCAACTGTTCCTCAAAATGGGTAAACAATCATATGGAGATGAACGATTGGCCAAATGAACGGATGGAGGTGATGGCATATAAACACGACCAAGGGCTTTTTAATATGGCAGTCAAAGGTTACATTTACCAAAGTTATTTACCGGTTCATTTTTCTGGGTGAGCTTGAACTCTAGGGGAAGATTGCTCACAACTTATGTTTATTTTTTAACGAGCATGAACTATGCGCTAAAACTGCTCGGATCTTGCGTTTATTTTTTAACGAGCATGAACATTGCTAAAACTGCTCGATTATACCAGTCATAATACAAGAAACGCCTCAGGTGAGATAGCTATTTTTTAAGGAGCTTTATCTCACGAAGCTGTGCTCCTATTTGGCAAGTTTTAACTTTTGCCCCTCATCCTTTCTTTATGCAAGCTGGAAACGGCTAATCCTACGAGTTTAACGGGTTAGACCTACAGGTTTAAAGGGAGGACCTAAAAATTTAAAAAATAAATAGTCGTCCCGTGCTTGCACTCCAAAAGGTTCGCATGCCCCCAGGTATAAAGTATAATTTCAAGGTTCTTTCCTCTTACTTATTATCCGAAAAATGGTTTTGTTTGCTGCCGCAAACTAAACTCTCTTTTCGGCGATGTCTATCATTAGGTTGCTAAGGATGGTGACTACTTGTTGCAGCAATTTCATCTCTTTCTTTGGAGACTGCCCCTACTTATCCTTCAAAACATATGTTTTAATGGGTGAGGCTTGACTTCAAAGATGGTGGCTACTTGCCGACACAAATGGATCTCCTCCCTTAGGAGAGCCTACTTTTTAGACAAAGGGAGCGAACTTTGTATCACTCACATAACTTTGACAAAAGAACTTTATCCTAGAACAACCCTCTTTTGACGGGGTACGGACTAGTCCATTCTTCTGCAGAAATTAACTTTATACCCAAGGTTTCCTCTGCCCAAGGCAGGCCAGGGTGCATGCCCCCTGGGTCCCAGTTCTTTCTTCCGAATCACTCGCATTCATCGGGAAGTAGAACCGGGGGTGGAGGCATTCCTTGAGTGAATAAACCGTTAAGGGATGGTATTTGACTATTTGCGATGCGTGATCCTGGAAATGAAAGTTGATCTACGAGCTTGACCATTCTTCCTTCGTGCAGAAAACACATAACTCTAAAGAGTGAGGACACTATCGCCTCCATGCAATATATATAGTCTCGTCCAAGGAGTAAGTTATAAACCAAGGGTCCCTGGACGACCATGACATTCATATGAACTGTCTTCCCTTTCAATGTAATGGGAACATTGGGGAGAATCCCTAACGGGCGACTGGTTCCTTTATCAAAACCTGATAGATTTCTCATCGCAGGTAAAAGCGCCGGAGAACCCAGTGCTTTCCAAGCAATAGAGGAAAGGATACTCACAGATGCCCCTTCATCAATGATAGTTCCAGCCATTACCATTCTATAGATCTGGACAATGATTCTGAATGGGATACTGGCTGGTAACCGGGGTCTGCCTAGTTGATTCCAATCAAAGGATACAACTAGGTTGCTTGGCGGTGGGACCGAATACACGGCCGGATACGACCCTAACGATGTTCCTTCCTGCGATAAAGGAATGGGCGCATTGCCCTGATGCTCATCAGAGTCTGTGTTGATGAAAAGAATATGGACGGTGTCATCCTTATCCTCTTGAGTGAGGGTGTCATTTGAAGATGGATCTTCAATGACGGAGTCATTTGAGGACGAAACCTCTGAAGGAAGAACTGGGTCAACTGCCGTATCGACCTTTAGACTTTCGTCTGGTCTGGATTCAGTTGGTTCATTCTCAATGACCGACACTTCAGCTGACCACTTGAGCGGGCCAGCTGGATTTTCAACTACCGAGGGATTAGGCACGAGTTTTTGGTATCCAGGAGGAAGTCGTAACGGTGATACCGGACGATCTTCCAAAACTCTCTTCGCCTCATCTAAGAATGGACATCGGTGGATGGCGTGATCGCCTTCACACAACATACAGGGTGATCTTGGTCTCCCTTTTCGTCCTTCACTCTCGCTAGTTGATGGACTGCAATCAACATGACTACCAGAGGTTGATGCTACCGGATTGTGCAACCTGGGGGACCAGTCCCTTAGTATCCGGGGAATACAAGGACAATCACGATGGAAGTGGGTCCCTTTGCAAATGACACATGGCGATTTAGGCCCGGTCGGTGCAGTGTGTGGATTTTTGTCAGATGTCTTTTGCTTGCCCCCAGTCGCCTTCGCCATAGGCCCCTTCTGCTTCTTTTCTTTCTTCTTCTTTTCCTTCTTCTCCATGGGAGGCTGACTTTTGCCGGATCTACCTTGCGAAGATGAAGGATCAGAGGAAGAATTGTAAGAAGTGGAAGGCTGGTGGGTAGCTCTAGACTGGTCTGACTGTTGATTCGACTGCTCAGGATTTGTGGCGATTTGAACTACATTAGTTGAAAAGAGCCATACAGGTAGGCCAATTGTCAATCCTGGAAGTGACAATGTGACCATATGAGGCGCACCAACATCTCCCCAAGAGGAGAAGGGATTGGGACTTCCACCAAGGTGACTTCCTTGGTTGGTGGGCTCCATACTTTTCAACTGAAAGATCAACGTGGGAATAACAGGTGATTATGTTCCGATTAAAATAAATTTTATTAACGACGCTTTAGACACAACTTTTCTTTTTCATGTTTTAAGAGTCGAGAAAAAGCTAAAGATGACTCTAGTCTCCTTCGATGTTTTAACGAGCCCGAAGTGACAAATGCTCGGTTGGACTTTTTCAGTTATAGAGTTTGAAAAAGGCCAAAAGAAACTGCTCTGGAGTTCTAGGCAGAGGGTGTGCCAAACCTTTCGCAAAACCACGGAATACGTTTTACGGTACGTGTGTTCAATCTTCGTGAATGCTGTGTTCACTGCATTGCGATCAGTAGGGCGGCCGACACGGCTTCCTATGGATAAAGGCTTTATTCCTATAGGGGTCTCCCAATATATACGCGACGGTACGTGGGAGCACAAGTCCGTATTAGTGCCACCGACTCTCAGGAGGAATCACCCACCTTCGTAGAGATCGACAGTCACTAAGTTTAACGACGCCGGAACACGTCTCTACCTAGACCTCTATGTGTTTGCGTTATGTTACAAAGCGTTGTTATGTAAATTGAATTTATTTTAATGTTGATCTTGCTTAGCAGTTTGGCTTTAAGGATCACCACAAGATGTATGTAACAAATTCCTGAATGCAGTCTAAGATGAGAAGCAAACTTTTCAATCTTTCAACTTTGAAAATCTTAACTACTGAGGGAGAAGAAAGGCAAATCTTTTCACACAGATCATAGAGCACACACTAATGCAAAATTTCCTAAATCGTCATGCAAACAGTCAAATGCAAAATGCACAATGCATGTATTTTCTTTTCCCTTTCTTAATGTTGATGTATTACAAAAAGAAAGTTGTTATATAACTTTGATTTTGATTTAAAGCGAAAATAAACAAGCTAGTCCAAAATCAAAAGGCACCTTAAGATTTACTTGTTTAATCACTGGAAATACATGAAATCAAACCATAATGACAAAAGTGAAAAGACTAATCAGCTATGGACAGCAAACAAGCTAACTCTTTAGACCAGCAAAATGCCTAACACAGGTTCAGATCTAAGAGGCCAAAAGCAAGACTAGTTCACTTTCGTTATGGGAAATTGTAAATGACGTAAGAAATACAAAAGAACAAGTACAATTTCGTTATATAACAGAGGCGGAATGATGGCAAGTAAGGTTGGTTTCAGATAGGTGCAAGACTGGTAACTGGCTGCAAAAACTATAGTGAAAACAGACAGGAAAAAGGGAGGAAACCCCAACTGCACAAGGCAAAATTGGGCCAACGCAGGTGCTGCACAGCCAATCTGGCTCTCAGCGCAGGTAGCCCCTTCGGGACCTGCGTTGCAAAGCAGGTAGCCTGTGTACTACCTGCTTTGGAAAACGAAAGTTTCGTTTTCACAGTTTCCGGGTCACAATTTTCTCAAAAATTCACAGTTTTTGGTCAAATCAGAAGCTATCAGTCAAGCACACACTAAGGTATGACAAGGAAGGTGAAAAGCTATCACTAAGAGCTTACAAGGATCCTTGTAGATCAGCTCTTCAAATCATGAACATGCTCAGAAATGAGCTAGAGTAGCTGCCCTCTACTTCGCTTTTGATATAGTCAAAAGCTTTTCGATTTGGTACTCTTTTGTTCAGGAAATGAATAGCAAAATACTACAAACAATCAAACAGATACGATCCCCAGTGGAGTCGCCAGTTTGTTGTAGGGAAAAGTATCTGATTCGGATGACCCTATCCCACTCTAAGGGTGATAGTACCTCAGCAACAACTGTAAAGAAAACTACTTAAGGTTTACTTCTTTATGAAAGCAAGAGAGAATGAAGAAATGCACTAACCGTTGCCTTGCGCTTAATGTCGAATCCAAACTCTTCTCTTTGCTTGCTTGCTCCCAGCTCCTTGCTCTTTTGCTGGCCCAGCTACAATGAGATCCTGCAAAATAACAAAGAAGGAAACTACAAGAAGCATGCAATCATAACTGATTCAAGGATTAGCATAAATCAAATATACAATTATCACAACATATCATTGAAACAAGTGCATATAGAAGAACCTCAATAGCTTTTATTAATAGAAGAAGTAAAGTTCTGAGAGTGTTACAACCATTGAAGGCCCCAATCCAGCAACACCTCCCAGCAGAAAGAATTTCTCCTCTTCACCTCCTTCAAGCAATCACCCAATAGCTCTATAGTGAAACCAACAACATAGCATTACTTTGCACAAAATTCCAGCCTCCTGAGCTCATAGGAGAGAGCTCAATATATAGATGAATTGAGAAAGGATGAGTCAGCTTGCAACTGATGTGTAGCTGCCTTGTGTCCTCTCTCTCTTCAGTTGATCTTCAGTTCTTGAGTCCACTTGGAGAACCTTGCTTCCACTTGGAGAAACAGAGCCTCTGACTCATCACAAGGCGAAATCCCTGATCCAAGTGTCATTTTTGGAAGATTCCAGAGCAATGACTCAGTGTGCCACTTGTCCCATCTCGCTCAGCGCAGGTGGCCTTTGTTCCACTTGCTTTGCAATGCAGGTACACCATGGAGGAGTTGAGTTTCAGCGCAGAAGCCTAGTGGAGCACCTGCTTTGATTTCAGGATTGCTTGTTTTTGAGTGTTTTCAGGTGGAGAACTGATCTGAGAGTTGTTGGCTTGCTGACCTTGTTCCTCTAGGGGTAGGAACATCATGTTTAGGGACTTTGGATCCCTTGGATTATTGACAATTCATGCCTGATGCTGCAAGGCACAAAATTGTCTATAACAACAGGGATCTCATCTTTTGTTGGTAACTTGACAATTTGGCTCCCACCTATTCTCTGTTTTCATGAAGCTTGACCAACTAATTTATCCTTCGTGTCAAGGCATTTGGCTCTTCCTCGGCTTCTTGTATTAACTTCGCCACTGGCATCGCTAATTGGATCAGGAAGACTGTAGCCTTACCATACACTAGCTCAAATGGCGATTTCCACGTGGATCGTTTAGGAGTTACTCAGTTCAACCATAGGGAAAACTTTTGTTGGGATTCCCAGTTCCTCTGATTCTCGGTGATGGTCTTCTTTAGCACCCTCACCACAATTTTGTTTGACGACTCAGCCAAGCCATTACCTTGAGGATAGTAGGTAGTGGAGTGCCTGATGATGATATTGAATTTCTGGAAAAAGCTAATGAATTTGGAAGATTTGAAGACCTGATCATTATCAATGATAATTTTGATAGGACAACTAAAGCGAGATAATATATTTTCCTCCATAAACTTGATTACCATTGAGTTTGCAGTGTTTCTGGCTGGGATGGCCTCTACCCACTTGGTGAAATAATCTGTGGTAGTCAATATCCACCTGTCTTGGCCACTGGACGATGGGTTTATTTCTCGTATGAAATCTAGTCCCCATTGTCTAAAAAGTTCTTCCACATGTACTGGAATCACGGGGTGAGGAGAAAGCTTTTTCCTCTTAGTAAACACTTGGCACTTCTATCACGACCTGACCTGGGAATGAACATTACCAAACAATGTAGGCTAGTAGAATCTTTCCTTGAGAATTGTATGTGTTGTGGTCTTCCAACTGTAGTGACTTCCGCAAACTCCTCCGTGAAAATCCTCAATAACTTTATGGGTTTTTCCCTCTACCAGAAATAACAAAAATACTCCCACCGGGTCCTTTTAATAGAGTAGACCATTCGATATGATATATTTTTGTGCTTGCAATCTCAAAGTTTAGTATTTGGATTTATCCAACCCCAGCGAGCACCTTAGGAATAAGAGATAATGAATGATGTTCTTATACCAGGGTGATCGCTATTTAGCATAGATCTTATGCTCGGACTTTTTAATCCTATTCTGATGATCCTCTGGTCTGCCTTCCTCTGTTATCAGGTTTACCCCTAAATCTTGGCAATTAGATTCGGATAAAACCTTGGCCAACCCCTAGCATTTTATGGGCTTAGTGGGATTTATGTCTAGCTCATATTCTTGTATCTTTGTTACCCACCTACCCCTTTTTCCTTCGTTGTCTCCTTGCACCAGGATGTCCTTTACTTCTGTCGTTGGGACAAATGTTGTAATTTCCGATTGTAGCATATACATGCAAAATTCCTTCAAAGCCTTGACTAGTGCATAAGCTTGTTTCTCCAAGATGTTACATTTCAGCTCAGTATCCCTCGGGACTTGGCTAAAGAAGGTGATGGGTTGTTCATAACCGTCTTTGTTCTTCTATAGTAGAACTGCGGAAATAGTATGCGAAGAATAAAAAGAGAAGATATAGAAAGGCGTTGAATAGTTGGGGATCACTAGTACCGGGGCTTCAGCCAAAGCTTCTTTAATTATAATGAAAGAATCTCGGGGGATAGGGCTCCACTTGACCTCATTTTCCTTCTTAATCATATCTGTAATACCCTTGACTATTTCTGCATATTTGGTTATGAACCTCCTCAAGAAATTTATTCTCCCCAAAAAGGCTTGGACTTCTTTCTTATTCCTGGGTAGAGGAATATTACTGATGGCTTCAACTTGTTTAGGAACAATATTCACACCTTCCTACGCTACTATGTGTCCTAGTAGCTTCCCCTCACTCAGGGCGAACAAAGATTTCTTATGATTCAAAGAAAGACCATACCTCCTGCATTTCTCAAAGGTGAGCTTCAAGTGGAGGATGTGCTCTTCATCAGTCTTAGAAAAGAGTGTGATATCATCTAAATCAATCAACACGAATTTGTCTTGCTCCCCTATGAAAGCTATGTCCATAGCTCTCTCAAATGTGGCCCCTGCATTAATAAGACCAAAAGGCATGCGAGCGTACATGAATGTTCCCCACAGGGTGGTGAAATCAATCTTCTTCTGATCATTAAGGTGGACTGCTACTTGGTTGTAACCAGAGAACCCATCCATCATGGACATTCTGATTGTGCCAACCAACTTCTGCAATATATAATCCATCTTAGGTAGCGGATAGTTGTCTTTCATCGACGCCCTGTTCAGATTTTGAAAATCTACACATAGCCTTATTTCTTCGTTCTTTTTCTGGACAGGGACTAAGTTGGCCACCCACTCAGAATACCTTAAAGGCACTATGATATTTGCCTATAGCAACTTCCTCACTTCTTTTTCAATGGAGGGAAGTAAGAGTGGATTTGTCTGCTTGAGTTTCTTCTTGCATGGTTTTGTTCCACCCTTTAAAGGAATCTTATGTTGTATGATGTTAGTATCAAATGATTTCAAATCCTCATAAGACCAAGCAAAAACATCCTTGTAGGTTTTGAATAGATTTAAATACCTTTGTTTGTATTGCAAGGGGATTCCTTTTGATAGCTTGATCATCTGGGGTTCCTCCTCTGAGCCGATATTGCAATCTTCTACTTGATCATCTATCTTTAGAGCCATGGGTTTGGAGGTTACATCATCCTTATTAAAAATCTTTTCCAATGGGACTAGTCCGCGAGGGATGGTATTCCCTTTCAGTTGCAGAATTTTGCGCCCAACCACTGTGTCTTCCCATGAAGTGGCTTCTTGATTTGCTTCTTCTTCTTCTTCTTGATCGATGGTGGAGTTAGCGAACTCCCCAATGGATTCTATGAATCTTTTCACGTGCTCATCATCCTCGAATACCTGCCACCGCTTGATATTATCAGGCATAGAGGGTTTGTATCTGACTTCTACCTCATACTGGAGGAGTGGATTTTGAGGGGGCCTAAAACTACTTGCCACTACAGCAAGAGAGTCAGCCATTTTGTTTCCTTCTATGGGAAGAAATTGGATATTAAAGGTCAAGAAAAATTTATCAATTAAATCCCATACTTAATTCCGATAAGTCCTCAGTCTGGGGTGTTTGGTCTAGCACTGATTTCTGATCTGCCTTACAACCAGCTCAGAGTCTCCATAGACCATTAGGCATTCAATATTCATATTCTTTGTCATTTATAACCCAAGGAGAAATGCTTCATACTCTACCACGTTATTGGTTGCCTCAAACTCCATCTTGATTGAGAGGGGTATCAAGCTACCCTCAAAAGATACCAACAATACTCCTGCTCCATTTCCCTCTTTGGAATTTTCTCTGTCAAAGTATAATTTCCATACTTTATTTTCATTTGTGTGATGTTCTAACTACCTTGTTAGGTGTATTGATGCTTCCTAACATGGTCTCATCTTCTTCTAAGAGCAAGCAGGAGAGGTCGCTTTCTTTTCCATGCACTAGGGAATTTTTTGAGCCTTTAGCTAGGGTCACAGTTTTTACAAACCTAGAATCTCTATACAACCTCCTTTGTTCGCCTCCAAATGTAGGAATAGTGGCATAAGTTACATATAACTTGATAGAGCCCCCTACCTTGGAACCCTAAGATCTAGATAGAAGCATGCCGAATCGAGGGGGAATATCTGCCACCACTATGTCAATTAACATGCTATTCACAAGGATTTGAGCTAGGTTTACCACCAGATCTTTTATCATTCCTAAAAATTTTACCCTCTTAGAGTCAAAGGAGTATAGGTCCTTATAGGGCCTGGTGATCTACAAGCCAAGTTGTTCCATCACTACTAATGGCATGAGATTGTGTGAGGCTCCAGAGTCCAACGTGCAATTATGCAATAAAAGGTCATGGATTACCACGGTCACATAGAAGGGTGCAGTAGAAGGATCAAGTTGTTCCACATGCGGCCCAAAAACAACCATTGGCCTCTTCTTGAAGGTTTAAACAATCATGGGTGGGTGAAGAGGTGGATAGAAGCATGAATTGAGATACTTGAGCTTTATAAGTAGGCTGCTTTAGAAGCTCAATTAGAGGGACAAGAATATTTACCTTTTCAAGTTCCTTCTGAAGATTGAATGCAGGTTTGAATTTTTCTATACCTCCTGGCTCTGCTTCTCCTTCCTTACCACTGATAGTTTTTTACAGAATAGGTGCCTCCTATGTTGTGTGTCCCTTGGAACTATTTATTTCCTTATTTGAGGAGACTTTTATCTTGGAAGAGTCAGGATTAAACTTACCTTTCCCTTTATCTCGTACTGAGGGAATATCTTGGGGAGAGGTTCCCTCTTGTTGTTCCGGTTCCCTCGACCTCTTACTTCAAGATCTTAGGTCATACCTTTGGTGTAGTTGTGCCTGCATGAAATCTGCAAACTGTTTACAATAATAATCTATATCCTCCTCATTTGCTACTACTTCTCTATCATGACTGGTCTCTTGGTGAGCCATATTTTCATGTTCTTCTTCAGAGAAAACGGAATACAAGTTTCCCTGCATCTCATGTGTATCTGACGATTGTTCATCAGGATCATCTTCTAAATATAGAGGATGAGGGATCTGATCGAGCTATTCCTTTCTTTCCCTTGGAAGTATCTGTAATGGAGGCCTTCTATATTGTGGGTTATAACCCCGGTTGTTGCCTTGAGAATTCTGTTTGGAGAGACTCTTATTCTCAAGTTCAATATTTCCAACCTTATGTGATAAACTCCTGATAATTTTATCCAGTTCATCCCACTTCAGGTTTGGTGATTCTTTAGCTCAACCAGAGGAGGATGCCTCTTCTTTCCCTCTTTTATTCCCAGTAGGTTCTTGCTTTCCTCTTGACTTCTTGCTGAGGTGAAATTTTCTTCAACCTCAAGTGCATCGATTTGGAGTTGATCTAAAGTGAGAAACTTCCTTTCCCTTATAGTAAAACCAAATTCAAATCTAAAGGTTCCCAAAAACACCACTCGAGCAGCAGCTAGAGGAGGCTTTATCTCACTCGACAGGTTATTATACTGCTTATTGAACCTTTATTGGCTTCTTCCTTATAGCATTAAACTGTATGAGGAGGTACTCATGATTTCTCTTTTCATCCCATTTTTGTGTGAAAGAGTTTTCAAGTTCCTCCCAGGTAGTGATGGAGGCATTGGGTAGGGCTTTAAACCATTTTCTGATTTCTCCATCAAGGGATTGTACAAAAAGTCTCAGGACCACATCCAGTTGTTCTACGTTTATATTCTCAGAAAAAACACAAAAGGCTTCAATGTATCTCTGTGCAATGTTTTCATCCTCCCCATTGAACCTAGGCAAAAGCTTTAGGTAGTCATGGGGCATAGCACTTAGGGATTGAGGTAAATCAAGTGGGGCATATTTATTCAAAAAAAAACTTGGAACATCCATCTGAATTAATGGAGGGGGATTGAGATTTTCCTGAGGAACTTGGGCCAAAAACACAGTAGTAGGAGTGGGTAGATTGAAAGCAGGGCATGTAAGGGTTTTAGGAGTAATTCTTGAGTAGTGAGTAACAACGGGTTGACAGTTGGATGAGGAGGATTCAAAGATTGATGGGACAGTAGCCCAGATCGTAGGATTTTTCTCCTTCCAGACTTTCGTGAAAATTAATTTATCTGGGTCATATACAAATTGGGTTTTCTACTGAGTGGTATTTGAGCGAGTGTGAGGCTTTTTAAAAGCCAAGATGATAAATGATAATGGGGTTTGTGGAGTAGCCAAGGTGACGTGGATGCAATCAGAACATATTTTCTCACCTACACAAAGAGTGCTCAATTTGTCATATCCCAGGAAAAAAATCCTTCAATACGTTCCTCGGTAGTGGCGCTAGAAGATGTTGTCACTCCCAGAGACAACCTCAGATTGCTTACAAGGCTAGTGCCTGGGCACATCTAAATTCTGTGTGTCTTGTATGATTATTAAGAAATTGGAGACATCACATATATTTTATATATGTATATATTTAAAGGGAATGGGTTGGTTCATTCATATAAAGGAGTAAGCCATGAATTTCTGGTACTTCTTCACATGTACAAATCGCATAAATATATGCATAAAACAGTGGAGGTTAAGTAATTCAAGGAATTACAATTTAATAAGCCTTTACAGAGTAATGAGAAAGGATAAGGAGAAAGAGTAACTCATCACACAGAGCTTAAAGCATCAAGAATTCTACACTTATCACATAGAGCTTGATGCATCAAGAATTTCTACACTTATCTGAGTTACAAGTAGATATAATGGACAAAAGAGAGAGTGAATGTTAGGATTCATGTAGCGCAATTTTAAAGATATAATCTCAATAATCCATATAGGCACATGCATTAATAAGTGAATAAAAATGAATCTGAAAGATCTGTATTATAAAGTCATACAGTCTGAAAATAAGATGTAGTGTTTTCTTTAGGATTTCTGAACCTTTGTAAAGTGTTGCTTTCCCCTATTTATCTAGAGAGGGGAGCATTGAACATTCATTACAACAAAATATCTTCGGTCGAGTCTCTGTTGCAGGTCGACTAGCTGTCTCGGCCAAGGATGGCTCTGTGGCCCAAAAACATTACAAAATATTAATTGCCTCATTTAATGGCGGCACTTTACAGGTTGAAAAAACAAGTCAATAGTCATATAAGAATGTTAACAAAATATCTCCGTGCCCATCCCTGTGATTGCTGCTTCTTCAAGTTGAATTTTGCTCACGGTTTGGCCTCATGTGATACTAAGCCATCTCTTGTTGGTTCTGCCTTTACTATTTGAACCATTCATCCTTCAAAGTTGGGAGTGGGAACTATCATTTTCGTGCCACAATATTAAAGCAGAGGACCCCTAGGCGGTACTTTGTCTTCCCTCTGTATGGGGGCACCATGCTGGATAATCAAGTCCTCCCGAGCTAACAATTCCTTATTTACTTCTGTCAGCGTTGACCTTGGTTCCATGTCATAGAGGGCCTTTCTGGATCAACCCATTTCAGGTTTGAATGCTCCATCTCGCCTATTAAATGAAATAGTTTTCGACCCACCGCGCCTTTAAAGTTCTGCCATACCTGGTCACGGGGTTGCCATATCAGGAATTTTCACTGAAAAGTCTTTATAGGACGGGGCCTTCAGATCCACTCCAACTCCTTTTGCTTTATGTGACCAAGGGATATGACCAAGTGCTTAGTCTTTAAGTGCTAGGGCCTTTGGACTCCCCTCCGAGGGACTTCTTCCTTTGTTACATAGAATCCCGCACATCGATGATTTATAATGATTTCCTTTGATATCTCCCCTTGACCCTTGTGATCGTCAATCTGCGGGATTGAGCCCACCCGGGGTATCACAATCCCAATATAGGAGAGAGTGTGAGGATGAGTGGTTTTTGGAGGGGGTCATGAGTGATAAGCGGTAAGTGAGGGGGGGGTGCGAAATAATATGAGAGGAACACGTGTCAGCGGGGCCCAGTGGGGAAACTGTTTATTAAGACCCCCCCCCCCCCACCCCAGGTGATAAAGGGAAACATGCCGAGGAGGGGCCGAAAAGGCTTAGGAGTCGTTGATCGGGGTAGAGTCAATCTGGGTTGTCCAGAGATGGGAGTGTTTAATTAATATGTGACCTTTGAAAAGGGACGGACCCGACAACCCTTTAAATTTACTGTATAAAATATCGCATCTGGGAGAGTTTCCGCATATCTCAATTGCAAGTTGGGAGGGACTTCGGCAGAGGAGGAACTTTGCTTTGTGCAATCACCGATCACCAATCTACGGGGTTGATGACGTCATTAGTTCCATGTGGCACTTCCTGAGTGGTGACATGTGTCACTTGGATATGCCCCCATAGGACCCCTAAAAATGCCAAATTTGTGTGTCACATGCCCTTCGTACTGCCATGTCATGCTGACATCAACTACCATGTGTATTCATTGGGACCAATGGTATTTTTCCACGTGGCCCCCTTGGAGGAGAGAGAAAAGGCCCACCTGCCTCTAGTTTTGCAACTGATTTCCTTTGTAAATCAGTATCGGCCCTTCCCGATGACTTTACAATATATCAGGACTTTTACACTTCGCAATATTTTTAACCCCAGCCCCGTTTAGAATCATTGATCATCAATATTTCGGGATCACTGTTGTTGCGGGAATTCTGATATGCGAGACCTCCCCCATCGCCAATAAGCCGATAGAATGTGCCTAGGGCCCTCTGATTGCCTATAAGTTGATGCGCCATGCCTTGGGACCCGCCAATTTTTTATTTGTGATATCGGTGATTGGTCGACTGCAGATTTTGTTGCCTTCCCCTGTTGTTCCAGAAAATCCTTGATTTCGATTTGCGATGAGCCCGACCCTTAGCCATTTTTCCTTTGTTTTCTGGCTTTGAAAGGGTATCTTCAATCTGCTCTAACTTCTAATCCAGGAGTCTGTTTTTGGACTTCCACCTACCATTGGAAAGCTTATTCTGAAAACTATCCTATTGAGAGGGTCCAATTTAGCTTTGAGAGATTTTGTGGCTTGGAATATGGATTCAAACCTCTATGTTCTTTGGTACTCTTTGTACAACTGGAACACCGTTTTCAGAAGGTGACAACACACTCTTAAGCTCTCCATTTTAACTACTACTATGTATTACATAATTTTTTTCATTATTGTGGTGCCTTTGTTGTTAAGTTAAAAGGAAATTCAAAGATCCCAAATACTACTATAATGTAAGGATGTAGCATCACAATCTTCTTGTTTGTTGTTGATCATACTTCTATCATGTTTGCGATGCATTTTTCTTCTTTATGTCATCTTTGTGTCTTTTCAAATATTTTTAGTGCTATCTTAGTGACATTATTTACTTTATTAAAATCTCATTACCATCAATTTCAAATGTTTTGCATCTCTTGTACATCTTGATAGAATCAAATTAGTGTCCTAAGCAGGTAAAAAAATGCATTTTATTGTGTGTTTGTCCCATACATACAGTGCATACAACATCTATATGTGCATTGCATAATCTCCATTGTATGAACCTATTAACTAACAATGCATGCTCCAAACATAGTATTTAATGTTTGTAAAATTCATTTACGAAGACAAAAGTTAGGCTCACATTGAGATTAATGCAACTTCAGTTGATTCAACATTGCAATATTTAATTCTCAATCTTTATGCTTTCTCAAATTTCATGAAAAATACAATAGCAATAGACTTTAAGACAAAGAACTTACTTTAACTTTAGAACGTATGTATTTATAAAGCTTGATGGAATGTACTTTTGTACAAATGCATATCTCATATATATGTACAATAATTCTCCTAAAAAAAGGGATAAAGTGTAATGGTCAGTTATATATGGAGCACTTACTACTCCAAATTTGCTTATAAAATAGAATTTCATGAGGCTATAATAGAATTTCTTCCAAATCTGCTATGGAAATAGCTCAAAAATAACCTAACAATTTGCAACAATTTAAGATCTACCATCAAACACTCAAGATTGTTCATGTCTCAACAACCTAACCTTTGGGTTTAAGCCACCATTGGTCATGCTTTCAATTACAAAACTTTTTTTTTCAACACTTTTCTAGTCCTAGGCTGAGAAAAGCTTTCATACATCTACATGCAAATAGACTAGATCAATATAACATTACCTCTAATAGAAGGAGGATAATGAGAATTTGATATGTCAACTATATTTGGGAGAATACCTTATTGAAAGGTTCAAAGGGTGAGAAAAATGGTTATGAAAGCATTCAAAACTTTTATTGAAATCAAGTTTATTTTGTTTTGCAAGTTTTGTTAAGTAAACGAGTGAAAAGTGAACATGTCATAAAATGGTGTATACATGTCTTTAATTTCTGGTTGAAAAGGAGAATATATCTTGTAATTGCATTAAGACATAATCAAGTATATAGCAATTGAGATATATGGATGGGATGGGTTGGATGTTATATGACATTGGAAGTATGGATCTAATGGATTGTAGAGCAAGGGGAGCCTTCATAGGGCCAAGTCTCATTGGGAGGGAAAACTTAGCATTTGAATGCCACACTTTAGGTTTTAGTTGATATAAGAGTTTTAATGACACCAAAATAATGCAATTGGGGGTTGGTGTTGAATTTATTGGTTTTGATGATTCAAAGGCCCCAACCGAACCAATCTTATTTCATTTATGATTTAGAAACCTAAGAAAATGAATGTCTTGTCATGTACTAATAATCAGATCTTGATAGGATTGCGAGGCGTTTATGTTAAATAGGTGGGATGGATAGGAGATTAGATAATTATGATGGTACATAATTCAAATGGTGTCGATCTTAGGAATGAGATTTAGATCAAGGATGTATATCAATGGAATGGATAGCATTGGGGCATAACTTGCTTTCTAAAATTTTCATAATAAAATTAAGCAAAATCAATGATTAAACTCACAAACTATAACTTGAAACCTAACACCAAACAAAGAGTTGGAAATTAACTAGAACAACCAAGCAAATTTTGATCAATGAGAACTTTTATGGGTAATAATGGCGTCTAAAATGTCAGTTATATGTGACTACATTTGTTCACAATTTTGATGCATTCTACTTATCCACATTTTAACTATATGCATTCTACTTATCATTTAACTTAAAACAAACATCACTCAAATTTGGTATGGGGAAATTGTAACTATAACAAAGGGTATCAAAAGTTGGGTTCTAAAATTCTACATATGTGAGTCATACAAAGTACAAACTAAATGCCAATTTACTTTCATTGCTCCATATTCATGAACTTAAATGTAAAACCTTTAAGTATCAAACCGTGCATCATGTAAAATGCACCATATTTTATAATGTGATTTTATATTGTGTTTGTTTTGAACAACTTTATTTTAAAACTTAAGTATCAACCCACATCCATAGGAGTTCTTCTATACAAGATGATAATCTATTCATGAATGAAAAATGTAATATGTTTTAAAATTTTATATATATATATATATATATGATTGCTTTGAATATTCATTGAACAGCTCTTGACGAAACCTATGTATCAACCCACATGCATAGCATCTTCTACAACATTATAAGATTCATCATGCAAAATGTATAAACACCAAAATATTTATATTAAAGATCAATTCGTAATAAAGATTTCTATGAAAAATATGTCCAAATTTTATATCATGATAAAAGTTTATAATAAAAATATTATTGAACACAAATATGCATCAAGGATAATCTCGCTACAATCTATCATCATCCTATCCTCATGGGTGTCCTGCACAACATGTGTAATATCCATATATTTATAAGATTGTGTACTTTTAAATTAAATTTTAATATATTAAAACTAAATGAGAATTTTATCATCAAAACAAATTTATAAAAAGTTTCAAATTTCACACAATACCTCCAAAGTGCCTTGAACAACACGATTGTGTACTTTGTGGTGTTCACCCTGCATTGTGTCATCGTGGATTCCCTATACAACACACACACACACACACATATATACATATATTAAAAATTTAAAATTGCACATGAAAATGCATGAACTCATAATATTAAAAAGTTTGTAGCATATTTTTCAAATTTTTTAGACGATCCAATCCCCATAGTTGACTCCATAGCTAACATCCCTGGAGAACAAAAATTGTCGTCATAAACCTAAAATTCGAAAATTTTAAAATTGTAAGATAGATCTCGTTTTTTATTTTAAAATTTATCAACTATACAACTTTCTTTAAATAGTTAAATGAATTACTTCAATTTATAATGGAAAAAATGTTGAAATATTCAATACTTGTGACAAGCTAATCTCCGACACATCTCCTAATATGGAGGAAGAGAGTTACGCAGTGTTGCAAATGCCAAATGGAATGTAAATCTGTGAACATTTAATTATGTAATTATTTATTTTACAAAAATGTCTTCACAATATCGATAAAATAAAAGTAAATTATTAGTATGGACATGTTCAAAAAAAAAAATAACATCTCTCAACATATCTTTGTTTGAACTTGAGCCCGATAACATTATATCAAAATTTTCATTCAAAAATCAAGTTGATTGCAAATGGTGAACATATGAAATATTCATGTTAGATTTTATTTGAAAAATTTTACAAATTGTATGTGAATCCAATTTAACATAAAATTAGATCGTTATAATTTACATTACAACAAAACATCTCTTCTAAACATTAACACATACCAATCCCATGCCCTCTTCATTATGACCAATCAGGTCTTGCAAGCCATCACGACAAGCCTTTGCATACACTTTAAACTCTTCAATAATACTTGTTGTTGCTACTATTGTTATACTGCTGCTATCGGTTGATATTATGTTGATGCACATGTGGAGCATGGTGGTTGCTAGGGGTTATCATGATTATGTTGCAGGACATTCATTGATGGGATGGTGATGGCCAAGATGTTGAGTAGTCATATACTAGCATATGATGATTGTTAGTACCTCTATTGTAGTTGCTACATTTTAAAGATCTTATGTCATAGTTTGTGGAGGTCTTGTATGCCATGTATTATATTTTATTGCTATTGTCATATGGAGCTTATGTTGATTCTCATTGTTGCCATGTATTCATGCTATTTTATGTTTCGGAAAAGTATTGATGAGAGCACCATTTTGTGCATATGTAAAAGCCATGTACTTTCACTGTTTCATTTTATGGGCACATTGCTCATGGAGTGACCCATGGTATCTAGTATGTATTGTCATTTACTATGTATGGTTCAATGAAATCCAGGTCATGTAGTATGATGTATATCTTTGATGTAGCCCCACTTCATTGGGTGCATGATGAAAACTTGGGTCCATAGTGTCATGGTTGGTGATAGGTGATAGAGGAGTTATATGTCAGTCTTATGTACTTGTCACAACTATGTACTTGCTCCATGAAGCATTATTATGTATTGTAATGTATTGTATATCATGTCCAAAGTCAGTTAGAGTCATGGTCATAAGGATTAGTCTCTTTCATTTGAAAAATAGGCTTATTGCAGCAGGCAGAGTGTATGTTTCTAGCTCCATTATATGCTTAGGGGGAGCATGTTCAGTTCCAAGACGGCATGGCATTGGAAGATATATGTTTTGGCAGCTAGTTTCCTTGCTTTCATGCTTATCTTCCAAGAGATACTTCATGGGTTGCATCGGTTTGGTGTTGAGTATGACAGGGGATAACTTCTCTCATCTGACACATTATTTGGCATTGTACTTCAATGTTTGTATAGCCCTTTTCAATTGATGTCAAAGGGGTTAATATTTGGATGGTTAGAGTTCAACCTCACATGTCGTATTGAGGTTGACATCAATGCCAAAGGGGGATTTTCTTGGCATTGTAGTGTTGGCATTGATGTCAACAAGTTGGAGATGTTGCTAGTGATATGCATGTGTGATGATTATTGTGTGATGGTGTTTGGTTGATGGTATTGTATAGTTGGCATTGATGTCAACATGATTATGACATGACCTAGTGAAGATGATGTTGTGGCTGCTGAGGAGATGGATTCCATAGTTGTTGAGCTGGTTGGAGATGATGTTGTTGCAAAATATTGGAGAGGTGCTCATGTTTTGTTGCTTGGAGATGTTGCTACAGGGGATAGAGATGTTCTTATAGGTCCTAAAGGTGTCAGAGATGTTGAGATTGCTGCTTGAGCAACTGGAGGTGTTGGTCTTGGTTCTAAGGTTGACAGAATAGGTCCAACATGTCATAGACTTGTTCTTATCCTATTAATTAGTTGCAGACTTGACACAAAGGTTTGGAGGAGTCCTTATATGCTAGAGAAGATGTTCCATCAGGTGGAAGAGGTTTTGGACTGAGGAACATATGTTTTACTTCAGGTTTAGGCCCATTCGCAACCATGTTGAGTCAAGGGAGCGGTTAGGATGCTAAAGTCACATGGATGCAAGCCCAAGGGAGTGGTTATAACCCCAAGAAGCCATAGTCACATACATGACAATGCTATGGGAGTGACTATGGGATTTCACGAGAAAATATCTACATTCCTTGCATTGTTGAGCTAATTTTTGGCTTGTGGAAACTTCCTTGATCAGAACTTTTCGATTTATGGTAAAAAAGTTCATGGGACCTGCAAAATTTGATTAAAGTTGAAAAGATAAAAAAAGGCTAGTGGTATTAGTGGTTGATTGAGTCAATGAGCTTAATCCAGATCCATTCAAGCATATGAACATGATTGTTGAGCTCAGTAGTTCCGAGTAATTATTGAGTTGAGCACTTGAGTTCAAATTTATATTAGAGATAACTAATTGTTAGTAGGGTTGATTATACTAGTGTTGTGTGTAGAGAGTGAGCTTGGAGAAGAGCATGCAAGCTGCATGTTTCTCTAGTGTATAATTTCTGAAGCAGTTTGCAGATGTAGGAATAGATAATTGAAGTTTATTTCAGCCATTACATGATGCAGTGAGTGAGTTTTTGATGTATTGATTGGAGAAGTGTTTTGAGGAGATTGCATTGGAGCCTATGTGGAGATTGTTGTATGGAGTTTTGATGGTAGTTGTTGCTGCCAATTTATTTGAGATTTGATGCTATGTTGCTGTAGTGCTCAAGTTAAGCAAGTTTTTAGTGTCTAGCCTTAAAATATATGAAACAAGGCTAGCATGGAGGTTTTGAGTATACAATGAGTTTACAGATTCAGTAGATGGAATATTTTTCTCCATCCAATGGTGGTTGGATAGTTCGATAGAAGTTGGGCGATGATCATTGGTCATGATATTACTAGCAAATCAGAGTTTGTAGAGTCGATTGTGAGTTCAGGGTAACTGGGCAAGGATCGTTGATCGTGGTGGCTTTCAACAAATGATAGTTTGTAGATCCAAGAGAGAAACAATTTCTTGTCTGATAGTGTCAGTATACTGTGAAAGAAGTCAAGTATTCAAGGCTCATGGGAGTGAGTTGATCCATGTGTAACTTGTTTAGAAGATAATAAAATATTAAGCTACACAGTAATAATAGGGTGGTTTTTTCCCCAGGATGGTTTTCCACCAGAAACACTTGTGTCCATTGTGTGATTGCTTTCATGGTGTTTGATTTATGTTTAATGCACTAATCTCTGATATATGTTTATGTTTACATTTGGAAAAAGATTAATAATTGGAGAAAAATTGTATAAGTGCTTTCACTACTGATTCATCCCCCCTCTCTCAGTAGTGATCTAGTTTCCAACAAGTGGTATCAGAGCCAAAGGTCTCAAGTTCAAATCACACCTGACTCGCGCTAGGGGTGCGATTGTTGGGAATTGGATAATCCAAGGCTCCTCATGTGTTTCGTGACATGGGTTAACTGCCTCTCGTGGATCCATTAACTCTGGTGATGTGTCTATTTACTAACACCTGCGGGTTTTGGTGTAATGGAAATCATGATTCCAACCCAACCCTAGTTCGCTGAGAAATTGGTGGCTTTATTTCATTATCTCCTAACATGGGAAGGAATGATATAATAAAAAAAATGTAGGAGGTCACTTATATCTTGTACTAGCCTTTCCGTCCTCCAACTATGGCTAAGTTTCTCCCAATTAGAGCCACAGTCCAACCTTTTAATGGTCTCAATGACCAAGTTGGAATCTCCTTCTACCACAAATATTTTGTAACCCTCTCTTTTAGCTATGAGGATCCCTTGCTTTACTGCGATAAATTTCACCACATTATTTCTATCATAGCCACAATCAGCTGCATATATGATTTTAACTTGATTTTGTGAATCTCTAAATAAGCCTTCGAACACTACATCTATTGGGTTTCCTTTAGAAGCCCCATCGAAGTTTAGCTTAAGGAATCTAGTAGGGGCTGTAGAGAAACTAGAAGGGGAGGATCTAGGGGATACCATAAGCTTCCAATAAGATGGAAGAATCATTTGAGGTGATAAATTGAGGAGGCTAAGGATCCAAGCCTCATGAGCAGCAACCTGCTAGTCATTTAGACGCCAGTGATCTGCTAGGATTGTTTCCCTAATATTCTGCATAATCTCATTCCAAACTCCTTCCTGGGAAAGTCATTCCCCCTTACAAATCCTTTTATTTCTTTCTTTCCAAACTTCCAAGAGGAGAAAACCTAGAGCCACACCCCAAGCTCGATTCAAGAATGGGGCTGAAAAGATGCCTTTTCTCCAAATTTCTATTGATTCTCTAATACTATTTTGATCTCAGTCTAGGTAACTGAAGAGTTGGGCGAGATTTCTCCATAACTGATCAACAAAGGAGCATGTGTTCAAAAGGAGTTCTAGATCTTCACTTTATAGGCCACACAGGCTACAAAATGAGGGGCCTTGAATTCCTCTTTTCTAGAGTTGATCCCAGGTGAGAAATCATCTACAACATACAAGCCATAAGAAATGTGCAACCTTAGGCCAAAGGTGCCCTTTCCATATCTTCCTCCATGCTAAATTTTTACTGATTTTCTTCTGCTACCAATTTATATGCTTCCTTGATGTTGAACGTTCCTTTGCTAGAATAACCCCATCAAAGGATGTCATGGCCTTCTTGTTTCACAATTTTCCTAGATTGAATCTCATTTTCCATATTTTTCCACTGGTTAGATGTTGGAGGATTCATCCAATCCTGTTGCCCTTTCCACTGTCTCCAAATTGGATTCGACTATGATGGACACCAGAAGTGGTCCACCGTAGAGAAATTTTGGTTATTCGTGAAAAGGAATATATCCCCCAGGCCCTTCCTGTTTAACATTTTGGCTCTTTTATGCCATGAATCTTGCCAAAAGGGAGTGCTATTCCCATCTTTGATTTCCCAAAATGTGTGGTTTCTGATGAGGTCTATGTTGATGGATGCCAGATTTTGAATTGATGGCCCCTTAAGGGCTTCCGGATATCTTAATTTTTCTTCTAGGGAATCTGCCATTCTGTATTTTCTAGTCCATATATTCTTCCACAGGTCAAGACCACCCTTTAACCATCTCCACCACAATTTACCCCCATGGACTGATTTAGGATGTATGGATATCTGACGCCCAGACCTCCTGCCAGCTTGGGTTTGATAACATTCGTCCAGGATACCAAGGTCCATTTCTTAGCCTCCCAGGCTCCTGTTGTAGCAGCTACAAAACTTTCCAAAATTTTTCCTTAGCTTCGTTTTGGAGCCTCCCTACCAACCATCCTTAACAACATGTATTGCATTGACAAGTGCTTATGCTTTAGTTGAATTTCAGTGGCTTATCAGTTTGTGTTTGCTATCTTGTTTGCCTTCCACCCACCAGCTGACATTTTGGAACTTGGTCATTTTCTGGTTGTCATGCTCACTTGGAAAATTGCACAAAACTGGAGGGGAACTAGCCTTCCTCTCCATAATTGCGCAAACCATATAAGCAGCCTGATGCTCTCCAGAAACATGTAGAGCAAGCAAGTATCCTTCCCTATGGAAATTACGTAGAGCATCCCATCACTGGGATTTCTCTAAAAAATTGTGTAGTTCTAGCTGATAGCTAGGGCTTCAGTCCAGAAATTGCACAGAGCCTGAGGGGCAGTTAAACCGGCTCAGCCCAGAAACTACGCAGAAGTCACTCCAAGGCTTGTGGTCCATTGCATTTGCTCCCAAGTTGACTGGTTCCCTCCAGGACTAAGAAACCTTGATTTTCATGCATGGGCTACTTTTCCTGGAAAAGCAAAAAAGAAAAAGGAAAAGAGAATCCCTATATTTTAGGGATCCATTTTTAGTAACTGGGGGTTACATGAAAAAGTCGTTTTAGAAACCTCTCGCCAAGTGTCACGCTTTCCTAGATTTGTGTCATAAGCCTTGATCTTATCAAAACTATTTATTTGACACTTCAAAGCTCATTCCTCACTTTGATCGTGGAGCTCTGACATCCCACATCACATCTAGGAGCATTCGGCACACTCGGCTCATTTTTTTTCCTAGGTAAGTCCACTTTCTATGTCTTTTGCTGCTTTTCTGTTGCTTTTTATATTTTGGTTTGTGTGAGCATTGTTTCCTTGGTTTTGTTGAACTGTTGCTATAATTTTAATGCATGTTAGCTTGTAGAAGCATTGTTTCAAGTTTTTCATTGCATCTCATTGTTGTCACATGCATGACATTGTTTCTGCACTGACGGTCGTCGTTGCAGTGACTCGCTTCACACACTTACTTGTTTTCTCATTTATTGAATCTTGCACTCACTGTTTGCATGCATGATCATTCACTCTTGTTTGCACTCAGTTTCGCACATGCATTCAGCCTTTTCATGTTTTCAGTCACCCGTCGGCGGGTCTGGGCTGCCTTGGCCCGGACCTTGCCTTGCTCGGCTTGCACTACACATTTCTGAGAGTGAAGGCTTTGCCTTCCTCCCAAAAATTGCACAGATCTTGTCCAAAACTAGCCTCCAAGCTTTCTTTGTGCAATCCTGAGATGCAGTTCCCTGCTAACCCTCGGAATTGCATAGATGCATTTGACCGGGTTGCAGTGATAGCTGACTGAAACTGCACATTGCGCAATTTCAGTCCTCAACAGGCCAAGCTGGACTATGATTTACGTAGTTTCAGTAGTCAGTCAACCCATTGATAGTCTAGGTTATGTTCTGCACATTCTTGGCAGTCAGTCTCCCAGCCTGTCGGTGAAAATTGAGCAAATATTCCAGTGAGTCATCCAGGTGTGTTGCATGTTAGTCCTCAAGTTGCTTTTGGTTTTTAACTGACAAATTTCTTGTCATGAGTATTTCTCTGTCTCCAGGTATCACAGGTGCTCGCCAGTCTCTCAACAATATAGGTACAATGGCTTCCAAGAGAGCAAGGTCAAAGGATACCATTGAGAGTGCAACTGGAGATGCAGTTGAGCAAGTGTTTATGAGCTTACCCATCTATGAAGATACTAAGTTTTTCATAGAAAAGGAGATCAAGATGAAATGGAAGGACATCGATGAGACCTTTTCAGGCACATTTGAGGAGAATATGGAAGACCGCGGGTTCTATGTCAACATACACAAGTCTGGCTTGTACTAGATTGCATGTAGGTATCCCATGTTTCCATACACGGACATGATCCATTGGATTGTCTCATATATTAATCTTGAGACAATGGTGTTGAGCAGTGTTAGTGGAACATAGCTTGCTACCTTCAGGGCAAAGGACTTTCAAGAGATGTATCACTTTCCGCAGTCAGCAATCACGATGGATACACCCTTCACCAGAACCAGTAGCAATGCAAATTCAAGAGACATCTTGAAGAGATGGGTGAAAGAGCCATCCAAGTTCCAAACAACACCCAACTAAGTGTATAAGACAAGGATAATACAGAAGGCATATCAACTCTTGGTCATCTTTGCATGCCACTTATACGACCAAGAAAGCATAGAGACCATCCCACAAAGTTGGGTGATTGTGTTGGATCAGTTGGCAAGTGAAGGAATACCTTTCAATAGGTTCGACATGTTGGCTCTCGGGTTGATGGAACAAGTGACAGAAGCCCGACATCCGCCCAAGGGTCAGCAAGTGAAGTTATTCATGTCTGCTTACATACTTGATGCAGTCTGTGCTTGTCAATAGTTCCCAGGCTTGGGTTGGGCATGGACACCTTCGAAAACCTTTGTGCACACTTATTGTAAGTTTTTCTCTGAATGCAACTTCCGTGGAGTTATCATACAGCTATCAAACCACTTCATCACCCCGGTGTAAAGGATGATCTTTGAGCGGGATCTACCTTGCATGTTGCAGGTAGTGATGGAGGCATTTATTGACATAACAGATTGATATGCCTCACCCCTTGGCACCTTCATACGAATGTACAATGCTGAGAAGGCTCCGCATGTTTTACCAAAGTTTTCCATGGATAAGTTGTTCATGTAAGAAGTATCATATCACATCTCGACAGGGTTGTCATCAAGACCGCATAGGAAGAAGAAGGCACCTTGGCCCACTCTTCCTTTTTGGATCGAGCTGTATGAGATCCAAAATCTCAAGCATGCTAAGGCCGAGATGAAGGAATTCAAGAGGTTCACCTTCGACACCAGAAGTTTCAATCCATATGACCTAGATTTCCTAGTAAACGACCATTGTGTGAGAGAGCATCATCCTTGGATCCAAGGGGCATGTCATTGGCTTGAGGAAGACCCATGGAGATACTGTTATCACTTCTCAAGGCTTAATGAACCTGTCAACATAACTGTAGAGTGGTTGGCAAAGCAGAAGGCAGCAACATCCCAGAGAGCAGCATCATCAGCAATAGTAGAGGGTAGCAGACCTGCGCTTAACAAAGGCAAGAGGAAGGTTGCAGATAGTGCAGAGGTGGAGCAAAGCTTCAAGTTCAAAGAAGACCCACCTATGTTGAGAGCAGCTTTGGAGATTGAGGTTAAGAGGTGACAGGAGGATTTCACAAAGGCAGAGGGAGAAACAGAAACTGGAGAAAGCAAAAAAGGAGTTGCAAGAGTTGAAGCAGCAACTCAGGGAAGAACAAGAGTTGCGAAGAAGAGAGAAGAAAGGGTAGTAGAAACAATAACAACAGGAGGCACAATATGCATAGATTGGTGAAACTGCACCCATACAGGTTATTGACTCATCCGAGCAGCTGGCATAGAGAAGATAGGGTGAGTCATCGTATGAGAAAGACTTTGCTCAAGAGATTGAACAGATGCTAGAGCAAATGGACACGGATATAATTAAGCTAGAGTTAGATCAAGAGATTGACCTCACACCCTAGGACCAAGAGGTTTCCCCACCAGCTTCACCAGATCCAAAAGTAGAGCAAGTCCCAAGTTATCAAGGAGACACAAAAATCCTTGAAGACAATCCAGAAGTGGAGATGCACAACATATCTTTCGATGAGTCACAACACAGAGTTTGGGAGTCACGCAAAGTGCCTACTCTGGATGTCCATGTATCCCCTGTGCAATTTGAAGAGTCAGTGATTGTATTCGATGTGCGCAGACATCCAGCTGCATTGGCCAATTCTACCAAAACATATGCTGAAGCCACTAGCTCGAGTGTTAGATTCTTGATAGCTGAGAATGAGAGCATGGATAAGGAGTTACAAGTGGCTAAGTAGGGAGGAGAACATGTCACAGCATCCGCCAGAGTAGAGTTGAGGAGAGTGATACTAGATGAAGTATCGTCTCTCGAGGTAGTCATGCAGAAGCTATACTTTAGATTCGTCACTATGCATAAGTCAGTTGTCCATCTCAATAGTTGGCAGCAGCGCTGTGGTAGGAGAGCACGCATATTTTTAGCTCTACACACTGTTGTCGATCACATGCAGATATGCACAATGAGGTACAAGGAGCCCCATTTCACTTGCCAAAGATGATGAAGCCAAAGGTGGTACAGTTGAAGGCACGCATCCGGAGTCAGATTTGGAACTATGAAGAACTCCTATAGCTCATCACTAGTTTATACGATTCACATGCACGGGTGTGTAGGAGCATGGATATCATTGTGCACATGCATGCAATCCCATCCATTAGCACACTCATCGAGGCGAAGTCAAAGAACCAAGTCCGACTAGAGTTTGACATGTACTTTAATCAGTTGATGTGCATAGCCACCAATGCAGACTTGTAGATGAGCGCAGACACTATGCATCAGTATGTTGCTGGTCTGGCTACACTCAAGACTATGATGCGCATGTTATCTGACAAGTTGGACAAAGGTGCCAAATCAGTGTACCCGGATGCAATTGAGGCAAGAGTTCACTTTTAGAAGGATGTCACCACTGAGTGTGAAGACACCATAATAGACTATCAAGCTTGGAATTAGTTTGCCACTGTCGATCATCGCAAGGATGTCAAAGAGTTAGTCTTCCCACAACTGTCTGAGTCTTAGTGATTTCTTGCATGGCCTACTCAAGCCTATTTTTGTCTCACATGGGTACATGTGCAGATTGTAATGTAAACATGTTGTAAAAGTGAAAGACCAAGTGTCAATAGTAGAATGTAACAGTCATGTGTAAGTTGAAGAGTCATGAGGGTAGGTGAAGAGTCACAAAGGGGAATGTCAAGGGTAATCCCACCCTTTGCTATTTATAGAACCTTATAGCTCATCGTACATGATTTTGGGAGCCAATATTCCTATAGGTATAACTTAGAGAAATCTTGGAGTGTATTGTAACGAGCCTTGACTTCTCCATAGTGTAGAGCTAGTACATCTCTTTGGAGGAGCAGGTGGCAACAACTATAATGTTTCACTAACGGGGCTAGTCGTTGTCATGGTTGTATGTATGATTGGATCTTTCATTATTTTAATATAATAGAGCCAACACGTTTCATGCATATATTGTTATTGTAGTTCGGCTATCCTGGTTACTTTAATGATGTATGTAGCTTTAATTTATGCATGTATGTATGGACTATTTCGTATGTGTTTGTATGAATCTTATTGAAGCGTGTTATTGGTATAATCCATCATTTTGTATCGTCAGCTATCTTGCTTTCCATCTCGTGATGTCTTTCTGCTCGTGTGTTCCCTTTCAAGCTGTGTGATATCATAGGCTTCTAAGGGGCGCACTCCTCTCCCCTTCCATGTATTAGAGCCTTTCCTGCACCAACCTTGACTTGCTGCAAGGTCACACCCTTGCTTCCAACAAGTACATCTTACTCACCTCTGTGCACAACCACAGTCAATGCGATATTGTACTACCCATTGTTGGGAATCCTTCTCCAAACGGTTTGAGGTCTAGTTGGGACTTCTTTCTAAGGAGATCCCTTGACATGTTGGAGGGTCCAACACCATCAACATTTTTGGTGCTAGAAGGAGGGTCAGATGACAAGGTGAGTCCTCACATCTTGCTTTGAATCTTTACACATCTATCACAGATATCGTTGTAATGAACCCTTTGTGATGTTTGCCCAATGCATATCCCTTTGAAATCACAAATGAGTTTTTTGATCACTTGTCTAAAATCACATATGATGGTTAAGGTGAAGTGGCTTAGCCTAAACACTTACATGATTTCCTTGCATTCGTGGAGGTTGCAGAAGAGTTTGATGAAGTAGAGGTCAACATGCTGCTTGCAACCACACTTCGCGAATCCCCACAACGATGGTGCCGCAACCTACCTCAGAATTGCGTGCACTCATTTAAGCACTTCTTTAATCTAATTGAATGTGTTTTCCATAATTTTGATCCTAAAGCTCTTGATAAGAAAATGTTAAAACCATGGAAGGCCTCGCATGAATCTCTTATGGATTTTTGGCAACGCTTCTGTTTACTCATGTTTGAAGCTCCAAAAAGTCAGATGAAATTCCAATATCTCATGGACAGATTTGAATATTGCCTTACCAAATCACTCTATCCCAAAATGAAGTTAAAGTTCAAACCCCGCTCAACATACTTCGGTGATGGAGCTACACAATCACAAGTGAACACAGTTGCTGCCACAAGTGATTGTCCGCCTTCCCCTCATCAAACAGATCCACCCTTGTAGAGTGATGTGGGAGAGCATGCACACACTTTTGTTCAATTGTCACAACCTCCCATTGTCACCACTCTTAATTTCTATGTAGATTTGGTTGGGAAGCCCATGGGTTGTCATACACACTTGTTACCTCAACCTATGTCTTCGCATTCTGCCAATCCTCTATATTGCACTGTCTTGTGTTCTTTCGTTCCAGACTCTACACCCATTTTGAACGAGGATCAATCCATTGACAGAGTTGGTGTTGCACAACCAACATGCACTGTCATTTACAATGAGTATGACTGGGAATGTGAACATCAACTCGTGGTGAAGGATGACCTCCTTCTGTCCGCGCCTCCTCTGCTTTTTCCTGACATCTTTGGTGATTCTGCCATCTCTGATTTTCCTTGTGTAAATTCATCTACGGGTGCATCTACTTTTGATCATTCATAGAACACACCTGATTTCATTCCATCATCTTACAACAAAGAGGACAAATTCTTCATTGAAAATCCACTCAATTTTTCATCTGCCTTTTTTGGAAATGCAGAGGGTGAACATTATTGCTTCTCATTGACCCCTCTGTCTAATTCATCAGATCATGAGGATGTCAATGAACTCATTTATTTTTATGGCTGTAGTTGTCATGATCTATTTACTCCCATATTCTATCACGATGTTGATTCTATCATTGTTGATCTTTCAAGGCCACATCTTTATGATGATCTATCTGTCGATAAAGTTGAAACCTCGTAGGTTGTTGAGGCACTTCAGCCCAAGTTGATGGTTATGTCAGGTCCACACTGTCCTGAGGTTGGTTTTACTTCCGATCAGGAAATTGCTGGAACACCCAAGGCTCCTCATCACTCATCTGTATGCATTTAAGATCAATCCAACACACAGATTTCGCTTCCTCCACTTGAATCACATGATCCCATCGCTCATGCATTGGAGGAATCTTACACAGCAAGCACACTTGCGAGACGTAAGTTATCTATTTTTCTCATGTTTGCTTGCATATCATAGTCAAGAGAGTGCATATGCTTAACATCTGCACGCAATGTATCACAACACCATGGCAAGTCCATAGAGTGCTTGTCTTGCGCTTTCACTTTTTTCTTTTCTGTGGACGCATTTAAACTCAGAGTGTGTTTGTCTTCATTGTTATATCTTTCATGTTTGTTGGTTCGCTTGACTATGTTGTTTGTGAACCATGCCTTCACCAACATGGGTTAACCAATGCACCAGTGGCTGCATTCGAAATGTCACTTCATGTGAGAAAACCCATGCACTGTTAGCTTAGGAGTAGGAGTAGTGTTTGCTTTTTGTTTTGTTTTCTTCATTTGTTTATCTATTTGTTTGCTTGCCTACTTTCTTTGCTTACTTGCCTTGCTTTTTCATTTGCTTCTGCTATTTGCTTCTTCTTTTTTTTCTTGTTTACGTTTGTAGGTTAGTTTCGCATGAAACAGTGTATGACTCTTGAAACAAGCAAGGTAAAGTACAAGGGGACTTGTACAACTATCAATACTTGGTTATCTACCATCCTCTCTCTTTATGTAGAACTTTTTGTCTTCAATCAATGGTACACCAATGGAAAATATGATCTGTTTTAAGTGAACCTTGGTGAAAACACAATGCTTGTGCGCTAACTAGTACCACCTACTTTAGTCGATTGTTTTGGGTTAACCCTTGGCAAATCAATTAAGTAGAGTAAGGTGAGGGGGAAAACCTTAACAAGTATGTTAGAGGTATATATAAAATACTTCTCTGAAGGAAAAGCCTCTTCTACTCTCAATAAGTCGGGTCTCTGAAATAAATAAGTGCTTATGCACAGTTCATGAAAAAATGAAAAATGAAAAAATGAAAATGTGAAAATTTTTGAAAAAAATGAGTAAGGCAAAATAAGAGAAAGGCTTCCTACGCAGAGGGGTGATGCAAGTAACTCCACCAGGGTACTGACCAGGCTCGCTGGCAGTGGAGCGATGCTTGCGTTCCTACGTGAATTCGTCGAGGTACTGTCCAGGTTTATTGGCAGCGGAGAAACACCAGAGATGAAACTTAAACTCTGACTATCATACTACTTGTGCACCAATATACCCCTCATCCCCAATTGAAACAACTAAGTCTTGGAATGTGTGTTGACCGATCAAGAGCATGGCAGGTGCTACATCTTTCAATCAAGCTAGTGTGGAAACCAAGATGATCAGAGAATCAAACAATACTTCCGGATGAATTAGACTTGCTTTTCACAAAACAAGGTCCATTTAGAGAGCTAGAGTTCTACCAATGTATCGCCAAGTGTTGTAATAGCTACAACACTTTCCAAATTTTTTCCTTAACTTAATTTTGGAGCCTCCCTAGCAACCAACTTTAGCATCATGTCTTGCACTGACATGTACTTATGCTTCAGTTGAGTCTTAGTGGCTTATCAGCTTATGTTTGCTAGCTTGTTTTCCTTCCACCTGCAAGCTGACATTCTAGAACTTTGTCATTTTCTAGTTGTTATGCTCACATGGAAAATTGCACAGAACTAGAGGAGAACCAACCTTCCTCTCCAGAAATGTTCAGAGCATGCAGGGAGCCTTCCCTTTGGAAATTGCACAGACAGCCCATCACTGGGCTTGCTCTAAAAAATTGAGCAGTTCTGGCTAGCATCCAGGTCTTCAGTCTATAAATTGTGCAGAGCGTGAGGGGCAACTAGACCAGATCAACCTAGAAACTACATAGAAGTCACTCCAAGGCTTGCAGTCCGTTGCATGTGCTCCCAAGTTGACCTGTTCCCCACAGGACTGAGCAATATTGATTTGCATGCATGGATTTCTTTTCCCGAAAAAAAAGAAAAAAAGCAAAAAGCAAAGAGCATCACTAGATTGTAAGGATCCATTTTTAGCAGTTGAGGATTACATGCAAAAATTGTTTTAGAAACCTCCCACCAAGTGTCACTTTTTCCTAGATTTGTGGCATGCGTGTCATAAGCCTCGATCTTATCAAAACTATTTATTTGATGCTTCAGAGCTCATTCTTCACTTCAATCTTGGACCTCTAACATCCCACATTGCATCTAGGAGTATTCGGCACACTCAGCTCAACTTTTTCCATGTAAGTTCGCTTTTCATGTGTTTTGTTTCTTTTTTGTCGCTTTTTGTATTTCGGTTTGTGTGAGCATTGTTTGCTTGGTTTTGTTGAACACTTGTCGTTTTAATGCATGTTAGCTTGTAGAAGCAATGTTTCAAGTTTTTCATTGCATCTCACTATTGTCACATGCATGACATTGTTTCTGCACTAACGGTCACCATTGCGATGACTCGCTTCACACACTTGTTTTCTTGTTTACTGAATCCTACACTCACTATTTTCATGTGTGATCATTCACTCTTGTTTGCACTCAGTTTGCACATGCATTCAACCTTTTCATGTTTTCAGTCGCCTGTTGGTGGGTCCAAGCTGCCTTGGCCCGGAATTTGCCTTGGTCAGCTTGCACTATGCATTTATGAGAGTGAAGACTTTTCCTTCCTCCCAAAAATTTTGTAGAGCTTGCCCAAAACTGGCCTCCAGGCTTGCTCTACACAATTCTGAGAGGCACTACCCTGCTGGCCCTGAGAATTGCGTAGATGCATTTGACCTGGTTGCAGTCATTGCTAACTTAAACTACGAATTGTGTAATTTCAGTCCTCAGTAGACCAAGATGGGCTGTGCTCTGCATAGTTTCAGCAGTCAGTCAGCCTATTGACAGTCCAGGTTGTGTTCTGCATAGTTTTGGCAGTGAGTCTCCCAACCTTCTAGTGAAAATTGTACAAATCTTCCATTCAGTCACCCAAGTGTGTTCCATGTTAGTTCTCAAGTTGTTTTTGGTTTTCAACTAGTAGATTGCTTGTAATGAGTGTTGCTTTGTCTCTAGGTATCACAAGTGTTCGTCAGTCTCTCAGCAATACAAGTACAATGGCTTCCAAGAGAGCAAGGTCAAAGGACACCGTTGAGAGTGCAACTGGAGATGCAGTTGAGCAAGTGTCTATGAGCTTGCCCATCTATGAAGACACTAATTTGTTCATAAACAAGGATATCAAGATTAAATGGCATGATATCAATGAAACATTTTCAAGCACATTTGATGAGAATCTGGAAGACCACAAGGTCTATGTCAATATACACAAGTTTGGTTTCTACCGAATTGCATGCAGTTATCCTGTGTTTCCATGCGCGGACATGATCCACTAGATTGTCTCGCATATTGATCCAGAGACAATGGTGTTGAGCAGTGTCAATGGAACACAACTTGCTACCTTCAGGGCAAAGGACTTTCAAGAGATGTATCACTTGTTGCAGCCAGTGATCATGATGGATACACCCTTCACCAGACCCAACAACAGTGCAAACTCAAGGGACATCTTGAAGAGTTGGGTGAAAGAGCCATCCAAGTTCAGGACAACACCCAACCAAGTGTACAAGATAGGGATACTACGAAAGGCATATCAACTCTTGGTCATCTTTGCATGCCACTTATACAGCCAAGAGAGCATAGAGACCTTCCCACAGAGTTGGGTGATTGTGTTCGATCAGATGGCGAGCGAAAGAATACCTTTCAACTGGTCTGACATGTTGGCTCTCAGGTTGAAGGAACAAGTGACAGAATCCTGACATCCTCCCAAGGGTCAGAAAGCGAGGATATACATGTTCACTTACATACTTGATGCAGTTTGTGCCCGTTAACAGTTCCCAGGCTTGGGTTGGGCATGGACACATTCGGAAACCTCTTTGCACACTTATTGTAAGTTGTTCTCTGAATGCAGCTTCTGTGGAGTTATCATACAACTATAAGACCACTTCGTCACCCCGGTGTATAAGATGATCTTTGAGCAGGATCCACCTTACATGTTGCAGGCAGTGATGGAGGCATTGATTAACATAGTAGATTGGTATGCCTCACCCCTTGGAACCTTCATACGGATGTACAATGCGGAGAAGGCTTTGCATGTTTTCCTGAAGTTTTCCATGGATAAGTTGGTCATGCAAGAAGTTTCATATCACATCTCGATAGGGTTATCATCGAGTTTTCATAGGAAGAAGAAGGCACCTTGGCCCGCTCTTCCTTTGTGGATCGGGTTGTATGAGATCCAGAATCTCAAGCATGCCAAGGCCGAGACGAAGGAATTCAAGAGGTTCACCTTCGGCACTAGAAGTTTCAATCCATATGATCTACATATCCTAATAAAGGACCATTGTATGAGAGTGCATCCTCCTTGGATCCACGAGGTGTGCCATTGGCTTGAGGAAGACCCATGGAGATACTATTATCACTTCCCAAGGCTCAATGAACCAGTCAACATAGCTATAGAGTGGTTGGCAAAGAAGAAGGCAACAACATCCCAAAGAGAAACATCATCAGGAGCAGTAAAGGGCAGCAGACCTATGCTTGACAAAGGCAAGAGGAAGGTTACAGATAACGCAGAGGTGAAGCAAAGCTGCAAGTTTAAAGCAGACCCACTTGTGTTGAGAGAAGCTTTGGAGATTAAGGCTAAGAGGCGACAACGTGACAAGAGGATCGCGCAAAGGCAAAGGGAGAAACATAAGCTGGAGGAAGCAAAAAAGGAGTTGCGGGAGTTGAAGCAGTAACTCAGGTGTTATCACCAAAAAATTGATCATATAGCCGAAATTACTAGATGGATCGAAGTACACCATGTAAAGCCAATTTTTCCCTAGTAAAATTGCTTTCACTGTGAGAAATTACCTAATAAACCACCTTTATTAAGTAATTTATGTTAAAACCATGGAGAATAACTAAATAAATCACTATTTATTTGATTTTCTTCTAGGAATAATTACTTAAACCATTTTTTAATTATTATTCCTTGTTAAATTTGACCCAATCATGAAAAATAAATAGGTAAATCATTATTTATCTTATTTTTCTCTAAGAATAACTAATTAATCATTAATTAATTACTATTCTTTGTTAAATTTGACTAAATCCCTTAGGAATAATTAAATAAATCATTATTTGTTTATTATTCCCTAACTAATTCCTTGAGATATAAATAAATAATTTATTTATTTATTATTTCTAAATAAAAGTTTAAATATTTTTTCCCTCCTAAACAAATATAATACAATATTCCAGGTGGTTATTCCAAGAATGGGATCAATAATATTGTATTATTGCTCATTATTCAAGGATAACTCATTTTTTTTTTTATAAATATGAGGGTTTTTCATTCATTATTCACTTTTGATTATTTTCATTGTTGCACTCACTGTTGTAACTATGATTATTTTCATTGTCGCACACCATATTTTTGTTGGGTTTATGCATTATAGAGGAGAGAGACTCTACAGAAGCTGAAGAGGTTTAAGGATAGCCAAGAACCCATCCCATAGAGTGGGGCTAGTAACATATATTTGTTCCCTTCATAGGTGTTATAATAAAATCATTCTTTACATATCTGGTTTCCATTGGATGTTTTGGGGTTATTACTCTTTATTTCACTGTTTAACTATGATTGCAGTATAGATCAGAATTTTGGCAGGTTTTGTTTCTATCAATAGTTGCAAATCTACAATGTTTACCAGTCATTTCGATTTTTGAGATCATTTATCATCCTTGATCTTAAGTGGGTTTTTTTCATACATCATTGAGAAGAAAACACTACAACAAATTGGCGACTCTATTGGGTTTTATACTTCAGATCCAAAAACCTAGGTGACCTTTGGTTTTCAGCTTACAGTTTTTTCTTTTTTTCAATTCTATTAATGTTTCCTATTGTTTTAACCCTAGATCTGATAAATTTCTGACTTCTGTAAGATTTCTAGTCATTTCCGCAGGTCACAGGAACCAGTCGCAGCAAAGGCGACACTTTTTTTTTCTAAATTTGCAGACCGGGAGTCTCAGAGCAAAAACTACAGTTTTCAGCCCAAAAGGTGCGATCTGGGCTCCAAAACAAAACTTTCTGCCCAAAAAGTGTGATTTCATCAAAAACCAGGTTAAAACCTACGATTTCTAGGTTTTAGGGTTTTTCTCAAATTTGTTTCTGGGTCTTTATGAGAGTTGTATGTTAGGTGTCTGACCTTTGTCTCTTCCCGCTTAGGCCTTGAACCATTCAGTTTTACTCGTTGAAGTCAAATTTAGCCTCCCTTAGGGCTTCTAGTACACTTCCGCCTTTCTAGGAGGAGTTTAGTTGAGTGAGAAGTTTGAGTTTTTGTAGCACTTTCAGCCACATTTTCCAGATCTGTAACCTTTTGTTTCAGATCTAATAAGATAGGTTGTTACCATCCATAGTTTCACATTCAAACTAGTTTGGTCATTCCCTTAGGGTCCCATCGGTTGCCCTAGGTGTTTCACCCATCTCCATATCTTTTTGCAATGATCTTCCCCTATGGTTTTTCATTGTTGTTGCACCACTTTCCAGCAGCTTAGAGTCACTTGATCCCAGTCACATCGACATTCAGATCTCTTGACCGTTTCAGTGTATTTTCCATCGGTTTAGCCACCTAGCAGTATAGTGTTTGCAAACTTAGTTTGGGTGGGGTTTAGTTAATTGTTTTGTTGTTTATTTTCTGTTATTTATTTCAATTTATTTGCAGCAAGCTTTTTTATTTTTTACAAACATGATCTGGGCTTAATCAATTAATACACTTGCACACACAAGCACACCTTAAGCGAAGGGCGCTTGGTTTACACTGCCAAGCCAAGACTTAACATAATAAATTTATCTCACCACATCAGAGACAAAAGATATATTGTTGATCTCCCTTCACCATTTCCGTGTTCCATGTGTCCTACCATCATTTCACCACCAAGGCATGTGTCGTGGAGATTATTAGGCCTTCACCCTCAGTTTCTACTTGGGTGTATTACTCCTCCCCGTCGGGTTTGAGTTCATAGCCCTCTGAGTCCCCATCCCGACTCTTCTCCTGGTCCTTTTGATTCCTCATCTGATTCTGAACCTCCTTCACTGCATATTGTCACCATGTCTGGACCCACAGCTAGTGCAGGAACCCAAACTGGTGGTGGCTCCAGTAATATACCGGTGGTCACATCAGGAAAAATATTCTCGGGAACCGTTTCGGCAGCCCCCATGCTCCCCTTTATGGTTGGGTTAAGTCTTCTAGATCTTAACTAGTTGATAAACAACCCCATACACCATGATGTTGGTTGGCTCTCTATGCCGACTAAGCTTCCCTCAAACATCCCAAAGTTTGAGGGTATTGCTGGAGAGGATTCTACCAACCATGTTCGATCCTTCCACATGTGGTGTTCATCCAAATCCATAACCGATGAATCCATTCGTCTTCAGCTCTTCCAACGCGCGATCACTGGAGACGCTGCAAAATGGTATGTAGACCAGCCCTTCACCTCTCATTCCGTTTCACGATGCTTGCTAAAGTGTTCTTATCATATTTCCAGTTACCTCTCCGATATGACATTGGCACTGATATTTTGACCACATTCTGTCAATCCTCTGCTACTCGCCTTTTTGACCATGTTCAAGAGTGGCGTCAAAGGAGGAGCACATGTCGTGCCCCACCTTTCAGAGACCATGTTTATCTAGATTGGTTTCTCAAGAGCCTTTTATCCCCCATCAGGAAAGATGTCGCGTCCCATTTTCCTCATACCAAGGAAGAAGCTCTCCAGACCGCTTTGAGATATGATTTGATTTATGCTCAATCAGGTTATGTCTATACCATTATTCCAGACCTCCCTCATCCTAACAATGCTAATGCACCGGGGGCATCTCACGCCACTGATGGTATAGTTGGATCCATTTCACACTCTTCACCATACACTTAACAGAGTTATGGCTATCTATAGGGGGGCACCAGTTCCTCCTGTTAGATAAACTTGACTCGGGATAGAGTCAAATTTGACAAGATAAAAGTTGATGGTTTTGGGGCACATGGTATTGTGCACCCATAGTATTTTGCCCGCGGTATTATATGTAATGGATCTTATAAAAGGCTAGAAGGACTTCATTGTAAAGTAGGCCTAGAGGTGAGCGATGAAGGCTCACTTGGTCGGATTGGCTAGGGTTTTGGCCAATGCTAATGAGATATCATTAGGTTGGGTTTTTCCCTGGATTTGGGGTTTTCCCAGATAAACATGTGTGTTTATGTGTTTATGGTTGTTGCTGGTTATTTTTATATTTATTCCTTTCGGTAATTATTTATGTTATACAATCAATTTCTTAACAATTGGTATCAAAGCCAGATATTGGCTTCAAAGGGATTCTTTGATGCCAGGGGTTTATAGGGCCTGAAGAGATCAATGAGCCTTTTACAGATCTGGGTCTGGAAAATAATGGTACAAGATTTGTGTATGAAAGTATTGTATAAATATATATATCTGAAGAAGGTGGATTTGGTCAGACGTGATCCAGAAAAGGGTTGCTGGTGCCGTGGCTATGTTTTTGGGTTTTCCTGTATCTGCACGTCTCCTCACATGCTCAAGATGTAAGTAAATTACTCCGATTGTCAGATGTCATTGCAACCGTTGTCGATGGTGGAGTGCCCTACAGGAGGAAATCTATGGGCACCATGATGAGATCGCCATGATCATAGTGCAGCATTACCAGCTAGCGGCATGGGCTAAGTGGTGTCGCGGACTGCCCCGGCTTGTGGCCTGCATGAGGCAGATGCGGTATTTTTACATGGAGATCGGTTTTTCACTTTGAGAGCTCTGTTATCCCCTTCATGGGCCGCATCACACCCTCGGACGCTTACAGAATCTGGAAGCGCAACGCGAACCTGAGGGCCGACACAACACTGGCAGGGTTCGATGGGTTCAAGATACAGAGGGCAGATCAGACCTTCTTGTTTTTGGTTGAAGGCAGCGATGATGGGAGAATCGCGCCCGGGTCATTGCTCATGTCGGGACACAAGGAGAAAGAGATCATGAATGCGTTTGAGGATGCCAGGGCTGTTGTGCAACAAATTCTCAAGGAGGCTAAGAGATCGAACCCTTCTCTCCCGTGGTCGTCTCTGGAATTGCGGGTTTGGACACTTCTATGAACGAGATCTAGCATGGAGTTAATGGAGGTCGATGGGAGTGCATGACCTATGGAAATAGATTTGAAAGAAAAGAGAGGCGGTGATGCCCTGATGAAAGATGCTTCCAACAAGCGGTTGTCGAGGAGGCTTTCGTGGCATATATTTTGTTGATTACACGCAAAAAAAAAAAAAATGAAGTTGAGGAGTGACAACTCAAAAATTGTAGTCAAGCCAGATTTTGTGATTGTGTTGATAGTGCTTTTGAGCCCAATAGGCAACCATGGTTAGATACCAGCATATGCATTAATCATGGATCAACGAGCAAATCAAATTGAGAGAGGATGGGTCAGAATAGCAGGAGCAAAAAAAAAAAAATTAATGAAGTCAAAATTATTGCATGTAAATGGGCATACTACTGTAAGACCTGGTAAGGCATGTGTACCCCTGGATAATCACTAGTAAAGTCTGGTTAGACCTAGGTGATAGGGGGGATGTCGGGTTAACAATACCCTGGGTAAAAACTCTGATGGGGGTAAGGGCTAGAGTGAACGGGATTGTCTCACTTAGCAGGTTTGGCTGGAGTTAGACAAGGAACCCCAAGTCAAGTTTAAGGGGGGATTTGTTAGATAAACTTGACTCGGGATAGAGTCAAAGTTGACCAGATAAAAATTGATGGTTTTGGGGCACATGGTATTGGGCACCCATAGTATTATGCCCATGGTATTATATGTAATGGAGCTTATAAAAGGCTGGAAGGACTTCATTGTAAAGTAGGCCTGGAGGTGAGCAGTGAAGGCTCACTTGGTCGGATTGGCTAGGGTTTTGGCCAATGCTAATGAGATATCATTAGGTTGGGTTTTTCCCCAGATTTGGGGTTTTCTCGGATAAACATCTGTGTTTATGTGTTTATGGTTGTTGCTAGTTATTTTTATATTTATTCCTTTCGGTAATTATTTATGTTATACAGTCAATTTCTTAACACCTCCAAAATTTAAGCCCCTCCTGCTAGCAACATGTTTCCAGGGCCCCAACCCATCTACCAAAATGTTGCTCCTTCTTATGCACAGCCTGGCGCTCCAGCACCTCAAGCATTAACGTTGCAACATCCCATGCATCCTCAACCCCAGCAGCCACCGTCCCCTCAGGGCAAGGTGTTTGCATAGCAGAGTGATACCAATCCCCAGAATTCGAAGAAAAAAAATAAGGGGAAGGGTAACCAAGGTAACCAGCTTAGTGAAGCCCAGGGGAACTAGCCTAACACCAACAACCAGCAACAGGGCGGCCAACCCAAGCAAAACAAGGCTATTCGTACGAATAAGCCTTGTGCATGTTGTGGTGTACATGGCCACTACACACATGAGTGTCCCCTTTTACCCTAGATGCGCCAAATATGGGAAGCTCAAGCAGTTTCTCAAGGTCAACAATCGCCTCAGAATCCTGTGCCACCTCAACCAGCTGTGCTCACAAATCCTTTCCCTCAGCAAGGATTTGTTGCTACTCAACCCTAGCCAAGTCAAGTAGCCCACCTCCCCCAACCTTCTGGTCTTGATGACTACCATATCCTGATGATGAACTCTGATGAGGTTAACCCCTCCAATATCAACCTACAAACTTGGTCACGTCAATATGACAAGCCCTCCACTTTGTCAGCTGCTGAGTCCAAAACCAAAGTGTCTGTTGAGCCTCTTACGACACCAAATGGTCCTTTACAGATCCCTCAACCCAAAGTTGAGGCCATTCCCAAGATCCCAAAGGGACCATTATGTCGTAATGCGACTTCTAACAGAGTTGCCCATACATACAGTATAGTAGACGACTTGGCACAATCACCTACCGCCATGTCGACACTGGAAGTCCTCCAATCGTGCCCTTCCCAAAAGAAGGCTCTACTAACTACCTTGGGTGCAGTGGATCCTTTCGACGATCGCTTTATTATCTTCCTGGTTGATACATCAGAGCACCCCCCATTACCTTCATCTGTTGCTTTCTAGATACCAGTTAGAGTCCGTAATGCCATCATCTCCAGATGCATTATTGACGAAGGCACATCCACCTATGTGATGTCCGCTACTGTTTGGAAACAACTCAAGTCACCCGAGTTGTCCCCCTCCACCATCACTTTGCGTGCGTGGGATGGATACTCTTCCCAGCCCCTTGGCATGTACTGCAACTGGCCAGTGACCCTTATGGGCAAGGTTGTCCATGTCGATATCGAAGTCATTTATGCCCCTTTGGATTACGACATCCTCTTAGGTCGTAGTTACACATATTCCATGTCAACTATCGCGTCTGTTGTGTTCCACAATATGTGCTTCCCCCATGAAGGGAAGATCATTACCATTGATTAGTTGACTTACTATGAGCTGACATCTATGACCTCCCCCGAGTCCATCATCTCATCGATGTCCGACAACCAGTCTTCAACTCCTTGCACCAATATCTCACCCAGAGTCTATAAGGATTCCTCATTGTTGGGTGCCTTCCCTGGTCCTCCCCCTCCCATTTCTGAACCTACTTCCATGAGTGTTTGCATGTTACAAGTGTCGCGGGCTGCCCTTAAGCAGTCTGCCACACCTGATCAACAGTCAGGTCCTCAGCATCCTGTTGTTCCTCTTCCAGATGAACCCTCTAGACACACTCCCCCAGGACCTCCTCCATTTGTGGGTGCCTCTCCTATGTTCCCATCAGGAACAGTTCCACCAAGTGTCAACCATCCAGGAGCTATTCCGCTGGGACACTATCCCGCTGGCCAGATACCTTTCTTATTTCCCCCTCCCGGAATTTTTTCTGTACCTGTCATGGCTTCCCTGGTCCTTTCTAACATGACTCTCGAGATCCTAGTATGGTACATCGACCCCCCTACAAACATTCCTCTTGGTCGGCCAAGGCCTTATCATGCTTTGACCCCTCTTCAACTGGTCCCTACAACCCCTGTCACTGCTCTAGTTCCACTGTAACCTCAACAAGAACCCACTCTATGTGACAACATCTAGATGGGGGGTAAAGCCAAGAGGAAACAACCTAAGGACAAGGCTACCCAAGCTTCTCCAGGCCCCAAAGCCTTAAAGTTGTCACATCCATGCGCTTTGTGTGAAGTCGTTGGGCACGCCACCAATAATTGTCCTAAACTTCCTCGACTCAAACCTTTTGTTCATGAAGCGTTCCTTGAGTAAAATATTCTAGAAGTCCATGTTAACTTACCGGTCTCGCCTAAGAAACTCAAAACATTGCACACAAACCACCCTTGTGCCCTGTGTGATCATCATGGTCACTATTCCCATTGTTGCCCTCGTCTCAATGAATTTCGCAATTGCCTTGGAGTGATTCACGAATACGAGGCCACTCATAGTGGATCATCTACTCCTCTACCCATGGATTCTGGTACCACTAGTCAACCAAAACAGGGAGACTCTGGCCCCACTATTGTGATCCCTCCCCCCGATGTTGAGATGATGGACACCATGGTCCACATTCTTTAGCTGTCGTCATCCTTGAGTTCCTCACCGGCAAACCTTCCTGAGGTTGCTGCATGCATTTATATCAAACCTTTTTCGATAGAATCCGAGGTCTCAACATCAGTAGAGCCTTCGTTTACCAGCCCCTCATCTACCATTCATGACGATGCGTATGTGAACCTTATTCCTCAGGTTGATGCACCAGGTAATGCCGTCGCGTCATGTAGTCAGTCTTCCTCCCATCTGCCCATCTCCCAGCCTGATGAGGACACCATGGAAGCTATGTCTACCCCTGATTACCCCTACCCTCAAGTAAGGGGTCATTTCTTCAAGAGGATTTTGAAGGCCATCTCCTTCCTAATTCTCCCACTGCGCTCTACCTCCAAAAATATGGCTCACAACACATCCCTTTGATTTGCGTGTCTTTATTTCTGCCATGTAGTTAGGTAGATTGCATCATCTCATCCATTGTCTTTGCACCTTTCAGATGGATCCATCATCCACACCATATATCGGCCATGCCGATGGTGCGATTTGCTTCTCCCAGAATCTAGCCTTGGTAGCCTCGGCCATTTTTACCCCCTTGTATACGTTATTCCTATCAAACGGCGTGTGCATTGGATCTGCCACCAATAATTAGGCCGAATATGATGCAGTGATAGGTTTATTAGTCGATGCCCTCACTCATCGGATCCTTCATCTTCATGTTCGTTTAGATTCCTTGCTACTTGTCATGCAATTGAATGGCGTGTATCATGTGCATAACCAAGTCCTATTTAGAAAATATCTACGCATGAAGCTATTGGTACGTGAGTTTGAAACCATTACTTTCTATCATGTGCCTAGAGCCCAAAATCGCTATGTATATACCATTACAAACAGCATTCTAGATTGGAATTTGTCACATGTATACCACAAAAGATAACAAAACAAATGGCGAACCATCATCGTCATATAAAATTCATAACCATATTATGTATCATATAAGTGTTTGGAGCCCATAACTCTGAATACATCCAGTACACCCATAGCATACTAGGGAGCACATAGGCCTTTACATCTCCTTTGGAGGATCTTGTGCCAAGTTGGGCTGAGATACTTGAATCCCTTTTTTGGGCACTTGGAAGACGATGGCACTCCACAAACCCCTCCTGCTAGGTGGGCATCATTCCCACCTTTGCATACCAAATCAGCATCCCATGCTTGGGGGCATGATGGTTTTCCCCTGGCCATCTTCTCAATTAAGTCTCAGCCTAGATCCCACCAAATCTAGGTATGGTCGATTATCCTCCCATTCCTTGGATAGTTTTTCCTACCGGCCTCTCCGGCGAGCCATATGCACATCGCATATCATAGACATTTGATACCATATCTTCAAATATTATACTCTATATCCACATAGTCCCCATGTTTGACTTTGTGGGTGAGGATGATTCTAGACCTCCTCTAGTAGTTCATTCTCATTTTCCTCTCCCCTTAATTCTTCATCAGGGACCATCATTCCAAGAAGCATTAAGGCCATCTTTAGACAAGTAAGGCCACTTTCTTGAAAGTTGTAGATCCCGATTCCGATGGTTGGTTTATCTGCTACGATCTTTGTAGCTTAGTTTGACAAGCTATCAATACCGTTGGAAAGCTCTCATCAAGCTCTTAATCGGTCTTCCTCAGTTTTTTCTGATTTGACACATCACCCGAAAACCATTTTTCCAAGAAGGTCACTTTGTCGTCTCTCAAAGTTGAAGTTCCTCTTAAAGCTACACTTGTACTTTGAGGTCCACCTCCTTTTAATACTTGTCGTACCATATGTCGATTTTCGTCATGAGTAACCATCATTTACTCATGTTTTCATGGTCCCCACTGGGCCTAGTCTATGTGGCAGCGTCATCAATTCACCCTTGCATTCTTTGAGTCTATTTCATGTCCCATCATCTCATGTCACAGTATTCCATTTACATTTGCATACCATTCATCCTGTGTTGCCCATTTTGGCCTCCAGTCATACTATCCCCATCCCCTTTGGAGTTGAGTCTGTTGCTATCAGGTCAACCATGCACTTTATACTCTGACAAGGGAAGTCGTCTGTTTGTCCCTCAGTCCCCCTTTCCCCGTTATCCCTGGTGTCAATCCATCAGTCACATTACTATTTTTCCTCGTGCTTTAGTTGAGTACCCTCATTGCCTCATCTATCGCGGGCCCTATTATGTTGACATCAACTCATTTATTCCAGAAGAACGGCCTAGAGGGCGGTGTATCTTGGTTCCAGCTTCCATTCTTATTCGGCACCTTGGATTGAGTAGAGGGTCTCATTATTGCCCTTTTACTTGGTAGTTTCATGTTCGTGATCCATACACTTGATGATCTAGTGATGCAACAGATTGTACCAGTGATTCCTGGGTGTGTGTGAGATGTTTCAGACCTACGCCTGGCAAAGGCAAGAGGAATGTTACAGATAATGCAAAGGCAGAGCAAAGCTGCAAGTTTAAAGCAGATACTCTTGTTTTGGGAGAAGCTTTGGAGATTGAGGCTAAGAGGCAACAACGCGACAAGAGGATCGCGCAAAGGCAGATGGAGAAACATAAGCTAGAGGAAGCAAAAAAGGAGTTGCAGGAGTTGAAGCAGTAACTCAAGGAAGAATAGGAGCTACGCAGAAGAGAGAAGGAAGCACAATAGGAATGGGAATAGCAGGAGGTGAAACATGCACAGATTAATGAAACCATGCCCATACAAGTTATTGACTCATTCGAGCTGCTAGCACATAGCAGACAAGGTGATCAGTCGCAGGAGCAGGACTTTGCTCAAGAGAGTGAACAGATGCTAGAGAAGATGGACATGGATATGGTTCAGCCAGAGTTAGATTAGGATATTGACCTCATGCCTCAGGACCAAGAGGTTTCCCCACCGACTTCACTAGATCCGGAAGCAAAGCAAGTCCCAAGTGATTAAGGAGACACACAAATCCTTGAAGACAATATGGAAGCGGGGATGCACAACATATATTTCGACGAGTCATAACATAGAGTTGTGTAGTCGCACAAAGTGCCTACTACATATGAATGCATGTATCCAGTGCGCAGTTTGAAGAGTGAGTCATCATATCCGATGTGCGTAGAGATCTAGCTGCATTGGACGATGCTACTAAAACATATGTCGAAGCCACCAGCTCGAGTGTTAGATCTTAATAGCTGAGAATGAGCAGATGGCTAAGGAGTTACAAGCGACCAAGCAGGGAGGAGAATAGGTTACAACATCCGCTAGAGTAGAGTTGAGGAGAGTGATACTAGATGAGGTATTGTCTCTTGAGATAGTCATGCATAAGTTGTACTTCAAATCCGTCATTGTGCATAAGTCAGTTGTCCATCTCAATGGTTGGTAGTAGTGCTATGTTAGGAGAGCATGCATCTTGTGAGATCTACACACTGTTGTTGACCACATGCAGATATGGACAATGAGGTACAAGGTGTTACACTAAAAAATGTCACCTTGACTACTTACAGTTAGTATGGCTCAAAATCAACAGTCATGCTACCCTCTTAGGCAAGTCTTATGCCTCTGTTATCCATCTCAAACTCAAAGAAGAGAGAAAGTCTTGTAAAAACTATGTTTATCTCTGGGGTCGCAGGTTCTCTCTAGCCTTACCTGCGGGGACGCAGGTCATGTTCACAAAAACTGCGTCCATGGACGCTCTGTATGTTAAAGGACAGGTGCGTCCTTCTGTAAAAGGCAAAATGCGCAAGTTTTATCTTGAAAAAGTTACTTGTGGTTACTTCTAGAACATTCTAGAGGTCGGTTTGATGAAATGGATGCGCCTCCAGTTGGTTCATGTATCTCTATTAAGAGGGAGCTTATCCCATCAATAAGGGAGCTATCCCACCCATAGAGGGGGATGATCCCATTGATAGTGGACCTGAATAACCTCTTTACAGCACTATAAATGAAGGCATTGAGCCAGAAGGAGGAGAGGTTGGAGCTATACATTTTCTTTGGGTAAATGCTGCAGGATTTAGGTCTTCCATTAGAACCTTTGTAAGGAGAGATTGTCTTTACATGATTCTACTTGGAAGTGGGTGAGCTTTGTCAAAGTAGAGGAAAACACTTGATGGACCCTGGGAGGAACTTGCACAACACCAAGGCCAGGTTGTAAGAGTTTCTTTGTTTCGTTATTAATACAAACTGGTTTATTTTTCTCAATAGCTTGTGTTAATGAGTTATTTCATGTGTTCCTTGGTCTGCATGTTGAATGTATGTTTTATTATATGAAATACAAGTGCTCGGTAATTGTTTGATTGTTTGTGGTTGCAGGAATTGACTTGAAGGAGGAGCTCATCCGGATTGGCAAGGACGAACTACAACAACAGCGTTTTGGAATAAGGTAAGCCTAAACACTTGTACTTTTCATGTTGTAAAAGGTATATTTAGAGAAAGATCACTCCATTTTGTCTTGTTTGTCGCTAGAGAGTGTAAACTCCTAGGGAGGTCAGTTGTGTCAGCCCAAATGACTTTTTCCGCCACGACAAATTGGCGACTCCACTGGGGAATCCATTAATGAATGAGTCTTTTCCTTTATATGAACTTTGCTTTGTGAAAATCATTTTTATTTTCTGGTTTTTGACTGTGAGAAATAGTATTTGGGTGGCTTAGCTTTAGATTTAGTTAGCTTTGGTTTTTCTTTCTTTTTCCAGAAGGACGCACTCTCTGTGTGTTGCACAGTGCGTCCTTGGACGCGCTGTTGTCGACTGCACAGTGCGGGCCCGCACCTGTGACAACGGGTGGCCTGCGTCTTCCTGTAAAAGTTAAGAAAATTCCATTTTTGCTTTAAATTGCTTTTAGATTTTGTTTTTCCTTAGTGTTTTCTGCCCAGATCCTTTAGTACCCTGTCAAGAATTCTCACCTGAACTGGTTTTGTGAGCTTTGAGTGTTTTAGTGGATTTCAACGAAGTTTAGACCTAGGGTTTGATTTTTTAATAGGTTCTGTAGTGACTTTGAGCTTAGAAAGTTGTCCAGCCTTAGATACCTCTGGTTAGTCAACCTTCTTAGAAGTCGGGCCTGTCGTAAAGTCTCCTTGTTTGAGCAACTTGCCATTTAAGTTGTTTTGGGTCAAATTTCGAATTGCTTGTTTATAAAGTGTTGATTTCCATTTTACAAAAAGAACAAAAAGATTAGAATTTTGTTTTGACTAGTTTTTGGTTCTGCAATAAGCTAGTCCTTGATTTGATTGAGATCAAGTAAAACACCTTAGAATAATCATTGTTAGTTTTGGCCTTGTTAGAATTGCTTAGAATAAATTTATCTTTAGTTTGCTTATGAGTGGATTTTCATAGATTTTGATAGTTGTTAAAGATTGCTTTTTGGTTATATTAGTTTTATTTGCTTTGTTAAAAGAAAAATACAAAAACATCTTCTTTAAAAGTCTTGTTTCAAGTAGCTTTTTGTTTTTCAAAGAAGAAAAGAGTTTTTTCGTGCATGTAAAGAGAAGTTATGTTTTTATGCTTGGAAAAGAAAATCGAATTGTTTCTTTGATTGTCTTCAATTAAGAAGTTGCTTTTATAAAGATTGCATTCTCTCAACTTTTTAGTTAAAACAATTCATCGAAAAAAGCAAAAGTAGTGGATAAATCATCCTAGGTGCATTTTGTAGTGGTTTCGAGTCGAGTCAACACACCACTAGTTTCACTTTCATCACCTTTTGACTTAAAGAACAACCTTAAAAGTAACGCTTAAATTAAAATTGATCTAGTAACTTTTATTTTCTAGGGTTCTGAAGCACCAACATAGCTTAGGCTAGGGTCTTGGAGTAGGTAAGTACTTAACTCTCCAAGACTACAAAACCAAACAGTTAGTCTATCTTGAGTAGAACAAATCCAATTGTTTCAGTTACATTCTGGGAAAGCTCCTCTTAAAGGAGAAGCACGAGCTCGTGTCTGAACCAGTGAGGGGATCATTCCTCCCTCGTTGGAAACGACGCCAGGCAGTACGTATTAAAAACGGTAAACCTCGGATTAACCATTGTCGAGGAGCCAGGGGTCACTTATCGGTAAACCTTGGATTACTGTCAAGGAGCCGGTAAGGGGATTGGAGCTTGTTACTCTGCCCTTGCGTGCTGTCGGAGTTTAGACTGTTCCCCCAGGTGTAATTGTTGTGATTGGTAACCTTAGTGGCCATAATATCTAGGATTCTACCCAAGGTGACGGTGGAGGGAAGGTCCCACTGTACCTGGAGCAGACGTCGGCTATACTCACTTGGATTTTCTGGGGGGTACGCTTCACTTCGAGACGGTTAAAGTGGAGGTACTTGGTCCAGTCTATTCATTAAGCAGGTTGTCGGCGTAACTGTTCCACCCGCCATTTCTGTACTGAATCCTGCGAGGTTGGGCCTAATCACCAACTAGCGCTTTTGGTCCAGAAGATACTGTTTGTGTGTGCTTTGACACTCTAGATTATTTAGGTGTATGCTTCAAATTTGTTTGGTTCTTTAGAAGACTTAGGTGGTTTGATTTGAAATTTTTTACTTTGTTTTCGTGTGTTGTAGTTAAAATCATTAATTGTGGCGGAATTACCGAGACGGTCCCGTCGCATTGCGGGCCAGTCTCCTGAAGTTGTTTCTGTGGCCGAATTGTTGAGAAGATCCCGTGAACTTAGGGGTTCACCTCCTCGAGACGTCCCCAGTGTTTTAGAAGGTTTAAAGGTCCTTGTAACTCCTCCTAGTGGCAGTAGAGTAGGTTCACCTGAAGAAGGAGAATCTTCCTTGGTAGTCCATCCAGATTACCAAAGTTTAGAAACAGGTTACAATCCCGAAGCTGTTACAGTTTCCGAGCTTGCTGGTAGTTTTTCATCTGCCAGTGAAACAGGCGAAGAACCTGAAATTTCCGAACCTGTTACTCCAACTCCTAGTGTTCCTGATTCACCAAGAATAGAAAGAATTATCACCGAAAATCTTCCTGTTGGGTTAATTGCTATAGAAGAACTTGTTCCAGAGGAAGAGCTAGGTGTTTCTGATTCTGAAGATATAATTACCCTTGATCTAAGGGAGCGTGAATCCATCTTTTACAGTCCTCCTAGAAGTGAACCTTGGTACCTTGCTTTAACCAATTTTTTAGACAACTCAGTAGGTTTTTCTACACCTCGTACTCCTTTTCCACCCGGAGGAATTCATAATCCTGTAAATATGTCTGGTCCGTCATCTGTGTTTACGCAAAGTCCTGAATCATTTTTACATGGTGGTCCTTCTGTTCCTGCTGGGTATCAATCACTTTCTGGTACCTTTGCGGGAGCATCTCCTCAACCCGTTGATCTTGGGTTATTAGTTGGAAACAGTGGTAATGTACCATTGAGTATAGGTGATGTTTATATGATGTCAGGTTCAACTCCCGTTAACCAACCTCAAGGTGGCCAATTACCGCCTGGGGGGCAACCTTCGTTAATGCCTGGGGGGCAACCTCAAGGTACTTCATTCGTGTCTGGGGGGCAACCTCAAGGGTATCAACCCCAAGGGTATCAACCCCAGCCTCAATATGTACCCCAAAGTCAACCTCAGTATCAATATCAACCTCAAGGATGGCAACCTCAAGGATGGCAACCTCAAGGATGGCAACCTCAAGGGTATCAACCCCAAGGATATCAACCTCAAGGATACCAACCTCAAGGTCAAGGTCAACCCCAGTATTCGTATTTACCTCAAGGTTATCAACCTACGGGTCAATACCCTGGTCAAAGTTATCAACCACCTCAAGGGCAATCATATGGGACTGCACCTTACAGTTATCAACCCTATCCTCAATACGGCTATGGATCTCAGTATCCTCAACCTGTTACGAGTCAGTACCCTGGATTGTTAACATGGGATCCGTCACAGGGTCAACAGATGTTGCAGCCAAGTATACAGTCGGTACCTCAAGCAGGACAACCTGCAGTTCCTGGTCCACCCCAGCAACCGCAACCTGTCCAGTCAAGTGTTCAGACCCCTGTAACTTCGGTAGTTACTCAGCCGCCAATTGCACCTGGTACTCCACCTCACACGGCTGCAGCAACTACCGCTTCATCTACCATGCTTACTTCTGGAGTATCGGCAGCTCCGGTTTCTACTGTCCCTGTAACCACTCCTCAGACATCTGTACCGTTGTCTGGACCTACCATTCAAACCACAGTCCAGATGCCTGTAGGACCGCCTGGTACAAGTACGGTTGTTACTACTCAACCTCAATTTGTTCAACCTCCGTACCAGGGACCGTATCAACCTGGGCAAGCTGCCCAACAACCGGCTTACCAGTATCAACCGTATCCTGGGTACACTTATCATCAACCTCAACAACCCCAGTACGGTCCGGTTAATCCTGGTTTTCCAGGAGGATATAATATCCCCAATGCGATTCCTGTTCCTAGTTATCCTGGATATCCTCCTCCTGGGGCTGGTATTGTGACTCAGAATTTTAGAGATCCTAACCGGCAGTTACCGTTTATTGCAACTTTAGATTTACCCGACTTGACGCGCCTAACGAACGATCCAATTCAATATCAACAGTTCTGGCCGCCAATGCCAAATAAGTTGCCCAGCGATATACCCAAGTTCGAAGGTAAGTCTGGAGAGGATCCGTCCAATCACGTGATGACTTACCACCTCTGGTGTGCATCAAATTCCATCTCAGATGATTCCATCCGCTTACGTCTTTTCCAGCGTACACTCATTGGTCTCGCAGCCAAGTGGTACATTGAGTTGCCACGGGCCTCTTTTTACAACTTTAGCCAGTTAGCTACCTCGTTCTTAACTCATTTTCAGTTACCAGTCAGATACGATAATGGTACAAAATTATTAACTTCGCTAAAACAATCGACATCCACGTACATTTCTGATCACATCCATGAGTGGAGACGTCGAAGAAGATTAGTGAAAGTTTTTATCCCGGACCAAATCTTAGCTGAATGGTTTGTCAAATCATTATTACCAAGAATTACTGAAGATGTAGCCAAGGCCGGAGTAGTTACTGAGGAGCAAGTCATTGCTCAAGCACAGTACCTTGACTTAGTTTATACTCAGTCGGGTACGTTACATGAGAAAATTCCGGATCTTCCCAAGTCAAACCAAATCGCTGCTGCTCCTTCGGGATCTCATGCCGCTGATGGTATGATTGGTATCGTGACTACGAAGAGCAAGAAGAAGTCTTCCAAGGCTTCAACTACTCCAATTATCACTTTGCCTGATTCTCCGACAGGAGAGTCTTCTCCTGAACTCACCGCCGACATTCACGCCGTAGAGTCATCTACGGCCAAACCAAAAAACGGTGGAAAGAAGAAAGGAAAGAAGAAGACCAAAGCAGACAAGGCTCCAAAGGAGAAAGTAGAAAAGTCGGAAACCAATGACGAAAAGCGCAAACCTCGTTATCCTTGTCTCATTTGTGAAGAAGATCATTTTACGAGAGACTGCCCTCATCGGGCCGAGGTAGTGAAAATAGTTAAAGGTTCCGCCACTCCTGCTGTGTTAAAGAATCCATTTCCAGAGCAGGAGAATAAGATGATAGGTTCTTCTTCGAATGCCAGTGAAGAACCCATTTTGATGATGTCTCATGTCAGGATTGCGACTCGATCGCAAGATTATGGTAGTAAGGCTCCTGTTGATGGTAAAGAAGCAGAATCTTCTCACTCTAACCCATCAACCTCAACTCCTGGTTCCGATCCACTACAGATCGAAAAACCTAACCCAGACTTAGTGATTAAGCCGCCCGCCAAGGGTGTACTTCGAAGGTCTGCTTTCAATCCACATGCGAGAGCAGCCCAGAATTACAACATTGTTGAAGACTTAGCTGTTTCACCTTCAGCAATGTCGGCACTCGAAGTGCTGCAATCATGTCCAGCGCAACGAAAATTGCTTTTGTCGGCTATCGGAGCTGTCGATGTTCAGGACCCGAACCTAATGATCTTTGATCTAGAAAATAGTACACCACGTCTCCCCCATCAAATGGCTTTCCAAATCCCAGTGATAGTCAAAAACAGGCCTATTCATCGGACTGTGATTGATGAGGGAGCTTCTACGTGTATTATGTCGATTCAATGTTGGAGATCGCTTGGTTCTCCTTCGTTGAACCAATCCCCCACCATCCTTAAGGCCTTTGATGGCCGTGGGTTCCGTCCGTTTGGTATTCTACAAGAATTGCCTATAGGGGTCGAAGGTAAAACCGTTAGTCTGGATGTGGAAGTGGTTGATGCCCCTCTAGACTACAACCTTCTTTTGGGTCGAAGTTGGTCATATGCTATGACAGCGGTCGTTTCATCGGTCTTCAGAGTCATTAAATTTCCACATAACGGTAAGATCGTGACTATTGATCAGCTGACATACTTTTCATCCGACCCATCCTCTTCAGAAACTATCCAACATGTTGGTAAAACGACAATCCCTTATAAGGACATTGGTGTAGGTTTAGTTAAGGATTCCGGTTTACTGGGAACTTTTCCTCTCCCTCCACTCAATGTAGATCCTTCGTTTGCAACGATTCATATGATCACGTCAGAAAACATTATTCATGATGATCCTTGGTATGTTCCCTCTGACTCTGAGCTAGATTCACTCGGTGATGTTATGCCGTTGAGTCCGTATGAAATTGCTTATGAAGCTCTTATGTCTTTTACCGATTTTCATTCAACCGAACCCGACCAAATGAATGTGGTCAGTGAAGAGTCACTTTTCACCTCACCTTTAGAACGGATAACGTTTCCCGAAGAAGTGTCATCTGACGAACGACTTCGCGAAATCCTAAGTGTAGATGATCTACCATGGGAAGATCTCCATCACAGATCTTCGTTTTTACCTAAGGGCGATGCATTTGAAAATGATTTTTCATCTATCTTTACCGCTGAATATGTCAAAGACGCTCAGGATCCAACGAAACATTCTGATTCAGAGCTGAATTTAGGGAATATTTCTCGTACTATTCCCATTGATATATCAGTGAAGCCCGGAATTGAGGAGAACATTCATATAGGTGCCGCATGTACTGAAGAAGAAATCCAAACTTACAAGGCCCTATTCCAAGAATTCCGCGACGTGTTTGCCTGGTCCTACGAGGAAATGCCAGGAATCGATCCTGCCATTGTTGTTCATGAAATCAAAACCTACCCGGATGCTAAACCCATTCGGCAACGGTTGCGTCAGATTCACCCTCGAAAAGCAGCTGCAATCAAAGCAGAAGTCGAAAAGCTGTTGAAAGCAGGTTTCATTTATCCGATCCCGTTAACGGATTGGGTATCGAATATTGTTCCCGTCAATAAAAAACAAGGAACAATAAGAATCTGTATCGATTATAGGGATATCAATCGAGCTTGTCCAAAAGACAACTATCCTACGCCTTATATCGATCAAATAATTGATGATTGTGCCGGAAGTGAGATGTTTTCCTTCATGGATGGTTTCTCAGGTTATAATCAAATCAATATTCTACCTGCCGATCAACCAAAAACGGCATTCATTTGTCCATGGGGGACATTTGCTTATTGCAAATTACCTTTTGGGCTTAAGAATGCTGGCGCTACTTTTCAACGGGCTATGTCTTATGCGTTTCATGACATCAAGCACATTGTGCAACCCTATCTCGATGATTTGCCTGCTCATTCTTTACACCGAGCTGATCACCTTGTCCATTTACGAGCAATCTTTATGAGGTGTAGGCATTATCGAATTCGGTTGAATCCCCACAAGTGTGTTTTCTGTATAGAAACAGGTCGATTGCTGGGATTTGTTGTTTCTAAAGCCGGCATTCGCGTCGATCCCTCGAAAGTCGAGGCTATCATTCAATTGCCTCCTCCTTCGAGTTTGCGCCAACTCCAAAGTTTGCAAGGGAAAGCGAACTTTTTACGCCGATTCATCCCTAACTACGCCGAGGTCACTAAAGGTTTTACACGGTTGTTGAAACAGAACGTACAATTCTTTTGGGACGAGATTGCCCAACAATCTTTTGATGCACTAAAACACGCGTTGACCCATGCACCGTTATTGCATCCTCCCAACTACAACCAGGACTACTTCTTATACCTCGCAGCTTCGCATTCCACCATTGGAATGGTGTTAGTTCAAGAAGATGAATTCAAGGCAGAGCATGTGATATATTATCTTAGCAGAACCTTAAATCCAACTGAGTTAAAATATTCACATGTGGAGAAATTGGCCCTGGCAGCCGTTCAAGCTGTCCAGCGTTTCCGTCACTACATTCTTCTCCGCAAAACTACGGTTATTTCGGATTGCAACCCTATGATTTATATCTTGACAAAACAACTGCTAGGGGGCAAGTACTCTAAATGGATTGTCATCCTGCAAGAGTTCGACTTGGAGTTTGAGAAGTCCAAGTCTAAGAAATCTTTAGTCTTCGCGGAATTGATGTGTGATTTCCCGAGTGCTGACACAGAGACTGTGGCAGAGGAGTCCATTGCGGACGAATCTTTGTTTCTTATTAGCACTGTAGATCCGTGGTATGGGGATATAATCATCTATCTCCAAACCCAAACCTTTCGGCCTGAAGCTTCCAAGGAAGACCGTCGAAAAATTCGGTTTCAATCCCAGCAATACAGAATTATTGGAGATACACTTTATCGCCTGGGGGCAGACTTAGTTTTTCGACGTTGTTTAACTCACGATGAGGCTGAGAGAGTTTTGAATGATTGTCACTCTGGAGCATGTGGCGGTCATATGTCTGGGTATGCCACAGCTCAGAAGGTGTTGCGCGCTGGCTATTTCTGGCCGTCTATGTTTAAAGATTGTATCCTTGCTGTCAGAAAATGCCACAACTGTCAAGTGTTTGATCGAAAGATGCGCGCTCCACCTGCTCCTCTCCACCCTATAATTGCCGCTGGTCCATTCGCCAAATGGGGCATTGACTTTATTACTTGTAACCCTCACTCGGCCGGGGGGCATGCGTATATCATCCTCGCGGTTGATTATTTTACTAAGTGGGCCGAGGCGATGCCTACATTCGACGCAAGCGGCAAGACAGCTGCACTTTTCGTATTCAATCATATCATAACTAGGTTTGGTGTCCCACAAGCAATCATTACTGACCATGGGAGCCATTTTCGAAATGTCATGATGACTGAGCTTACAAGCCAGCTTGGTTTGCGCCACGATAGCTCTACACCTTATTATCCGCAAGCCAACGGTTTGGTTGAGTCAATCAACAAAGTTCTAGTCGTCATGATTCGACGGATCATTGGTATCCATCGAACGAATTGGCATAACATGTTATTTTCGGCGCTATGGGCATATCGAACTTCAGTGAAAAATTCAACAGGTTTCACCCCTTTCCAGCTAGTTTATGGCTTAGAAGCTGTGTTACCTATTGAATGCGAAATCCCATCACTTCAAATGGCTGTCGAATTACTTCCAGCTACTTCCGAAGAGGAGAAACGGTTGTTATACTTGGCTAAATTAGATGAGACTCGACGTGACGCTACTTTAGCTATCGAGACTCACGCAAAACGAATGAAAGCTCAGTACGATAAAAATGTAACTCCTCGAAGTTTTTCGGAAGGAGACCTAGTACTATTATATGATCAAGCTAACGATAAGCTAGGTGCCGGAAAATTCGTTCCCATGTGGCATGGGCCCTACATTGTAAAGCGAAAGCTAGCAAAAGGGGCTTATGAGTTAGTTGATTTTGATGGGGACTCTTTGGGCAAACCCAGAAATGGACTTTACCTAAAGAGGTATTATGCTTAAAATGATGGATGGAGAATTTTTAGATAGGTTAGATTTCCTTTCTAGCTAGCAAGTGTGTTAGTTTAGTCAGTGTGCTTAGTTTAGCGAGTGTGGTTTTCGTCATTATTCTGGCTTATCTTGGTTTTACTCTTGATATTGTAGATGTCGACGCCTCTCCAAACATACATTGGATTTGCTGATGGTGCTTGTCGTAGTACACGGAATATCTCTTCCGCAGCTTGGGTTATCTATTCACCCTCTGACGAGTTAGTTTCTATGCATGGGGTAAGCCTCGGTCAAACAACGAATAACATTGCAGAATACAGTGCAGTGGTTGAATTATTATCCGAATCTATTTCATTTGGAATTCGACGTTTGATTGTGAGGTTAGATTCTGAACTTGTTGTATTACAGCTTAATAGAGTTTATGCCATTAGAAATCCTGTGTTGTTAAGGTTGTTTTTGAGAGTGCGTCTCTTGGAACGTGAATTTGATTACATTGAATATCAACATATTCCAAGGTCCCTGAATACATTAGCAGATGCAATTGCTTCTCGAGTGTTGGACAGACATTTATAATAATCATGCAAGTAAATTTAAAGACATTTCATCATACATGTTAAACAAGATAAGCCGGTAATAGTGATATATAGATATAGATAGAAGTGTGTCCAAAAATATATACATCGTCTTCGATCATAGGTTTAACACACCTTATGATCGGCAAAATGATAGTACAAAAAGTCAAAAATGTCACATGTGACTACAAAAAGTGACTAGTCAATCACTGGTGGTGCTCTCTGTACGACACCACTGCGCGGGCTACCTTACGCAGAAATCTCCTAAATGGTCCAAGGACTGCAACTACAAAACGCTGAAGCCTGATAGGAATGTCGTCCATAGTAGTCTCAGGTATGTCTACCGTGAGACGATCTAGGTCATGCTCCAACTCAGCTAATACGTCTGCAGCTGCGTCCTGTGGGGCCGGTGCCGGTGCAGCTGGATGTCGTCTATCATAAGGCCGGAGATTGGCTGGACGCTGTGGACCAACATCTGCATTTTTAAAATTTTACTGTTAGTTTGAGACGATATATATGAAAAATAAAAAATACATAACTAAAAAACTTGTGAAAATAAAAGTACCTCTGTCGTCCCATTGTTCTCCCTGTGGAAGAACCATGTCCGGATCACCTCTGAAATCCATTCCGGCATATGGAAAGTCTTGTATCACAAAAAGCTGGCCCTCTAACCAGTCAAAGTAACTGTCTGAGAATCGAACCACTGCCGCGCCCTCGTCAGGATGCCGGGCCATCACCGCAACCCATCGAATCAGCTTTGGCTGCTGAGGACCCAAATCATCAACAGTGAGTTGCTGAGGGATCAGCATTGGAACTCTCTCCAAGGCAAAGCTCACGACTATAGGCCCATATCCAAAAGTCTTTAGTCGTCCGTTCTTTGCCTTGGTCAGTTGGCTCTTCATATGAGCCGACACAGCTTCACACCAGTTGAAGATGGTGCCTTGGTAACAGTCAACTGCCATCCGCATTTGGGATCCGGAAGCAATGTGTAAAGCGGCCGCGCCGCAAATTCTGGTAACCGTGAACGCAATGACTCTGAGTTCCGGTAGAGCGATGTGTTTTATCTCTACGCCTTTTTTATGGCGAGTCCCGGGTCTGCACCACTCCTCGCGGAGATCATCAAGGGATTGGCCACCCGGCCTGGTCCCCGCAAGATTGAGTTGCTCACCTCTGTTTGGCAAGCCAGTAAGAAAGTATACATCCGAGGGCTCTATCTCGAGCTGGTGCCCTCCTATGTAAAAGCATTGATCTTGAACGTTCCATCGCTCAACCAGCCATTCCAAAAATCTTACCTGGCCCCTCATGCCCGGTATGGTCCAATATTTATACAACCCGCATGTTCTTAAGGCATCCAGAGAAGGCTGGTGGTTTATTGCAGCTTCATCCTCTTCTACGTGCTCTCTCTCTCTCCAGTCTAACATGATTAATGCCCTGCATATCAAAAAAGACAGTTAGAAATTAATTTGAAGAAATTTGGTGGTTTTTTGAGAGAGTTGGGGTTTTCAAATGCGCATTACTCGGAGGACGCACCCCGGCTTTGTAGCACAGGGCGTCCGGACGCAGCTTGCCTGAAGGCGGGCTGCGTCCCCCGACCATTTTCCCGTGTGAGAAAAAGTCGGGGGACGCAGGTCACCCGAAGGGCACCTGCGTCCGCCGAGAGGCGCATTTTAAACCCAAAACCCCCCCAAAAAATGAAACAGAGACCAAAAACTAAATTCTAAACGGATAGAAATGCAGAGTAGGATGTGTAAAATACCTGGGTGAAGCGGCGTTCGATTCCGACGGTCAGATTTTCCGCAGCGTCCACGAGAAGTTTCTTGTCAAAAGCTCCTTTTTCAACCTCCAAAGTCAAACGGTAAAAATGACATGGTAAAAGGTCTTTTTATAGGTTTTTTGGGTGAATGAGTTCATTTTTTACCATGAAAAGATGTTTTTCGACGTATTTTTGCCTATTTTAAACAGGTATGAGTAATGTGTCGCTTTTGTGCAGGACAAAGGGATTTCGAGGGAAATTGTAATTTTCACAAATAAAATATCAGAGTCATCTTTCAAGCCCTTTTCTGACTCCTAAAACATGAAAAGATCGCCGAGTGTCTCTTTTTCACTCGTTAAAACGGAATTAAAAGACGGTCCCCTTTTAGCTCTTTTCTGACCGTAAAATCAGGAAAAGATTGCCGGGTTTTTGTCGTTTCAAACTCGATAAGGAACTAAAACGACGTGTCTTTGATCGCTTTTTACTTTTCAGGTCGACGACACTATTATGAAAGTACTCCTTGGTCGCAAGATCAAGCGGTTCCCCCAGGTATTATTTTATACTTTTTCGGGCTTGAGGGACACAAACTTACGAAAAAGTTCAACGTGGAGTTTCCTTAAGTTTTTCAGACTCTCTAAAATTGAAAAACGTCGAGTTTCTCCTATACTGGGCTCGTTAAACTTTTACAGTAAAGGACCTGTTCAATTACAAACGGGAACGAACCACTCCTTCCTAGGGTTCGAATTTAAACTAGGTTGGACTCGTCCGAAGGATGAGCTTATAACCAAGCATATGTTATCCTCCTCAAGCTTGATAAAAATAAAGAGGTACTTGCCAGAAATGGTGGGGGAAAAGAGAGAAGAATGAACCTATTTGTCACCTTTTGTCTCAAGCGAAACTTTATTACCACTCTTGAACACGACACTTTTGCATTTCACCTGGGTTGGGAAATCTTTTACCTCACAGTTGACTAAATCACTTTGAAAATCTTTAACCGGGTTCAGGGATCAACTTTGAGTTATTCGTCACCAAACCATCTGTTGTGTCGTTATGTGTTCAAGAGGTCTGCGAGCAAAACTTTCATCTGCAAAATACTTATCATCCATTTGACCATCCCTGAGTCAGTCCTTACAGCAACATTTCTTCAACTTGAACAATGATTTCGTGTTGCAGGCTTGCCTGCAACGAGTCGCTTTCTATCGACATCGACACATTATCTAGAAAGATGACTTAGGAATCGACAGTACCTTGAAGTCTGCATGCATCAATGGCAGATTTCTCGCCTTTGACGACAGTTTACATCATTGACTTTCGATCAAAGGATTCCGTGAAGTGTTCGACATCAGAACATCTATTCACATTTCACGGGTTGTGCTTGGTACTTTGAGAACCATTGACATTACTGGTGGTCTCTCTCATGCTTGTTAACAGTTCACATCATCGACTGGTAATCAAGTGGTTTCTAACATGTTCAACATCGAATCATTTAATCACATGTTTAGAATCGTACCAATTCGGGAAGTAGAAGTGAAGACCCTGGATCTAGTTTCTACCATCCAGGCTGCGAGGAGTTTTGTATTCATTATCTATGTAGACTAATCATAAACAGATGGCTGCGTCCATACTGTGTCTACAAAAGTCTATAAAAATGATGTACTGCAAGATCATTCCTGTATCAGAATAGTTAGTCCATTAGTTAAAGTTTTGAATCTGAGTATGGGAATGCCTACCTCAGTGATGATATAATCTTATACATGTATTTTGTGTTGAAAATTGCAGGTTCTAACCAGGTCATCCGCAAGTCAATCCTTGAAATGATAAAGCGCTTCACCCTTCCTAGAATTATAAAACACCAATCTATTCCAGGCTTCGCACTTTAGGGGGAAATCTGTTACACTAAAAAATGTCACCTTGACTACTTACAGTTAGTATGGCTCAAAATCAACAGTCATGCTACCCTCTTAGGCAAGTCTTATGCCTCTGTTATCCATCTCAAACTCAAAGAAGAGAGAAAGTCTTGTAAAAACTATGTTTATCTCTGGGGTCGCAGGTTCTCTCTAGCCTTACCTGCGGGGACGCAGGTCATGTTCACAAAAACTGCGTCCATGGACGCTCTGTATGTTAAAGGACAGGTGCGTCCTTCTGTAAAAGGCAAAATGCGCAAGTTTTATCTTGAAAAAGTTACTTGTGGTTACTTCTAGAACATTCTAGAGGTCGGTTTGATGAAATGGATGCGCCTCCAATTGGTTCATGTATCTCTATTAAGAGGGAGCTTATCCCATCAATAAGGGAGCTATCCCACCCATAGAGGGGGATGATCCCATTGATAGTGGACCTGAATAACCTCTTTACAGCACTATAAATGAAGGCATTGAGCCAGAAGGAGGAGAGGTTGGAGCTATACATTTTCTTTGGGTAAATGCTGCAGGATTTAGGTCTTCCATTAGAACCTTTGTGAGGAGAGATTTTCTTTACATGATTCTACTTGGAAGTGGGTGAGCTTTGTCAAAGTAGAGGAAAACACTTGATGGACCCTGGGAGGAACTTGCACAACACCAAGGCCAGGTTGTAAGAGTTTCTTTGTTTCGTTATTAATACAAACTGGTTTATTTTTCTCAATAGCTTGTGTTAATGAGTTATTTCATGTGTTCCTTGGTCTGCATGTTGAATGTATGTTTTATTATATGAAATACAAGTGCTCGGTAATTGTTTGATTGTTTGTGGTTGCAGGAATTGACTTGAAGGAGGAGCTCATCCGGATTGGCAAGGACGAACTACAACAACAGCGTTTTGGAATAAGGTAAGCCTAAACACTTGTGCTTTTCATGTTGTAAAAGGTATATTTAGAGAAAGATCACTCCATTTTGTCTTGTTTGTCGCTAGAGAGTGTAAACTCCTAGGGAGGTCAGTTGTGTCAGCCCAAATGACTTTTTCCGCCACGACACAAGGGAGCCCCATTTCACTTTCCAAAGATGATGAAGTCAAAGGCGGTAGAGTTGAAGGCATGCATCCGGAGTCAGATGCGAGACTATGAGGAACTCCCGCAGCTAATCACCAGTTTACAGGATTGACATGCATGGGTGTTCATGAGCATGGATTTCATTGTGCGCACACATGTAATCCCATCCATTGGCACACTCATTGAGGCAAAGTCAAAGAACCAAGTCCAACTAGAGCTAGACATGTACTTTGATCAATTGATGCTCATAGCCACCAGTGCAGACTTGTAGATGAGTGCAAACACTATGCATCAGTATGTTGCCGGTTGGGTTGCACGCAAGACTTTGATGTGCATGTTATCTGACGAGTTGGGCGGAGGTGCCAAATCAGTGTACCCAGATGCAACAAAGGTGAGAGTTTGCTTTCAGAAGGATGTCACCACAGAGTACACGGACACCATAACAGACTATCAAGCTTGGCATCAGTTCGCCACCGTCGATCATCGCGAGGATGTCGAAGAGTTAGTCTTCCCATAGTTGTCCGAGTCTTAGTGATATCTTGCATGGCTTACTCAAGCCTATTTTTGTCTCACATGGGTACATGTGCAGATTGTAAATGTAAACATGTTGCAAAGGTGAAAGACCAAGTGTCAATAGTAGAATATAATAGTCATGTGTAAGTTGAAGAGTCATGAGGGTAGGTGAAGAGTCACGAAGGGGAATGTCAAGGGTCACCCAACCCTTTTCTATTTATAGAACCTCATAACTCATTGTACATGATTTTGGGAGCCAAGCTTCCTATAGTTATAACTTAGAAAAAACTTGTAGTGCATTGTAATGAGCCTTGGCTTCTCCACAGTGCAGAGCTAGTACATCTCTTTGGAAGAGCAAGCGGTAGTGACTGTAATGTTCTGCTATCGGGGCTAGTGGTTGTCATGGTTGTATGTACGATTGGAGATTTCACTCTTTTGATATAACAGAGCCAACACGTTTCATGCATATATTGTTATTGTAGTTCGCGTATCCTAGTTACTTTAATGATGTATCTAGTTGTAATTTACACATGTATGTATGGACTATGTCACATGTGTTTGTATGAATCTTATCGAAGCATGTTGTTATAATCCATCACTTTGGATCGTCGACTATCCTGCGTTCCATCTTGTGATGTCTTTCTGCTCATGTGTTCCCTTTCAAGTTGTGTGCTATCACAGGCTTCTAAGGGGAACACTCCTCTCCCCTTCTATGTGTTAGAGCCTTTCATGCACCTCCCTTGACTTGCTGCAAGGTCACACCCTTGCTTCCAACAAGGACATCTTACTCACCTCTGCACGCAACCACATTCAAGGCGATATCATACTACCCACTACTGGAACTCCTACTCCAAATGGTTTGAGGTCTAGTTGGGAATTCTTACCAAGGATATCATGTGACATGTTGGTGGGTCCAACACTGTCAACAACTCCTCTCCAAAGGAACTTTTTGATATATCTATCATGGCAGAACATGACGATTTGGGTGCAGCCATACCCAAGAGATGGTATATTGGTATGGATTGTAAAACAACCTTCAGAAGGACCACCCTACCATCGAAATTTATAGCCGTAAAGGCCCATCCATTGAGTTTGTATTGAATTTTTTTTAAGAAGATATTTCTAGCAAGAGGTTCTTAAATAATTGATGACCAAAGGTATGCCCAAATATTTGGTAGGCAGGGAACTGATACCAAAACCTAAGGAGCAAGCCAATAAGGTTTAGATGGAGATAAGGGTATTGAAGAAGAAAATATTCGATTTATCATTATTAATCATAGTTCCAAAGGCTTGCGTAAACTCATTGAGAATATCTTTGAGCTTTCTAATTTCACAGAGGGAAACTTGGTAGAAAAGAATGATGTCATCCACAAATGATAGGCAAATCATTACCCCATAAGAGAATCCCTTTGGTATGAGCGAATTGAGAGGTTGATTTGATGTATCTATCCAATATTTCATCTCCCACGATGAAGAGAAAGGGAGAAAGGGGATCTCCTTTTAGAATGCCTCTAGATGGATTGAAGGTTTTGGAAGGGGAACCATTAATCAAGATCGAAAAAATGGGTCAAGAGATGAGGGAAGAAACCCAGTTGATCTAGCGGCAATCAAAACCAAAAGCCTTCAGGATATTGAGGAGATAGGACCAAATAAGGTGACCATAGGCTTTAGAAAAGTCTAGCTTGATCATCATACCAGGAATTTTGAGTTGCTTACGAGAATGGACAACTTCCTCGGAGGTAATGGTTCCATCTAGAATTTTGCAACCTTGAAAAAATCCAGTTTTCTCTGGAGAGATGAGATTGTGTAGAAGAGAACCTTTTTACTATAATAGTGGAAATAATTTTGTAAATAACGTTACAAAGGCCAATAGGTTTGAAGCCCTGAGGGTCCTTAGAATGAGCAGATTTAGCAATTAACAATATAAAATTAGAATTAAGAGCAAGGTGTACCTTTTGAGTTCTTCAGGTTTATTCCACCACATCCAATATATCTTTCCATAAGAAGCTTTAGGTAGCTTGGAAGAAATTTTCCATGCATCCATATAGATCTGACGCTTTATTTCTAGCCATCCCTTTGACAACATCATATACTTCCTCCATAGTTGTTTCCCTCATCAAGGGGAGGTTTTAGTCCCGCTGACCAAATGGGGTATGTGGAGAGTATATTCTCTGAATTTTCTCCAATTATTGAGGGATAGGGTCCGAAAGAAGGGAGTGAAAATGATCCACCAGAAGGTTTTCCATCTCTTCATGGTGAATAAGGTGGTTTTTTGAAGCATCCTTGAAAGAAAATACCTGATTATGTTGGTGATGTTGAATCATGGCCTTATGAAAGAATCAGGTATACCTCTCACCTTCCCTAAGCCATTGAATTCTTGATCTCTTCTTCCAAAGGATCTCCTCTTGTTTCCTCCTTTCCTCAATATGGTTCATGATCTGTCCTTCTTCCACTGTCATGTCCTCTGATTAGCCTTCATTGATTATTCGATGTTGAATACCTTATATATGCTCTTGAAGATGCCACTACTCCTTCATAATATTCCCAAATTTTGGTTGATTCCAGTGTTTTATTTGTTGTTTGAGATCTTTTAGTTTGAGATGGAAAGTATGCATATAATTCTTGCCTTGCACCGTACTAGATTTCTACCAGCTTTCCATTTTACCTAGAAAGGAGGGGTCTCTAAGCTAGAAGGATTCAAATTTGAAAGGATGGTTTCTAGGCACCAATTTTAGGTCCATTTCCAACTTGATTGGCCAATGATATTCTTCGAGCAAGGAAGAATTGAGGCTTCAAAAAATATATCCCTACTTATAAGATGTTCTGATACTAAAAATATGTCTAGGCGGAGGCAACTTGGTGAGAGCCCCCCGACGATTATTCCATTTATACACTGCATTGAACGTTTGAATATCTACCAATTTCAACTCCATAATCAGGTCTCTAAAAGCTTCCATCTCAGGGTCCATTCTACTTACCCTCCATTTTTCTTGTCAATCGAGGAGATTAGGTTGAAATCTCCACCAATTATTGAGAGATCCTCTAAGCATATATTTCTAAGCTTTCATATGTTCTAGAGGAAAGTTGTTTTTTCTCCTAGAATGTGAGGTGTAGAAAATATGATGGTAGGTTAACCCGATAATGCAATATAAATCAAAGCAGAATACTATAACATGCTTCTACTATCATTTTGCGAAAGCTTAAAGATCGAGTTGAACAATATAACCAGAAGAAGAAGAATTAATGGCAGTGTACACATGAAAATACTTTGGGGAAAGCCTCAGCCAAAAACCCCACACTATTGTATTATCATACATGGTGGAAATACATAGGAATTATACAAAGCCTTAGCTCTCATAGCTAGCCAACTCTCAGTACAATCCTCATAGATGCTCACAGGCAATCTTGGCTTCTCTCCAGCCTTCCTCTCTGCCCTCCAAGCTCCTATTTCCTTGCGTTGTTCCTTGTGGATGATTAACCTATTACCAAGTGGATGATCTTCTTTAAAACTGCACAATTATCAAGGATTAAATCCTTGACTGTATGCATGAGTTTTCTCCATGATAAAACACATGCAACTGATAGTACACTGTCCTTGACATTAATCTCAACTAGGTCTTTCTCAGAATAGACATGCATGAGTTTCTGATGAGGGAATCTTCAGTTAAATAGAGTAGCATTAGTTGAGTGCATTAATGCATCAACTGACTGTTAACTCACTATTAGTTCCTTAAACAATTTGGAACTAATTTAACTGGACTTAACTCAGTAAACTAAGTTAACTAATTACAACTCAAATATAACTCAATCTTATCTCCTTAATTTAAGGGATAACTGTTGCATGACTTTAGAAAGACTTCTAACTTGAATTTCTCTAGCTAATTAATTTAAAATAAAGTAATTAATTATTTCCAAGTAGCTATTAAGACTAAATTCGATTTTAATTCACAATTTAATTCAAGGACAAATTAAATTGGAATATTCTTGTTTCCATATTTCAACACTCCCTCTCAACAAGAAAGGGATTATCTGCCACCCCAATCCTGTCTCTATGGAACTCGAATTTATACTTTGACAATGCCTTTGTCAAAATGTCAGCATCTTGCTCCTCTGTTGAAATATATTGCAGCAACATGATCCTCCTCGCTACACAGTCTCTAAGATGATGTGAAAAGCCATGGGCAACAAATCTTGCCTTATGCTTCTCCACACTACCATTAACAGCTTGCTTTACCTTGTAAAGCCAACGGGAACTCACAACTGACTTGTTCTCTGGTCTCAGAACCACGTCCCAAACACTGTTACGAACTATGGAGTCATACTCCTCCACCATAGCATCAACCCAAATCGGCTGCTGCACTGTTTCCTCAAAGGAAGATGGCTCAGTCACAATACATTCCCTAGCAAGGGCCATGTATCCAGTGTACCTCTCAGGTGACCTCCTCTGTCTGCACTGAGAAGATGGTGCTCTCACATTCTCTCTCACATCCTCCTACAATCTGTCATCTTCTCCGGTGCGCTTCCATCCATCTTTGGAAGACTCTGCTTGAGTGGATGTCTCCACTCCTGGAACCTTTGCATGTGGCTGCTCCACATCAATCTAAGGCTCCTCCTCCTTAAGAACCAACAGTTCCTCCACAACCTGTAGTTGGAGCTCCCTCTCAAGGGAAACTCGCATGGCCTTCTACTCATTAAATTTGAGATCTCTACAAACCATTGTCCTCCGACAAGTAGGCAAGTACACCCGATAGTTGTGAGGTGTATCAGTGTACCCCACAAATATCCCCAACTTTGTTGATGGCTCAAGCTTCTCCCCATGATCGAAGGTCTCATGGCAATATACCGATGAGCTAAAGATCCTGAAGTGACCCACATCTGGTCTCTTACCGGAGAAAGCTTGCTCTGGTGTCTTCATCCCAAGTATGTGGGCTTCTATTTTGCAAATAGACTGTTGTGTTGCATGCCTCAGCCCAGAAGTGAAGTGGTAGGCCTTAGTCATGCAACATTGCCTGTGTTGCCCCTACAATAGTTTTGTTCTTCCTTTCAGCCACCCCATTTTTTTGTGGGTTATGAGGTGCTGTCAACTCTCGTTTAATTCCTTTCGCTGCACAGAAGTCCTTAAACTCTTGAGAGAAATATTCTCCACTGTTGTCGCTTCTCAATGCCTTGATCTTCTTCCCTGACTCTTTCTCAACCAAAGCTTTGAACTTAGAAAACTTTGTGAAAGTTTGGTCCTTCTTCTACATGAAATAAATCTAGCATTTACGAGAATAGTCATCAATGAAAATCACATAATACCTTTGCTTCGCTGTGGATGCCATCGAGAATGGTCCACACAAATCAGTATGAACTCACTCTAAGATATCCTTTGCTCGACTGTCTCGATCATGAAAGGAAGACTTGGTGTCCTTTCCCAAGGTATAACCTTTGCATGTGTCAACTTGCTCAAGTTTACCTTTAGGAAGTCCTGTAGATATCTACTTCATTATCTTCAAAGCCCCATGATGCAAATGGCTCGACCACCTATGCCACAGCTCGCCAATGTCTTGGCTTTTCACCAATTCTGCTTTCGTACTCAATGTTGCACAATCATCTACCTCTAGTTGATAGAGATTCTTCACCCGAATCCCTATCCTCTTAGTCTGACCCATGGCTATGTGTCTTAAGAATGCCTTTCCTTTACTAAAGACAACATTGTAGCCTTTGTCCTCCAACACCGCAACCGATACCAAGTTCTTCTTCAATCCAAGCACATACATTACATCTATCAAGGTGAGAGGAGCTCCATGCTCCCTCTCAAAAGAAATCCTGCCCACTCTTGAAACACTATACCTTCCGTCGTCACCCATCTCTATGCGCATCTTGAGGTCTTTATCCTCCAAGGCACTGAAATTTTTTTTATCATCGGTCATGTGGAATGAGGCTCCATTGTCAAGATACCAGACACAACCCATCATCGATGACACCATGTATGTGATGAGGGTAAAGTCCATTTCGAACTGAGAGGCTAATGCCTCACCTTCCGGTCCTTCCGAGGATCCCTTCTTGGACTTCTTCGATGGGAAATTAGTCACATAATGTCCCATCTTGTGACAATTAAAGCATCTTACTTTAGACACGTCACCCTTCTTCCCTCCATGAGAAGAATTTGATTTGAAATGGGAAGCCTTCCCCTTCCCTTTCCTTGCCTTACTTGCTAAGGCCAAATTTTCTTCACCATCATTCTTAGATGAAGAACCATCTCGTGTGCTCCTCTTGATCTCCTCCTGCATAAGATCCGACCATAGTCGTTCCTAATCTGACAGTTTCTCCCTTCCATGCACAGAGTCCTGGTAGCTATTCCAACTCTTTGAAAGGCCAAGGAGAGCGAGGCTCACCATATCATCATCGACAATAGTTATTCCCACACTACCAAGCTCATCTTTGTAGGTGGTGAGCTTGTTCAGATATGTGGAAATAGCATCGCCCTTCTTCATCTTGATCCTTCGAAGCTTATCCTTGAGTGCCAATTTCCTCTGGTCGCTATTGTTCTGATAAAGTTCCTTCAATGTCTTCCACATTGAAAATGGAGTATCCTTCCCATGGAGACTCAAGACAATATGGTCTCGAACTCCCTCAAAGATGATTCGTCTCACCTTCACCGCACACTTCTTCCACTTAGCCAACTCTTGTGCATTAGCTGAAGCTGGCTTTGGGATTTCTTGATCAATGAATTCCTTCATGCAATTGTCTTCTAATACAGCCTCCATTCTATCTTTCCATGCTATGTAATTCGAGCTACTTTCCAAGGCATACTTGAGTCTCAAGCCATAGAATGCCATTGGCCAACCTTAAAGTATGATATGAATTCGATTTGCACCTGTAACCCCGAACTTCAAACTTCGAATTCTCTTCTCAGTATACTGTTCACAATTCCGATACCATGTAGAAAATTTGATGGTAGGTTAACCCGATAATGCAATATAAATCAAAGTAGAATACTATAACCTACTTCTGCTATCAATTTGCGAAAGCTTAAAGATCGAGTTGAACAATATAACCAGAAGAAGGAGAATCAATGGCACAATACACATGAAAATACTTTGGGGAAAGCCTCAACTAAAAACCCCACACTATTGTATTATCATACATGGTGGAAATACATAGGAATTATACAAAGCCTTAGCTCTCACAGCTAGCTAGCTCTCAGTACAATCCTCACAGATGCTCATAGGCAATCTTGGCTTCTCTCTAGCCTTCCTCTCTACCCTCCAAGCTCCTATTTCCCTGCGTTGTTCCTTGTGGATGATTAACGTATTACCAAGTGGATGATCTCCTTTAAAACTGTGCAATTATCAAGGATTAAATCCTTGACTGCATGCATGAGTTTTCTCCATGAGAAAACACATGCAACTGATAGTACATTGTCCTTGACATTAATCTCAACTGGGTCTTTCTCAGAATAGACATGCATGAGTTTCTGATGAGGGAATCTCCAGTTAACTGGAGTAGCACTAGTTGAGTGCATTAATGCATCAACTGACTGTTAACTCACAATTCTTTCCTCAAATAGTTTGGAACTAATTTAACTAGACTTAACTTAGTAAACTGAGTTAACTAATTACAACTCAAATATAACTCAATCTTATCTACTTAATTTAAGGGATAACTCTTGCATGACTTCAAAAAGACTTCTAACTTGAATTTCTCCAACTAATTAATTTAAAATAAATTAATTAATTATTTCCAAGTAGCTGTTAAGACTAAATTCGATTTTAATTCACAATTTAATTCAATGACAAATTAAATTGGAATATTCTTGTTTCCATATTTCAACATGAGGGCCATAAAATGTTGATAATAGTTCCCAATATCGGGTTCGTATATGTCTAAACTTCCCCGAGAGAATCTGAGGCAAGCTAACCCAATTATCAAAAATAATCTTTGTTGGATTCTAGAGGATAGCTAGTCCACCCACACTTCCTTTGGCATCTAGGGCCATCACCTCATACTGAAGTTTTATTCCTTGTATGATCGCTTTCAATCGATCCTCAGATACTTTAGTTTCCTGAAGCATCACAATTCTCGACCTTTCTTGTTTAATCCTTTCCTTCAGATATCTTTGCTTGCCTCAACTGTTGAGGCCTCTCACATTCTAGGAGATAATAATCATTGAGAAGATTTGTTAATTTGGTGGAATACCACCGAAAGAGGTACCACCGTTATCAAATTTACCAATAGATCCCCAACCATCTGTATTGATTCCTACAGTTCTTACGACCTCATTTCTTCCACCCTTTTCCTTGTACCCCTTGATCTTGACCATTTCCTGGATGAGATCCAAGATGCTCTGGCTGATCCGTGTAGAGATGGCTTTGCTCAACTTGATATTGATGGAATGTGTCTTAATAGAGCTTCTTTTGGTCTTCCAGGATAAATCTTTCATCTAGGTTTTTCCATTCATTCAAAATCCTCTTAAGGACTTGTCCCTTCGTGCTCAACTCCTCCTTCGATCCATCGATCTAATGGTTCACACTAGGATTTCCTTTTGGGTTTATTGGTGCCCTTAGGTGGAACCCTAGCATTTTCATTGTCAATTGAATTACCTAACTCCTTTTTATTTTCGTCGTCTTCCATCAATACCTTGTACTGGTTATTATTAACCTGAGTTTTCCGCTATGTTTTTTGGGTGTTTGCGTAAGGAGGTTTTGCATTACTTTTTTTTTGTATGAAACCTCTTGAAAACCCTCTAGATATTCCCATGGCTTGGGGGATTATTTGGTAATTTATGGCTCCATAGTTCCCATTTGATTCAAGAGGCATTCTTTGAACAAATTTCCATATTCATGACATTTTCGGTAGTAGAAAGAAATGTGCTCATAGTCCTGGGGTTGTTTCCATACCTCGTCTTGATATTCTAGCTCCATGAATTCAAGGAGAGGCTAAATTATATTCATGTATACACAGATTCAAGCATATGAAGTGTATCACCCTTGACAAGTGGATTCAACTACTTTAATAAATCTACAAATGGAATTTCCAATTCCTTCTAGAATTTTTGTGTCCCAAAAATCAACTAGTAGGGAAAATAATCTTACCCATACTAGGGTTGCCATGAATTTTTCCTGATCTGGGTTGTAGAATTCTTCCTAATAACGCATGAAGAAACCGATGTTATAAACGAAATATGGCCCATTTTCAAAAACTCTCTTCTTATCTTCTAGACTGGTGAAGATCACTGTAAAAGATCCTCGAGCCCCCAGTTTCAAATCAATGTGTCCTTTGAGCTGCCATTTTAGATGGATCCATTTGGTAAGATCTCGCTTTGAGGGCCAAATGCCAAGTTCAGACATGTCACGAGGAATCATTTTACAAGAGGGTGCTCAGATCTTGTACAAGGCTCTCCATATGCCTCAGGTCAGGTTGCAAAATTTGACGCTCATCCTCCTTGTTAATAACATCATTCACCAGTGGAATGATCAAACCGACCACATCGATGTTAATGGCATTGTGTGATAAAACAATGTGCTAAAACAAGTCACTTTCAAAGCCTTGAAAGAGATGATTAAAAAATTATTTCCATTCACTTACTTGTTTGGAGAGTCTCCTGGGATTGCGTGCAACAGAGTCTAGACAACTTTGGCATGATCCCGAGCGATGGAGTAGGTGCTTTTCCTCTGCAACACAATTGTGCAGCAATTGCAAGAAAATATTCACGTTCTCTGGGGGTGTTTTTTGTTGATATTAGAAGAGGCCAATGTCTTCTAGAAGCATCTCCATATGCCCTAAATCAATTTGCAAAATGTGATGGCTATCCTCATGGTTAATAACTTCTCTCACCAGCTAGACGACTGGGTCAATTATGTCGTTGCCTGCTACGCTGGTGACGATTTCCATGGATTTCTTGTTATTGTTGGAAAGCACTGCACACAAAAATAATGAGAGAATATGGGGGGAGGGTGTTATATCTGCAGTAGGGTAGTTGAAGATAGAGAGTGAGGGAGATGGAGTGGGCGTGGATGATATGGTAAATAACAAGCACTAATATAGGCTTATGGCGAATGTGGGAAGCCAAAAGTAAAAGAAAAATAAAGTTGAAGTTATTCTAAACGTAAATAGAGCAACTTGGGGGAATGAACAGAACACTTGAGAAAACAAAAAGAAGTTTGCTATAGGCTTATGGATATCGTGTGAACATAGAACAAGATAAAGTTTATGTGAATCTAAAGGTGAAAAAAACAACTTGGGAGGATAAGAAATCCAAAAATTTAATGCAAATGTGAGAGTAACGAGTTAAAGTTAAAACCAAATATTTTTATTAAATATTCGTCGTTGTTTGTTAACAAGTTAAAGGGTATTAGAATTGATCTGAATGATAAGCTGGTGAGTTTTGATGTGGTCTCTTTATTCACTAATATCCCTATTGATGAGGCCATTGAAGTCATCAATCACATTATGGATCTTGATACTACTTTTTTAGTTAAAATTTGTTTGATATAGGCTTATAGATATCGTGTGAACATAGAAAATGATAAAGTTTATGTGAATCTAAAGGTGAAAAAAACAACTTGGGAGGATAAGAAAACCAAAAAGTTAATGCGAATGTGAGATTAACGAGTTAAGTTAAAACCAAATAATTTTATTAAAGATTCATCATCGTTTATTAACGAGTTAAAGGGTATTAAAATTGATCCGAATGATAAGCTGGTGAGATTTGATGTGGTCTCTTTATTCACTAATATCCCTATTAATGAGGCCATTGAAGTCATCAATCGCATTATGGATCCTGATACTACTTTTTTAGTTAAAATTTGTCTCACCTCTACTTTCTTTAGTTTCGAAGGTGAATTTTATGAACAAACCTGTGACGTTGCCATGGGTTCACCCTTTCCCCCATTGTGGCCAATCTCTTCATGGAGGACTTTGAATCCAAGGCCTTGTCATCTGCTCTATTCCAACCCAAACTTTGGAAAAGGTTTGTGGATGACACTTGCGTCGTCTGGTCTCATGGTAAAGAAAAGTTGGAGTTGTTTTACCATCATCTTAACAATCAATCGAGTTCCATAAAGTTCACTATGGAATTTGAAGTTGATGGCAATGTGCCTTTTCTTGATGTTCTTATTTTAAAAAAGGATGTCAGTTCTTTCTCTCATCATGATTTTCGGAAGAAAACTCACACAGAACAATATCTTCATGCTAGTTCCCATCATTTCCCTGCTCAAAAACTAGGTGTACTCAACACCTTAGCCACTTGGGCATTGCGAGTTTCTGATGAAAATCACCTCGAAGATGAAAAAACCCACCTCCTTAAGGTTTTTAATAGGAATGGTTATAGTAGGTCCTAGGGTCTTAGAGCTTTCCTTAATGCTGAAAAAGGTCCTAAGAATAAGATTGATCCCAAGGATCGGTTTTCCGGAGTTCATCTTCATTTTATTCACGGGACCACAGATAAAATCGCATAAGATTCCTTCAACATTTAGGCCCCTTAGCACTATTTGGAGTTCTCTTCATTCTGTTAAGGACCTGGTTAACCCCAAGGATGGGAAGGGTGTTTACATCATTCCTTGTTCCTGTGGGACTCCTTATATTGGTGAGACTAGTCGATCAATAAATCAAAGGATTTGTGAGCATGTTGCAGACATCAAACATGGAAGGTATCGCTCCTCCGCTTTGGCAGAACATGCAAAAAAGACCAATCATCACATTTGCATAGAAGAGGCTAGGATCATTGCTAGGATTGACCATTTTTGTCATCATAACTTTAGAGAGGCCTTAGAAATTGAAAAGAGGTATGTTAATTTGAATAGAGACAATGGTTGGAGTATCAACAGGTGTTGGATCCCTACTCTATCTTCCTAAGTTTTTTTCTTTTTATTGATTTTCATTTTCAATTTTATTATTATTATTTTAATTCTATTATAAATTATTTGTAAGAATAAAATTTATTAATACTAATTTAACAATATTGTTTATAATAATATTATTTATTATAATACTATTTCTTAGTAATAGTATTACTAATTATTTGGAAGAATAAAATTTATTAATACTAATTTAACAATATTGTTTATAATATTATTATTTATTATAATATTAATTCTTATTAATAGTATTACGTATAATAGTATATGGTTTAATAACTTTTATTAAAAAATCAATTTGATTTGTAATATTAATAGAATTTATTTAATAATATTATTTATTCATTAGAATTCATTTTGATAATAATTGTTCCTGAAATATATCTAGTTTGGACCCTTTAACGATTATTAAGTCAAACTAGTTGTTATATTCTAACGACTAGTTAGCTTCTCTCTTCATCTATTTATTTCGTTGCCTAGATCTTGTCCTCAAGATGAAACACACTCACTTGGATGGTTTGACGAGATTGTCTCCTATATGATTGATTATGAAAGGAATATGCTCAGGATAGGCTTAGTCTTAATGTGTTAAAATTGGCAACTAGAGCCAAACTCCATGTGGGTCATCTTATTAATGGAAGCTGATATTGTTCTTGGATCCCTCTCATCGAGAGGTGTAGGATTGATCTAAAGATCATCTGATTCCGACAAGTATTCATGGAGATATGAATTTATTTGTGTTATGGGTCAATTCGTCAAGGTCGGCCAGCAACCTAATATACCCCACTTGTGCTCAACGTTTTAGTATAAATAGAAGATGACTTTAATTCATTTGACATACTCACTCTCTTGTGATCTCTCTTCATCCTGTTTTGGGTTTGATGAAGATAAGATCTAAAAGGAGTGCCCTAGGTGATATGCTGCCCTAATAAAAGAAGCCCTAGAAGTTGTCATGGAGAAGTCTAATACGCAGAAGAAGAAGGCTCATGCAATCAAGGAGGAAGATCTCATAACGCAGTCCAAGAAGAAGCCTATGCTAGTATGGTAGAAGTCTTATGCGGTCATGGAGGACAACCCTCTAAGAAAGGTTCTACGTTGTCCTAAGTGTGACCTTCCTAATGATGCCCTAACACAGCCCTAACAATCTGTTCCAGGACGCAATTTAAAGAGGGTTCTTATGTGCCCTGACTATTGTAAATACAAGCCCTAGCCACAGGCCTATTGGGAGGATTATAGCCTCAACCTAGCCGCTGATAATGGAAAGACTTGGCCGCGGTTCTAAGAGTTCTTTAGTAGTCAAAAAGAGCCACCATATGTTGCCTAAAAGGTTTCTCATCCACTGTCCAAATACACAGTCTAATCTGCAATTCAAAGAGGCATCTATCTGTCCTAGCCGCAGTGAAAAATGAAGGTTACAACCATCGAAATAAAGGGTCTCTAGCAGCTACCATTTGTGCTGCAAATTGCTGTCCAAGTAGGGCCTATACTGCCCTAGTCTTAGTCCTCATCTTAGCTGAAATTAGGAAGGACCTACTGCCTGAAGAAGCTCCTCCTAAACGCTGTCAAGGAAAGGCCTTAGAGCCACTGTTATGTGAAACCCTTATTCTGCAGCAAGAAGACCTTATACGCAGCTCTAAGAGACTGGTTACAGTGATCTAAGCAAATGTTGTAATGCCGCATTGTTGTAGGTGACAGCGTGGCCTATTTAAGGACCATTTGGGCAAGTTAATGTTATTCTTGAGAGGCAGTAGAATCTGCAATAAGGAGGAACTAGAGGTTGCTATTTAGGACTGTTTGGATCCCTAAGCTACAACCAAGAAGTGCCCCAACCAGTCATCATGACAGCATCAAAGACTGTGTCATAGAAGTGTGGAGACAGTGTAGTGATGAGGTTGTTCATGAGGACAATTTAAGGTGACCTATCTCATAAGCAGTGATAGCTAGAGCAGAAGCATGATGTGTGCAACATGATGATTAAGAGCAGCAAGTTGTGTACAACGTGATGAGGTACAACTCAGCAGTGAAGAGCATGGTGCAGCTCAGGAACATGGTATGATGTTGCAATATGGTGCAGCACGGTGAGGTGCAGCATATGGACGAGATGCAGCACAATGACAGGTGAAGGAGTCACCTTGGAGAATCAGTTGAAGCAACATGTCTTCAACTGATCTCATGTAGAGATGATCGATTCTCTTATCTAGAAAGTCGAAGTGTTGACTTCTGTTGTAAATGTACTATCTCTCTCTCTCTTTCTCTCTGCTGAACTATTGAAGAACATATAAGAAGAATTGATCAAGGGTTTCCCCACATTGGGGTTTGTCCCTGGCTAGCGCCACATCTTGTGTCCTCTTGTCTTGGCTTGTCTTCTACGATTTATGTTTATGTTCTATCTGTAGTTTACTTTAACGCTAATGTGAGTGCTAATCTAGAAAAGATATGGAGCTAACTATGAAAATTGAAATAAATTGCTCTAAGCATAGAACATACCTAAAATTAACATGGTATCAGAGCTGAGGTGAAGATAATGCCCATGCAAGAGTGAAAGAGCAATCGCCGAAGACAGTTGGGAAAGGACAAAAGGATCAGTGGATTCCTCATCCCTCTTCAAATTCACCAAGGGTGAAGGCGAAGCAAAGAATATTATCATAATGGCACAGTGGAATATGGCCTACCTAAAGATCACTTCATTGGAAGACCAGATCTTAGGGTGGAAGGAAAGGCAGATAGCTAGTTTGGCCATTATGTGAAGGAGTGTCCAAATGGCAGGGACACATCACTTGATGATAACAACAGGGACATCTTCACTGATCAAAGGAATGACAGGTAATGCGGTCATCAAGGAAATGGCCAACTCTTCATAGAAAGCAAGGAACCCCAGGTATGAAGAATCAAATGTTGTTTTTGATAAGATGAAGAAGCGTTATCTTGTATTGGCCCTCTCCTTCAGAATCTGGTTTATAGATTGGAGTGCTTCAAGGCACTCCATCAGATAGATGGGTGCACTCTCTAATTTAGTAGAGATGGAAAAAATCATGGGATTATATTTGGAGCCGATGCCAGCTATCCCGGAAAGGGTGTAGGGAATGTTAACTCTCAATTGAATGAGGGTAACTCGATTCATTTACAGAATCTCTTTTATGTACCCGATCGCAAGAAGAACCTGGTGTCCATTTCAGCAATGGAAGTCAAAGGTTACGAGGTGGCATTCATCGATGGAAAGGTACATGTTTGAAAATAGAATTCTCAAAGATGTTTTTGAGTTCAGGGTTGTACCAAGTTGCAGGAAGTCCACTGGGGACCATATCCATTGACACATAGCATCAAAGCTCTGTGAGTCAGATGGTGATAGGGATGCCTGAATTCAAAAAGAGCATGAAGGTACATGTTTGAGATGTATCGAAGGAAAATCTTATAAGGGGACCATTCCCCTCATGCAGTAGGTCTACAGGTTTGTTTGAGATTCATGATTGGGAATCTCATGTATACAGGTGGAAGAAAGCCCTCTATGGCTTGAAGCAAAACTCCCCAGGCATAGTATGAGAGGATTTATAGCTGTCTGATAATGCTGAGATTCACTAGGAGTGAAATCGATCCAAACCATTACCTGAAGGTTGTGGATGATAGACCTCTCATACTGGCACTTTATGAGGATGACCTATTTCTGACAGGTGCAGACCCTCTCATTTGCAGAAGCAAGAGGGAGTTGGATTCCGGATGTGGAATTATAAACTGCAAGCTTGTGACTACCTCGAGGATCTTAACTTTTAGAAGTTATATGGTAGTGATGTCGGACTAGATTTTGGAAATGCCTTTGAGTTTCATAAACTAATTCGCGTTGATGTTCTTGGTGAACTTCCCTCTAGACATATGTTTTGCAGTTAGCATGGTGAGCTCATATTTGGTTGAGCCTCACTGGATTGGTGCCAAGAATATTCTGAGATATCTTCGGGGCACAATCTCTCGTGGATTGAGATACACTACGGGAAATATGAAACTGCATGATTATTCGAATGCTGACTGGGTAGGCAGTGTGGAGGATCACTAGAGCACTTCTCAATGCTAATTCTCTTTGGATTCTACTTCGATATCATGGATGAGCAGGAAGCAGAAGTCGGTTGCTGTAAGCACCGTCGAGACTGAATACATAACTACGAGTATGATCTCGTGTGAAGCTGCATGGTTGCAGAAGCTATTAAGTGAGCTGTTTGTACACATGATGAATACCACTATGATTCTCTATGACAACCAGAGGTGGGATTCAATTAATGAGGAATACCGTATTCGATGATTGCTCCAGCAGATAGACATCAGATACTACCTTATCTAGGATATGGTAAGTCGATAAGCGAGGAGGCTCCATCTCATTGAGACTGATGTACAGATCGTAGACATTTTGTCAAAAATCCGGGGAAAGGTCAAATTTGTGACTTTCCCGAACAACTTGGAGTTGTTGAGAGACCTTCTTATAAGGGTCCTACATGTTGCATGCATTGAAGGAGCTCTAGGGGGGCTTGGGGTACTTATTGGAGCAACATACGACCACAGGGCGACTCCCCTCCCCTAGTGGTGCACTATGTACAGGATGATAGGTTCAACCTTCCCCTATGATACCCCGTGGCGACTATGGAACAAGATGATTAGTTCTCCTGTGGACCGGGATGATTAGTTCTCCCGTGGCAACTGTGGAACATGATGATTAGTTCTCCTGTGGGTCGGGATGATTAGTTCTCGCATCGCAACTGTGGAACATGATGATTAGTTCTCCTGTAGGCTAGGATGATTAGTTCTTCGTGACATCCACTGGACAGGATAATTCGTTCTCTTGTGGACAGGATGATTCGTTCTCCTGTCGAGGCATCCTACCCATGCAGTCTGGGACTCATGGGAAGTACCTCTCATCCGATCAATGAGCAGGGAAATGAGGATAGGGACCATAGTAGTTCTATCGATAGACGCATCGTTGTATCTACCGTACTCCCTATGCTAGGATGACCTCCAATGATCTGGGATCAGTATGAGTGGTTTGAGACACTCTCTTGTGACATTGATATGGGATCAATGAAACTGATATGGGATCAGTATGAGTGGTTTGATACACTCTCTTGTAACGTTGATCTGGGATTAGTATGAGTGGTTGGAGACACTCTCTTATGATATTGATCTGGGATCAATAAAATTGACTTCGGGTCAGTAAGAGTGATGTGACACACTCTCTTCAGATGAAATTGACTTTGGGTCAGTAGAGAATGGTATGAGACATTCTCTATCAATTCTTCTTCTTCATGGTTCAGCAGAGCAGAGTATAGCAGAGTAGAGTAGAGCTCAGCAGATCAGAGCAGAGTAGAGCAGTGCAGGGCATTGATGGCAGAGACAGTACAATTGGACATATGGATCAACAGATGGAGTTCTCCCTAGTTGAGAGGGACTGTTAAAATTGGCAACTAGGGCCAAACTCCATGTGGGTCATCTTATTAATTAAAGTTGATATTTTTTCTTGGATCCCTCTCATTGAGAGGTGTAGGATTGATCTAAAGATCATCTGATTCCGATAAGTATTCATGGAGATATGAATTTATTTGTGTTATGGGTCCATTCGTCAAGGTTGGCCAGCAACCTAATATACCCCACTTGTGCTCAATGTTTTAGTATAAATAGAAGAGGACTTTAAGTCATTTGACATACTCACTCTCTTGTGATCTCTCTTCATCCTATTTTGGGTTTGATGAAGATAAGATCTAAAAGGAGTGCCCTAGGTGATATGCTGCCCTAATAAAAGAAGCCCTAGAAGCTGTCATGGAGAAGTCTAATACGCAGAAGAAGAAGGCTCACGCAATCAAGGAGGAAGATCTCATAACGTAGTCCAAGAAGAAGCCTACGCTGGTATGGTAGAAGTCTTATGCAGTCATGAAGGACAACCCTCTAAGAAAGGTTCTATGTTGTCCTAAGTGTGACCTTCCTACACAAGCCTAAATGATACCCTAACACGGCCCTAACAATCTATTCTAGGATGTAATTTAAAGAGGGTTCTTATGTGCCCTGACTACTGTAAATACAAACCCTAGCCACAGGCCTATTGGGAGGATTATAGCCTCAACCTAGCCGCTGATAATGGAAATTCTTGGCCGTAGTTCTAAGAGTTCTTTAGCAGTCAAAAAGAGCCACCATGTGCTGCCTAAAAGGTTTCTCATCCACTGTCCAAATACACAGTCTAATCTGCAATTCAAAGAGGCATCTATCTGTCCTAGCCGCAGTGAAAAATGAAGGTTACAACCATCGAAATAAAGGGTCTCTAGCAGTTGTCATTTGTGCTACAAACTGTTGTCCAAGTAGGGCCTATACTGCCCTAGTCTCAGTCCTCATCTTGGCTGAAATTAGGAAGGACCTACTGCCTGAAGAAGCTCCTCCTAAATGTTGTCAAGGAAAGGCCTTAGAGCCACTATTATGTGCAACCCTTATTCTGTAGCAAGAAGACCTTATACACAGCTCTAAGAGACCGGTTACAGTCATCTAAGTAACTGTCGTAATGCCACATTGCTATAGGTGATAGTGTGGCCTATTTAAGGACCATTTGGGCAAGTTAATGTTATTCTTGAGGGGCAGTAGAATCTCCAATAAGGAGGAACTAGAGGTTGTTGTTTTAGGACTATTTGGATCCCTAAGCTACAACCAAGAAGTGCCCCAACCAATCATCACAACAACATCAAAGACTGTGTCATAGAAGTGTGGAGACAGTGTAGTGATGAGGCTGTTCATGAGGACAATTTAAGGTGACCTATCTCATAAGCAGTGACAGCTAGAGTAGCAGCATGATGTGTGCAGCATGATGATTAAGAGAAGCAAGTTGTGTACAACTTGATGAGGTACAACTCAGCAGTGAAGCAGCATGGTGCAGCTTAGGAACATGGTATGATGTTGCAATATGGTGCAACACGGTGAGGTGCAACATATGGACGAGATGCAGCACAATGACAGGTGAAGGAGTCACCTTGGAGAATTAGTTGAAGCAGCATGTCTTCAACTGATCTCATGTAGAGATGATTGATTCTCTTATCTAGAAAGTCGAAGTGTTGACTTCTGTTGCAAATGTACTATCTCTCTCTCTCTTTCTCTCTGCTGAACTATTGAAGAACATATAAGAAGAATTGATCAAGGGTTTCCCCACATTGGGGTTTATCCCTGGCTAGCGCCACATCTTGTGTCCTCTTGTCTTGGCTTGTCTTCTGCGATTTATGTTTATGTTCTATCTGCAGTTTAGTTTAATGTTGATGTGATTGCTAATCTGGAAAAGATATGGAGCTAACTGTGAAAATTGAAATAAATCGCTCTAAGCATAGAACATACCTAAAATTAACATAATGCTTATATGATTGATTATGAAGGGAATATGCTCAGGATATGCTTAGTCTTAATGCTTATCAACGACTGTAGTGTATTAAAGAGTTTTTTAGGTTGCATTGACTCTTAACAAATTTAAAAAATTAAGTGTGCCCACCAATTTCTTAGGGATTTGAGATGATTCCAAATTCTAATATTCCTCCATGATAAGTTCCTCATTATTATTTATAACATTCATTTATAATTCTTTTTCTTTCTTAAGATAAAGTTGACCCATAACCTTTTTATACATGGTTAATAAGGTAAATGTGTGCATTAGTAAGATATTCTTGAGGTTGCAACAATTTTTTTTGTTATAATTATGAAGCCTTCTGCAATATCAACCACATTAATATTTTTAATGTGGTTGTACTAGTATGCAAATAACTATACTCACTAGGAGTTACTTTCCACCATTATTTATGTAGGAGTAAAAATGTAAATGTGTAGAATTACTTGAGGTTACTAGCCACTAAAATTTATTCAAATCTTTGTGCCTCAACTATAACAATTAATTTATACACTTCACATCTTATTAGTTCGTATGAAATTAAGACTTTTCTAACATCAATGACATAGTTTCTAACTTGAGCGACTAGTTGCCCTCCAACACTTGTTTAATTCTATGTTTTGAATATTATTTTTAAAATGTGAATATTATATTTAAGATAAATAATTTAACATTGGATTGTCATCTTCACCATTTTTCCTTATTAATATGGTATATTATCTATTAATATACAGTATAATATACAAACATTCCTTTGAAACATCAAAGGATGTTCAAATTTACACAATAATACATTTTTCTTCACTTACATAAATTGTTACATGCCCATCTAAAACCAATCTCAATAACTATAAAGTTGCATGCCCATCTAAAACCAATCTCAATAACTATAAATCCTTATATAAGAAAATTCTAAGTTTTCTCAAAGTTAAAATTGGCTAATTGACTAAATGGTATTAAATTTATTCTTAGGAAAACTTTCTATCTCATTAAATTGTATTGAATTTTTAAATATTAGGAATTGTGGCATGTCCATCTAAAATCAATCTTAATAACTGTAAAATCCTTATATATTTACATTAAACATAATAACTATAAATCCTTATTTGTTTATATTAAATATATATGTTAGGAAACCTAAGAAAATTGTGAGTTTTCTCAAAGTTAAAATTGGGTAATTAATTAAATGGTATTGAATTTATTTTTATGGAAATTTTTTAATTCATTAAATTATATTGAATTTATAAAATTTAGGAAATATTTAATTTTGGTGCATATTTCACTCATCATCAAAAATACATAAAAATTTAAGTGATTTTGATAATAATTAAAACATCTACTAAAAATGTCAAATATTTTTTAAAATTTAAACAATTAAAAAAAAAAATTAAGCATAATTTTGAAAAAATAACTGTACTATAATTAAATTATATTTTAATCTTTTTAAATTCCAATTACTACTTACATTATAATAGTCAAACTTATAACAAATAAATGTTTATTTATATTAATTACAAATATTTTTTATAAATTATTTAAGACATTCTTTTGCACCAGTAACAATCTCTTTTTTACTATTTTTTACTCCAATAAATTTAGGCCGCTAAACTAACATGAGGTTTCTTTTAAATTGTTTTAATTATTTATTTATATTATTTACTTTCACTGGAATTTTGGATTCCTTTGTTTTATTTTCTTTATTTTAATTTAGTTAACTTCTTTATTTCTTCACAATAAGCTCAAAAAAAATCTGATAATAGATTTATGTAAAAAATAATTTTGTATTTAGTATGGGGGTTTTCGCAGTGCATTATATTAGATATCAATGAATCACATGGCATCAGTCATCACTTCCGGGGCTTGCACCCCGTAAACAGGACTTCCCGGGAGGGCTTGAGGCTCAAGCACGCTTAACTATGGAGTTTTCCCCACAATCAAGACCAATTAGCTTGCTACCCCATTTGCAAAACCTTGGCAAGTATTGTGCCTCATGAACCATTCAAGTAGAGTTCCCTTCACTCTTTTGAATTAAGTATTGGGGGTTTTCGTAGTGCATTATATTAGATATCGTTCTTTGGGATTCAACTGCATTAAGTAAGTCATTTATCTATGATGATTTCCATGAGAGGTAGTCGTCTTGAATGGTTCACGAGGCACAATACTTGCTAAGGTTTTGCAAATGGGGTAGCAAGCTAAGTGGGCTTGATTGTGGGGAAAACTCCACAGTTAAGCGTGCTTGAACCAGAGGCGATCTGGGATGTGTGACCTCCGGGGAAGCACTGGTTATCGAGTGCAAGCTCCGGAAGTGATGATTTACGCTATGTGATTCATTTCACTAGCTTCAATCCCACTTCTTCACCCTGTGAGCATCACCCAATGCAATGAGTGTTAAGTGGACTATTCAAAAATCACAAGTGATGATTGATGCTATGTGTCACCTGAAGAAATGAGTGCTAAGAGGAATATTCAAAAATCATAAGTGATGATTGATGCTATGTGATTCATTTCACTAGTTTCAATCCCACTTCTTCACCCCTGTGAGCATCACTCGGTGCAATGAGTGCTAAGTGGACTATTCAAATGCAATGAGTGCTAAGTGGACTATTCAAAAATCATAAGTGATGATTGACGCTATGTGATTCATTTCACTAGTCTCAATCCCACTTCTTCACCCTTGTGAGCATCACCCGATGCAATGAGTGTCAAGTGGACTATTCAAAAATCACATGTGATGATTGACGCTATGTGTCACCCAATGAAATGAGTGCTAAGTGGACTATTCAAAAATCATAAGTGATGATTGACGCTATGTGATTCATTTCACTAGTTTCAATCCCACTTCTTCACCCCTGTGAGCATCACCCGATGCAATGAGTGCTAAGAGGACTATTCAAATGCAATGAGTTCTGAGTGGACTATTCAAAAATCACAAGTGATGATTGACGCTATGTGATTCATTTCATTAGTTTCAATCTCACTTCTTCATCCCTCCCGATGCAATGAGTGCTAAGTGGACTATTCAAAAATCATAAGTGATGATTCACACTATGTGTCATTCGATGCAATAAGTGCTAAGTGGACTATTCAAAAATCATAAGTGATTATTGACGCTATGTGATTGATTTCACTAGTTTCAATCCCACTTCTTCACCCCTGTGGGCATCACTTGATGCAATGAGTGCTAAGTGAACTATTCAAAAATCATGAGAAATTAGTCAGTTACCACTACCTCTCATTGAAATGGTCATAGATGAATGACTTACTTAAGGTAGTTGAATGCCAAAAAATGATATCTAATTTTATATTTATTAATAAATTAAGTGTAATAAATTATATTACCACCGAAATGTTTCAAATTAAAGTTAAATTTTTAATTTTGTAAATATTTAGAATTTTTATACGAAATAAAAAAAAATATTAGATATGTGATATATAAGTATAGGTTGATAAAAAATTGATGTAGAAAACATTTTTATATTTATTAATAAATTATATTACCACCGAAATGTTTCAAGTTAAAGTTAATTTTTTTTTATTTTGCAAATATTTATAATTCTAGTTGTTTTACTGTCATTTTTTGGAATTTTGGTAGTTTTTCATGGTATAATTTCTCTAAAATCCGACAGGAAATAACAAATTTGATGGGTAACCCTGCACAATCGAAGCTACCTAAAATTTTTTCAAGGTGCTGAATCCATATACAATAAAAAACCAATTTAAATAACACAAATCAAAATTTGACCTCAAATTTTTTCGCCACAATTCAACACAAAAAAATCTAAAAAATCACTACATATACGTAATATTGGAGATGGATTGTTATGGGTAAATCAATATACAATAAAAAACCAATTTAAATAACACAAATCAAAATTTGACCTCAAATATTTTAGCCACAATTCAACGCAAAAAAAAAATATCTAAAAAATGACTAAAAATACGTAATACTTGAGATGGGTTGTTATGAGTCGTTAGAGATGGGTTGTTTGTATATAATTCTTTTAGTGATGTCCTCCCGCCGCGGCATGCCAGCTACATCGCCGGAGGGCATCATGATGTACCAGAGATCGGTGTCTAATGCCCAATTTGGTATGGTGCATTCAATCTCTCAATTTATGCAGCGTTTACCCCGATATTGAGCCAACATCACTAGTATTTCAGGACCTTCTGATTTACTGCATTGGGTATTTGTTCTAGGTCTGTAACTATTCTTTGTTTTCTCCTGAGGGTTCACGTGAGCGGTTTGATGCTGCCATACCTGAAGCGAAGAATGGAAGGGCATACAAACCCCAGGAAGCGCCGCAAGTTAACGTCATCGCGGGACGTCCTTCCATCACATTTTCAGGTTAGTTTTCTATTTTCGAATATCTTGATCTGTAACCATTTTTTTTTTCTAGATCCACTTGTTAGCATTTAGAGCACTAGGTTTCCACTACCCTGGCATTCAAGCTTTCATGAAATATGTTTAAAGGGTTTTGTATCCTTCTGGGAAATGGAGAAACCGGTTTGCGTGTAGGTCCAGCCAACACTGATATTTACTGGGAAAGATTTTGGTATTAGAAGTACGACAGAGAGCTCCACCTCTGGTTCAGACAATAGTCAGTCTACGTCTTCCAATATAAAGCCCAAGGAAGAGGGCTCTCGCACTGGCTCACCACCATGGCAACAACGAAAAGAATGGCAACTACATGTTCGAACTTGGAGAGAATTTGACGCCTCGATGTAAGAACACATATTTCATCACGGTTTTGCTCGTTTGTGATGGGATTTTCCTTTTGGAGTCTTAGATCTAAAGGAGGGTTATGTTGCTGATATTAAAATGTGGTTTATAAATAGCCTTTTGACCTGATCTACCCTACTAATCTGGCAAAATATCTTCTTGTTTTGCAGACAAAATACTTAGTAAAAAGGGTGAAGTTAGGCATTTAGGACTCCAGATTTCTTGTTATTATTATATCTCAACATAGGTAACAGTATATAATTCGTGATCAAAATAAAAACAACAAAGTCTGGAAATCTTACCCATTTAACTCAGCCACCACTAAAGTTCCTGGGGTGAGTTCGATTCCCAAGCTCATGTACTGTTCTTGGCTTAATGGCTATCTGTAATTTGTAGGAAGAGATTGTAATAAATTGATACAATTATTAAAAATATTGATTTAAAATTTGACTGTCATTTGGCGTATGCATCTATACTGTATACTGCTACTAGTTTTATTTTTTCCATACGGCAATATTCAGTAGGAGCCAAGTAGCCTTGGCCCATGTAATTTCACTTGATTTCCTTCCCACGAGATATCATGGCTTATGCAAATAGCTTAAGAAATTTCTCTGGCAGGTTGACTAATAATAGTTCTGCAGGTAACTATTTGACTTTACCCAATGAGGTTGCAGGAGCTCCTCAGTCTCTTATGCCTTCCCAAAGTACAAATTCAACACAGAATGCATTTTCGGGAGGGATTGGGACTGGTAACTCTGTTCTCACCTTTGTTGTAGTTTCATTTGGATAAGAAGTTTTATTAGTATACGAGGTGTTCTGGCCCTATAAAGTCAACCAACATCTTGCAGTTGGATATATAGATTCTTGGTATAAGAAATCCAGAACCCATCTCATTTTTTCTCATAGGTTTACCTTGAGAAATGCAAAATCTTGTGCCTGTTAAAGACGTTTTCATTTTTCTTCTACCCTATGTGTGGATTTTACTCAAAATCCATTGACTGACTGTCATAACTATGAATTTCCCGGTGTAAGAAGTTCATAACCCATGGGCATTAGGCCTATTTAAATGATTTTCCATCCCATATTGATTTAGTTGACAATTTTTACTTCCTTGGCTGCGAGTTACCATCATTTACCCATTACCCATCTCTAACTACGTTTCGTGGTGTGAGAAGTTCATAACAACCTGTTGGCATTAAGACTTCTTGAATGATTTATTGTCCCATTTGCATTTAGTCAACTGTTTCACTTCCTTGCCAGGCGAGTTACCATCATCTATTCATGATCATACTCAATAAACCCAATTTTATAGACATGATGGATTGGAGGATTTTGAATTTTTGTAACAATCCAAATATTTTACTGCCTCCTTTATGGGATTTGGGTATGGAATCACAAGAAATATGAACTATACTATTTTTTTAGTGCTTTGTTCATGGGTTTTTACCATTGATTTAGACCTAGAAATTGAGCAGGCAATTCCACTAAAATTTGCGGCCCTGTTTTTGGGTTTATTACCGGGAATATGAAATCCACTCACGACATTTCCATCTTTCTGTACCATTAAAAATCGAAGAGCCTGTTTGTTTGTTTGTTTTTTTTTTGGTTTCTTTCTTTTTATGTTTTTACTGTGAAACTCCCCTACCAATCTACTCTAGCGAAGGCCTTTTGTATGATCCACTTAGACACCCCTTGTATTTAAGAGTGCTTAAGGTAGTTAAGGTTTAATACATGTGCTTGTTTGTTGCAGATGTCAGTGAATCTCTTCTTTATGAAGAGCTATGGCATGCATGTGCTGGTCCATTTGTTACTTTGCCTCGTATTGGGGAGAGAGCTTTTCACTTTCCTCAAGGCCACATAAAGCAGGTATGGTGAAATTAATGGAAATGTTGAAATGTGTTTCAGGGCAACAACTCAAATTGCATAGGGTTTTGAAAATCTATTGCCAATGGATCTTTCAAAATATAAACAATCTAATCATATTTATTGATTGTGTACACCATAATAGGTTGATGCATCAACAAACCAAGGGGTTGATAAGCATATGCCACTGTATAATATACCTTCTAAGATTCTTTGCCATGTGATCGATGTGCAATCTCAAGTAAATAAATTGTTCTTGCATAGCTTATTTCCTTCCATAACAATATTTTAGGATTTGCGTTATTGCGTCTGTGCGAAAAGATTACTGCAAAACCAACAAAATGCAATTGTCTTTTCTAGTTGCACTTTTTTATCTATTGGAAGGCGAAAGTTCAATTGCCCTTGTTTCTTTTTGCAGGCGGAACCTGAGACAGATGAAGTATTTCTGCAAATCACTTTATTTCCATAGGCAGATGTACGTCCTTATTTCAATTTCTGGAATGTTATCCTACTAATGTGCAAGATTTACTGATGAAAATTTTAGATGTTCTGACCTTTGGTTCGATGTTGCAGAAAAATGAGCCGTCTCATGACTTAGGGACAACTAGCCCTCAGCCTCGTAAGAGTAATGTTCATTCATTTTGCAAAAACTCTTACTGCTTCTGATACAAGCACTCATGGAGGACTAAAACCAAGTAATCAAAAAATACCATTTTCTATATCTGTAATTATAAAAATTGACAAATTTATTTTTTTTCCAAAGGAAAAAAAGTTAAAAACGAAACTTTTTATTAAGTTTATAAAAAGTTTACATTGCAAATGCCAGAGCATCACTGTTCATTCTGGATTCTGTGGTTCCAAAAAAGGCATGATAATTTTCCTTTTATATGCTGTAGCTGTCCCTGTTTTGGACTGTCCTGTGTTCCTTTTGAGTCCACACAAAACTGCACATATATACTATAAGCTGACATGCTGTGTTACACTGACAAAAACGGGTCTCCTCATGCTTGTGGAAAAACATCCCATCGCTGCAAGCCGCATTTCTGTTTCAGATGTTTGAGATTTTATATAAACCCAAGAAAGTTGCTGAACCGAGAAACCAAAACAAAAAAGAAATCCCTGCCAGATATCTCAAGGCGGATGAAAGTATGGCGGCTGGTCTGATCTTCTGATTTGGCCCTGTTCGTCTTCTTCTATTTGCCAGCTGCCCAGATCCAGTTGAAGACCATCTTTAGAGAGCTTATCCGCCAGTTCATTTTTTTCCCTGTAAATGTGACATATGGAGAAACTATTAAAACTTGATTTCAATCTTTGAATCTCTCCCAGAATTTGTTTTAAAAATTGATTACTGCATGTTTGTTGACCGGTGACCCATCTGATCACATTTTGGGAGTCCCCAAAAATTTGAATAGTGAGGGTGTGCCTTTGGATGAGCCAGCATAAGAGGAGTTTGAGGGCAAGTAATTCTGCATAGTTATTGGAGCCAGATCCAAGCCCCACGGAAGCTTTTAGGGAGTGTGAAGGTGATACGTGGATGACGAGCCCTGCTCCTGCTTTGTTGTTTTGGGATGCGCCATCAAAGAACGCCCAAGGAATTCCTTCTGCAATCTGAATATCGGGAACAGTTCGCTGGGAGGAGGGTTCCTTTGGTTCCGGAATACTAGAGAAGATGGCCGCACCCTGAGCTGCTGTGATTGCTACTGGGGTCTCCTTGTCCTGAAAGACCCTCTTGTTTCTAGCTATCCAAATTCCCCAGCTGATGATGAGAGGGAGATTGCGCAGGTTTCCAATCGGATGTTCATTCCACCACTTCTGCCATGCATCTTTGATATTGTCTCCTTCCCATACAAGCTGTTTGTTCAAAAGTAATCCAGTCTCTCCCCATATCTTTAGCGCTTCCGGGCATTTTAGGAAAAGATGGTTTATGGATTCAGCTTCTGCTTTGCATAAGGAGCATCTCCCAGGCCCGTGCATGAATCTGCTCTGCAGAATATCCCAGGTTGGGATTTTGCCCCTTAGAATACACCAGAAAAGAATTTTTGATTTTGGAGGACTCTTTAGTTTCCAGAGTGATTTTGACCACCACTCAGGTTCACCCCACCCTTTCCTTGACATAAGAAAAGAATATCCATTCTTTGGAGCATATGACCCGGATTCTGCATGCGCCCATATTAACTCATCTTGCCTGTCGGACAACCTTACATTTGACCTGAAGAGTTCCTGTGTGAAAGTGTTCCAATCGTTCCACCATCTCGGATCCAACTCCAGCTCTTCTCCATTCTTCCAGGCTTGCCCCCAAATGGAGGAGTGACCTGGCTTCTCCACTTGGCTGAGAAAGCGGAGGCCTCTCCTATCCAAATGCTGGATCAAGTCAGGGGGAAGGGCAAAGTTGTCATTGCAGCCTACCCAAGGATCCTTCCCAATCTTTACCCTTTCACCATTCCCTATCTTCCAAGCTAGTCCTTTCTCTATCACCTTGAAGGATTCCAAGGTGGCTTTCCATATAGCTGAAGCATTCTTTTGAGGTTTATTTGGATTCCTAATCCACTCTTCCAGAGGGGCTGGATCAATGTATTTTCTTTTTACCGTTCTTGTCCAGAGGTTTTCCATCTTTATGAGGCGCCAACCCGATTTTGCAGCCAAAGAAAGTCTGAAATCTGGGAGGCTTTTGATCCCCCAGCCCCCCCAATCCTTTGGTCTCGCCACTTTCTCCCATGCTACCCAAGGGAGAGTTGAAGATTCTTTGTTTCCGGCCCACAGGAATCTGCTGCATATTCTCCTGATTTTCTCCAGGACTCCTTTAGGGACCCAAGTAAGCGCTGCCCAGTAGACAGGAATGGCAAAGAGCACGGATTTTATAAGGGTCAGACGCCCTGCTCTGGAGAGCCATTTGAAACTCCAATGGCTAATTCTTGCCTCAATCTTTGCGATTAGCCAAGACCAATCCTCCTTCCTATAATCATTTGGCTTCAACCAGAAACCCAGATACTTGAACGGGGAGCCCATGCTGCACATTTCATATGGAAAATATGAGCTGAACTGTTCCTTATCAAGTCTGTTTAGACCCTCTTCGATGATTTGAGATTTTCTGGGGTTGATCTGCATTCCAGTGGCTTTTAGAAAGAGCTCCAGAATCGATTTTAGCTCCTTGAGTTCATTAAGGGATCCGTTTGTAAAAATCAGAATATCATCTACAAAGAGTAGATGAGAAATGAACAAGTTTACTGCTGCCTCCAGACCAGTTATCTTGCCTTCCCTTCTGCTCTTATGAATCAGCTGACTGAGCCCTTCAGCCACTAGGAGGAAGAGGAGAGGGGATAGTGGGCATCCTTGCCTCAGCCCTCTCTGACCTTTGAAAAAAGAGGTAGCAGCTCCATTGATGAGGATAGCATAGCTGACATCAGTTATGCACCCCATGATCCATCTGATGAAGTCCACTTTGAAGCCGAGGTGTGTTAATAGCATGCGGAGGTATATCCAGTTTATCCTATCGTATGCTTTGGAGAGGTCAATTTTAATCACCCCTCCCTTCTTATTTTTCAGCTTAACACTGTGAAGGACCTCCTGAGCCACACCTATAGCCTCATGAATTTGTCTTCCGTTCAAGAACCCGAATTGTTCAGGAGAGATATGCCTGGATAAGATTGGTTTGATCCGAAGAGCTATGACCTTTGCAATTATCTTGTAGATGCTGTTGCATAAGGAGATAGGTCTGAAGTCCTCAAAAGATTCAGGAGCTTCCTTTTTAGGGATGAGGGCGATGAAAGTTGCATTGAGGGGACTGTAGACTTCTCCCTTCAACCTTGATTCTTCCACCACATCTGTGATTTCTGCTCCTATCTGCTCAAAAAAGTGTAAGAAAAGCTCTATTGACCAACCATCCGGCCCGGGACTTTTCTCTTTTGCCATGGACTTTATTACACTTTCCACCTCCTCCTTGGTGACAGGGTCCATTAAATGGTCCGCTTCTTCCTCCTCCACGTATCTATGGAAACACTGAGCAGTTTGGATGACTTCTGTTATGGTGATCTCACCGGGGTCTTTGAAGAGCGATTGAAAATGATTCACCCCTAGAGTTGAGAGAGCCTCGAAAGTCTTAGCTTCCCTTCCATTTTCAGATTTAAGACTCCATATAGTATTTGCGCTCTTCCTCCCTTTGGCAAAATTGTGAAAGAAACTAGTGTTTTCATCCCCTGCTTTGAGCCATATGGCTCTGCTCTTGAGCCTCCATTCTTCCTCCTTTGCCAGCAGAATTTGATTCTTGAGCTTCTCCAGGCTAACAATTTCCTCCTTTGATTCCTGAGATGCATAGCTGTCTGCCTCTATGCTTTCAAGCCTTTGGAGTTCCTCGGATATCCTGGTTAGATCCTCGTTCTGTTTCCGATGCCTCTCTTTTGCCCATGAGATTGTTGCCTTTTTCAATCTTTTAAGATTTTCCATAAATAAGAACCCTTTACTCTCCTGGGAATCGCTAGCAGGATGAATCCAAGTTTCATTAAACAGCTTGTTAAAGGATTCCTCTTGGAGCCAAGAGGCATTGAATTTGAAGGGAGCAGGGGGTTTTGAGGGGCCTTTTGAGAGCTCAATATAGATCGGGAAATGGTCCGAGGACCCCCCTTCTTCTACCCATTGCCTGAAAAGAGGAATTGCAGCAGCCAGATCCTCATTGATTAAAAACCGGTCAAGTCTTTTTGCCACCCTCGCTTCTCCAATTCTTTTATTCCTCCAAGTAGGTTTTAACTTGATGATGTTTGCTTCAATTAGATTGTTTGAGGCTAAGAGGTTCCTGAAAAAATCAGATTGTGGATCCTCTCTTGCATTTGGGCCCCAGGTCTCTGCTCTGCCTAAAGAGAAATTCAGGTCTCCTCCCATCACCAAGAATTTATTCTTCACGAGCGAGCTCTCCATCAATCCATTCCAGAAGGGAATCCTTTCATGGCATGGCCCATATATATTAATAATGGTAATAGGGAAATCAAAATCCGAAGATTGACATTTAATCCCCATCACCTGTTTCATTCCCCATTGATTCAAGATCTTGATTCTGCCTCCCCTGATCCCCACTGCTAAACCACCAGAGTGACCGTTGGCATCCAGGGCTGTGAATTCCCATCCCGGGAGAAGACCTTGGAGCATTGTTACTACCTCCTCTCCTTTCCCCAGGGTCTCCTGGAGAAGAATTACTTCCGCCTTTGAGTTTAACACTAACTCCCGCAGAGCCAGTTTTTTGGGTTTACTGGCTAAACCCCTACAGTTCCATGAGAGAATGATCATTTTGGAACAGTGCCGGGGCTTTGCACTGCTCTAAGTGCCCCTGTGATGGAAAGCTGTTTTCCATCAGCCACATCAAAAATTGCCTGAGCTTTAGCCACTGAAAGTTTTGACTTCCTACCCCTTTTTTTCCCGGGCTGAGGCTGCGAAGGGGATGGATCGATGCCCCCCACAGAAGGAAAAGAGACGGGCTTTGAGGCCAGAGAGCGAAGGTTATACGGGCAATGGGTAGGCTGTACCAGAGGAGAAGGATCAAGGCAACACCCTTCACTATTCAGATCCAGGGAAGGAATAGCAGCCGATAAGGTTTCAATGCATGTTTCAATACAATTTCCCAAAATGCCATCAATCGAGTTAAGATTTTTGTCTGTGTATTCAGGGAGAGGAGAAATTTTGGACATATCCGCCACAATGTGCTTATTCAAAAATTCGCCTGTTTTTTCAGGAAGAGTAGAATGAGATGGATTCAAAAGCATACCCTTTGGATCCTCGCCAGAGCTCGGAATTTTGCTTTGAGGCTCCTCGACCACGGCCTTTGATGCATCCTCTGGTGGCGCTCCATCTTTTGACATCTCCTTCGATGGGTCCTGAATATCAGCATCCAGAGTATGATTCCCTTGCTGTAGATCTGTGTCCATTAAATCCTCCTTCTGAGGAGCAGCGGCCTCAATGTTAATTTGATGCTGAGAACGCGGATAAACCGTTTCCATCCTCTCCCTCGTTCGCTGAAACCTTCGCCGTCTTCTTCCCAATGGGCAGTCCTTAGCCAGATGCCCATATTCGTGGCATCGGTGGCAGCGGAACGGCAGATACTCATAGTCCAAAATTTGTTCGAAAACGTATTCCTTATACTGAAGAGTGATTTTCTCTGGCAGACCTCCACTAGGTTTTAGGCTTACCAGGATTCGCGCCATGGTTCTGTTGTTTGTTTCCAGGAAGGACATATCCGTCTCTAAGTAAGTCCCCAATCTATTCCCGAGCGCCGAGAACACAGATTCGACCCAGAGGAATGAGGGCAGGCCTGGAACCCTAACCCAAACCGGAAAAACATCCACTTTTTCGTGAGCTGGATCGAACATAGGGCTCCAATTTTTGAACAGGACTGGGATGTGACCAAGAGACCAGTTCCTCTGCAACACCCAATCTGCCGCCTCCTTGGATTCGAACCGGACTGAGAACCAACCTTTTGGAAGAGACAGGACCCAAAAGTCTCTGATTAGATCCGATTGCCAGGTCCGCTTCCCCCAAGATTTGATGAAATCTGAAGAGAAAATCTTCCCTCTTGCTCTTCCGACCAGAGTGCATTCGGCAACCACCAAAACTTCTTCAATTTTAAAGTCCATCCCCAATACCAGGTTCCCTTCAACCCCTTGAGATTTTATCAATCGCTGCTTTTTCCTTTGCCCCTCTGTGATTTTTGTGACTCTGGGGATATCTCCTAGCTCGTCGATTCCCTGCTGCTCATGATTTGTACTAGCCCCTGGGGAATGTGGAATATGTCTGGCCTCTGATCGCTGCTCCTGAGTCGAGTTTTGAATTAAGATTTGAGATTCGAGTCGGGGCTGGGTTCCCTGAAGAGGCCGCCTATCATCCCCCTTTTGCACCTGGGGATTCTCCAGACGCTGGTCCGTTCCTCCTCGTTCTAATGCATTAAGTCTGCCTGCAGCAATTGAAGCCCTTGTGACGGGGGCCGAAGCTCTTGCAATTCCCACCGGACTGTGCCCTAGCTTCGATCCTAGGGTGACGATGTCTTCCAATCCGCCAGAGAGGACTGGTTCAACAAACCCTAGACGCCCTTTGCTTCCGCCCGAAGGATGATACGAGCTCTGCGACCTTGTTTGGCTCGAGGGATGGTTCGAAAAATGATTCTTAACTTCCTGAGAACCCTTTACCAGGCCGCATTGACCCTTAGGCGAGGAGATGGGTGAAAAATGCTGTTTCTCCGACTCCGAACAGAACGGGCGTGGGTTTTGAGTTTCCACCGTCCCGAAATAGTGAGCGACGTTCTGGGGAGTTGGGTCTTTTCCCCAGACAGAAAGAATGTCTTCCACCGACGGGTCAAGATCGATACCCTCCTCCGCAAAAACCATGGTTGTAATCTGGAAAGAACCGTCGCTGTCAGGGTGACGGGGAGCTGGTAATCACGGATCGTAAAAAACCGTTCTGTTTTCTCCCTGCCGTAAAAAACCTCCGATGCCGAAATCTCCAGGTGTCTGTCCTTGCTATGAACTCCTTCCACCTGCCGGTTAACCCTTGCTTCTACCCGAACAAGGCCTACTACCGAAGATCTACACCCCAGCCATCGATGCTGGGCCCTAGCCGCAGTCCTACGACCTAGATCTGGCCCTGCGCCAGCTGCCGAGGTCTCCCTGTCATCGCACTCCATCCTCCGTGCTCTCTGTCACCGCGCTCCATCGATCCCTTGCGAAACCCATCTTGTTTCCGGATGTATCCAAAATTGACAAATTTATAATCACAATTTAATCTTATATTTTAATTTTTTATTTATATAATTGGAGAAACTCATCTCGTCATTTAGATCCTTCATTTTTGTGGGTATTTTTCATTCAGTTCAGTTTCTATTACTGTAACTTCCTAGTAAAAATTGGATAATCGAGTGGAAGATGCAGGACATGCATGCCTCTGGCTTGGAATCTCAGTATTAAAGGCAACATTATGATGACAAAGGGAAGTGGATTAATAGTGAAGAGGGCATTCCTTATGTAGGGTTGGGGTCAGAGCTGGGAGTGCAAGAAATTAAGGGCAGGTTTGAGGAAGATCCACCAACAATTGAACACTGTTAAAGAGGCATTTGGAGACCATCCTGCAATCAAAACCAATGCCATCAACATCAAGTAGCAGATCCTTTTCAGCTACAGGAAATTGCTGGAGCACCAGATTCTTGAGGCTTCTGTCGTAAGGAATTTTGGAGAACAAGATATAAAATGGATTTTTTTCCCCAAATAGTTAGGTTTGCTAAGTATCATCAACAAATGAGACTAGGTTGATACTTGTAAATTAAATTTTGCATTTTTACAGATTAATCAATGTGGCTACGGAGATCACCTTGAAATGTTTCATGGTTTGTTATAATGTGTGGCAAGAGTGTTTCCAATAGTTTTGTATCATTTATGGCCAAAGACTCTTGCCATTTCCATTCTGTATTCCCTTGTACTGTTCTCTAATATAATTCCTGTCTTTTACCTATCAAAATAAAAAAATTGTACCAGTTTTAATTCCCTCTTGTATATTGCTATAATTAAGGAAAATTAAAAACTAATTTGGGACATTTTGATCACTTGAAAACTTCCCTTCTAAAAATTGTAAGTTGTTTGGGATTTTTCTGAAATAAATTATTCCATCCTGCAAGTTCTCCTCTCAGTGGATTGGAACAAGGATAAGATGATTAATTCAAGTAAAGGATGCCTGTGGGTACAGGCTAATATTGTTGTATATTGTCCTAATGAGATGTCTGCATATACCGAACATATTAAAGATTACAGGATTTTGAAATTTAGTGTTCACATTAGACCTTTCTAGAGCAATAGCCAGACAAGCTTGGAGATAAATTTTGAAAAAGTTGTAGTCATGCTCTCAAACCTTCAAGTAATCCAGGTGTTTATGATGATTATACTTCCCCAGGAGCCGTATGTTTATCATAGAAAATTTTGTGAGTAAATCAGGGGCATACCTGTCTCAAAGGAAACCGTTTTTTTGGCAAGGGCTTCTACTTGGATTCTTATTCTTTATCCGCATCCTGTTTTTCACTTAACTAAAGGCTTTATAACTTAACATAGATATTGTGGCATCAAGGTCTGTACTCACTGCTTACATTGTTTTTAGAGCCTACGCAACTCAATGCATAGATGAATCAAAACGAAATGAGGATTCTATGGCAGGTAGGATTGCCTAGTTCTAGACTCTGCCTTTTATAAGTTCTCCCATACTTCTGCAAATTATAATAACGAGTATGAATGCAAGACTCAATAAGAGCAAAGATAACCCAAAAAAAATGATGAGTCATAGAAATAGGCAATCCCACTTAATATACATAATATAGAAATAAGCAATCCTCTTTACGTTATGACCCAAACCTCCTTTCATTATGACTTATCTGTGCACTTGACTTGCCCATACTTTGAAAACAAAGCATTGTAATAGTTAAGTTATATTAATAGTTAGGTGAAATCTAACTGTTTCTGTTTTTGTTTTGTTTTTTTTTCATAAATTTGACTATGTATATAATTTTTAATTAAGTAAAAAAAATTTCATTTATTTAAAATATTTTTTTGAATATATAAATAAATTAAATACATTGAGAAACACATGAAATGTTCAAATTCACACAAATTCCCACCTAATTTTGAGGAAATTGACCCAAAAAAATATGCCTAAAAGAGAAAAAAATGTAAAGGCTAAGCTATGGTAAAATAGTGCCATATAAGGGTCTTTCCCTGCTTCAAGGTTCCCACCATTAGATGTTTCGTCTCTTCAAGCAGGTTTGTTGTCTAAGATTTTACATTCTCCACTTAGTAGAAGCTGCTTTATTTTGCCATGGAGCTAAATTCTCATAATTGTCCATGGATAAAACTAAAGGACAATATATGTTACTTTTCAATTTAATGCTCTTCTCACTCAAATATTCAGTACTTAGATTAACATGTGGAGCTTTCTGGAAATTGGTTTCAACAGTCATCTGCAATAAACACTCTTAAAATCCACACCTTAATTACTGAATTAAAAGCATGTAAAAGAGGAATCTCCCAGTAATGTTGCCCCACCATTTCCATAAGTTAATCACTGAATTCAAAACTAACAAAATACGACCCATTCTAGATTTCTTGTTTCCTCATTTTGGTGAGCTTAAGTTCAAAGAACCTCTGCAATTTTCGTTTCAGTGGGTACCAAGTAAAAGTTAATATTAGAAAATGTTCACCGTGAATCTTTGAATGGTTTGATGATTTGACTCCAGGGGTTGTACAACATGTTTTGTGAAACCATATTGTGAATCAGTGTTTGCACTACTTTGATGACATGGGTAAATGTTCAAGGTCAATTTCACGAACTTAAACAACAAAAGGGTCTTTAGTTATGGCTAGGTTGCTAAAATTTGGGTTTCATGCTCTGATTATATTCTTAAACTAACAAATGAGTATGGAATAGATAAAAAGAAACAAAAAGTATGGAATAGATATATAGATATAGAGAATGAAATTTAGTGAAGGCAAGATGTAATACATAATTATCTAAATCTTGATTTAGAGAATGAGAGAACAAAGTTTGAAATGAAACATTATTAATACATAGAGATGGGGAGTAATGGCACTCACTATATATAGAAAATAAGTAATGACCCTACCTATATATACATTATAAGTAACGACATTATCTATATATTAAAGTAACAATTTCATTATTTCAAAATTATAATTATGACAAAAAATATCTCAGGCAATGTTGTGATGAGAAATCCAAAAAATCATAGATTTAAAATTTATACCTACCTTCTCAAAAACAAATTAATATATTATAATGTAACTTTACCTCCTTTAAATTACACTATTTTAAAATGAATTGCATCTTATACATATATGGTTATGTATAAATAGTTTTTATCGATCTAATATTATTAAGTGTTTTTTACAAATCCTTTTAAATACAAAATCTTTTTAGAAAATTTGATCTTTAAATATTTATAATAAATATAAAATTAATATAAATTTATATTCAATTTTAATATATAGATACTATATATCATTTTTATGTTAAAAATTAAAAAGAAACACTACTCATTCTTTTAAATGTTTCTTTTTTTTTTTAAGATTTTTTAAGAATGTTATTTTCACAAGTAAACCCATGTCATTTTTGCACAATAAACAAAAACCATGTGGTGGCAATGAGCAGTGGCATTGTCACCACGTGGCTCTTGTTATATTATATTAGGTGGACATTTGCTTCTAAATAATTAAATAAATTTGAATAGATATTTAAATTTTTAAGTATAAATTAATAAAATAAAATATATTGACAATATTATAAGATTAGAGAAATAATCTCCTAGATTAGGGAGAAAAATTGAACTGACCTTATAAATTTTAAGTCTAGAACTATCTTTGGTTTTTATATTGATGGACCAAAAATACAATATGTCTCTAAATGGTTCTTTGAAGTTAGTTCCAACTTTCCATAAAATTCAAACCGGTGCTCAAATTAGAAAACCATCGATTCTATTGGACACCTAGCATCTCGTTACAACTAGGTTTCCATAGGCTAGAAAATTATTTATTTGAGGATCTTCAAAGCTACAATTTTGTTTAGTAGAGATCAATGCAAATTTTGCACAAGGGGTTGGATTATGCAAAACAATGGCTCTAACAATTGTGGGTAGCATGCCCATATGGTCCTTAGCTAAACACAAATGTTAGAGCTTATTGAACTTGTTTTTGTTGCTCGGCTTGGTTTTTATACCTTTGGATAAAATTCACAATATGTCCCTAAATGACTATTGGAAGCAAGTTGCATCTTTAAGTGTTGGAACCTCTACTGACCAAGATTGTTCTGATAATAAAGCCAACTCCACACTGGTCGCCATTATCTATTTTCCTTCAGTAAAATTGTCTTTAATGTCAAGGGCATGTGCCCTTGAATCTCTCGGTCTTATGTCATTAATAGCTTGGTTGATTTCCTTATCCAGCTGCTCTACGTCTTGTTCAAACATGTCAGTGTCAATGTCATCTTCTTTTGCCTTTACCTGTCGCAATACTTCAGATGGGATCACAATCTCTTCTTTTCTTTTCGTTGCAAAGGATAGAGTGATAGGGGTTATGAGTTCTGCATCAATATCCTACATCTGTATTTTAGTACAGTTCAGAGAAACATGAGTTGTTACTTCATCTTCTGTAGGTACAGGTGGTACTGTATGTATGATATCATCCATAGGTAACAGAACATTTGCCACCTTTTCTATTTTAGGCTTGCTCTCGTGAACATAGGTTGATAAACTTGTATGCTTCTTTAATCTCGAGATGATTCCCAAAGGATCATAATGCCAAATATTGTCCTACAGGAATCCAAAAGACAACATTTCCCTTTCTAGGATATCTATAGCTTTTTTTATTTTTAGCAATTAGAGGTGAAATTGCATATGGATAGCTAAATAATGCTCTTTTTTCTTAGAGACAAATTGTAATTCATTCACAATAATCTTTTTCCTAAGAACTTCATAAGCAAAAAATAAGGGCGAAACGTACTTTGGTAGCTGAAAGGGCTTCTTTTCAAAACCATATAAACGAATCATGGTAAAATTAGGGTATAAAAACCAACTCCCCATACTTTTCTCTTCAGTATGCCTTAATATTCTTCTCTGCTCTTCTAAAATTCTATCTACCTCTACCACTATTATTTTAACCTTTAGAGGATATGCAAAGCAATCCGTATATTGGGAGTACGAGTGAGGAATATGTTGAGGATAAATTACATCAGTCCATTTGTAAATTTCCTTCTCTTTATTATCAACATTTGTAACGCTCATAAGGAACTTGGTAGATAGAAAATGGTGGCCGAGGTGCAGGCATAATGGACAATCGTTCAAATCCGAAAACAATTTCTTCAAGTTCAGGCGGAATTTCTTCTTGGATTTCTTGTGGAGTCTCAGTCATCTACCTCAAAAGTTATCTATTCTGCTAAATTAGCAGAATTGCTTAATTTAGCCGCAATGACAAGCGCTTCTACAAATCTCTTAAACATCGCACATCGCAATCGCAATTTCTCCAGGCAGGGTTTGTTTACTCATAACCATGCGATGCGATATTAGTCAGCACTCCTAGTATTGCACGTCGCATTTCACAACTCCACCGGCCAGGGTTATCCACTCTTGAACCTTGCGATGCGATATTAACCAACGATCCAACGGTCAACAGTGAACAGTGATCCGACAGTCATTGTGATATCGCATGGAGACTTATAAACCTCAATTTATAAAAGTTTGGGTCCGGACTTGAGATTAACGCCCGATCGTCTTAAGACCCGATATCCATTGGATGACGGATGCCATCAGAGCTACGGCTCGCGGGACTTCGATTAACACACGTATTAAAATAGACCTAAACCCCGTTGTTGACAGTGACGTAGGGCGTTGAAAATGAAATCGAAGGCTAAGAGAGATTAAGGGACTTCGGCCACGATTTAGAAGTTCGTACACTTCTACTCTCGCAGTCGTTGATCACTAGATTTTACACACAACGAAAGAGAAAATGAAACGCGAACACACCATATTAAATAGAACTCTAAGTTCTCAAGCCAAATTGGAAATTCAATGATACACAGAGATACTATAGAGGGATGCAACACCTCCAGGATTGACCAATTACACAACACAAATACACAGAGATTTAATTTCTGCAATTTCAATCATATATGGCCAAAACAAGTCGAATCAGTCAAAAATCCTTTTACAATCATTCAGAACTTTTATAAATACCATTTCATCCTAACAATCAGATCCTTAAACACTGGATCGAATTTGCCTAATCTTGAACAATGTCTAATCTAGTCGATATTCTCTCCGAGAATCTCAACTGAATCAAAACTGCATGAATTAATTACAAAACCATTCAATCCCTAAATCCTAGCTCAAATCCTATCTAGAAAGCTTATAAATTGACAGCTAAAGGATCCCACTCCTTTGCTTGTAACTTTTTTTGAATTTTTGGAATAAGTTCGAAGTCTTTTGTCTTCAAGCCTTATGCTCCTGCATTAGACTCCTAAGGACAAAATTCTTCATGGGCTCCTGTCCATGAACTCTTCTATAGAACTGCCTAACTTTTGTAGCATGGAATTTGTCGTCCAATTAGCTTCAACAATTGGTTGATCCTTCCATTTGACCAAATACTGAAAATACTCCTATCCTCTTGTATTCTTCAACAATTTCTTGTCCAAAATCCTCTCTGGCTTCAAATTCTTTGCTATAGGTACTGTTTTACCTAGTCAATCTCTTGTTCTTTTTGATCCTCTGCTGTGTCATATCGCTGTTCCTTTTCACACCTGTATAAGTCAACAACAATAAAAATTGGAGATATTCCAATATCAGGGGGTAATTCAATTTCATATGCATTTGCAGAAAATTTTCTCAAGACTCTGCATGGTCCAATTTTCTTAAACTTTAGCTTATTATATACCCTTTTTGGAAATCTTTCCTTCCTCAAGTGTGCTAGAACCAAATCTCCAACCTCAAAACTAACTTCTCTTCTCTGCCTTTGTATTTTATGTTGCTATCTTGTAGTTGTTGTTTTACCTGTTCATGTATTGCTTGAACTTCTGTAGCAAAATCGTCTCCTTTAGCACTTCTCCTTTCAACTTTTCCCAAGTCTCTCAATTCAGACACTCCTCTTGGGTGCATTCCATAGATTATATGGAATGGACTCTGCCCTGTACTCCTGTTAGGAGAATCATTATATGGATATTCTGCTTGTGTCAATACTTGATCCCACTGTTTTGGATGTTCACTTGCATGACTTCTCAAAAGATTACTTAAGCTTCTATTTACAACTTCAGTCTGTCCATCAATCTGAGGATGATAGGCAAAACTGAAACTCAATTTAGTTCCAAGCTTCTTCCACAATGTCCTCTAGAAATGTCCAACAAATCTGGTGTCTCTGTTTGAAACAATGCTCTTAGGTAACCCATGTAATCTTACAATCTCCTTAAAAAACAGATTAGCAATATGAGTAGCATCACTGGTTTTATAACATGGAATAAAATGTGCCATTTTTGAAAATCTGTCAACTACTACATAAATTGAATCATTTCCTCTTTGAGTTTTTGGTAAACCCAAAACAAAGTCCATACTTACCATATCCCAAGGCCTATCTGGAATAGGTAATGGAACATACAAACCTATGTTTTGACTCCTTCCCTTTGCGTACTGACAGACTTTACAATTTTTCACGTACCTTTCCACTTCAGACCTCATTTTCGGCCAAAAATAAAACCTGTTCAACTGTTCATAAGTCTTGTCTGCACCAAAATGCCCTCCAAGTCCTCCACTATGTTTCTCCTTGATCAAATTCTCCCTCATAGAACAACTTGGTATGCACAATTGATTTCTTTTAAACAATAGTCCCTCTTGCAGGAAATAATCGAGCCACTTGCTTCTGTCTAACAAAATAAGATTTCTACAAGCTTCAAATGCCTCTTTAAAATCTAGATCTTTCTCATATAACTGTTTAAGGAAATCAAAACCCAACACTTGAATTTGACTTTCTTGAACTAAAATGCTTTTTCTACTTAGAGCATTTGCTACTTTGTTTGATTGACCAGTTATATGTTTTAATACAAAATTAAAACTTTGCAAGTATTCTACCCATTTTGCATGCTTCTGGTCAAGCTTTGGTTGTTGCATAATGTACTGTAATGCACGGTTATCTGAATACAGTATGAACTCTTTGGATAGCAAGTAATGTCTCCACTTCTTCAAAGATTGCACCACTGCATAAAACTCCTTGTCATAAGAAGAATATTTCTTCTTGGTCTCATTCAACTTTTCACTAAAATAAGATACAGGTCTGTCCTCGTGACTCAAAACAGTTCCAATGGCTTGTACACTGGCATCACACTTCACTTGAAAAGGTTTATTAAAATCAGGCAAAATCAAAATAGGTTTCTCAGTAATCTTTCTCTTCAACAGCTAGAAATTCTTTTCTGCTTCAGCAATCCATTTAAATGGTTGTCTGTCCTTCTTTATTGTGTCAATAATTGAAGCATTTCTTACTAAAATTCCTTATGAATTTCATGTAAAACTAGCAAGTCCGTGAAAACTTCTTACCTCAAAGACACTTTTTGGTGATGGCCACTCCATGATAGCCTTGATCTTCTTTGGATCCATCTTTAATCCCTCAACAGAAACAACAAAGCCCAAATACACCAACTCCTCCTTCATGAATGAACATTTCTTTAAATTTAACAGTAATTTTTCTTGATGTAGCCTCTGTAAGACATAATTCAGATGTCTCACATGTTCCTCCTTAGATCTGCTGTAAACTAATATATCATCCAGATATACTATTACAAATTTACCAATAAATTCCTTCATAAATTCATTCGTAAGTCTCATAAATGTACTAGGGGCATTCGACAATCCAAAAGGCATTACCATCCACTCATACAATCGTTCATTGGTTTTAAAATCTATTTTCCACTCATCTCCCTCTCTAATTCTGATTTGATGATAACCACTTTTTAAATCTAACTTTGTAAAATATCTAGATCCACTCAAACAATCCATCAAATCTTCGATTCTAGGTAAAGGAAATTTGTACCTGATTGTTATCTTATTGATTTCTCTCAAGTCAGTGCATATTCTCCAGCCTCCATCTTTCTTTGGGCTCAACATTATTGGCACTATGCAAGGACTCAAACTCTCTCTAACCAGTCCCTTGTCTAACAGTTCCTGAACCTATTTCCTGATCTCTTCATTCTTTGTGGGAGTCATCCTGTAAGCTGCTTTATTAGGTAGATTTTCTCCTGGAATCAAATCTATGTGATGACTGATTTTTCTAATGGGTGGTAACTCATCAGGCAAATCATCTACAATAATATCACAATCGCTGTCCAGCATCTCTTGAATTTCAATTGGTAAATCATAAACTTTGGTGGAAGTAATTACTACTTTGGGTTTTCAAACCAACGCAAAACTTACCTCATCTTCCTCCATCTGTTGTAAGTACTCCTTTCCACTCAGCAAAAGGGTCTTTGAATCAGGTTTCTTCGATGTATCCTCTTCTTATATTGGCAGCAAGGTATAATTGACACCATCTTTGATGAATTTGTATGTGTTCTTCTCTCCATCGTGCATAGCTCCTCTGTCATATTGCCATGGTCTACCCAACAATATATGACACACATCCATAGGCATCACATCGCACAAAATTTTGTCTCTGTATTTTCCCAACTGCAACTCCACTTCACATTACTCATTCACTACCAACTGATATCCCTTTTGAAGCCATGACACCTTATAAGGTGTTGGATGTTTCTTTGTTTTCAATTTCAACTTCTCCACCACTTCTGTGGAGACCAAATTATCTGTACTACCACTGTCTATTATCATCTGACAACACTTCCCTTGAACCTTGCACACAGTCCTGAACAAGGTTTTCCTTTGTGCTGGTTCAACAATTTCCTTAGCTGGTTTTAACAAAATTTTGTTGACTACCAAAGATTCCCCTTTCTCTGGTACATTCTCTTCGTCTATTACCTTTGTTGCTTCCTCTTCAGTTTTTGCAACAATTGCATTCCTATGATTCGTTCCTATATTTTCTGGGCACTCATAAGCTCTATGTCCCAGTTTGTTACATCTATAATATCTAACTTCTCTTCCTCTACCTCTGTCTCCTCTTCCTTTAGAAGAACTCTCTCTGCCACTTGCATCACCTCCTGTGGATGCATGCTGACTTGAGCTGCTGCTAGCTCCATCTCCAGGTGCTGTAGATCTTCCTCTACCACCTTGTCTTCCCCTTCCTCAGAAAGTACCTCTATTTCTGGCAGACTGCTTCCTCATGAGTTTTTCTTCAGCCTTCAGTACCATCTGATAAGCCTCTTCTATTGTTTTAGGAGACAATACACTTATCTCATCTTGAATGTCCATTCTAAGACCATTCACATATTTGGCAACCTTCTCATCTATATCTTGGATTTGTCCTGCTCTTATACTCACTTTGTAGAATTCCTCTGTGTATTCCTTTACTGTCATAGACCTCTGTCTAAGATTCTGCATCTGTCTAAATAATGTTTGCTGATAATCACTTGGCAAAAACTTACTTTTCAGTTTTGCCACCATCCTGTTCCAATTCTTAATTGGTTGTTTTCCAAGTCTTCTTCTTTCTACCTGCACTCCATCCCACCAAAGTGCTGCATGTCCTTTCAGTTTCATGACAACAAACTTCACCTTCTTTCCTTCATTTGTTTCTTCATAATCGAAGAATTTCTCCATATCATTTATCCAGTCTATCAATTCCTCAAGGCTTAAGCTTCCTGTGTAGATTGAGACTTCAAGTCTAGGCTTGGATGTGGATCTCAATACTGACCTAAAGAATCTCATTTCAAGAGTTACATCTGCAGGTTCTTCATCTTCTGCAACTCCAGCTTCAGGTTCACTGACATCCCCAACATCTGCATCTCTTCCCATTTCCACTGCTTCCAATCTAGCTTGCATCTGTTGCATAGCTTCCAACACTTCAGCATTTGCAACTGGTCGTCCTCTTCTTCGACCACCACCTCTTCCTCCAAATCTGAAAGCCATGTTGAATTTCTTTTTCTGATCCTTGAGATCCTGTTCAGTGTCAGTGGGCTGCTCTGATACCACAAATGGTGGGCAGGGTGTAGATAATGGACAATCGTTCAAATCCGGAAACAATTTCTTCAAGTTCAGGTGGAATTTATTCTTGGATTTCCTGTGGAGTCTCAGTCATCTACCTCCAAAGTTATCTATTTTGCTAAATTAACAGAACTGCTTAATTTAGCCATAATGACAAGTGCTTCTACAAATCTCTTAAACATTGAACATCGCAATCACAATTTCCCTAGGCAGGGTTCATTTACTCATAACCATGCGATGCGATATTAGTCGGCACTCCTCTTATCGCACGTCACATTTCGCAACTCCACCGGCCAGGGCTATTGACTCTTGAACCTTTCGATGCAATATTAACCAGCGATCCAACAGTCAAAAGTCAACAGTGATCCAATGGTCACTGTGATATCGCATGGAGATATGTGCGACATTACTCGCCTCACGGAGCCGATGGACTTATAAACCTCAATTTATAAAAGTTCAGGTCTAGACTTGATATTAGTGCTCGATCGTCTTAAGACCCGATATCCATTGGATGACGGAGGCCATCAGATCTACGGCCCGTGGGACTTCGATTAACACATGAATTAAAACAGACCTAACCCCCGCTGTTGACGGTGACGTAAGGAGTTGAAAATGAAATTGACGGCTAAGAGAGATTATGAGACTTCGACCATGATTTAGAAGTTCATACACTTCTACTCCCGTAGTTTCTGATCACCAGATTTTACACACGGCGAAAGAGAAAATGAACGTGAACACACCATATTAAATAGAACTCTAAGTTTTCAAACCGAACTAGAAATTCAATGATACAAAGAGATACTACGGAGGGACGCAACACCTCTGGGATTGACCAATTACACAACACAATTACACAGAGATTTAATTTATGCAATTTTAATCATATATGGCCAAAACAAGCCAAATCAGTGAAAAATCCTTTTACAATCATTTAGAACTTTTATAAATACTATTTCATCCTAACAATTAGATCCTTAAACACTGGATCGAATTTGCCTAATCTTGAACAATGTCTAATGTGGTCGATATTCTCCTCGAGAATCTCAACTGAATCAAAACTGCATGAATTAATTACAAAACCATTGAATCCATAAATCCTAGCTCAAATCCTATTTAGAAAGCTTATAAATTGATAGCTAAAGGATCCCACTCCTTTGCTTGTAACTTTTTTTGGATTTTTGGAATAAGTTCGAAGCCTTTTGCCTTCAAGCATCATGCTCCTACATCCAAAAATAGGAGGGGTAATTGAAGAGGACCAAATGGATTAAATAGGTACAATGGCGACATGAGCTAAATGGGACAGTAGTAGACAGGGCGAATGTAAGGGCTCGAGTTAGATGTTTAGGAAAACTAATCATCTGGCAGTCTAGTTGGAGAGTGAGGAGCCATATGGCTAAGAAGATTGACTCATCCATTTTTGTATCATCTGTTAACTCAAAGATAATAGAAAAAAGAGAAGTCAACATTTGAAAAAAGGGTTTCAAATGATTGCATTGGTATGGGAAATTGTAATTTTAGCTTCGGATCAAGATTTTCAAATAATGTTTTCATAAATTCCAATTTATTATCTTCTTGCCGAGTAATAAATTCTTGGTCTAACCCCTTATCCATTATATCAATTCTTTGAGCAGGAATGCCTAACATCTTGGAAAATATTTCTTCATCTAGTTTTAGGAAAACTTTATGGCTTGACTGAAAGAAAAAGACTTGTTGTTCGAGGTCATAGTGCCTAGCGAGAAATAGAATGGAGTTAGGGTCGAAATGAATAGGAGGGAGGGTGGCATCTAAGATTCTGGACTTCAATAGGCATATATCATCATCTGATACACTGGTGGAAAGGGTTAAATTCCTTTTAAGAGTGAGAACATATGTAATGCAAACTTTAGTGTCTTGAACCCTGGCTAGCTCATTTACCATAGTTTCCTTAACTGAAGACTCATACATTATCAGCTTTTGCAAATAAATTACCAATCTGACGAAAGAAAAATAAGCAAGAGTAACTTACCAGTTTAATGGAAACGAATCCTACATGTTGCACTTGCTTAGAGGTTAGCTTCTGCCATTGACAGGTTCCTAGAGTGACATGAAAAAGCAGAGGAAAAATGAATGAATCATAAAAGATTTGCGGCATTAAGATTAAATGAGGGTTACGAGGATAATTAATGCGATGCAACAATTGTCGAGCGATGACTGGTGGACTTGCGGATCGAGAATATGGGTCCCACTTGTTGGGCATAGGCACGAGGTTAAGCTCCACACAAGTGGGAACCTGACAGTCGTTGATGTTCGAAGAATTGGATGGTTAGGATGGTATCAGGTCGGCGGGACATGTTACCTATTGCACATGTTCCAACTTGATGTGAATTGAGAAATGTCGGATTAGCCTGGTCTCAACGATCCCGATCCATCGAGCGATAAGTCTGCCTCTAACTTCCATGTATGTTTGGGCGCGATGAAGAGGATTAGGAAGGTGCCAATGCATTGAATGATCGAAGAAAAGGAGAGTTATTCATATCTTACGCTCATCAGGTTTTACGATAAAGTTAAATTTCTGGCATGAACTAATCTGATGGGCCATTTCTTTTGCTGATTTCAAAAGGGGGCGAATGAACAATTCAGATCCTAAAACGTGTTACCATTTATCTTGAACTCTTTAAAACCAAAGGATTTTATTAATTTAGTCCACAGTCGCACCTTATAAAGTTCGGAAGGGGGTGAATTTTAGTGCATAAAACGGGGTCTAGCACCAAGTTTCGCCATTCTTCCATATCTATTCTGCCTCAACTCCCTGTTGGTTTAATTTTGCCTCCCAGTTAGATATAAGATGAAGGATCTACATCAAAGTGCATGTTTGTATGAATGGGTTGAATTGCAGATAAGTCTTGAGGTGGATTTGTGGCCTCTACCCCTTGCTTGATGAAGTTAGGCCTAGATGCTGTCACAATGCTTCCCTACATATCTACAGTGCCCACAACCTCCACAGGCTGAGGAACCCTTGTCAGAAGAAGGAAGAACCATATTGCTACTCAAGAAACCCCTACAGTAATTTAAAACCCTGGGACAAGAAGCCCAAATCTCAGGCTCAAGGAAGATAACAAGCTTAAGGTCTTGACGTTCACACTACAAATAAAAACCTGTAAGGGTATCACAACATAAAGCACATAACATTGAGCATTAGGCCTAAACCCAAAATTAGCCTGAGAATGATTTGGATTTGACGCAAGAGGTCGGGAACATCAACCCAAGTCTTCATAGGTCGTCTTAAGACCAAAAACAAAGTTAAAATGAGAGGGACCTTACCCAATAAACCTTGGTTCTTAACGACCATAAAAAATAACGAATAAGCCAAGAAATTGTTGGCATTATAATGCATGTGTTGTCCTTGATGGCAACTCACTTGTAACAGAACAAGTATATGGTAGCTAGATGAATCCATAGGTCAATTCAAAGGTGACAGAGTGATGGAACATAATAACAAAATGATGGGACAAAGGGTTACAGATCAGAATCAAAAGTTTGATAAAGGTGAATATTTGAAGATCTATATGCGGGTTCATCAAGGCTAAGTCGCGTATACATGTAGGTACAAAGAAGCAAAGTCGCATACATGTTGACACACTAATTTAAGAATACAAAGGGTCCTTACCATGGTTATTAGCCTACAATATTGAGCACAGTAATGGATACTTGATCCCGTCCAAGATTACCACTGGCACTAGTGTAGTTTTGACTCATGGTATTGGCTAAGGATCTAACTATATAATGAGGTGAATATCAAAGTGTTAAGTGTGCATGTGAAAGGGTGTTTGATGAATACTTCAATCTGAAGTATATTTGCATTGTAAGGGCCATAGTTGACACATAGATCTAAAATAATCATTAGGGGAATTCTGAGGTCTAAAATGGGCATCCTAAGAAAAATGTACAACCAAAATAAAATTTATAAGAACCAATAAGATTCAAGATGATGATATCAACCACGAGGGATAATTCACCATTTTTGGAGTATAAAAGTAAAAATATTAAAAATTAATAAAATAAAAAACTGTTTTTTCAGCTCATATTTTCAACTTATTTCCTTAAGGTTTTCCTCAAATTTCGAGCGGGAGTACTCATTGGATGAAAAATTTAATTCCTCATCCAAGGAGTACCCATGTTTCATACTTTCGATGGACCCTGCTACATGAAAAATGAGAAATACATGGAAAAACGTGATTGCAATCATGTTTTTCATGTATTTCTCATTTTTCGTGTAGTAAGGTCCATCAAAAGTATGCAACATGGGTACTCCTTGGACGAGGAATCAATTTTTTTATCCAATAAGTGTTTCTACTCGAAATTTGAGTAAACCCATAGGGAGATAATTTGAAAATACGAGTTGAAAAATTAGGTTTCTTTTTTCCATCTAAAATTTGATGATGTAATCTAAAATTATTTTATTATTTCCAGTATTATTTTATAATTTCTTTAGGAGGCCCATTTTATACCTCAAAAATCCCCTAATGTATGCACCGATAAATAAAATGATGGATCATGATCATGAGACCTAAAATGACTTTCCATTGTATGATCTACTCATGGATTGACTAGATCTAAGTATTGATGCATGTTTCTATCTCTGAATTTTATAATCTGGGTCTTTCTGAAGTTTTGAAGAGTTGCACAATTTTAGGTCAAAATTTGTAGATCTATACGCAGGTTGGTCTCAGTGAAGTCGTGTATACACGTAAGTTCATTTCTTCAAAGTCGCGTACATAAAGGAAGGGTTTCTGATCAATGTTGTTGTATCTCTGATGTTTGTCAATGATGTCCTCATGTTGATCTGGGTTGAGTGATAATGTTTGAAGTAGAAATGATTAAATGATGAAGTTGAATTTGGTTACATGTTGATTGGTTGAAAAGATTATTGATGTTTCTAATTGTATGAGGGTTCTGTAAGCTAACAAAATATTTTAGAATAACTTTGGTCAACTCTGTGTTTGATTCAGAATTACAAGTTTTTAGTATATTGAGATCTGTATGCAGGTTGCTCTATAGAAAAACGCAAATGCACACGGGTTGCCTTAAGTGAAGCAGTGTATACATATTGGCATATGAATGATCAAGGTTGTAGTTGATTATGTGTGTTGATACAGTATTCTGAGTTTAGTTCTATTTTCTAGTTATAGTGATCTCACTATTCTATTTGAATTAAGTTGGTGTTTGCTTCAGTTGATCTACAAGTTGTGCTGTATTAAAGCAGGTGGATCCAGTGTGAAAATTTATGAAACATAGTCCACAGATGTTGTTGAGGGTTGGAGCCTTCAGTGAGGAAGTCAAAGCTTCCTGCCAGTAGTAGCTGGTAATCAAATCAGGGGGTTGGAGCTCCCTTCCAGTAGGAGCTGGAGAATGAGTGAAAGTTGTAGCCTTTAGCAGGTGGGTGTCTGCGTATTGGCATGAGTCTGCACTAGTACAAGAATGTAAGAAATTTTTGATATTAATAAGTTTTAAGACTCAAATGAAAACATCGGTGGTTTTCTCCCACATTGGGTTTCCACGTTAAATCCTAGTGTTCATGTGTGTTACTTTATTCTGTTCTTAATGCACCTTCTTAATGCTTATCAAATTCCTGATAAATCTCTTACAATCTGGTTTAAGTTTAACAAACCAGAATCATCCTCTGGTCCTAATGATGAACCATAATGGTTGGTTCGAAATGCCTCGGCCAAAAATATTATGTTATGTGATTTCTACCGAAAGACTATTTACAAAAAAGATAAAGAATTAGTTGTTTTACAAGTTTACTAAGAATACCCTAGTTTCTTTTACAATATTCACGTACATATGTGAGTTGGGATCAGTGAAGTCATGTAAATATTTCAGAAAAGAAAATTATTATTTTGAGTTTTTAAAATACTGATTCACCCCCCCCCCCTTAGTATTTTTCCCAACAATTGGTATCAGAGGAGGTCCTTCAAAAGAATCTTGTTCACTTGAAGGAAGGTCTCCCAAGATGAACAATCTAGATGGAACAACATCTATCTGACCACCACTCTTTAACGGAAATAATTTAATATATTGGAAGGCAAGAACCATATCCTATCTTCAGTCCCTTGGAGCAGATGTTTGGGCAATTGTGAAAGGAGGTTACCAATATCTAGTTGCAGTTCCCATAGATGAAGTAGAAAAGAAGATGTATGAAACCAATGCAAAAGTTGTCAATGCATTATTGGGAAGTCTGACATAATCAGAATTTGTCAAAGTTATGTAGTTAAACACAACAAAATAAATATGGGACAAAATCATTCAAAGCTATGAAGGCAATACCAAGGTAAAAAGTGTTAAACTCCAAACTCTCAGAATTCAATATGAAACTCTCAGAATGCATAATGATGAAATTATTGCTAGTTTCTTTCTACGTATATATGAGATTGTAAATCACATGAAAAATCTGGGTGAAGAAATAAAGGACACCACTTTAGTAGAGAAAATCTTAAGATCTCTAACTCCTAAATTCGAGTCAAAAGTGTATGCCATTGAAGAGAAGCATGATCTGCAGACTCTTACTATTGCTCAACTTCACGGGATCCTGACTGCTTTTTAAATGAGGAAAGGAGGTCCCTCAAAAGTTAGAGCTGCTGCATTTAGAGCATCTGCAAAAAGAAAAGAAAAGAAATAACACAAGGAACAAGGATATATATATCAGAAGAAGATGAGGTGAAATATGTAAAGAAACATCAACTGGGCACCAGAAGGTTTAGAGGTAAGCTTCCCTTCAAATGTTTCACTTGTGGTACAATTGGTCATTATGTTGCTAAATGTCCTCATAAAGACAACCATGAAAGAGGGAAGGATACTGCAAAAGGTAATAGGAGATGATTTGACAATAGAAGAAGTTATTATACTCTTGAAGATAGTGATGGCTTGTCAAATAGTGAAGAAGGAGAATCTGATCAAGATCTTAAATTACTCATGGCTTTTGAGAAAAATACTAATGAGTCTAATGATAAATTTGTGGATGCTTTAGAGGAAAAAGATTTCTTTGAAGAAATTACTCAACTCAAAATTTTCTTGGAAGAAAACAAAGTAGCCATAAATACATTGAAGCATCAACTCAAAGAAAAGGAAAATCATAATGAGAAGTTAGAATGTGAAGTACTAAGTATAAGAAAGGAACTTGAGAAAATAAAAACTTTGAATCTTAGATTTGCTAAAGGATCCGAAACCTTAGATGAAATTATCAAGGTACAATTCTCTCCTCTTATGAAGATAGATCTTGGATACACTGGAGAAACATTTCAAACAAAAAAGTCTTCAGCCACCACCAGAAGTTATCTAAATGTAGCAAATACCAGTCAACAAAGCTTTAGTCCTCGGAAAAAGAATAAAGACATTCCACAAATAAATCATGTTCACTCTAATCCAAAGATAAACAACAACAGAAGCACCAGTCAAAAGGTAAACAACACTAGAAGATTCTATGATCACAAAAATTTCTTCTTTAATAGACAATGTTTCTCATGTCATAATTTTGGTCATAAGGCTCCTGAATGTGTTTCATACAAAACCATCATGACTAGAGAAGCAAGAAAACAAAGGAATGAGACAAGAGTCAAGAAGAACACTTATAATAACTTCTCACCTCTTAATGATGAAATTGAATGCTCATTTTGAAATAACATTGGACATGAAGAATCTGAATGCAGGAACAAATTACAGCCAACATCTCAAAAAGAGAAAATATCAACAAATTCTAAGGTATGGAAAAGGAGGGACTTATAGTCTGAAAGATGTGGCATAGCATTGTTTGTAGAAGGACAAGAAAATCAATGGCACATCGATAGAAAATTCTCAAAACACATGACAACAGATAAAGATAAACTTATTTCATACAATGCTTTAGAGAAAGAATAGAATGTCACTTTTGGAAATGACTCACTTGTTGTCATTAAGGGTAAAGGTTATATTTTTCTAAAATAAAAGGTTAACGACAGTAATGTTATGTATGTTGATGGATTAAATAATAACTTTTTGAGTGTTATCCAAATGTGTGACCAAGGAAATGAGGTGGTATTTCGATCAAAAGAATGTGTGGTTCATGAACTTGACACGGGAAAGACCATAATAAAAGGAACAAGAACCCCGAGAAATCTATATATATTGAAAGGTTGCCAAGAACAATGTTACCTAGCCAAAGGCAGAGGAAAATTGGTTATGGCACTGAAGGTTGGGACATCTAAGTTTCTCTCTAATTAGCAAATCAAGCAAGCTCAAAGCTATTCGTGATCTACCTAACATCACCCTACCAGAAAGTACCATATGTAGGTCATGTCAATTCCATATGAAAACCATAGTCCAATTCAATGCCAAAGACATATCAACAAGTAAGACTTTTGAACTTATACATACTAATTTGTGTGGACCAATAAAGAAAAAGTCACCTCATGGAGAACAAAACTATATCTTATTCATTGATGGCTTTTCTAGAATGTGCTAGATCAGTTTATTGAAACACAAAGATGAAGAATTTGCTAAATTTAAAGTCTTCAAAGCATTAGTTGAAAATGAATTAGATCTAAAAATGAAATGTCTCAGATTTGACCGAGGAGGAGAATACATATCAGATGAATTCTTTGATTTCTGTGAACAACATGGCATAGAAAGACAATTTTCTATAGCTAAAACTCCTCAACAAAATGGCGTGGCAGAAAGAATGAATATAACTCTTCAACAAATGGCTCGTGCTATGCTTGATGAGTCTGGAATTCCTAACACCTGGGGTGAAGCTGCACATGTCGCAGTAAATATTCTCAACAAGGTTCATGTTTGTGTGAATAGTGATAAAACTATATATGATCTTTGGTATGGTAAGCCTCCCGTTGTAAAGCATTTTAGAGTTTTTGGAAGCAAATGTTTCATCAAAAATAATGATGAAAAACTTGGTAAGTTTGAAGCTAGATCAAATGAAGGAATACTTCTTGGTTACTCATCTAGAAGCAAAGGATACAAATGTTACAATAAGGGACTTCAGAAAATTGTTGAATGCATTGATGTTGTGATTGATGAAGCATGCACAGATCCCAAAAAGGTAACATCAACAAAAGAGGATGATGATGATGAATGCTTTCCCACATCAAATCGCAATGATATAGAAGAAGAAACTAATGAAGTAGCAGAAGAAGACACATCAGACAAAGAAAAGGCTCCATCTAGGTATGTTCAAAAGAATCATCTAGAAACTCAAATTCTAGGAGAAAAGGAATCTGGGGTACAAACAAGAAGAACCCTTGTAGGATCTCCTAGTTATCTAGCTTTATTATCCACCATTGAACCAAAAAATTTAAATCAAGCTAGTAAAGATGAATGTTGGGTTAAGGCCATAAATGAAGAACTTGATCAAATTGAAAAGAACGATACTTGGGAATTGGTTCCAAGGCCTCATGATAAAAATGTTATTGAGACAAAATGGATATTCAAAAATAAGTTGAATGAAAATGGAAAGGTCATTAGAAACAAAGCTAGACTTGTTTGTAAAGGTTATGCTCAATAAGAAGGTATAGACTTTGAAGAAACATTTGCACTAGTAACCAGACTTGAAGCCATAAACACGTTTCTTGCATTATTAAGTTTTCGACATTTCAAAGTTTATCAAATGTATGTAAAATTTTCTTTCCTTAATGGAGATCTATAAGAAGAAGTATATAGTGAACAACCAGAAGGATTCATTTTGGGGAATGATGAAAACCTTGTATGCAAACTCAAAAAGGTTTTATATGGTCTAAAACAAGCTCTGTGGGCATGGTATTATCATCTTGACAAATATCTTCAACAACAAGGTTTCACAAAAGGATCCGCAGACAAAAAATTGTACACAAAAATTGAGGATGATAAACTGCTAATTATTGTTGTTTATGTTGATGATATCATCTTTGGCAGTAATGAAGAATCTATGAGTAAAACATTTTCTTTTGTTATGCAGCAAGAATTTGAAATGTCTTTACTTGGGGAACTAACCTATTTTCTTGGTCTACAAGTGCAACAAGAAAAATATGGCATCTTTATCTCACAAACAAAATATCTCAAGCAGATTCTGAAGAAGTATGGGATGGAAGATTGAAAACCTGTATGTACTCCCATGATGACAGGATGTAACCTTATTTCTAATGATGATTCTCCTGCAGTAAACCAACCAGAGTACAGGTCTATGATTGGAAGTTTGCTTTATCTAACAGGTACCAAACCAGATATCATGCATGTAGTTGGATTGTTGGACATTTCCAAGCCAATCCAAAGGAATCACATCTTCAGGAAGTATAGAGAATATTCAAATATCTCCAAGGAACCCAAGACTTTAGTCTATGGTATCCTAAAGATACAGATCTTACCCTTCATGCATACATAGATGCAGATTGGGTTGGAAATGTTGATGACTAGAAAAGCACTAGTGGAGGTGCATTTTACATGGGGACCTGATCCAAAATGGATCCTGAAACTCTCTAAGTCTTCATGAACTCTCTATAATTTATGCCAAATATTGAAAATCTTGTGAAGATCAAGCTTATCAGAGGAATCCTCATGACAGTTGCTAACTGCGATTAGCACGGATCAACGAGGGTCGTCGATCAAGCGCAGAGCGGCAGACCATGGTAACGCGCACTGTCGCGAATTAGCAAAGTCAGCGATGGTTTGAGTCAACAGGGGAGGAATTTGATATGCGATTAGCGACAAGTCACTAATCACATATCGCAAGGCAAACCCCTCGAAGAAGGAGAGCCACATGCACGGGGACCTGAAAAATCATGAATGCAACAGAAAGTGTTTCGGTTCCGTCCGAGGCAGGATTCCATAGAAACTGGCAGGATATCGAAAGAGCTTCGAGTGGTAAGCAGGTTAGGTTGAGTCCCGCCCAATGCCACACAGCGAGTGACACGCGTCCGGCGGAAGTGAGAGAAAACCGCTCACATCGGACGGGTATACGTTGAGCAAGTTATCCGCTTGATATGTGCGATGACCGTAGGATCTGGAGGGTCCAAATCAACGACAGAGATGCGACCCGATGGATGATTGGATTTGACGAAGTTATAAAGCAGACTGTGCGGGATTTTGAAGTCCGACAAGGACGTTGAGGTGGTAGAGATTCGTGTTTCACGGGCATTCTTGGAGTAAACAGAAATAATGGCCATTTCAAATGATCGAGTGTTTCCGATGAACCTGACACGCTCATCCGTTAAAGGAATAGGTGGCCACCTCCCTATAAGGCGTTATGTAGTTACTGTAACGACCGAAAGAAGGGATTCGAACGGACAGAGGTAGGGAACTAGAAAGCCGAGAAGTGGAGACGGACAGTCAGGAAGGAGACATAGCCCAAGATATCAGGGTGAACTCCATATTATATTGTTGCCTTATGGGCTTGTTGAATTGCTACTTTATTTACTGTTATTTGTGTTTCACATCAACATAAGAAAATGAACATAAGCACTCAGCGTTAAAAAAACAAATACAAGCATACACCTATATTTTCAAGCATTTCTTAATTCTGCCTTGGTTAGTCATTAAGACTTGGGAAAATTTAAAGCTTTGGAAGTGGGAGAGGTTCTTGTAAGTTAGACAAGAAGCCTAAGAGCCCCATTTTCAGATCAAGACCCGATTGGTATCTTGGTTCAACAAGAAACAAAGTTCCATTTCCTTATCTATAGTGGAAGAAAAATATGTGGTTGCTGCATCTTGTTTCACACAACTTATCTGGATGATGAAAACATTACAAGATATGAAAATCAAATGTTCTCCACCCATCTCCATCCTATGTGATAATACAAGTGCTAATAGTATTTTGAATAATCCTATTATGCACTCCAAGACCAAGCGCATTCCAATTAAGTATCACTTTCTACGAGAACAAGTGCTTGAGAAAAAGGTGAAATTGGAGTATGTTCCCTCCAAAGAACAAGTTGTTGATATATTTACTAAACCTCTTCCCAGAGAAGCATTTGAATATCTCAGACAAAACTTTGAGTTGTCTCTGCCTCATTTTGTTGTTAATCTAGTCTGATCAGCCTACAGGTGAAAATTCAAAAAGTTACTTTCTGTATGCGGGTTTCATGAAGTATATTCGCATATATACATGAGTTTCTTTGCAGGCAGTCGCGTATGTGTTTATATGATAGCAAAAAAGTGGGACAAACTCAAGATCGACCTTCGACATGCTATTGACAACTATGATTTGAATTTTCTTGGTCTGGTCTTGATGGGTACAGTATGCTGATATGGTATTGAGTTATGTTTTTCTCATTGATATTTATCTTATTGATGAAGATGCTTTGATAAATGAGTTGTTGACAATGAACAGGTAGCACAGGTTCATACTCAGTTGAGTTATAGAATCATGTTCTTTATTTGAAAATCTTTCTGAAGATTCAACATGTGCTCAGGGGGAGCATGGACAGTATAGTGCAAATCAGATCCAAAGGGGGAGCTTTGGTCTACCCTTTGCCCTTGATGTCAAAGGGGGAGAGTATCTTGGTGTTTGAATAATGGTTATTTGATGTATCTAATAGGTTTCTACAGGTTGAGGTGATCAACACCAACATGGTTTCCATCAAGTCCAAAGGGGGAGATTGTTGGAATTATGATGCGTGTGTTGTCATTGATGGAAACTCACTTGTAATAGAACAAATGATATGGTAACCAGATGAATCCACAGGTCAGTTCAGAGGTGACAGAGTGATGGAACAAAATAACAGAATGATGGGAAAAATGGTTACATATTAGAATCATAAGTTTGATAAAGGTGAATATTTGAAGATCTATATGCGGGTTCGTCAAGGCCAAGTCGCGTATACACACAAGTACAAAGAAGCAAAGTCGCGTACATGCTAGTGCACTAATTTAAGAATGCCAAGGGTCATTACCATGGTATTAGCCAACAATATTTAGCGCAGTAACAGTTACTTGATCCTGTCCAAGATTACCACCGACACTAGTGTAGTTTTGACACATGGTATTGACTAAGGCTATAACTATATAAGGAGGTGAAGATCAAAGTGCTAAGTGTCCATGTGAAAGGGTTTTTGATGAATACTTCAATCTGAAGTATATTTGCATTATAAGGGCCATATTTGACACATAGATCTGAAATAATTATGCACTAATGAATACAATGATAGATCAGGATCACGAGACCTGAAATGACTTTCAATTGTATGATTTGCTCATGGATTGACTAGATCTAAGTATTGACGCATGTTTTTATCTCTGAATATTATGATCTGGGTCTTTCTGAAGTTCTGAAGAGATACATAATTTTAGGTCGAAATTTGCAGATCTGTATGCAGGTTGGTCTCGGTGAAGTCACGTATACATGCGGGTTCATTTCTTCAAAGTCGCGTAAATAAAGGAATGGTTTTTTATCAATGTTGTTGTATCTTTGCTGTCTGTCAATGATGTCCTCATGTTGATATGGGTTGAGTGATAATGTCTAAAGTAGAACTGATTGAATGATGAAGTTGAATTTGGTTACATGTTGAGTGGTTGAAAAGATTATTGATGCTGCTAACTGTATGAGGATTCTGTAAGCTAACAAAATATTTCAGAATAACTATGGTAAACTCTTTGTCTGATTCAGAATTACAAGTTATTAGTATATTGAGATCTGTATGCAGGTTTCTCTACATAAAAGCGTGTATACATGTGGGTTTCCTTAAGTGAAGTAGCGTATACATGTTGGCATATGAATGATCAAAGTTGTAGTTGATTCTATGTGTTGATGCAATATTATGACTTTAATTATGTTTTCTGGTTACATTGATATCATTGTTTTGTTTGAATTAAGTTGGTGTTTGCTTCAGTTGATCTACAAGTTGTGATGTATTAAATCAGGTGTATCTAGTGTGAAAATTTATGAAACATGGTCCACAGATGTTGCTGAGGGTTGGAGCCTTCAGTGAGGAAGTCGCAGCTTCCTACCAGTAGTAGCTGGTAATCAAATCAGGGGGTTGGATCTCCCTTATAGTAGGATATGAAGAATGAGTGAAGGTTGTAGCCTTCAGTAGGTGGGTGTCTGCGTACTAGCATGAGTCTGCACTAGTACAAGAATGTAAGAAGCTTTTGCATTTAATAAGTTTGAAGACTGAGACGATAATAGTGATTTTTTTCTCCCACATTGGGTTTCCCCCTTAAATCCTGGTGTTCATGTGTGTTTCTTATGTATGATACTTTATTCTATTCTTACTGCACCTGCTTACTGCTTATCAAATGCTTGATAAATCTCTTACATTCTGGTTTAAGTTTAACATATAAAGAATTAGTTGCTTTACAACTTTACTAAGCATACACTAGTTTCTTTTACAACGGTTGCGTACATACGTGAGTTGGGTTCAATGAAGTCGCGTACATATTTTAGAAAAGAAAAGTATTATTGTGAGTTTTTAAAATACTGATTCAACCCCCCCCAGTATTTTTCCCAACAAAAATAAACGCAGACACTCATGCATTAGATATATATTGAATTCCATGCTAGAGAGTTCCAATACATCCCCATGTAAGATAAAAACATTCGAACGTAAACAGAAACAATTGTATAGTATGCAGACAACCCATCATATAACCCAATTTTTTCCTTCCATTATTCACGGAGGGTTCTCCAATTGACTCTAGGCTCTGAATTATAAACACTTCCCCATCGATATGTCACATGGATGTGGTTCACAGGGGGCGAACTATAAAATAGTATTATAAAAAGAACAAACCCGTTGTCATTAACCATGTGGCGAGAGGAGCCATCTGCAAAAGGGTGGCAGACCAAGAAATCCTCCTTCATGTTCTGCCTCGATCCTTCCAGAACCCTATAACTATACCAAAGATGATAACAAAGTTACTGCCACCTGAGAATGGAGAGCTACCAACATAAAATTCCAATGTTAATGTGTCCCTTCGGTTGTCCCCTACAACATCTATTCTCTGCATGTGTGGTGCCACATTTCCATATGATTCAAATGTGTGAGGGTTGTAGCGAGGCCGCCCTCCAACCCTTCCTTTCCTGATAGTAATCATGGCACAGATCCCAAAGGTTCCATTATGCTGACTCACACCCCGATCGGGAACATTGGTTCATACCGTGGTTAGGATTGATGTTATTGCTATCATCTTGATCCAATAAATGCCTTAGAGTATCCATCTCTTCACAACAGTTTTGTGAGGGCCACGAAGACTCCAAAGTCCTACCCATATTTAAACAATCTATTGGGCATTGGATAATCCAACGCTCCTCGTGTGTTTCACGACAAGGCTTAACTGCCTCTCGTGGATCCATTAACTCTGGTGATGCATCTATTTAATAACACCTGCGGGCTTTGGTGTAATGGCGATCATGATTCCAACAATTGGTATCAGATCCGGGCTCTTGGGTGTAGCTTGATTGTTGGAGATTGGATCTTGGAAATTTGCACAAAATTTGCATTTTTTTTCCAAATGAGTTCTCCAAATAAATTTGTTCTTACTGCTACAAATTTTAAGGTTTGGCAAGAAAACGTGAAAAATAAATTATTGCTTTGTGAATTTAACATTTGGAGATTGTTGTTTGAAGGAAATGATGAAGATTTTCCTACATCTAAAATATGGAAGAAAAATGCTCAAGCACGGCAAATTATTTTCGAATATATCGATAGTGCATATTTGGAGAAAATTGGAGATTTAAAATCTGCCAAGGAAATTTGGGATAGCTTGCATATGCTATATGGAGCCAATAATAGCAACAATGATGGAGAAATTGAAAAGAGCAACAAAATGAAGAAGCAAGCTCCACATGAACCAATTGTTAATAAGAACAACAAATATGAAGGTATAAGCAATGATGATATTCTTTTGAGTTATATTTCAGATAGCGGTAATGACAACGATTCATATTTGTTTAGTGATAGAGATGATGTTCACGATTATATTCGTATTAAGGCTTAATATGAATCTGCCATGGTTGTTATTGAAGAAATTTTCTAGTGAAAATGGTAGACTAACAAATGCATGCAAGGATCATAAGAAGAAATTGCAGGATTGTGATCAAATGGAGAAAAATCTCAAGGAAGAAATTAATACCTTGAGAACACAGCTGGAAGAAGTCAATTGCAACAAGAAAAAAGATAGAAAATATTATGTTGAAGCTCTTGAAGGTGTGATTGACAAATTGAGAAAGGAGATTGAGGAAAAGAACCAGCAATTGGAGAAAGTGAAGAGCACCATACTAGTGAGAAAAGTTGGCAACAATCTTCATAAGGGTGAGACAAGTTTGCATGCAGGAAAGAATGACAAAGAAAACTCAAAGAATCCTGCAGCAAAGAATGTGATTCATAAGCAGCAGTAAAATATAAAACCAAAAGGAGATTTCACATCTAGAAGGTCATTTTCTCCTATGATTGGAGGTAGCAGTTTTCAAAGGAGAAGTCAAAACTCCTTTTCCCCTTGATGGATGAGATTGAGTGCTTCAATTGTCACGATTTTAGTCATGTGGCAACTGATTGTAGGAGGAGAATGCACTCATCCATGCAACAATATGATCAGCTAAGAGGAGGACCTACATTCAGGAATAAAATTTCTTTCAATGGTCATTGTTTTGCTTATAACGTGTTTGGGAATAAAGCCAGTGATTGTAGATCTAGCGTAAAAAGATGGAGGTCCAATATGAGAAGAAAAATATTAGATCCTTTGGATACATATTTTGGTCACATAGAGTGTTATGTGTGTCATAATTTTGGACACATGGCCAAGGATTGTAAGATGCCTAGACCATTGAGGCAATTTGTTCAAAAGAAACCGTCAAAAGAGAATGTGCATCCAAGGAACACAAGGAAGAAGGAGAAGTAGTTAGGAAGATGCAGAATTGAATTTTGTTCTCGTGATGAGGATGACATGTGGTATATAGATCATGGATGCTCACATCATATGTCTGGAGATAGGAGAAAATTTCATTTTCTTAATAAAACCAAGAATGACCATGTTGTGTTTGAAGGTAGTGAAACTAGAGTGTTGGGAAGCGATAAAGCCAATCTTGGTGAGAAGAGGACAAATGCAAAAGATGTTTGGGTCATTGAAGGCCTAAAGCATAATATATTGAGTGTTAGCCAAATGGTTGATGGAGAAAAATAAGTGATCTTTAATTCCAAAGGTTGCATCATCCGAAAGGAAGGATCAAAGAGAGTGATTGCTAGAGGAATCAAGACTCCAGATAATGTGTATGTGTTGAAGGGAAGAGAGAAGAGTAAGAAGAGACCGAGAGAGTAATCTTCCTCATTAGATTCATATTAGATGAGATCAGTCCCTACTACAGTCCATTCTTTCATGTTAGATCTATTTCACTGCAATAGTATGCATGAGACTTGCATGGTCTTAGGGGGAGTGTTGGCAACTTGAGTCAATTCCTTCATGCATTATCATATCACCCGAATCACTTCTTATGAGGTATATCATGCTCAGGGGGAGCTATGTTTTTGCGAGAATTGATTGTTTATCTTTATTCCTTTTCACTCATTATTTTTCCATCTAGTGCGTTTATTGTATATGAGTGGAAAAGACATGTCTATCAACCTTGTTGTAGATTTCATTGGTTATATTTCAGCTATATTGTTACTGATGGTTTTTGGAGCAGTTGCATGTTGAGTTTCTTGTGATACTATTAGAGGTATGACAACCATATGGTTGTTTCATGCACATGGTCAAGGTGTGATGGAGGATCACACATTCAGGAGGAGCATATGGGCTTCCTAATGGATTTGAAAAATGTTGACATTGTTTTATTCATGATGAATTTTATTAGTATTGTCACATTTTGCTAGTTGAATCATCTAGAATTTATGTACCTCATTGCTTATGTTTCTACTTCTAGATGAATCATGCATGTCATTGATATATTTTAGATGGCTGAATTATATGTTGCAATTACATGGAGAGAGAGAGAGAGCATGATGTTGCTTATGAGGTGTGGAATTCGTTTGGTTGAGTGATGTTAATTCATATAGTTGATTATGTATGGAGAGATTATTGTTTCTCATGATGAGGACATGTACTTGTTGTTGCTACTATTGTTATATTTATGTTATTGGTTGTTATTATGTTGATGCACATGTGGAGCATGCTGGTTGCTAGTGGTTACCATGATTATGTTGCAGAACATTCATTGATGGGATGGTGATGGCCAAGATGTTGAGTGGCCATGAACTAGCATATGATGATTGTTAGTACCTTTATTATTGCTGCTACATATTGGAGATCTTATGTCATAGTTCGTGGAGGTCTTGTATGCCATGTATTATATTTTTTTGTTGCTTCCATATGGAGCATATGTTGATGCTCATTGTTGCCATGTACTCATGATATTTTATGTTTTTGGAAAGCATTGATGAGAGCACCATTGTGTGCATATGTAAAAGCCATGTATTTTCATTGTTTCATCTTTTGGGCACACTTCTCATCGAGTGACGCATGGTGTCTAGTATGTATTGTCATTTACTATATATGGGTCAATGGAGTCCAAGTCATGTTTTATGATGTATATCATTGATGTAACCCCACTTCATTGGGTGCATGATGAAAACTTGGGTCCATAGTGTCATGGTTGGTGATAGGTGATAGAGGAGCTATATGTCAGTCCTATGTACTTGTCACAACTATGTACTTGCTCCATGAAACATTATGATGTATTGTATATCATGTCCAAATTTAGTTAGAGTCATGGTCATGAGGATTAGTCTCTTTGATTTGGAAAAGAGGCTTATTGCAATAGGAAGAGTGTATGTTTCTAGCTCCATTACATGCTTAGGGGGAGCATATTAATTTCAGAGATGGCATGGCATTGGCAGAGATATGTTTTGGCAGTCATTTTCCTTGTTTTCATGATTATCTTCCAAGAGCTACTTCATGGGTTGCATTAGTTTGATGTTGAGTATGATAGGGGAGCACTTCTCTCATCCGACACATTATTTAGCATTGTACTTCAGTGTTTGTATGGCCCTTTTCCATTGATGTCAAAAGGGTTGATATTTGGATGGTTAGAGTTCAACCTCACATGTTCTATTGAGGTTGACATCAATGCCAAGGGGGAAATTTGTTGGCATTGATGTCAACAAGTTGGAGATGTTGTTGGTGATATGCATGTGTGAAGATTGTTTTGTGATGGTGTTTGGTTGATGGTCTTGCATAGTTGGCATTGATGTCTACATGATTATGACATGACCTAGTGGAGATGATGTTGTGGTTGTTGAGGAGATGGATTTCAAACTTGTTGAGCTAGTTGGAGATGTTTCTTTTGCAGGAGATTGGAGAGTTTCTCATGTTGTGTTGATTAGAGATGTTTCTACAAGGGATAGAGATGTTGCTATAGGTCCTGGAGGTGTCAGAGATGTTGAGATTGTTGCTTGAGGAGCTGGAGGTGTTGGTCTCAGTTCTAAGCTTGGCAGAATAGGTATGGCATGTCATAGACTTGTTCTTAGCCTATTCGTCAGTTGCAAAATTGACAAATAAGTTTGGAGGAATCCTCAAATGTTGGAGAAGATGTTCCATCAGGTGGAAACGGTTCTAGACTGAGGAACATATGTTTTAGTTCAGTTTTAGGCCCATTCGCAGGCATGTTGAGTCAAAGGACTGGTTGGGATGCTAAAGTCACATGGATGCAGGCCCAAGGGAGTGGTTATAGCCCCAAGAATATATAGTCGTTTGTAGGATAGTGCTAAGGGAGCGAATATGGGATTTCATGAGAAAATATTTACATTCCTTGCGTTGTTGAGCTAATTTTTGGCTTGTGGCGACTTCCTTTATTAGAAATTTTCAGTGTATGGTCGAAAAAGTTCGTGGGACCTCCATAAGTTGATTAAAGTTGAAAATATAAAAAAGGCTAGTGGAATTAGTGGTTGATTGAGTCAATGAGTTGAATCCGGATCCATTCAAGCATATGAACAAGATTGTTGAGTCCAGTAGTTCTGAGTAATTATTGAGTTGAGCACTTGAGTTCATCTTTATATTAGTGATAACTCATTGTTAGTAGGGTTGATTACACTAGTGTTGTGTGTAGAGAGTGAGTTTGGAGAAGAGCCTGCAAGCTCCATGTTTCTATAGTGAAAATTTCTGAAGAAATTTACAGATGTAGTAGCAGATAGCCAAATTTTATTTCAACCATTACATGATGCAGTGAGTGATTTGTTAATGTGTTGATTGGAGCAGTGTTTTGAGGAAATTGTATTGGATCCTGTGTGGAGATTGTTGTATGGAGTTTTGATGGAAGTTGTTGCTATAAATTTACTTGAGGTTTGATGCTATGTTGTTGCAGTGCTCATTCTGAGAAAATTTTCAGTTTCCAGTATGAAAATATATGAAATGAGGCTCGCATGGAGGTAGTGAAGACATGGAGGCTTTGATTATATAGTGAGTTGGCAGATTTAGTAGATGGAATATTTTTCTCCATCCAATGGTGGTTGGATAGTTCAATAGAAACTAGGCGAGGATCATTGGTCATGATAGTACCAACAGATCAGAGTCTGTAGAGTCAATTGTGAGTTTAGGAGTAACTGGGCAAGGATCGTTGATCGGTGGTTTTCAACGGATGTTAGTCCGTAGATCTGAGAGACAAACAATTTATTGTCTGATAGTGCTATCATACTATAAAATAATTCAAGTATTCAAGGCTCATGAGAGTGAGTTGATCCATGTATAATTTATTCAAAATATAATAAAATATTGAGCAGCGCAACAGCAGTAGGGTGGTTTTTTTCCCGGGATGGGTTTTCCACCAGAGACACTTGTGTCCATTGTGTGATTGCTTTCATGGTGTTTGATTTATGTTTGATTCACTAATATATGATTATATGTTTTAGTTTATGTTTGGAAAATATTAATAATTGGAGAAAAATTGTATAAGTTCTCTCACTACTGATTCAGCCCCCCTCTCTCAGTAGTGATGTAGTTTCCAACAAGTGGTATCAGAGCCAAAGGTCTTAAGTTCGAATCACACCTGACTCACGCTTGGGGGGATATTGTTGGGCATTGGATAATCCAGTGCTCACCATGTGTTTCATGACATGGCTTAACCACCTCTCATGGATCTGTTAACTCTGGCGATGCATATGTTTACTAACACCTACGGGTTTTGGTGTAATGGAAATCGTGATTCCAACGCAACCCCAGTTCACTAAGAATTTTATTGCTTTATTTCATTCTCTCCTAACATGGGAAGGAATGATATAATCAAAGCAAGGTAGGAGGTCACATATATCTTGTACTATCCTGGCTGTCCTATGGCTATTTTTCTCCCAATTAGAGCCACGGTTCAACTTTTTAATGGTCTCAATGACCAAGTTGGAGTCTCCTTCTACCACCAATATTTTGTAACCTTCTCTTTTAGCTATGAGGAGCCCTTGCTTTAATGTGATAAATTATGCCTCATTATTGCTAGCATGGCCACAATCAACTACATAGATGATTTTAACTTGATGTTGTGAATCTCTAAATAAGCCTCCAAACCCTACATCCACTGGGTTTCCTTTAGAATCCCCATCGAAGTTTAGCTTAAGGAATCTAGCAGGGGGTGCAGAGAAACTAGAAGGGGAGGATCTAAGGGATACCATAAGATTCCAAGAAGATGGCATAATCATTTTAGGTGATAAATTCAAGAGGATAAGAATCTGAGCCTCATGAGGGGCAACTTTCCAGTCATCTGGATGCCCGTGATCTGCTAGGATTGTTTCCCCGATATTCCAGATAATCCCATTCCAAACTCCTTCCTGAGACAGTCATTTCCCCTTAAAAATCCTTTTATTTCTTTCTTTCCAAATTGACCAGAGAAGAAAACCTAGTGCCACACCCCAAGCTCGATTCAAGACTCGACTTGAAAATAAGCCTTTTCTCCAAATTTCTATTGGTTCTCTAATACTATTTTGATCTTGGTCTAGGTAACCGAAGAGTTGGCCAAGATTTCTCCACAATTGATCAACAACGGAGCATGTGTTTAAAAGGTGTTCCAGATCTTCACTTTGTAGGCCATATATGCTACAAAATGAGGGTCTTTGGATTCCTCTTTTCTAGATTTGTTCCCAGGTGAGAAACCATCTACGACATACAAGCCATAACAAATGTGCAACCTTAGGCCAAAGGTGCCTTGTCCATATCTTCCTCCATGCTAAAATGTTCCTGATTTTCTTTTGCTTCCAATTTATATTTTTCCTTAATGTTAAACGTTCCTTTTCTAGAATAACACCATCTAAGGATGTCATGGCCTTCTTGTTTTGAAATTTTCATGGATTGAAGCTCTTTTTCCATATTTTTTCATTAGTTGGATGTTGGAGGATTTATCCAATCTTGTTTTCCTTTCCACTGTCTCCATACTAGATCTGACTATGATGGACACCAGAAGTGGTCCACCTTAGAGAAATTTTGGCTATTCGTGAAAAGGAATATATCCCCTAGGTCCTGCATGCTGAACATTTTCACTCTCTGTTGCCATGAATATTCCCAAAAGAGAGCACTATCCCCATCTTCGATTTCCCAAAAAGTGTGGTTTCTGATGAGGTCTTTGTTTATGGATTCCAGATTCCAAATTGATGACCCCTTAGGGGCTTCCAAATATCTTAATTTTTCTTTAGGGAATATGGCTATCGAGCAGTAAAAAGGGTCTTTTTCACCTCTATTTACCTCACATTAACTTATCAATCCAGGAACGATTTTTTGTCTCAAAGAGTGTACTCAGTTTGAGGCGGTCATGTGTCAGAGTAATGCTAGTAGTATAGTGCTCAAAATATAAGAGTAAACGGATGTTTAAAACAAGATCTACTTACAACAAAGCACTTTAAGACTTAAATCATGTATTTAGAAAACTAAGTAAATTATCAGTCAAGGGTACAGTAACAATAACTCATCCCTCTGTAAACTGATTCAACTAAAGATAATCAAGGAATATATCATCAACCTGGGAACTATGCAACAAATGTCAACACTCACTACAGTTTCAGATCGTTCTACACACCAAAGAAATGATAACACAAATAACAGGAAATGGAACAGCAACTAGGAAATGGAACAACAACTAGTTCTTATAAACAACAAAACCTTAATCTACAGAAATAGGTGCGGCAATCATATCCTACAGAAATCAGATAACAATCTTTACTCTAAGAATAAATTGGACAGCAAACAGAAATAGAATGACAATTGATTAGCAATGAAATATCGAACAGTAATTACAGCCAAATGTAAATTTACAATGAACCAAAATAAATAACACACACGACACACTTTAATATTGAGAGAAACAATAATCTAACTTCGATACCACAAATATCAATCCCAGTTACAAAGAATAATGATCGTAATTCGTAATGGAACAACAATGTCATTTGAACAACAATCGTGATTAAGTGTAAACCATAGATGAATACAGTAATACCAACTTATGAATATTACGACACGGTTACTCTGCAATTGAACAACAATAGCATTCTGTAAGGACCAACAATGTTATATCAATGATTAAAGGAACAACAATGCGTTACAAAGTCAGAAATACGACATTCCTATCACAGAGAACGATATTACTCAGTCGAACATAAATCAAATATAACAGAACTGTGATGTAAAATAACAAATCACATCAGATTACCAAACAACGCTAATAATGAAAACCATGCACAAATTAAAGATAATGGTACAGGAGCAAGTGTTCCACCAGGGCCGAGCCCTTAGCCTCAAGGGACACATCGCTTGAGATTATTCCAGGATCAAAGATGGAACAACAACCAGATTTATATTAAAGCATCAAAGCAGAGTTATAGTGGATCACTTCTCAACGAGAGTCGATGATCAAAGTTTCAAATACAAAGGAAAGTTACATAAAAACAACAACAGGTCATCCCCCTGGGCTAGCAGTGCTACCCCTTTTTATAACAGCTGAGCGGAGATATCAATGATGCAAAAATAGTTAAGATAGCAATCCCTCAGGATCAAAGGATCTTGAGGGATTCACAAAACTGTTAATTCCCAGTTATCTATTTGTTTCCTTGCGTCGATTCGATATCTCCTTTTCCCTTCCTTAGCTGATACGCTTCAATTTGGATCGCCTTGTTTGCATGTGGTTCCCTACCAAAGGGACAGCAGTTAACTTTGCCCTGTCTTTCTCTTTGGGACGACATTCTTTCATTTTTCCATTTTTCTGCATAAGAAATGGCAATTATTAGTAGTTTTGTGTTGCGTATAAATCCCTTAGATTTTATCATGATTTCTTATTATCTGCCTAGTTCATGATGCAAAGAGGTTATGAGTTTTAAAGAAAAGATGACAAAATAATCAATAAAAACATACCTTCTTTTGTACTCCACGCACCCCCCTGCTTACCCTTTTTCATGCCCTCATGAAAACATTGTAGTTGACGTGAAAGGCAGTGATAGAGTACACCGGAGACAGAATCTCATGTGGTGGTATACAACCATGATGCCTAACTAGTTGTTCAAAAAGATGGCCTATCTGACCCTCAGGCATCTCATATAGGGCTTGGTATCCAGGTGCAGGGTGCCAAATAATCGGACTCTAGAACCTATATCCTAACCAAGATGGCCCTGCCATCAAGATAAGTTCACCACAGAGGCTCAAACGATCAGCGACTAATTTAAAGTTCTCATAATTAAATGGTTCCCTGAGTTGGATATTCAGATTAGAGGTCTGATATCGAAATTTAGTGGCTGTAATGGCAAGGTCCTTGATGGTAAAGAACTATTCTATCCCTTGTCGATTGATTGTTGTATGAATGGGTCCTAATGCTTCAATCATGCCCGAAGTCCTCATGAGGTTCCTATGTTTATTCCACAACTGTAATGGATCTCTAGGCTCAGCTCTTACCCATAAATCTAATCCGTTTTCTTGCCTTTGGAAGGCAATATAGGCTTTAAGCCATTTGATTTGATTAACTCCAAACAAAATAAATGTCTGCAGTTGGATATCCCCACTGAAAGGGCCATGGTTTTGCTCTGTCTCTTGATCTAACACAAGGTTATGCAGATAGAATTCACACAATAATCTTTGAACCTTTACTCCATAATGCTTACAACAATTTATAAAATCATCAATAGTATTAATTTGTATAGGGACTCCTGCTTTGACAGCTTTAATTTTCAATTGCAAATATCGTTCCATTAAAAACAAGGCATAATTCTTAGCAGGGGCTCTACATGCTAGGATGTCAGTGTACAAAGAGAATAAGGTATCCATCTGTCTGATAACTACATCTAATCTATGATTTACCTTTGCGAATTTTTCTTCTTCCTTTCGCCATCCTTATGTTATCACTCAGGTTGTTCCCTTTGACTCCTAAGGGAATACGGCCGAGGTAACCACAGACCAATCTTTTAGTTGCAGGTCCTAGCCTACCTGCAACCAGATAGGGCTCTCTCTTTATGATTTAGCTTTGTTTTGGTGAGATTTTAGGCTAGATATGAAGTGCAGAGTTTTGTTTTAAGTTTGGTTGGATGGATGGTGTCATTCAAAGGAAAGGGTGCAAATCTAAGAAGCTCAGTCCATTGGGCTAATGGAGTCTATGAGGATGAGCTGCTGGATATGATTTCTTTGACAGAAAGAGGTACTACAGAGCAGGGAATCAACCATGGAACGATCTGCAAGCTGAAATCATATGGAATGGGGTTAGAGGTGAAGGGCAACTAAGAATCCTTCAACATGCCAACAGAGGGAAAGTGAATACTATCTAGGAGCAATTAAGAATTCCTAAACAACATTCGGAGTGCAAGAACAAGGGAAACAAGAGCAATAAAAGATTCTTGCATATGCTAGTCCTGAAGAAAACATGAAAAATAACAGAGATTGAACACAGATTACAGTTAAGTAAATTCTGGGCTATTCCTTTTCCCTGATATTTAGATTATGAAACATATATGATATAGAAAGACAAAAATTGAAAACACAAGTAAGAGAAAGACTTATTGATCCATAGAACGATTCAAGAATTCTGTAACATAGTCCTCTGTCATCAATCCCACATCCAGAGTTCAGCTGCAACGCATTCCAGAGGCCTTTTATTCAGAATATTCACAGAGTTTACAGCGCAGTCTCAGAAATGAAATAACAACCAACAACCACCAACCCCCAATACATCGCTTGGGGAGGTATTTATAAACAAAATATCTACAAACACATCTCATCAAAGATCTGAGAAAATATCTAATGTTTAACCTAACGTAAACTGCAAGCAAGCAAAAATATCTAGTTTATGCTGCGCTGGAGGCAACTCCTTCAAAATTTAGCTTATGGGCGTCCTTTGTGGCTGTGCACCGACTGTCTGCAATAACTGCTCCTTTACTTCTAATCTGCTTCTCTTAGTCGGCTTCGATGTGCATTAACCCTGATCTGATGTAGCTTTTAATTCTCACTGAGACTCTTTGACTTGCGTGGATCCTCATTAATGCTCCTCTGCTTTGGCTCTTAATCTCCACTGATACTCTTTAATGCTGAAACCCACCCTTGCTTTACTGTAAGGCAAAAAGAACTGCTATCGTGTCCATTTTACTTCTTTCTGTGGGCTAAGAAGCTATTCGGCGCTGGGCCGAATACTATCAAAAAGGAGGAAGACTGCACACTCGTTGTCCAGAGCTTTTCTGGATGGAGGTGGTCGAAATGGATGAAAAGAGACTTAGGCTCCTTTGCACCTGGAGCGCGTGAAAGCGCAGAGCAAAATATAAGAAAAAATTCTTTTTTACCCTTTAAATGGGCAAAAGCGACTTAAGCGAAAGATTTTTGATTTTAAAGGGCGGGAGCGATCAAAATGGATGAAATAGACATGGATGAATTTCAGGCCGTTGGATCATGCATCAGCTGATCGGACGGCTGAGAAGAAGTCGGAATGTCGCATTGGCGAAGGGAAATGGGCATGCGACTTTATATATATGCGATAGCGATTAGCGATATGCGATTAGCGATATGCGATAGCGATATCGCATCGGGGGTGGATTGTGACATGATATCGGGGAGGCTTTGCGATGCGCGATAGCGATATCACATCGGCGATCGCATCGGGGATGGCGAGGGACGGAGGCTTTGAATAATAGCGATAGCGATTGCAAAATATGTTTGCGATATGCATATATGGGATTTGCGATAAAGTGGGAATTTTTCTATAAAGCGGCATTATGCAGTAAAAATGGATATTTACGAAAAATGGAGAATTGCGATAAGGCGGAGAATAGCGGCAAAAGGGAACATTTGTGGTAAAGCGGAGAATTACGATAAAAGCGGGGATGCGATGGTGCAACAATGCGATAGCGATATCGCATCGGGGGATCGGAGGATTGCGAAATGCGATTGCGGCAAGGTGAAGGGGCAATGAGATAATGCGATGCGATGATGTGATAGCGATATCGCATTGGAGGAGGTCAGTGGGGAAACAAATATAGAGGCGGGCCAATACTTGTGAATGCGATTGCGATATCACGTCGGAGGGCTTTCAAGAGGGAAACAAAACAGAGGGGAAGGTGAATATTGCAATTTCCGATAGTGATATCGGATCAGAGGAGGTCGGATCGCATCGGAGGAGGGTTAAATGCATTGGGGGAGGGTTTAAATGGAGCGATGAGGGTTCTTACTAAGTTTCAAGTAAACTTAGTAATTCCCGAAGAACAATACTTATGGTTTTATTTCAACCAAAGGCGGGGATATGTATTTATATGGGGATTTTTATAAATTATATGGGGAAAGGTAAAAAGAGGGGGATTATATAATAAAGTTAAAGAGGTTAATATGAATTTTTGAGAAGAAAGCGCTAAGTATAGGAAACTTAGGCTTTAAAGGAAAAAAGGAGTTATAGAAGAACTATCAAATGTTATGGAATGAGATGAGTAACTTAGTGATATTAAGCAAATCTTAATATCTTTGGGGGGAAATTAGTAAATGATTTGGGAAAGGGTGAAGGGGAGTTAATCATGACTCGCTTGAGTCGCTCCAAGGGAAACTGCTTTGCACTTGTGATTGAAGTAAATTTAACACTTTGAGAGACACAATTATCACAAGTCTTCATTCTGCAACCTCAAAATTGCCTATCTAGCCTACTAACCTAACATTTTTTCTTATTTTTTCTTGGGCGCACTTAGACTAGCAAACCACGATTTTCTTCTTTTCTTTTGGCTATCCTCCTATCTAAATCTATCCTTATTTCTTCCAGGGGCTCAGATTAAACAGTTGAGCACCCTTGAATCTCTACCTATCTAATAATTTTCCAAGATTAAACAGTTTGGACATATTTTTATTCTCTATCTCTAAAACAAGAAATTTAAACCTAGAGAGGCCAAGATTAAGCTGTTTGGCCCTCCCTTAACTGTGACAAAATTAGTGATTGCTTGCAAATATGGAATCTTTACAGCATGGAAAGGATGACAAATTTGGCATTTCCACAGTCAATCATGAAAAATGACACCTATTGGTATAGGAGCATAACATTGGCTCCACTTGGGGATGGCTTTTCCTGGTGAAAATCCAAGAACAGCAGGTCAGATGGCCTTATATTCAATTATTGTTGTATTCTGAAAACTTCCTTTTTGTTGGTTGCCTTATTTATATACATGACAGCATACTTGAGGAGGTTAGGGCCTTCTCTCCGGGCTTCAACTGCAGCAAGCTACTGTCCAAACAAAAAACCGAAATCCTACCTACTTACTCTAATCAGCTTTCTGTTTGCTGGTTAGGTGAAATGAAAAAGCCAGTGTAACCACTTAAGCATTATATACATCGGTGACCTTTGTTGCTTGTGCTTGCTGGTGTTTAAAATTGAGATCTTGCAATAAGATATAGCGGTGTTAACCTGCGAGAATATAAGGAAATTCCTGATCTCCTTTGCTGAATCTAGAAACTGTACAAAAGGGTCCTGCAAAATATATACATAATTCTTGGGCCGAATCAAACAACTGTACAAATGCTTTGGATAGCTTTCAGGCCTTGGAAACGGGAAATGATCACCATCTTGATATTGACCCTTACAGCCTGTTAATGAAGAAGAATTCTGATTTCCTCCATCATTCAACCTGCGGCTGATGGATTATACAGAACTTGGAACGATTCCTGCAATTTATTACATATAGGTTTAGATGGCACTTGACAGATTTGTACACGCTGCTCCTCCTTTTCTTTAAATAATTCAGATGATTCAAAACAAAGCGGTAGGGAACCAACTTGGATCTTTTGATCATACGTTGCTGCTTCCAAGTTTTTCCTTGCAATCTGATATTCGGTGGCATAATGGGGCTGCAAAACTAGAGGTGATGAATTTTGAACAAAGATTTGATTATCCTCTAGATGGTCAATATCAACACTTGTTGACATTTGGTTTCTAATTGCATGATAGTTATCCCTGATAAACTGAAAAGACTCAAAACAAAATGGTAAAGTTCCTTCGCTGGTTTCAAAATTTTCTGCACTTTCCTCCTCCTCTTCATAGTTGAAATGAACAAGCTGATCATTGGGTTCAGGCTACTGAACTTGAACTTTCCTTTTTCCCAAAATAGTCTCTGATTCCTTTGCAAGGTTAATTTGGATTTGAGGAAAATAATCATCATCATATTGATCATATTTGGGTGGATCGCTGAAAGAAGAAATGTTACCAGACTCACACAATAGATTAGGAGATTGCTCCTCCACATATTTCTCTACGAACCTGTCATCTGATTTGGTAGAAATGCGTTCGTGAATATCAATTTTTTCCTTTTGCAACACAGATGTGTCCTGGCGCTCTAGACATTCAGCTTTCATTGTGATATTCTGTATCATTTCCTCTTATTTCTTCATCAAACTATCAAATCTTTCCTCTTTCTCTGCTTTCCGCTTTTCTTCTCTAATTTTCAGATTAACCTCTACGTCCACTGCCATGTTCTACATCTGCTCCATAGTGGATGGGTCTCTTTCTCTCAAATGAAATTCAATCTCTGAATCAAAAGCTCTTGGATAATGCAGTAGAGCTGAATCAAGGGGAGGACTTACATTTAATGGTATTGAATGATAGATTTGATTGAATTTGTCTGAAAATTGTTGTATTGTTTCATCTAGATGTCTTTTTAACTGATTACACTCTTCTATGAGCATGAGGAGATTGACTTTGATTATCCATCTATCAAGGAAGAGTTTGAGAAACTGCTCAAGATTTGAGATGCTTGCCTCAGGCAAGGTTTTGAACCAAGTCCTAACTTTGCCTTGCAAAGAAAGAGCGAAAAGCCTAATACTAACATCCTCATCATCCACTTCAAATATGTTAAGATAATCTTCAAAAACTTGGATATGCATTTGGGCAATGACAACATTCTCTCCATCAAATCTTGGGAGATACTTGGGATAATCGTTAGGGAAAGGATGGAGTGTGGGAGGCAAAATGAGTGGCTTATATCTATCAGGAACTTTATGAGGTACGAGAATATGTTCAGGGATTGGATGATTGGTCTTGATTTTTGGGTTCTCCTTGGCTGTATGATGATCTACAACAGAATCAGAAGACTGCTGTTCCAATGTGCAAGGAGACTTTTCATCAACATTTTTCAAAGGAAAATAAAAATTTAAACTAAAATGATCTCTAAAATACAATATACATTGCAAAATCTTTTGAATGAGAAAGAACATAATGACTTGGATAATAATCCAGGTCAAAAGCCTGATCTTCTCATACAGTTCTTTCGGGTTCATTTCTCCAGCGGAGTCTTGATTGTGAAAATGATGTGGAGTCGCCAGGTGGATGATTTTAACCTTGGTGCGTCTGATCCCAGTCCACCATCACAGATCAGATCTAGACGTGTAAAATAATCCTAAAGAAAAGGCTCACTTTCTCCAGGAAACAAAATTTTTGAGATTTTTATGATTATTTTGATTTTTTGTGATTTTTCAAAAAAGATTTATGATTTCTTTAAGAGGTATTTAGATACGAGATTAATACTTTCTTAAATACTTTATTTGACACAAGGAACTGATCAAGTATTTGGATTTGCATAAATAAACAAATGATTCAGTTTCCCAGTGGAGTCGCCAATGATGTTATCATTGAGGTTGTTCCCTTTGACTCCTAAGGGAATACGGCCGAGGTAACCACAGAACAATATTTTAGTTGCAGGTCCTAGCCTACCTGCAACCAGAGAGGGCTCTCTCTTTATGATTTAGCTTTTTTTTGTTGAGATTTTAGGCTAGATATGAAGTGCGGAGTTTTGTTTTAAGTTTGGTTGGATGGATGGTGTCATTCAAAGGAAGGGTGAAAATCTAAGAAGTTCAGTCCATTGGGCTAATGGAGTCTATGAGGATGAGCTGCTGGATATGATTTCTTTGACAGAAAGAGGTACTACAGAGCAGGGAATCAACCATGGAACAATCTGCAAGCTGAAATCAGATGGAATGGGGTCAGAGGTGAAGGGCAACTAAGAATCCTTCAACATGCCAACAGAGGGAAAGTGAATACTATCTAGGAGCAATTTAGAATTCCTAAACAACATTCAGAGTGCAAGAACCAGGGAAACAAGAGCAATAAAGGATTGTTGCATATGCTAGTCCTGAAGAAAACATAAAAAATAACAGAGATTGAACACAGATTACAGTTAAGTAAATTCTGGGCTATTCCTTTTCCCTGATATTTAGATTATGAAACATATATGATATAGAAAGACAGAAATTGAAAACACAAGTAAGAGAAAGACTTATTGATCCATAGAACGATTCAAGAATTCTGTAAAATAGTCCTCTGTCATCAATCTCACATCCAGAGTTCAGCTACAACGCATTCCAGTGGCCTTTTATTTAGAATATTCACAGAGTTTACAGCGCAGTCTCAGAAATGAAATAACAACCAACAACCACAAACCCCCAATACATCGCTTGGGGAGGTATTTATAAACAAAATATCTACAAACACATCTCATCAAAGATCTGAGAAAATATCTAATGTTTAACCTAACGTAAACTGCAAGCAAGGCAAAAATATCTAGTTTATGCTGCGCTGGAGGTAGCTCCTTCAAAATTTAGCTTATGGGCGTCCTTTGTGGCTGTGCGCCGACTGTCTGCAATAACTGCTCCTTTACTTCTGATCTACTTCTCTTATTCGGCTTCAATGTGCATTAACCCTGATCTGATGTAGCTTTTAATTCTCACTGATACTCTTTGACTTGCATGGATCCTCATTAATGCTCCTCTGCTTTGGCTCTTAATCTCCACTGATACTCTTTAATGTTGAAAACCACCCTTGCTTTACTGTAAGGCAAAAAGAACTGCTATCGTGTCCATTTTACTTCTTTATGTGGGCCAAGAAGCTATTCGGCGCTAGCCCGAATACTATCAAAAAGGAGGAAGACTGCACAATGGCGGAGGACTGCTAGCTTGTTGTCCGAAGCTTTTCTAGATGGAGGCGGTCGAAATGGATGAAAAGCAACTTAGGCTCCTTTGCACCTGGAGCACGCGCAAGCGCAGAGCAAAATATAAGAAAAAATCCTTTTTTACCCTTTAAATGGGAAAAAGCGACTTAAGCGGAAGATTTTTGATTTTAAAGGGCGGGAGCGATCAAAATGGATGAAATAGACATGGATGAATTTTGGGCCGTTGGATCATGCATCGACGGATCGGATGGCTAAGAAGAAGTCGGAATGTCGTATCGGTGAAGGGCAATGGGCATGCGACTTTATATATATGCGATAGCGATATCGCAATGGGGGTGGCTCACGACATGATATCGGGGAGGCTTTGCGATGCACGATAGCGATATCGCATCGGCGATCACATCAGGGATGGCGAGGGACGGAGGCTTTGAATAATAGCGATAACGATTGCGAAATATGGTTGCGATATGCATATATGGGATTTGCGATAAAGCGGGAATTTTTCTATAATGCGGCATTATGCGGTAAAAGTGAAGATTTACAAAAAAATGGAGAATTGCGATAAGGCATAGAATTGCGAAAAAAGGGAAGATTTGCAGTAAAGCGGAGAATTGCGATAAAAGCTGGATGCGATGGTGCAATGATGCGATAGCGATATCGTATCGGGGGATCGGAGGATTGCAAAATGCGATTGCGGCAAGGTGAAGGGGCGATGCGATAATGCGATACGATGATGTGATAGCGATATCGCATCGAAGGAGGTCAGCGGGGAAACAAATATAGAGGTGGGCCAACACTTGCGAATGCGATTGCGATATCACGTCGGAGGGCTTTCAAGAGGGAAACAAAATAGAGGGGAAGGCGAATACTGTGATTTTCGATAGCGATATCGGATCGGAGGAGGTTGGATCGCATCGGAGGAGGGTTAAATGCATTGGAGGAGGGTTTAAATGGAGCGATGAGGGTTCTTACTAAGTTTCAAGTAAACTTAGTAATTCCCGAAGAACAATACTTATGGTTTTATTTCAACCAAAGGCGGGGATATGTATTTATATGGGGATTTTTATAAATAATATGGGGAAGGTAAAAAGAGGGGGATTATATAATAAAGTTAAAGAGGTTAATATGAATTTTTGAGAAGAAAGCGCTAAGTATAGGAAACTTAGGCTTTAAAGGAAAAAAGGAGTTACAGAAGAACTATCAAATGTTATGGAATGAGATGAGTAACTTAGTGATATTAAGCAGATCTTAATATCTCTGGGGGGAAATTAGTAAATGATTTGGGAAAGGGTGAAGGGGAGTTAGTCATGCCTCGCTTGAGTCGCTCCAAGGGAAATTGCTTTGCACTCGTGATTGAAGTAAATTTAACACTTTGAGAGACAAAATTATCACAAGTCTTCATTCTGCAACCTCAAAACTGCCTGCCCAGCCTACTAACCTAACATTTTTTCTTCTTTTTTCCTGGGCGCACTTAGACTAGCAAACCCTGATTTTCTTCTTTTCTTTTGGCTATCCTCCTATCTAAATCTATCCTTATTTCTTCCAGGCGCTCAGATTAAACAATTGATCACCCTTGAATCTCTACCTATCTAATAATCTGCCAAGATTAAACAGTTTGGACAGATTTTTATTCTCTATCTCTAAAACAAGAAATTTAAACCTAGAGAGGCCAAGATTAAGCTGTTTGGCCCTCCCTTAACTGTGACAAAATTAGTGATTTATTGGAAATATGGAACCTTTGCAGCACGGAAAGGATGAAATATTTGGCATTTCCACAGTCAATCATGAAAAATGACACCTATTGGTATAGGAGCATAACACTGGCTCCACTTGGGGATGGCTTTTCCTGGTGAAAAGCCAAGAACAACAGGTCAGATGGCCTTATATTCAATTCTTGTTGTATTCTGAAAACTTCCCTTTTGCTGGTTGCCTTATTTATATACATGACAACATACTTGAGGAGCTTAGGGCCTTCTCTTCAGGCTTCAACTGCAGCAAGCTACTGTCCAAACAAAAAACCGAAATCCTACCTACCTACTCTAATCAGCTTTCTGTTTGCTGGTTAGGTGAAATGAAACAGCCAGTGCAACCACTTAAGCATTATATACACCAGTGACCTTTGTTGCTTGTGCTTGCTGGTGTTTAAAATTGAGATCTTGCAATCAGATATAGCTGTGTTAACCTGTGAGAAGATAAGGAAATTCCTGATCTCCTTTGCTGAATCTAGAAACTGTACAAAAGGGTCCTGCAAAATATATACATAATTCTTGGGCCGAATCAAACAACTGTACAAATGCTTTGGATAGCTTTCATGCCTTGGAATCGGGAAATCACCACCATCTTGATTTTGACCCTTACAGCCTGTTAATGGAGAAGAATTCTGATTTCCTCCATCATTCAACCTGTCAGCTGATGGATTATACAGAACTTGGAATGATTCTTGCAATTTATTACATACAGGTTCAGATGGCACTTGACAGATTTGTACACGCTGCTCCTCCTTTTCTTTAAATAATTCAGATGATTCAAAACAAAGTGGCAGGGAATCAACTTGGATCTTTTGATCATATGTTGCTGCTTCCAAGTCTTCCTCTGCAATCTGATATTCAGTGGCATTTTGGGGCTGCAAAACTAGAGGTGATGAATTTTGAGCAAAGATTTGATTATCCTCTAGATGGTCAATATCAAAACTTGTTGACATTTGATTTCTAATTGCATGATAGTTATCCCTGATAAACTGAAAAGATTCAAAACAAAATGGTAAAGTTCCTTCGCTGGTTTCAAAATTTTCTGCACTTTCCTCCTCCTCTTCATAGCTGAAATGAACAAGCTGATCACTGGGTTCAGGCTGCTGAACCTGAACTTTCCTTTTTCCCAAAATAGTTTCTGATTCCTCTGCAAGGTTAATTTGGATTTGAGTAACATAATCATCATCATATTGATCATATTTGGGTGGATCGCTGAAAGAAGAAATGTTACCAGACTCACACAGTAGATCAGGAGATTGCTCCTCCACATATTTCTCTACGAACCTATCATCTGATTTGGTAGAAATGTGTTCGTGAATATCAATTTTTTTCTTTTACAACACAGATGTGTCCTGGCGCTCTAGAAATTCAGCTTTCATTGTGATCTTCTGTATCATTTCCTCTTATTTCTTCATCAAACTATCAAGTCTTTCCTCTTTCTCTGCTTTCCGCTTTTCTTCTCTAATTTTCAGATTAACCTCTACGTCCACTGCCATGTTCTGCATCTGCTCCATAGTGGATGGGTCTCTTTCTCTCAAATGAAATTCAATCTCTGAATCAAAAGCTCTTGGGTAATGCAGTAGAGCTGAATCAGGGGGAGGTCTTACATTTAATGGTATTGAATGATATATTTGATTGAATCTGTCTGAAAATTGTTGTATTGTTTCATCTGGATGTATTTTTAACTGATTACACTCTTCTATGAGCATGAGGAGATTGACTTTGATTATCCATCTATCAAGGAAGAGTTTGAGAAACTGCTCAAGATTTGAGATGCTTGCCTCAGGCAAGGTTTTGAACCAAGTCCTAACTTTGCCTTGCAAAGAAAGAGCGAAAAGCCTAATACTAACATCCTCATCATCCACTTCAAATATGTTAAGATAATCTTCAAAAACATGGATATGCTTTTGGGCAGTGACACCATTCTCTCCATCAAATCTTGGGAGATACTTGGGATAATCGTTAGGGAAAGTATGGAGTGTGGGAGGCAAAATGAGTGGCTTATACCTATCAGGAACTTTATAAGGTACAAGAATATGTTCAGGAATTGGATGATTGGTCTTGATTTTTGGGTTCTCCTTGGTTGTATGATGATCTACAACAAAATCAGAAGACTGCTGTTCCAATGTGCAAGGAGACTTTTCATCAACATTTTTCAAAGGAAAATAAAAATTTAAACTAAAATCATCTCTAAAATACAATATACATTGTAAAATCTTTTGAATGAGAAAGAACATAATGTATTGGATAATAATCCAGGTCAAAAGCCTGATTTTCTCATACAGTTCTTTCTGGTTCATTTCTCCAGTGGAGTCTTGATTGTGAAAATGATGTGGAGTCTCCAGCTAGATGATTTTAACCTTGGCGCGTCTGATCCCTGTCCACCATCACAGATCAGATCTAGACGTGTAAAATAATCCTGAAGAAAAGGTTCACTTTCTCCAGGAAACAAAACTTTTGAGATTTTTATGATTATTTTGATTTTTTGTGATTTTTCAAAAAAGATTTATGATTTCTTTAAGAGGAATTTAGATACGAGATTTATACTTTCTTAAAGACTTTATTTGACACAAGGAACTGATCAAGTATTTGGATTTGCAGAAATAAAAAAAGGATTCAGTTTCCCAGTGGAGTCGCCAATGATGTTATCACTCAAGTTGTTCCCTTTGACTCCTAAGGGAATACAACCGAGGTAACCACAGACCAATATTTTAGTTGCAGGTCCTAGCATACCTGCAACCAAAGAGGGCTCTCTCTTTATGATTTAGCTTTGTTTTGGTGAGATTTTAGGCTAGATATGAAGTGCGGAGTTTTGTTTTAAGTTTGGTTGGATGGATGGTGTCATTCAAAGGAAAGGGTGCAAATCTAAGAAGTTCAGTCCATTGGGCTAATGGAGTCTATGAGAATGAGCTACTGGATATGATTTATTTAACAGAAAGAGGTACTACAGAGCAGGGAATCAACCATGGAACAATCTGCAAGCTGAAATCAGATGGAATGGGGTCAGAGGTGAAGGGCAACTAAGAATCCTTCAACATGCCAACAGAGGGAAAGTGAATACTATCTAGGAGCAATTAAGAATTCCTAAACAACATTCGGAGTGCAAGAACTAGGGAAACAAGAGCAATAAAGGATTCTTGCATATGCTAGTCCTGAAGAAAACATGAAAAATAACAGAGATTGAACACAGATTACAGTTAAGTAAATTCTAGGCTATTCCTTTTCCTTGATATTTATATTATGAAACATATATGATATAGAAAGACAAAAATTTAAAACACAAGTAAGAGAAAGCCTTATTGATCCATAGAACAATTCAAGAATTCTGTAACATAGTCCTCTGTGATCAATCCCACATCCAGAGTTCAGCTGCAACGCATTCCAGCGGCCTTTTATTCAGAATATTCACAGAGTTTACATCGCAGTCTCAGAAATGAAATAACAACCAACAACCAACAACCCCCAATACATCGCTTGGGGAGGTATTTATAAACAAAATATCTACAAACACATCTCATCAAAGATCTGAGAAAATATCTAATGTTTAACCTAATGTAAACTGCAAGCAAGGCAAAAATATCTAGTTTATGCTGCGATGGAGGCAACTCCTTCAAAATTTAGCTTATGGGCGTCCTTTGTGGCTGTGCGCCGACTGTCTGCAATCACTGCTCCTTTACTTCTGATCTGTGTCTCTTAGTCGGCTTCGATGTGCATTAACCCTGATCTGATGTAGCTTTTAATTCTCATTGATACTCTTTGACTTGCGTGGATCCTCATTAATGCTCCTCTGCTTTGGCTCTTAATCTCCACTGATACTCTTTAATGCTGAAAACCACCCTTGCTTTACTGTAAGGCAAAAAGAACTGCTATCGTGTCCATTTTACTTCTTTATGTGGGCTAAGAAGCTATTCGGCGCTAGCCCGAATACTATCAAAATGGAGGAAGATTGCACAATGGCGGAGGACTGCTAGCTCGTTGTCTGGAGCTTTTCTGGATGGAGGCGGTCGAAATGGATGAAAAGCGACTTAGGCTCCTTTGCACCTAGAGCGCGCACAAGCGCAGAGAAAAATATAAGAAAAAAGCCTTTTTTACCCTTTAAATGGGCAAAAGCGACTTAAGCGGAAGATTTTTGATTTTAAAGGGCGGGAGCGATCAAAATGGATGAAATAGACATGGATGAATTTTGGGCTGTTGGATCATGCATCGGTGGATCGGATGGGTGAGAAGAAGTCGGAATGTCGCGTCGGCGAAGGACAATGGGCATGCGACTTTATATATATGCGATAGCGATTAGCGATATGCGATAGCGATATCGCATCGGGGGTGGCTTGCGACATGATATCGAGGAGGCTTTGTGATGCGCGATAGCAATATCGCATCGGCGATCGCATCGGGGATGGCGAGGGACGGAGGCTTTGAATAATAGCGATAGCGATTGCGAAATATGGTTGCGATATGCATATATGGGATTTGCAATAAAGCGGGAATTTTTCTATAAAGCGGCATTATGCGGTAAAAATGAAGATTTACGAAAAAATGGAGAATTGCGATAAGGCGGAGAATTGCGGAAAAAGGGAAGATTTGCGGTAAAGCAGAGAATTGCGATAAAAGCGGGGATGCGATGGTGCAACGATGCGATAGCGATATCGCATCGGGGGATCAGAGGATTGCAAAATGCGATTGCAGCAAGGTGAAGGGGCGATGCGATAATGCGATGCGATGATGTGATAGAAATATCACATCGAAGGAGGTGAGCGGGGAAACAAATATAGAGGCGGGCCAACACTTGTGAATGCGATTGCGATATCGCGTCAGAGGGCTTTCAAGAGGGAAACAAAACAGAGGGGAAGGCGAATACTGCGATTTCCGATAGCGATATCGGATAGGAGGAGGTCGGATCGCATCAGAGGAGGGTTAAATGCATTGGAGGAGGGTTTAAATGGAGCGATGAGGGTTCTTACTAAGTTTCAAGTAAACTTAGTAATTCCCGAAGAATAATACTTATGGTTTTATTTCAACCAAAGGCGGGGATATGTATTTATATGGGGATTTTTATAAATAATATGGGGAAAGGTAAAAAGAGGGGGATCATATAATAAAGTTAAAGAGGTTAATATGAATTTTTGAGAAGAAAGCGCTAAGTATAGGAAACTTAGGCTTTAAAGGAAAAAAGGAGTTATAGAAGAACTATCAAATGTTATGGAATGAGATGAGTAACTTAATGATATTAAGCAGATCTTAATATCTCGGGGGGGAATTAGTAAATTATTTGGGAAAGAGTGAAGGGGAGTTAGTCATGCCTCGCTTGAGTCGCTCCAAGGGAAACTGCTTTGCACTTGTGATTGAAGTAAATTTAACACTTTGAGAGACAAAATTATCACAAGTCTTCATTCTGCAACCTCAAAACTGCCTACCCAGCCTACTAACCTAACATTTTTTCTTCTTTTTTCTTGGGCGCACTTAGACTAGCAAACCCTGTTTTCTTCTTTTCTTTTGGCTATCCTCCTATCTAAATCTATCCTTATTTCTTCCAGGGGCTCAGATTAAACAGTTGAGCACCCTTGAATCTCTACCTATCTAATAATCTGCCAAGATTAAACAGTTTGGACAGATTTTTATTCTCTATCTCTAAAACAAGAAATTTAAACCTAGAGAGGCCAAGATTAAGCTGTTTGGCCCTCCCTTAACTGTGACAAAATTAGTGATTGCTTGGAAATATGGAACCTTTGCAGCATGGAAAGGATGAAATATTTGGTATTTCCACAGTCAATCATGAAAAATGACACCTATTGGTATAGGAGCATAACACTGGCTCCACCCGGGGATGGCTTTTCCTGGTGAAAAGCCAAGAACAGCAGGTCAGATGGCCTTATATTCAATTCTTTTTATATTCTGATAACTTCCCTTTTGCTGGTTGCCTTATTTATATACATGATAGCATACTTCAGGAGCTTAGGGACTTCTCTTCGGGCTTCAACTGCAGCAAGCTACTGTCCAAACAAAAACCGAAATCCTACCTACTTACTCTAATCAACTTTCTGTTTGCTGGTTAGGTGAAATGAAACAGCCAGTGCAACCACTTAAGCATTATATACATCCGTGACCTTTGTTTCTTGTGCTTGCTGGTGTTTAAAATTGAGATCTTACAATCAGATATAGCTATGTTAACTTGTGAGAGTATAAGGAAATTCCTGATCTCCTTTGCTGAATCTAGAAAAGGTACAAAAGGGTCCTGCAAAATATATACATAATTCTTGGGCTGAATCAAACAACTGTACAAATGCTTTGGATAGCTTTCACGCCTTGGAAATGGGAAAAGATCACCATCTTGATATTGACCCTTACAGCCTGTTAATGGAGAAGAATTCTGATTTCCTCCATCATTCAACCTGTCGGCTGATGGATTATACAGAACTTGGAACGATCCTTGCAATTTATTACATACATGTTCAGATGGCACTTGACATATTTGTACACGCTGCTCCTCCTTTTCTTTAAATAATTCAGATGATTCAAAACAAAGCAGCAAGGAACCAACTTGGATCTTTTGATCATACGTTGCTGCTTCCAAGTTTTCCCCTGCAATTTGATATTCGGTGGCATAATGGGGCTGCAAAACTAGAGGTGATGAATTTTGAACAAAGATTTGATTATCCTCTAGATGGTCAATATCAACACTTGTTGACATTTGATTTCTAATTGCATGATAGTTATCCCTGATAAACTGAAAAGACTCAAAACAAAATGGTAAAGTTCCTTCGCTGGTTTCAAAATTTTCTACACTTTCCTCCTCCTCTTCATAGTTGAAATGAACAAGCTGATCACTGGGTTCAGGCTGCTGAACCTGAACTTTCCTTTTTCCCAAAATAGTCTCTGATTCCTCTGCAAGGTTAATTTGGATTTGGGGAACATAATCATCATCATATTGATCATATTTGGGTGGATCGCTGAAAGAAGAAATGTTACTAGACTCACACAGTAGATCAGGAGATTGCTCCTCCACATATTTCTCTACGAACCTGTCATCTGATTTGGTAGAAATGTGTTCGTGAATATCAATTTTTTCCTTTTGTAAAACAGATGTGTCCTGGGGCTCTAGACATTCAGCTTTCATTGTGATCTTCTGTATCATTTCCTCTGATTTCTTTATCAAACTATCAAGTTTTTCCTCTTTCTCTGCTTTCCGCTTTTCTTCCCTAATTTTCAGATTAACCTCTACGTCCACTGCCATGTTCTGCATCTGTTCCATAGTGGATGGGTCTCTTTCTCTCAGATGAAATTCAATCTCTGAATCAAAAGCTCTTGGATAATGCAGTAGAGCTGAATCAGGGGGAGGTCTTACATTTAATGGTATTGAATGATAGATTTGATTGAATCTGTCTGAAAATTGTTGTATTGTTTCATCTGGATGTCTTTTTAACTGATTACACTCTTCTATGAGCATGAGGAGATTGACTTTGATTATCCATCTATCAAGGAAGAGTTTGAGAAACTGCTCAAGATTTGAGATGCTTGCCTCAGGAAAGGTTTTGAACCAAGTCCTAACTTTGCCTTGCAAAGAAAGAGCGAAAAGCCTAATACTAACATCCTCATCATCCACTTCAAATATGTTAAGATAATCTTCAAAAACTTGGATATGCTTTTGAGCAGTGACACCATTCTCTCCATCAAATCTTGGGAGATACTTGGGGTAATCATTAGGGAAGGTATGGAGTGTGGGAGGAAAAATGAGTGGCTTATACCTATCAGGAACTTTACAAGGTACGGGAATATGTTCAGGAATTGGATGATTGGTCTTGATTTTTGGGTTCTCCTTGGCTGTATGATGATCTACAACAGAATCAGAAGACTGTTGTTCCAATGTGCAAGGAGACTTTTCATCAACATTTTTCAAAGGAAAATAAAAATTTAAACTAAAATCATCTCTGAAATACAATATACATTGCAAAATCTTTTGAATGAGAAAGAACTTAATGTCTTGGATAGTAATCCAGGTCAAAAGCCTGATCTTCTCATACAGTTCTTTCGGGTTCATTTCTCCAGCAAAGTCTTGATTGTGAAAATGATGTGGAGTCGCCAGGTGGATGATTTTAACCTTGTTGCATCTGATCCCTGTCCACCATCACAGATCAGATCTAGACGTGTAAAATAATCCTAAAGAAAAGGCTCACTTTCTCCAGGATTTTTTTTTTTGAGATTTTTATGATTATTTTGATTTTTTGTGATTTTTCAAAAAAGATTTATGATTTCTTTAAGAGGTATTTAGATACGAGATTTATACTTTCTTAAAGACTTTATTTGACACAAGGATCTGATCAAGTATTTGGATTTGCAGAAATAAACAAATGATTCAATTTCCCAGTGGAGTCGCCAATGATGTTATCACTCAGGTTGTTCCCTTTGACTCCAAAGGGAATACGGCCGAGGTAACCACATACCAATATTTTAGTTGCAGGTCCTAGCCTACCTGCAACCAGAGAGGGCTCTCTCTTTATGATTTAGCTTTGTTTTGGTGAGATTCTAGGCTAGATATGAAGTGCGGAGTTTGGTTTTAAGTTTGGTTGGATGGATGGTGTCATTCAAAGGAAAGGGTGCAAATCTAAGAAGTTCAGTCCATTGGGCTAATGGAGTCTATGAGGATGAGCTGCTGGATATGATTTCTTTGACAGAAAGAGGTACTACAGAGCAGGGAATCAACCATGGAACAATCTGCAAGCTGAAATCAGATGGAATGGGGTCAGAGGTGAAGGGCAACTAAGAATCCTTCAACATGCCAACAGAGGGAAAGTGAATACTATCTAGGAGCAATTAAGAATTCCTAAACAACATGCGGAGTGCAAGAACCAGGGAAACAAGAGCAATAAAGGATTCTTGCATGTGCTAGTCCTGAAGAAAACATGAAAAATAACGGAGATTGAACACAGATTACAGTTAAGTAAATTCTGGGCTATTCCTTTTCCCTGATATTTAGATTATGAAACATATATGATATAGAAAGACAGAAATTGAAAACACAAGTAAGAGAAAGACTTATTGATCCATAGAACGATTCAAGAATTCTGTAACATAGTCCTCTATCATCAATCCCACATCCAGAGTTCAACTGCAACGCATTCCAACGGCCTTTTATTCAGAATATTCACAGAGTTTACATCGTAGTCTCAGAAATGAAATAACAACCAACAACCACCAACCCCCAATACATTGCTTGGGGAGGTATTTATAAACAAGATATCTACAAACACATCTCATCAAAGATCTGAGAAAATATCTAATGTTTAACCTAACGTAAACTGCAAGCAAGGCAAAAATATCTAGTTTAAGCTGCGCTAGAGGCAGCTCTTTCAAAATTTAGCTTATGGGCGTCCTTTGTGGCTGTGCACCGACTGTCTGCAATAACTGCACCTTTACTTTTGATCTACTTCTCTTAGTCGGCTTCGATGTGCATTAACCTTGATCTGATGTAGCTTTTAATTCTCACTGATACTCTTTGACTTGCATGGATCCTCATTAATGCTCCTCTGCTTTGGCTCTTAATCTCCACTGATACTCTTTAATGTTGAAAACCACCCTTGCTTTACTGTAAGGAAAAAAGAACTGCTATCGTGTCCATTTTACTTCTTTTTGTGGGCCAAGAAGCTATTCGGCGCTAGCCCGAATACTATCAAAAAGGAGGAAGACTGCACAATGGCAGAGGACTGCTAGCTCGTTGTCTGGAGCTTTTTTGGATGGAGGCGGTCGAAATGGATGAAAAGAGACTTAAGCTCCTTTGCACCTGGAGCGCGTGCAAGTGCAGAGCAAAATATAAGAAAAAAGCCTTTTTTACCCTTTAAATGGGCAAAAGCAACTTAAGCGGAAGATTTTTGACTTTAAAGGGCGGGAGCGATCAAAATGGATGAAATAGACATGGATGAATTTTGGGCCATCGGATCATGCATCGGCGGATCGGACGGCTGAGAAGAAGTCGGTCGCATCGGCGAAGGGAAATGGGCATGCGACTTTATATATATGCGATAGCAATTAGCGATATGCGATAGCGATATCGCATCGGGGATGGCTTGCGACATGATATCGGGGAGGCTTTGCGATGTGCGATAGCGATATCGCATCGACGATCGCATTAGGGATGGCGAGGGACGGAGGCTTTGAATAATAGCGATAGCGATTGCGAAATGGTTGCGATATGCATATATGGGATTTGCGATAAAGCGGGTTTTTTTCTCTAAAGCGGCATTATGCGGTAAAAATGAAGATTTACAAAAAAATGGAGAATTGCGAAAAAAGGGAAGATTTGCAGTAAAGCGGAGAATTGCGATAAAATCGGGGATGCGATGGTGAAATGATGTGATAGCGATATCGCATCGGGGGATCGGAGGATTGCGAAATTCAATTGCGGCAAGGTGAAGGGCCGTTGCGATAATGCGATACGATGATGTGATAGGGATATCGCATCGAAGGAGGTCAGCGGGGAAACAAATATAGAGGCGGGCCAACACTTGCGAATGCGATTGTGATATCACGTCAGAGGGCTTTCAAGAGGGAAACAAAATAGAGGGGAAGGCGAATACTGCGATTTCCGATAGCGATATCGGATCGGAGGAGGTTGGATCGCATCGGAGGAGGGTTAAATGCATTGGAGGAGGGTTTAAATGGAACGATGAGGGTTCTTACTAAGTTTCAAGTAAACTTAGTAATTCCCGAAGAACAATACTTATGGTTTTATTTCAACCAAAGGTGGGGATATGTATTTATATGGGGATTTTTATAAATAATATGGGGAAAGGTAAAAAGAGGGGGATTATATAATAAAGTTAAAGAGGTTAATATGAATTTTTGAGAAGAAAGCGCTAAGTATAGGAAACTTAGGCTTTAAAGGAAGAAAGGAGTTATAGAAGAACTATCAAATGTTATGGAATGAGATGAGTAACTTAGTGATATTAAGCAGATCTTAATATCTCTGGGGGAAATTAGTAAATGATTTGGGAAAGGGTGAAGGGGAGTTAGTCATGCCTCACTTGAGTAGCTCCAAGGGAAACTGCTTTGCACTTGTGATTGAAGTAAATTTAACACTTTGAGAGACAAAATTATCACAAGTCTTCATTCTGCAACCTCAAAACTGCCTACCCAGCCTACTAACCTAACATTTTTTCTTCTTTTTTCTTGGGCGCACTTAGACTAGCAAACCACGATTTTCTTCTTTTATTTTGGCTATCCTCCTATCTAAATATATCCTTATTTCTTCCAGGGGCTCAGATTAAACAGTTGAGCACCCTTGAATCTCTACCTATCTAATAATCTGCCAAGATTAAATAGTTTGGACATATTTTTATTCTCTATCTCTAAAACAAGAAATTTAAACCTAGAGAGGCCAAGATTAAGCTGTTTGGCCCTCCCTTAACTGTGACAAAATTAGTGATTGCTTGGAAATATGGAACCTTTGCAGCATGGAAAGGATGACATATTTGGCATTTCCACAGTCAATCATGAAAAATGACACCTATTGGTATAGGAGCATAACACTGGCTCTACTTGGGGATGGCTTTTCCTGGTGAAAAGCCAAGAACAGCAGGTCAGATGGCCTTATATTCAATTCTTGCTGTATTCTGAAAACTTCCCTTTTGCTGGTTCCCTTATTTATATACATGAAAAAATACTTGAGGTGCTTAGGGCCTTCTCTTCAGGCTTCAACTGCAGCAAGCTACTGTCCAAACAAAAAACTGAAATCCTACCTACTTACTCTAATCAGCTTTCTGTTTGCTGGTTAGGTGAAATGAAACAGCCAGTGCAACCACTTAAGCATTATATACATCAGTGACCTTTGTTGCTTGTGCTTGCTGGTGTTTAAAATTGAGATCTTGCAATCAGATATAGCTGTGTTAACCTGCGAGAAGATAAGGAAATTCCTGATCTCCTTTGTTGAATCTAGAAACTGTACAAAAGGGTCCTGCAAAATATATACATAATTCTTGGGCCGAATCAAACAACTGTACAAATGCTTTGGATAGCTTTCAGGCCTTGGAAACGGGAAATGATCACCATCTTGATATTGACCCTTACAGCCTATTAATGGATAAGAATTCTGATTTCCTCCATCATTCAACCTGTCGGCTGATGGATTATAGAGAACTTGGAACGATTCTTGCAATTTATTACATACAGGTTCAGATGGCACTTGACAGATTTGTACACGCTGCTCCTCCTTTTCTTTAAATAATTCAAATGATTCAAAACAAAGCGGTAGGGAACCAACTTGGATCTTTTGATCATACGTTGCTGCTTCCAAGTTTTCCCCTGCAATTTGATATTCGGTGGCATAATGGGGCTGCAAAACTAGAGGTGATGAATTTTGAACAAAGATTTGATTATCCTCTAGATGGTCAATATCAACACTTGTTAACATTTGATTTGTAATTGCATGATAGTTATCCATGATAAACTGAAAAGACTCAAAACAAAATGGTAAAGTTCCTTCGTTGGTTTGAAAATGTTCTGCACTTTCCTCCTCCTCTTCATAGTTGAAATGAACAAGCTAATCACTGGGTTCAGGCTGCTGAACCTGAAATTTCCTTTTTCCCAAAATAGTCTCTGATTCCTCTGCAAGGTTAATTTGGATTTGAGGAACATAATCATCATCATATTGATCATATTTGGGTCGATCACTGAAAGAAGAAATGTTACTAGACTCACATAGTAGATCAGGAGATTTCTCCTCCACATATTTCTCTATGAACCTGTCATCTGATTTGGTAGAAATGTGTTCGTGAATATCAATTTTTTCCTTTTGCAACATAGATGTGCCCTGGCACTCTAGACATTCAGCTTTCATTGTGATCTTCTGTATCATTTCCTCTTATTTCTTCATCAAACTATCAAGTCTTTCCTCTTTCTCTCCTTTCCACTTTTCTTCTCTAATTTTCAGATTAACCTATACGTCCACTGCCATGTTCTGCATGTGCTCCATAGTGGATGGGTCTCTTTCTCTCAAATGAAATTCAATCTCTGAATCAAAAGCTCTTGGATAATGCAGTAGAGCTGAATCAGGGGGAGGTCTTACATTTAATGGTATTGAATGATAAATTTGATTGAATCCGTCTGAAAATTGTTGTATTGTTTCATCTGGATGTCTTTTTAACTGATTACACTCTTCTATGAGCATGAGGAGATTGAATTTGATTATCCATCTATCAAGGAAGAGTTTGAGAAACTGCTCAAGATTTGAGATGCTTGCCTCAGGCAAGGTTTTGAACCAAGTCCTAACTTTGCCTTGCAAAGAAAGAGCGAAAAGCCTAATACTAACATCCTCATAATCCACTTCAAATATGTTAAGATAATCTTCAAAAACTTGGATATGCTTTTGGGCAGTGACACCATTCTCTTCATCAAATCTTGGGAGATACTTGGGATAATCGTTAGGGAAAGTATGGAGTGTGGGAGGCAAAATGAGTGGCTTATACCTATCAGGAACTTTATAAGGTACGAGAATATGTTCAGGAATTGGATGATTGGTCTTGATTTTTGGGTTCTCCTTGGCTGTATGATGATCTACAACAGAATCAAAAGACTGCTGTTCCAATGTGCAAGGAGACTTTTCATCAACATTTTTCAAAGGAAAATAAAAATTTAAACTAAAATCATCTCTAAAATACAATATACATTGCAAAATCTTTTGAATGAGAAAGAACATAATGTCTTGGATAATAATCCAGGTCAAAAGCCTGATCTTCTCATACAGTTCTTTCGGGTTCATTTCTCCAGCGAAGTCTTGATTGTGAAAATGATGTGGAGCCGCCAGGTGGATGATTTTAACATTGGTGCGTCTGATCCCTGTCCACCATCACATATTAGATCTAGACGTGTAAAATAATCCTGAAGAAAAGGCTCACTTTCTCCAGGAAACAAATTTTTTGAGGTTTTTATGATTATTTTGATTTTTTGTGATTTTTCAAAAAAGATTTATGATTTCTTTAAGAGATATTTAGATACGAGATTTATACTTTCTTAAAGACTTTATTTGACACAAGGAACTGATCAAGTATTTGGATTTGCAGAAATAAACAAATGATTCAGTTTCCCAGTGGAGTCGCCAATGATGTTATCACTCAGGTTGTTCCCTTTGACTCCTAAGGGAATACGGCTGAGGTAACCACATACCAATCTTTTAGTTGCAGGTCCTAGCCTACCTGCAACCAGAGAGGGCTCTCTGTTTATGATTTAACTTTTTTTTGGTGAGATTTTGGGCTAGATATGAAGTGCGGAGTTTTGTTTTAAGTTTGGTTGGATGGATGGTGTCATTCAAAGGAAAGGGTGCAAATCTAAGAAGTTCAGTCCATTGGGCTAATGGAGTCTATGAGGATGAGTTGCTGGATATGATTTCTTTTACAGAAAGAGGTACTACAGAGCAGGGAATCAACCATGGAACAATCTGCAAGCTGAAATCAGATGGAATGGGGTCAGAGGTGAAGGGAAACTAAGAATCCTTCAACATGCCAATAGAGGGAAAGTGAATACTATCTAGGAGCAATTAAGAATTCCTAAACAGCATTCAGAGTGCAAGAACCAGGGAAACAAGAGCAATAAAGGATTCTTGCATATGCTAGTCCTGAAAAAAACATGAAAAATAACAGAGATTGAACACAGATTACAGTTAAGTAAATTCTGGGCTATTCCTTTTCCCTGATATTTAGATTATGAAACATATATGATATAGAAAGACAGAAATCGAAAACACTAGTAAGAGAAAGACTTATTGATCCATAGAACGATTCAAGAATTCTGTAACATAGTCCTCTGTCATCAATCCCACATCCAGAGTTCAGCTACAACACATTCCAACGGCCTTTTATTCAGAATATTCACAGAGTTTACATCGTAGTCTCAGAAATGAAATAACAACCAAACACCACCAACCCCCAATACATCGCTTGGGGAGGTATTTATAAAAAAATATCTACAAACACATCTCATCAAAGATCTGAGAAAATATCTAATGTTTAACCTAACGTAAACTGCAAGCAAGGCAAAAATATCTAGTTTATGCTGTGCTGGAGGCAGCTCCTTCAAAATTTAGCTTATGGGCGTCCTTTGTGGCTGTGCGCCAACTGTCTACAATAACTGCTCCTTTACTTCTGATCTGCTTCTCTTAGTCGGTTTCGATGTGCATTAACCTTGATCTGATGTAGCTTTTAATTCTCACTGATACTCTTTGACATGCATAGATCCTCATTAATGCTCCTCTGCTTTGGCTCTTAATCTCCACTGATACTCTTTAATGCTGAAAACCACCCTTGCTTTACTGTAAGGCAAAAAGAACTGCTATCGTGTCCATTTTGCTTCTTTCTGTGGGCCAAGAAGCTATTCGGCACTAGCCCGAATACTATCAAAAAGGAGGAAGACTGCACAATGGTGGAGGACTGCTAGCTCATTGTCCTGAGCTTTTCTGGATGGAGGCGGTCGAAATGGATGAAAAGCGACTTAGGCTCCTTTGCACCTGGAGCGCGCGCAAGCGCAGAGCAAAATATAAGAAAAAATCCTTTTTTACCCTTTAAATGGGCAAAAGCGACTTAAGTGGAAGATTTTTTATTTTAAAGGGCGGGACCGATCAAAATGGATGAATTTCGGGCCATTGGATCATCCATCGGCGGATCGGACAGCTGAGAAGAAGTCGGAATGTCGCATCGGCGAAGGGCAATGGGCATGCGACTTTATATATATGCGATAGCGATATCGCATCAGGGATGGCTTGTGACATGATATCGGGGAGGCTTTGCGATGCGTGATAGCGATATCGCATCGGGGATGGCGAGGGATGGAGGCTTTGAATAATAGCGATAGCGATTGCGAAATATGGTTGCGATATGCATATATGGGATTTGCGATAAAGCGGGAATTTCGCTATAAAGCGGCATTATGCGGTAAAAATGAAGATTTACGAAAAAATGGAGAATTGCGATAAGGCGGAGAATTGCGGCAAAAGGGAAGATTTGCGGTAAAGCGGAGAATTGCGATAAAAGCGGGGATGCGATGGTGCAACGATGCAATAGCGATATTGCATCGGGGGATCGGAGGATTGCGAAATGCGATTGCGGCAAGGTGAAGGGGCGATGCGATAATGCGATGCGATGATGTGATAGCGATATCGCATCGGAGGAGGTCAGCGGGGAAACAAATATAGAGGCGGGCCAACACTTGCGAATGCGATTGCGATATCGCGTCGGAGGGCTTTCAAGAGGGAAACAAAATAGAGGGGAAGGCGAATACTACGATTTCCGATAGCGATATCGGATCGGAGGAGGTCGGATCGCATCGGAGGAGGGTTAAATGCATTGGAGGAGGGTTTAAATGGAGCGATGAGGGTTCTTACTAAGTTTCAAGTAAACTTAGTAATTCCCGAAGAACAATACTTATGGTTTTATTTCAACCAAAGGCAGGGATATGTATTTATATGGGGATTTTTATAAATAATATGGGGAAAGGTAAAAAGAGGGGGATTATATAATAAAGTTAAAGAGGTTAATATGAATTTTTGAGAAGAAAGCGCTAAGTATAGGAAACTTAGGCTTTAAAGGAAAAAAAGAGTTATAGAAGAACTATCAAATGTTATGGAATGAGATGAGTGACTTAGTGATATTAAGCAGATCTTAATATCTCTGGGGGGAAATTAGTAAATGATTTGGGAAAGGGTGAAGGGGAGTTAGTCATGCCTCGCTTGAGTCGCTCCAAGGGAAACTGCTTTGCACTTGTGATTGAAGTATATTTAACACTTTGAGAGACAAAATTATCACAAGTCTTCATTCTGCAACCTCAAAACTGCCTACCTAGCCTACTAACCTAACATTTTTTCTTGTTTTTTCTTGGGTGCACTTAGACTAGCAAACCCTGATTTTCTTCTTTTCTTTTGGCTATCCTCCTATCTAAATCTATCCTTATTTCTTCCAGGGGATCAGATTAAACAGTTGAGCACCCTTGAATCTCTACCTATCTAATAATTTGCCAAGATTAAACAATTTGGACAGATTTTTATTCTCTATCTCTAAAACAAGAAATTTAAACCTAGAGAGGTCAAGATTAAGCTGTTTGGCCCTCCCTTAACTGTGACAAAATTAGTGATTGCTTGGAAATATGGAACCTTTGTAGCATGGAAAGGATGACATATTTGGCATTTCCACAGTCAATCATGAAAAATGAGACCTATTGGTATAGGAGCATAGCACCTTCAAGAGCCTGACTTTCAGACAGATTGACATTCCTTAGCTGTTGTTGTAATTCTTCATACTTTTCTCGAGAAATCGTTTGTTCTGTGAGTTTTTCTATTGCTTGTTGAGCTTGCATCAAACCCTCTTGTAGGGTTATTGTCCTCAGATCACTGTCCCACATGGTAGTGGTAAGCGGAAGGTTCAATTGAATCTTCTTATTGCGTCGTCTTGTGTTTATGGTTCGCATTTCTTCAGAGGGTTGTGCCTCTATCTGAACTTCTTTGTCACAGGCCAATATATCATTTGTTTGCACTTTAACATGGGTAACAACTGAATGCTTTTCCTTTTGGTTTTGAATGGCAGGCTGGACTTGAGTCCTCCTTACCTCTTTCTTAAGGGGTCTCGCTGGAGTGGTTGCATGTCTTACCCCTGAAGTCCTTTTTGCTATCTTTTTCATTTTCAAAACCCTAATTTGTTGTGGAAGTCGTGCTATCACATTCAACAATCTTTGCTATTCTTTTCGTAATCTTTTAATTTCTTCTATTTTCTTAGAAGGAAAAATTGTCTGTTTACTCGGGCCTGGACTATCATCTTGGCCAATTCCTTGGGTTTCTTCTTGGGGTTCTCCTTCGTTGTTCTATTCGGGTTGCTCAAGAGTAAAAACCCTAACTGGTTCTGTTATTTCCTGGGTGACTTCTTTTTCCACCCCTTCTTCTCGCTGAAATTCTTCCGGTGTAGTCTGGTTGGGAACAGATTGTTCCTTTTCTGTATCTTCATCACTTTTCTCTCTTGTCATACTTTCATCATGAACAGAATGATTCTCTTCTTTTTCTTCCTCATCACATAATTCTTCGGGTGCATTTTTGTCCTGAGCAGAATGCTCTTTTGGTTCTTCTTCAATATGGAGGCCTAGTGGGCTGAGAGGTTGGGCATATTTGCCCATATTGGCCAGAATTTGGGCCAATTCGTCCTCTTGCAATGGATTTTGCAATGGGCTTTCTTCGCATTGCTCTGTCTCTTCCTCTGCCTGCCCAGGCTGCTCGGTCTCTTCCTCCGTTTCTCCTTCCTCATTTCCTTCCAATTCTTTCTCATTCTCTTCTCCTTCCAATTGCAGGGGTTGCTCATCCCCTGAATCATCTATCTCCACTGGTTGGCTGGTATTCCCTTGGGATTTTTCCAACCTCCCTCTAATCCATGCCAATCTAACTGATTTCCTCCATTTCAATGGTCTATTTGGTGTACTGGTAGCATGTTTTCATTTTGGGGCTAGCAGAGTCAGTCCCCCATCTATCATGGCAATTAGCTCTTCCCAGCTGCTCTGTTGCTGAGCAAGACTGTGGCTAACTATCAGTCGTATCAGCCCATGGTGACTTACTATCGATTCTACATGTTGTGATTTTTTCATGCTTCGGGCAACATCATGAAGTAATGAATTTAAAAATGCAGGTAAGTTCACGGAGCATTTCTGTTTTAATAAGGCTAAAAGTTTAAGGTGTCGTGGTCTTACCATGTCTTTCCTGCCTTCACATGTGATGTAGCTCTGGATTATCTTCACCAATTCTGTCCACATCTCCCCTAATGCTGCTGGTAGAACTCCCTTTCCTCCAACTGTCAGGTTCTAGCCTTCATCTTGGAAGATTTTTATGATCTTTCGCAGTCTCTCCTTCTTTAGAGTCCACACAAGTCCAGTGGCTAGCAGTCTCGAGACCTCTGCAATTATGTCATCGGTGACTACTATGTGTCTCCCCCTTACTGTGGAGTGATATTCTTGCAAGTTCTGCAAGAATTCTATTACTGCGGTCTCGTTAGATTCCTGTAAACGATTAAGATAAACTAGCCATCCTACCCTTGCCAGGATTTCTCATGCAGCGTCAAAAACTGTCAATACCTGTGGTTCTCTCTGAATTGATCTTCCTCCCATGTTTTAGCTCACTGTAAAATGCAGAGACGGCAATGGAACATCAGGCTGTTTAAATTGTTAGAAACACAGAGAAAATAACGAAACAGCAAGGTTTGTTCAAATCCTGAGTCACCTGCTAATTGCTGTAGAGCATAATACGGAAATAGCTTAGGAACAACAAGCCATGCAAATTGAAAAACGATATACCGTTAAACCTTGCTAATCCCAAGTAAAATTTTTCCGAATAATAGTCTGACACGTATACCAGCAAATTATGAGGTCACCTGCCTCCCCCCTTCAATGTGATAGGCCGCCCTCGGCCGTCAAATGAGGGAGCGGCATGCCGAACTACCATGGTACAGAGTCATAAAGGAACAGCGTATGCCAAAATGCCATGTTTACAAAAGGAGCAGGTTTCCAAAATCGAGGTGTATAATAGGATCACTTTAACAAATAAGAGAATGCTGTGATATGATGCGAGGCTAGGAGGATAGGACAGCTGACGTGCACAAAAAGTCTAATGCGGTCATGATCGACTTTTCCGTCATGATTGGTTATAATAGATTTTCATGTGTTTAATGGTTCAGGGAAATGATATACATAATCTTATTTGACGTAGTACAAAGGTATAAGACAAAGAAGGGTGTTGATGATTGCTATTGGTGTATAAGGAATGTGACTTCAATACCATTAACAGAGCTCTAATGCCGACAGGTGTCCATAACCTTGACAGAGTTGTTTATTTCACCCATGGAACCATGATCCTTTGTGTATGCTTAGGAAGTGTTGTGTAATGTCAAAATGAAGGTCATTATGCTGGCTTGGTAACCAGTTAAACCATAATGCCATTCACTAGGAAGGAGTGAAAGGTGGGTAGGCCGGCTTGTGATGAGACCTCCTGTTCCAAGGACTCTTTATTTTTTCTGATGTGCCTCTTGGATCATATCCCAGGTGTGGTGGCCATAGTGGGAATGCCACTTCACTTTCTTCCTTATGATCATGGTAGGCTGGCTCTTGATGAGACCCCCTATCCTGCATTTGACAAGTCATATAAACATTTTTCTCTTTTTTTTTTCTTTTTTATAAAGTACTTTCCTATTTATACACAAAGGGTGGTTCAACACTCCTTAAGAGTAGGAATGGTGGAAGAAGTCTTAACATCTCAATAGAAAAATATACCCTTTGTTCTTATTCCTTAATAATGATCAAAGAAGATTATGGGAAAAAAATAAAAAAGAACCATCATGATAAAGATATCCAATCATATCAGTGTTAGTAAGATAATGACAGCAAAAGTGATGAATAATTGTGTCCTTTCCTCTTTCCTCCTATCAATTCAAAGCAATTTCTTGTAAAAATAGCGATTTTATATAATTTTTTGATTTCAGTATGCTCTAGTTTTGTATCCATTGCATAAGTGTATAGCTGTGCTCCAAAAGACTCGAAATTATTATATATTGAGAGGAATAGCAGTGGTCCTTTAATTGGAACAGCAAGGAGAACAAGCATAAATAAAAGGAATACGAGAATGTTGTCGTTTCAAAAAGGAAGAACAAGAAAATACAAGTTATGTTCCTTTGGAAAAGGAACAACAGAAAACGCAAGTATCGTTCCTTTGGAAAAGGAACAGCAGAAACCAAAAGTGTTGTTCTTTTAGAAAAGGAATAGCAAAAAACACAAGTGTCGTTCCTTTGGAAAAGGAAAAACAAAAACCAAAAGTGTTGTTCCTTTAGAAAAGGAATAGCAGAAAACACAAGTGCCATTTCTTTGGAAAAGGAACAGCAGAAACCAAAAGTGTTGTTCCTTTAGAAAAGGAACAACAGAAAACACAATTGTTGTTCCTTTGGAAAAGGAACAATAGAAACCAAAAGTGATGTTCCTTTAGAAAAGGAACAATAGAAAACGCAAGTGTCGTTCCTTTGGAAAAGGAACATCAGAAAACGCAAGTGCCATTCCTTTGGAAAAGAAACAACAAAAATAAAAAGTGTTGTTCCTTTGGAAAAGGAGCAGCAGAAAATGCAAGTGTCGTTCCTTGCAGAAATTGCAAGTGTCATTCCTTTGGGAAAGGAACAACAAAATGAAAAGTGAAAAAGGAACGGCTAATACAAAAATTGTTGTTCCTTCGGAAGAGGAACAACAAAACGAAAGTGCTATTCCTTTGGAAAAGGAACAACAAAAAACAAAAATGGACACAAATGTTGTTTCTTCAGAAAAGGAACAGCAAAAACGACAGTGTTATTCCTTCTGAAAAAGGATAAGCAGAAAATGCAAGTGTTGTTCTTTTTGAAAAAAAAAGGAACAGAAAAATAGTGAAGGTGTTGTTCCTTTTAGTGCTGTTCCTTCTAAAAGGAACAACAAAAACAATAGAATTGTTGATTCTTCGAAAAGGAACAACAAAGTGAAAATACAAAAAATATGTACAGAGAATAATTTATGCTAACAAAACAAAGGAATTATGTACAAAATGTGGGAACAGTTGAATCACTTTAATGAACCAAAGGTGAGGAAGATTACTCTTCCTCCTCCAAAATTTGCATGTCGGAGTCTTCACAGAGTTGCTGGTAGAAGGATTCCCGAGTAAGTGGTTTACGGTATAGTCGAACTCGGTGGCCATTTGCCTTGAAGGTATGTCTAGATCCGTCAATGGTGATTAGAGTAAGGGTGCCATTATCATGTACCTTTTGGATTTCATATTTCCCCAGCCAACGAGTCTGAAGCTTCCCGAGAAAATCCTAAAACCTGGAATTGTATAGGAGCGCCCAATCTCCTTCGCATAAGACTTTATTTTTAATGAGAGTGTCATGCCATTTAGCTCACTGCTGTTGGATTAATGTAGAGTTTTGAAGGGCAGAGAGCCTGATTTCATCTAACTCATTGAGCTGCTGTAATCTATTAATCCGTGCCTCGTTTAGATCTAGACCGACTTCTTGTGTTGTTCGTAGTGTTTGGATTTCGAATTCTATGGGAAAGATAGGTTCCTTTCCAAACACCAATTGGTATGGTGAATAGCCGGTAGTGCTTCTCCATGTTGTTTTGTAAGCCCACAAGGCTTCTGGTAATCTTGCAGCCCAATCGCATCTATGTGACGCAATGGTTTTTGTTAAGATTGCTTCTATTATTTTATTGCTGCTTTCTACTTGACCATTTGCCTGTGGGTGGTATGGAGAGGTAATTTTGTGCTGGATATGATAGTTTTTTAGTGTTGCAGCAATCTTGCTACTAGCAAACTGTGGTCCACCATTTGTAAGTATATCTCTTGGAAACCCATATCGCACAAATATATGGAACATGAACTATATGACGGAATCCTCTGTAGCTCTAGGCAATGCCTCTACTTCAACCAATTTGGTGACATATTCTGTTGCTACAAAAATATATGTTTTATGGTTCGAGGATGGGTTAATTGCACCAACAAAATCGAGGGCCCATCGCTCAAATGGTTCAATAACTAGCTGTGGATTCAGGGGCATTTCGTCAGACTGACCAAGGCGTCCTGCTCTTTGGCAACTGTCACAAGCTTGAACGAACTTCTTTGCATATTTGAAGATTGTGGGCTAATAATACCCTGTTTGCAGCACCTTATGTCCAGTTCTCCGATCTGCGAAATGTCCGCCACATGGTCCGTCGTGACAAGATTTCAAAATGTCAAAAATTTCATCCTCTCGGACGCATCCCTTGATGTGCATATCTGCCCCTGTATGTAACAGGTAGTCCCCAATCCAAGAAAATCGAGCACTTCGTTGGACAATCTGTTTTCATTCATTGGGGGTTAGATGTTTCGGTAATTTTCCTACTGCTAAGTAATTTTCCTATTGCTAAGTAATTCGCAACATCAGCATACTAGGGTGTTTTAATAGTGAGAGCAAACAAATTCTCATCTGGAAATTGATCTTCAACTGCTGCTGCGTCCACTAGTTTTGGCATTCGCAAGAGAAAGTCAGCTATTGGATTTTCTTTTCCAGGTCGGTCCTTGATTGTGATATCAAATTCCTACAATAAAATCAGCCATCTAGTTATTCTACCATTTGTGATTGGTTTATTTGCTAAATATTTTATGGCAGAGTGATCTGTATACAAGATAATAGGATATCCAGTAATGTAATGCCTGAACTTATTGACATCATGTATTATAGATAGAAATTCTTTTTCAGTAACAGTATAATTCAATTCAGCAGGGGATAAATTCTTGCTAATATAATAAATTTCATGTGGTTTTTTATCTTCTTCCTACCCAAGAACTGCTCCAATAGTTGTATCTGAAGCATTTGATGAAATTTGAAATGGCAGGTCCTAATTTGGACCTCAAAGGACTGGGGCTGTTGACACAAGATTCTTCAGATCCTGGAAAGCACGGTCGCATTTTTCTGTCCAAAGAAAGTCAACATTACCTGTCAATGCATATAGAGGTGCAGCAATATGCAAAAAATGTTCTATAAATCTTCTATAGTAACCAGAAAATCCAAGAAAACTGCGTACCTCTGTTTGAGTGGTAGGAGTGGGAATTAGCAAAATTATTTGAATTTTGGCTGGGTCTACCTGTATGCTAGCTGCTGAGATATAATGGCCTAGAATAAGTCCTTCAGTCATCATCATATAGCATTTTTCATGGCTCAAACAAACCCTGGTGGCAATGCAGCGCTGTAGGACTTTTTCCAGTGTGTCCAATGCTGGGTCAAAATCGTCTCTGTATGGTGTAAAATCATCCATGTATACTTCGAGCCCTTAATTTATTAAATCTGAAAAGATGTTGAGGATAGCCCTTTGAAATGTGGTAGGAGCATTGCATAGGCCAAAAGGTAAAACTCTGTAGGAAAATGTTCCCCAAGGACAAGTAAAAGTGGTTTTGTCTTGGTCTTCAGGGGCAATATGAATCTGATTGTATCCGCTGAAGTCATCTGAGAAAGAAAAGAATTTCTTTCCTGCCAAAGTGTCTAATACTTGGTCAATGAATGGAAGGGGAAATTGGTCTTTTTGTGTTGCTTTATTTAGTTCTCTATAATCTACACAAATCCTCCACTTTCCATTCTTCTTTGGTACCACAACAAGCAGAGAGACCCATTTACTATCGGAGATAGGGTAGATGAAGTTCACATCTAAAAGTTTTTGAAGTTCAGCTTTTACAATGTCTTTTAGATAAGGGTTAAGTCTCCTTTGTGGTTGGCGATTAGATGAGGGTTAAGTCTCCTTTGTGGTTGGCGAACAGGTCTCACATCTTTTTCTATGTAAATGTGGTGTGTACATAACTGGGGATCAATTCCTTTCATATCAGGATAGTCCCATGCAAATGCTTCTTTGTATTTCCTCAATAGTTGGATGAGCTTCTCTTCTTGTTTGGAAGTCAGTTTGGCATTAATATTTAAAGTCTTTCCTGGCTCAATTTCTACAATTTTTCTATTTGAGACAGAGGTAATAGGTATTGTTTTATCGTGTGTATCTTTAAGAGGATCTTCTTCTAATTCATTATCAAATGCTGCTTCTCTCATGTGACATTGTATGTGGGATCTGGGTTCAGCTTGGCTAATAAAATTGTTAATGGCATCATCTTCTGTTTGGTCTTTGAAATCAAAGGCCTCTTTTATGGTTAATGGAGATCTAATATTTTCGGTGAGGTATGATACAAGATGCTTATTAGTTTTTATTATTGTGACACTTGGCTGCGCTGGGGGATATAAAGCTAGATTCTTGATATTTTCCCCCCTAGTTATGGTCATACTGCCTTGTCGGCAGCCAATATAAGCATCAACAGTTGCAAGCCAAGGTCTGCCTAAAATCAATAGATGTCCATCAAGTCGGTTTTTGGGATTTATTATCAGAAAATCAGCTGGATACTCCCAGGAGTCAATGGATACCATGACATCATGTAGTGTACCTTCTGGCCTAACCACAGATCGGTCAGCTAGTTCTAGTAAAGTGGAGGTCGGTTCTACTGATGTAATGCCTAGTTTTTGGCAAGTGGTGGTTGTTAAGATATTAATTGCAGCTCCTAGATCAACTAAGGCATTTGAGAAGGTTTGTCCATTGATTTGTACGGTTACTATTGGATTTCCTGGGTCTTTGTATTTAACGGGTGTTTCTTTTCCTGATAATAAGTAGGATAAAGTGCCAACTACTTGGACTTTTGGGTTATTTGTTATTTTCCTCCTTGGTTTCTTTATACATAGCTCTTTGATAGTCTTTACATATATTGGGATATCTTGAATGGCTTGGACGAGTGGGATTTTTATGTACAGATTTTCTAGTTCTCCCAAAATGTCAAAATGAGGATATTGTATAGGTCGAGGTATAGTTAATCGTTCTGGGAATGGGGGAGAGGATTTGGTTGCTGGATCATGAATTTGTTGTCTGGTCACATCCTCTTCTTGTAGTGGTTGTTCTATAGGTAACTGATTTTCAACTTGAGTTGTTTTATCTCCCTTTGTTTCAATGATACGCCCAGATCTTAATTGAAGGTCATTACACTCCCTTAGATCGGTTCCTATCTCTGGTGTTTCAATTATTTGAATGGATTGGACCGGTCTGTTATTCGGATTGGGGTTGGGTTGGGCTAGGAGTTGCAGTCTTAAGTTAGACTGGGGGTTTTGTTGTAATGCTGGCAGTGTAGGTTGAGGGAGCGGGATGGTTCCTACTGGCTGATTCATCAGTCTTTTCCAGTTTGTCTACCAAGCTTGACTCTATGAAGTAGGAGGGGTCCATTGTGCTGGATATACATTGTTTTGCCAATATGGTGGGGTATAGGGAAAATTTGGTCAATTGGGTTGGCTTGCTTGATTCGGCCATGGAGATGATGAAGGAAATGATTGCTGAGACCAATTCAGGAAGGGAGGTTGATTTTACCACATTGTATTATATTGTTGTGCATGATATTGTCGGGGTTGAAAAGAAGAAGCTCGTTCTGAGAACATACCTGATTGTCGCGGCTGCTTCCTTGTATATTGCTTTCAATCCAGGAAGTGAGGGACAACTCTCTGTAGAGTGGTCTTTTGTACAAATGGCGCAAACTTGGACTGCATCTAATGGACACTCCTTATGGCTGTGTTTCTTTCTGCATCTGGGACAGAAGATTGCCAAATTCTATTCTGCCTCTACTTGCTTTTGTTTGGCCTGCATAATATCAAGCTGTGTTGTCAGTGTCCCCAATATGTCAGTTTTAAAATTTTCTAATAAATTTCCAATTTCTGCACTAGTTACTCCTTTTGCCGAAATTTTGTTATCTCTTGCAAATCGATCATGTTCTGCTGGTTTCAGCCTCGTGCTGCCTCTCGAGCTCCCGATACATAGATTAATAATGTCAGCAAAATTTTCTTGATAAATATCTCCCTTTCCCATAATATTTAGTGTTTCAATCGATTGTTCCTTCATTCCCCTAATTAATGTTGTTTTTAATACATTATCAGGTAAGGGTAATGATGCATAAGGAGATCTTTGAAGATTATACTGGAAACATTCAACGTACTCTTCTAATGATTCATTTGGTCTAGCTACCATCTGAAATATTTCATCTTTTAACTCTCTAGACCTATAGTAATCCTAATATTTTTTTAGAAAAGACTCTTTCATTTGGTCCCAGTTATTTATAACACCACCACCCAATCCCATAAACCATCTTAGAGCGGCCCCTTTTAATGTAGACGGAAATAATTTCAGTTTCTAGGGATCGGTGGTGTAATCATATCCTCTACACAACACATCGAATTCGAATAAGAATGCATCCAGATCTTTTGATGTAAGGCCATGGAATGTAGGGATATGCTGGAGAGGAATTGCTTTCATAGGTGCATTAGCTGCAGTATCCACAATGGGGTATTGCAGTGTAGAGGTTTGGGTGTTTGGCTGGTTCTGGGCCATTTGGTCAAATATATGCCAAAAACCTTCTGGGATATCTAGGAGGGTATTCCTAGGCCGTCGAGGGGGAATGGATCTAATGGGAATGGTCTTAACAATACTTCCTTTATCTGGGATGATGAGAGTGCCTAAATTCAAGTTCTTGAGTTTCTTCAACTTTGTTATAAATGATTTTTGTAGCACTTCCCTTATCTGGGCTACTTAGCAGCTGAATTACCCCAAGAGGAGATCTTGGTTCTTCAGTCTCTCCTGTTTCTCCTCTTTCTTCACAAAGGTTGCTAAGGTTCCCTTCTTGCAATAATTTTGGGCTAGAATTTTCAATTTCTTGAAAATCTTGCTCTTCGGTTTGACAATGCACCTCAGCGAAGGCTACAAATGGTGATTCTGTGGCCTGAAGGGAACTAGTAGGTTGTCTAGAAGTAACTTTTCTAGGTCCTACTGAAGGCTGAGATTTTGATTTCTTAAGGATTTCATCTATAAAGGTCGATCGGCCAAGGGTCATTGGCCCCTTAGCTTTATCAGGCTTGGGTAGAGGTTTGGGATTCTTTTCAGGCTTTTTCTGCTTAGTCATGCACACAAATCAACTGCTAAGTTCTACCCAAACAAAATAGCAACAAATTTGCAGGAAAGCGGGCAGGGGAGCAGGGCTATTACATACTCCACATGCAAGTTCTTACCTTTCATTTTTAAAACCCAATTCTTTCCTAACAGGTTCTTACACTACTCTGGAAAAGAAACAAATGGCTACACTCTTCCTCGACAACGGCGCTAAAATGTCGAGTAGTAAAAAGGGTCTTTTTCACCTCTATTTACCTCACATTAAATTATCAATCCAGGAACGATTTGTTATCTCAAAGAGTGTACTCAGTTTGAGGTGGTCATTTGTCAGAGTAATGCTAGTAGTATAGTGCTCAGAATACAAGAGTAAACGGATGTTTAAAACAAGATCTACTTACAACAAAGCACTTTAAGACTTAAATCATGTATTCAGAAAACTAAGTAAATTATCAGTCAAGGGTATAGTAACAGTAACTCATCCCTCTGTAAATTGATGCAACTAAAGATAATCAAGGAACAAATCATCAACCTGGGAACTAGGCAACAAATGTCAACGCTCACTACAGTTTTAGATCGTTCTGCACACCAAAGCAATGATAACACAAATAACAGGAAATGGAACAACAACTAGGAAATGGAACAACAACTAGTTCTTATAAATAGCAAAACCTTAATCTACAGAAATAGGTGTGGCAATCGTATCCTACAAAAATCAGATAGCAATCTTTACTCTAAGAATAAATCGGACAGCAAATAGAAATAGAACGGCAACTGATTAGCAATGAAATATCGAACAGTACTTAGAGCCAAATGTAAATGTACAATGAACCAAAATAAATAACACACATGGCACACTTTAATATTGAGAGAAACAATAATCTGACTTCGATACCACAAATATCAATCTCAGTTACAAAGAATAACGATCGTAATTCGTAATGGAACAACAATGTCAGTTGAACAACAATCGCGATTAAGTGTAAACCATAGATGAATACAATAATACCAACTTATGAATATTACGACACGGTTACTCTACAATTGAACAGCAATAGCATTCTGTAAGGACCAACGATGTTATATCAATGATTAAAGGAACAACAATGCGTTAGAAAGTAAAAAATATGACATTCCTGTCATAGAGAACGATATTACTCAGTCGAACATAAATCAAATATAACAGAACTGTGATGTAAAATAACAAATCACATCAGATTACCGAACAACGCTAATAATGAAAACCACGCACAAATTAAAGATAATGGTACAGGAGAAAGTGTTTCACCAGGGCCGGGCCCTTAGCCTCCAAGGACACACCGCTTGAGATTAGTCTAGGATCAAAGATGGAACAACAACCAAATTTATATTAAAGCATCAAAGCAGAGTTACAGTGGATCACTTCTCAATGAGAGTCGATGATCAAAGTTTCAAATATAAAGGAAAGTTACATAAAAACAACAACAAGTCGTCCCCCCGGGCTAGTAGTGCTGACCCTTTTTAGAACAGCTGAGCGGAGAGACCAATGATGCAAAAATAGTTAAGATAGCAATCCCTCAGGATCAAAGGATCCCGAGGATTCGCCAACTGTTAATTCCCAGTTATCTATTTGTTTCCTTGCGCTGATTCGATATCTCCTTTTCCCTTCCTTGGCTGATACGCTTCAATTTGGATCGCCTTGTTTGCATGTGGTTCCCTGCCAAAGGGACAACAATTAACTTTGCCTTGTCTTTCTCTTTGGGACGACATTCTTTCATTTTTCCATTTTTCTGCATAAGAAATGGCAATTATTAGTAGTTTTGTGTTGCGTATAAATCCCTTAGGTTTTATCATGATTTCTTATTATCTGCCTAGTTCATGATGCAAAGAGGTTATGAGTTTTAAAGAAAAGATGACAAAATAATCAATAAAAACATACCTTCTTTTGTACTCCACAATGGCATTGTGTATTTTCTAGTCCATATAATATTCCACAGATTAGGACCGCCCTTTAACCATCTCCAACACAGTTTGGTCCCCGTGAACTGATCTAGGACGTATCGATCTCTGAGGACCGAACCTCCCACCATCTTGGATTTGATAACATTAGTCCAGGAGACCAAGGCCAATTTCTTATCCTCCTGGCTCCTCTCCAAAAGAACGTTTTGAAGATATCTGTTATGGAAGAACATGATGATTTGGGCACAGCCATACCTGAGACATGGTATACCAGTATGGATTGTAAAACAACCTTTAGAAGGACCACCCTGCCAGCTAAATTTAGAGCCCTAAAGGCCCATCCATTGAGTCTCGATTGAATTTTTTGAAGAAGCTCTTTCTAGCAGGAGGTTCTTAAAGAATTGATGACCAAAGGTATGCCCAAATATTTGGTAGGCAAGGAATCGATACCAAAACGTAGGGAGCGAGCCAAGAAGGTTTAGATGGAGACAGGAGTATTGAAGAAGAAAATAATCGATTTATCATTATTAATCATAGTTTCAGAGGCTTGCATAAAGTCATTGAGAATACCTTTGATATTTCTAATTTTACGAAGGGAAACTTGACAGAAAAGCATGATGTCATCCACAAATTGTTGGTGAGTGATAGGAAAATCATTACCCCCTAGTTAAAGGCCTTTGATATAAGCGGATTGAGAGGTTGATCTGATGTATCTACCCAATCCTTCAGCTGCCAAGATGAAGAGAAAGGGAGATCAAGGATCTCCTTGTCGAATGCCTCTGGATGGATTGAATGTTCTGAAAGGGGAACCATTAATCAAGATCGAAAAAACTAGTGAAGAGATGAGGGAAGAAACCCAGTTGATCTAGGGGGGATCAAAACCAAAATCCTTCCGGATATTGAGGAGATAGGACCAACTAAGGCAATCATAGGCTTTAGATAAGTCTAGCTTGATCATCATACCAAGAATTTTAAGTTTCTTAAGAGAATGGACAACTTCTTGGGAGGTAATGATTCAATCTAGAATTTGGTAGCCTTGAACAAATACAGTTTTTTCTAGAGAGATGAAACCGGGCTGAAGTGGTTTTAACCTTTTTTCCATAATAGTGGAAATAATTTTGTAAATAACATTACAAAGCATAATAGGTCTGAAGCCCCGAGGGTCCTCAGAATGAGAAGATTTAAGAATTAATGATATAAAAGTAGAATTATGAGTAGGATGTACCTTTTTAGTTCTTCATGATTCTTCCCCCACATCCAAGATATCTTGCCCTAAAAATATCCAGGCAACTTGGAAGAATTTTTTCGTGGAACCATCCAGACCCGACGCTTTATTTCTAGATATCCCTTTGACAACATCATGTACTTCCTCTATAGTTATTGCCCCCATCAGGGCGAGGTTCTGGTCCTTGCTGCCATGAATTTTTCCTGATCTAGGTTGTAGAATTTTTCCCAATAACACATGAAGAGACTGACACATGGATAGACGATGATAGGTATTTTAACATAACAATGATGTAGCCTCACCATTACCAAACTTTAAAAAAACATATGTTAATATAGAATAAAATAATTTATTAATTTCATTCATATTATATTAAATTAATGAATAGTTCTATGAAAATTACTTTAAAAACTTAAATTATATTATCTTAATGTTAATATTTTAAACTATATTAATATTGATTAATTTAAAATACAAAACTGTATTCTACTCAATTAAATTCCTAAAATAATTTAAATAAAACATACAAAACAATTTATAATAATTAAAATTTAAAATTTCACTTAAATATAATAACGTTTTATTTTAACTTTTCATTCACACATTATGAATATAAATAAAATATAAAATATAAAATTTAAATTTAAATTTTATTATATTAATCATGGTATTTAAACAACATCTCAAAATTTATTAACCATTTATTAAATAATTAAAAATATTATTTTTAATTTTAATATAGTTTTTTAAAAATAATAATAAGTATTTAATATCTATTTAAACTATATAAAATGAAATGATATTTTAATATCCATGAACCTAAAAATAGTCTATGAGACCATTAGTTCCCTGTTTTTCGCTTTTTGCAATTCAATCCTTTTCCGATTCAAATTGATGATGAGCTGGCCCAACCTTCCAACAACCCCCTCGCTAAAAAGACAATGGCAAGAAACTAATGCTAACATGTTCTCATAACTTTCTCTGATGTCTTTGAATGCATTACATTCCAAAATGAAATGTTTTTCCGATTCCACAGCCCCATACGTGCAAAATGTACACACCCATTCTTCCCAAGCTTCTTTAGGCCTTTTCCACCGTCCTGTTTCACACTGAAGTTGAAGTGAGTTGGTCCTTGTTTGAGCAATAAGAACCTTTTCCCTCCACAAAATGCTAGCTTCAATGAGCTCCTTTTGTTGTAGATCACACGTAGGGTTGAATTCCTCAATATAATATTTCTTTTTTCTACCCAACTCTTTTCCCCATACCCTTTTACAAAACTTCTCCATAACAAAATCCTTTAGCTCCTTGGTATTTGGGGGATTGGCATTGAGTTAGATATTCCATTTTTGCATCCATTTGTAGTTTTGTTTCAGCCATGTTTTCTTTCTTTCACTCATGACTTCGTTGAAGATAACATTAGGCCATCTACCTACTCTCATTTGCTCAATTCTTTTTAAATATCTTATGAGCCGCACCATAGCCATTGCTTCAATGGGAGTTTCTCCTATTTCAGTGAACATTATCTCATAAGGTACTAAACTTTTTATTTTGAACTTGCTCATGATCAAGCATTTTTGGATTTTCTCAATTTGTTTCCATTTTGATACGGGAGTGCTGCTAGCCCACAATTCACACCCATATAGCATCACTGGAAAAACTAGGAGTCCAAAAAGCACTTTAATTGTTTTCCAATCCCATAACTCTGCCTCTCTGCATATGTTTTGAAGAGCATACAATCCTTTCCCCCCTCCTAAAATTCTCTTCTTTTTGCAGTCCTCCCAATTGAGTTTGTTGTTGAAATCAATCCCAAGGTACTTATACTCATTTACTTCTTCAAGAATGTTGTTTTCAAAGAAGAAAGTATGCTAGCTCTGCTTCCTTTTATTAGAGAAAATCATTATTTTGGTTTTGCTAGTATTGACTTGCATCCCCACTACTCTACAAAAAATGATCAAGGACATATAAGTGCTTTTGCAATACATGGGCCGATTTAGAAATCAATACAATATCATCAGCACATAAAAGAAGCTTTATCACAAACTCCCCCAACCGAACACCATCTCTACCTTGCAGATTTAGCCACTCTTCCAATTTATCAAGATATAGACCAAAAAGAGTAGAGGATAGAGGGAAACCTTGATTGACTCCAATGTCACTTCTAAATCTTTCTGAAATACCCGCTGAGGTTCTGATTTTGACTTTCACTTCTTCATAAAGTCTATGGACAACGACTCCATAATGCATAGGAATTTCAAGTTCTTCCATTCTACGCCACAACTTATCCCTAGGGATTGTGTCAAATGATTTTTTGAAGTCAACAAAGCAGACAAACACTTCTTCTTTGTCCTACCAAACCTTTTCAACAATGTATATCAACGTGATACCATGATCCACTATAGAATGTTCGACCTAAAACCTGCTTGTCGTCTTGCCCTCTTTTCTTTTACTTCTGCCCACTTATTGATTCTGTTTTCTACCATGATGCCGAAAAGCTTTGCAAACAAAGGATTGATCTTAATTGTTCTATAGTTGAATGGATTATTAATGTCTCCACTTTTAAAAATGGGTATTGCTAGGCTAGTTGTCCAGTCTCTTGGGAATCCTTGCTGAATGATGTTGTTGAATATTTCCGTGATGTGCGGTGCAAGAGCGTTCATTCCCTATTTTAGATACTCTGCTTGAATTTCAACCAAGTCCTTTTCCTTTATTGTTTTCAGCTTCTTAATTCCATTCTCCACCTCCTGTAACGTGAAGAGCTTTGAAGTTGTGTTGATCCCGGGGGGGCTTCGCCTCAGATTCTTTCTCATAGAGTTGCCTTGCATATTTGAACCATTGATTGGCTGTAATATTATTTTCAATTTGCTTCTTCCTTGGTTGCAGTTCTTGCCAGAAAATCTTTGGATTATTCTTGCTTAAATATATTAACTCTTCTCTCCCTGTTTGCATGAACTCATCTTTTTTTCTTTTAAGTATCTGCTTATATAACTTTACATTCATCTTCTCCTTTCCTGCCTTTTTTAAGGTTCTCCTTGCCATTTTGCATTCCTCATCAAACCAAGTATTTACAGGAAAACAATTTGATTCTGATTTCGTATTTTTTGCTCTTTTGCACTTCTCAAGTGCACTTTGAATTATGTTTGTTAACTCATGACTGTTGAAGATTTTGAAACCAGTTTTCTCCTTCTGAATTAATCTCTCTAACATTGCGTTGAAGATAGTACATTTTTCTTGTGTTAGAAGAATGTTGCCCCTTGATAGTGATTGTCGAGAGCATTGGGTTTTCCTCGTATGAGGCTTTTCTTCTATCATGATAACCTTATATAAACTGGATTATGGTATGATTTTAAGTCCCATATATGCTCTCTAATATTAACTTCGTCTATCTTTTCTGTCAAGCTTTGTGAACACATCACATAGTCAACGACACTTGCCCCATTGTATGTGTTGCAAGTGAAGTTCCCAGACCTTTTACATCTATCTAGACCATTGCAAATAATTAAGTTGAAAGCCCCACACAGTGTAAGAAACTCCTCTCCAAAATGATTGCTAACTTTGTCCTCTTCTAAACACCTCACCCATTGAGGATTCTCCTCTTCAGTGAGCCAAATAGGATTGTTATCCTCTTTGCAACAAAGAATGCTAGCTTGATTATTTTTTGTTCTAGCATTGAAATATCCCACTAAAAGAACTTCTCCCTGTTGAGAGTACACGACAATATCTTGTTTTAAATCTGCATACGGATCCTTGTTGTCAAGCCCCTTATTTTTATGCTGTAAGGCATTTTTCTTTGAAATGAATTCTCCTCTGATCCTAGATATCGCTGTTATACACCATCAAATGAGGTGTTAGACTGTTGAAAGGTTACCATCCGTTGATCTCATAACCGACTCCTGGTAACCGACTCCTTACCACTCATAACCGACTCCTGGTAACTGACTTCTTACCACTCAATTGACTGGCTCATTAAGTAACTGAATCCTTACCACTCAACTGACTAGCTCATTAAGTTTTTAGTTACATCCTGACTACCCTTGCTTCATTATTATGGCTCATTCTCCCTTTCTGAGTTCAAATCGAATCTGAAGCAGCCATGACTGGAAAACAAGTTTTCATCACCCCCGTAGGTTACCCTCAACCAATTCCTCCACCAGGTTCGGCTCTCTTGTGCTCCTCTTTTTTTATTTTCTCTGTTTTTTTAATTATTCAGGAGTACGCCATATAGCGGTTCTGTTTATGGAAGGTGCGCGGGATTATTAAGTTTTTATTCTTTGTGAGTGTATTATTTAAGGCTATCTCGATATAACGATTTAGTAATGGAAGATATGCAGGATTATTACTGTATTCTCTTTTCTTTTAACAGTGGTTTAATGTAAAGTGAACGAGATGGTCTCTTAAACATATGATTTTCTATTATTTGTTTATCAGAAGACAGCTACCAGTAATATATGAAGCTCGTTACTGCATAACCACAGAATTTTTTTTAGTTTATATGGGAAGAAAATCTATTTATATTTGATTTTCTATTATTTGTTTATCAGAAGACAGCTACCAGTAATATATGAAGCTCGTTACTGCATAACCACAGAATTTTCTTTAGGTTATATGGGAAGAAAATCTGTTTATATTTGATTTTCTATTATTCGTTTATCAGAAGACAACTACCAGTAATATATGAAGCTCATTGCTGCATAACATCAGACTTTTCTTTAGTTTATATGGGAAGAAAAATTGTTTATATGGCAGGTTGCAATAATTAGAAACATTGTGTATGGTGGGGAGATAGATCACTACAGTTCAGAGTATGCTTTATCACATTGCCAAGGTTCGAAAATTAATTTAAGATTGATTTCATAATAAGCATCAAAGGTATTGCTATTTTTATAAAGTTGTTTCCATTTATGGTTTAAGATAAATTAATTTAATATTTGACTCCATAATAAGAATTATAAGTATTGCTGTTTTTCTTAGGTTGTTTCCAATTAGTTTAGTTCTAGATAAGAAACTAGGAAAAGTCAGTTTTTTATAAATGGAATTTTTGTTCATGCATGAGGTTTTAGCCTTAAGTTTTTGTCAATTTTCTCTATTGTTCAGCCTTGTCTTTAAGCATATTGCTTATACAGTTCAAAAAATATTCGGTTGATAGTAGCGAAGAACTTTTGTAAAACAATTTCTCAATCTACTGGATTTTCTTTTCAGGTGCCTGTCGACATGTCAAGAGAGCAGCTCAATAATGTCAGATATGAAGAGGTGAATAACAAAAAACTACCATAATAATCACAAATAACTGATGCTCTTTCAACTAAATTTCCTAATGCTCATAGATTTCCATGACTGATGTTGTTTAAATTTAATCCATATGCAGGAGTTCATTGTCAATTCCTTAGGAGTGAAGTTATTTACTTACAGATGGGTTCCCACAGAAAGGGAAGCCAAAGCCGTTATATGTCTCTGTCATGGTCAGGATCAGATGCCCTTTCAAACCGCTGTGCAGAGTCCACTTCATAACGCAACATTAATCACGATTTTATAGATTTAGGAGTTTGTTAAAATTGTTGACAATATCGGATTTCTATTGTGTAATTTATTTTCTATTGCAGGATATGGTATGGAGTGTAGCATTTTTATGGAAGGTACTCGGACTGGGCTCATCCCCAGTTATCTTGGTTTCATGGATTTTAATAAATCAACAATTATTTGGTTGTCTCTGTCAACAGAAATTTCGTATTAATTTATCTTCAGAACTAATCAACCCATTTGGAAGTTCCCGAGGTTTGCAAAAGTCGGGTATGCAGTATTTGGTATAGATTATGAAGGACATGGCAAATCTGCTAGCTAGAATTTTGCTGATAGAGTTAATTAGAGAACACTACATAATGGAGAGTGAGATTTACATAATGCAATACTTTAATAGAACACTCTATCATTATTTACTCTAGGTTTGACTAGCCCAAATAAAATAGTAAATCAATCATTAATTTATATTACAATGTCCTTAATATTTACCTTTTTACTAATACAAACTAAACAACCTACACAACCTGAATTGAATTATAACTCCGTGTGAAAAAATTGGAAAACAAAACTAGAGTAAGAGTATCGTACAAAGTATGATCCCATCGACTTAATAGTTTAATTACAGCTGGTGTGGGTATTTCTCTTACTGAAACAACGTAGAGTTAAAGGTTTTGCGGGAACTCAATGTATTTGTTTCAGGAACCGAACATCTTGCCACTTCTGTGGGAGCTACCATTTAGATATCTCTTCTCTTTTAATAAGGGAAGACAGTAGGTATGTCTCTGACTGAAACAACGTAGAGTTAAAGGTTTTGTAGGAACTCAATGTATTTGTTTCAGGAACCGAACATCTTGCCACTTCTATGGGAGCTATCGTTTAGATATCTCTTCTCTTTTAATGAGGGAAGACACTTCTAAGCTGCTACAAGATGGGAGTGCAAATTATTATGAGGGAAGACACTTCTAGGCTATTGCAAGATGGGAGTGCAAATTCTTATAAACCAGACCTTATGAAATGTTATATCTAACATAAGCAATACTTGTATCATTTTTCAGTGAAAAGTAGTCTATTAAGAAGAGAACTCAAATTATTATTGATTTTTATATGTACAAGTTATAATTGGGAATAGATCCTTAAAAACCATGTTTATATTTTCTAGTGATTATAATAATTGTAATAAATAAGTGAATTAATAAGTTTAAAAAAGGACAATAGTATCTCAAAACAACTGTTTTTGCTTTAAAAATAATGATGGAAGATATGCACGACTATCTCATTTCTTCGCGTGTAAACATGGGTTTGTATTTTCTGGATTTTTAAATTATTCATGAGCATGTTTATAAGCTTGGGTTTATATTCTATGTTTTTTTTTTTAATTATTCAAGAGTACGCCATATAGCGGTTCTGTTTATGGAATGTATTTTCTGGATTTTTAAATTATTCATGAGTATGTGTATAAGCTTGGGTTTATATTCTATGTTTTTTTTAATTATTCAAGAGTATGCCATATAGCGGTTCTGTTTATGGAAGGTACCCTGGATTATTAAGTTTTTATTATCTTTGAGTGTATTATTTAAGGTTATTTTGATATAACGATTTAGTAATGTGAGTGTATTATTTAAGGCTATTTTGATATAACAATTTAGTAATGAATGATCTTTGATCTTGTAAATATATAATTTTGAAACATTGCATTATAATGTTGTGTAGAGATTGTATTCATTTTACAAGGCACTTCAAGTTATTAGTTATTTTTCTACTGAGCGTATTATTTAAGGCTATTTAGTAATGAATGATCTTTGATCTTGTAAATATATAATTTTGAAACATTGCGTTATAATGTTGTGTAGAGATTGTATTTATTTTACAAGGCACTTCAAGTTATTAGTTCTTTTTCTACTGCCTTATGGCGTTTTTTTTGCAACATCTGGTGCAAATGCTAGTTGTAAGTTTTTGACACTTGAGGGGCAAAATAGCATGCTATAATTCTTATGTGATTCTCATTCTATTATATTTTCAACCATAAATATTGTTTATTTGCATCTTCTTTAATTAACTGAATGTGACGACCTTATTTTTCTTTCACTAAAACTAGTATTCCCCCATACCCTTTGCCATTACCTGCTACCTTGTTCCAAACTGCCAACTTCAAATAACTGTCAAACACAGGAGTTTTGAAACCATCATGGTCATGAGTTTCCGTGAGACAAATTATGTCTCTACCTTCCGCAATAGGCCCTAACCTAGGTCCCCTCCTCCAAGGGTAACCTCTACAATTCCAACAAACTAAACTTAGGTAGACGTGGGTAGGATTTGACTGCTACACAGTTTCGAACATAAGACTTAAATTTGAGTCTTCACTGCTTTTCGTCCATGCTGCTCTTGTTGTTTTCGTCCCTATTATTGAAGTCTTTGTTTTTTCTTTAATGTCAACTTGCTGCCTTATTTTTCCCGGAGGCCCAAACACTGCAATAATGATTTTACCATTGTACAACCATGCCCTTTGCCCTTCATTTCTTGCTGTTCTAATTTTCTCCACTTCATCTCTTCTCTCCTCTTGTTGTTTTTTGGTTAAATATTCATCGAGGAAGAAGTGTCAGCATTTCAAGAGTTTATTTTTTCCCAAAGGCTAGTGTTTGTCTTATACACTTTTCATGGTGGCTTTTATGGGTCGAGGCCTCTCTTCACATATCTTCCCAACCCTCCTTGCTTGGAAAATTTTCCCTTTCCAATGTAGTTTCTCTTTCAGAAAGTCTCTTGTCAAATTGAGAGTAGTTTCATTCTTCCCATAATCTCTTATTCCCTTGACAATAAAGTTTGTTTTCCTATCCTGTCTTTCTTTGTGTTCTATTTCCTGTGCTCTACGAGCACTTGCATCTTCTTCTTCCTCTATCCTTATGTAACTATTAATGTCTTCAGTGCTAGCTTTGATTTCTTTTGGACTATCTTCCCCAATGTTCCTTTTTTCCTTCTCTTTGGAAATGTAATTTTGTTGAGATACTTGTGTATCTACCTGAATTTGTTTAGAAATTATCACATTCTTGTTTGTTTTTATTAATTATTTCATGCTTTTCCACGCTGTCTTCATGCTTTGCCATTATTGTTTTCCTGTCTCTATAGCCTCTTGTAACATTGTTACCCGTTCTTTTAAAATTCTATTACCTTGATCTCTAAAATTTTGTGGTCCCTTTCCTGTTCCTTGGCTTCCAAAATCTCCAGCCTTGTCGTGGCCTTCATCAGTTCTTGGACATATAAATATGATGACCAAGTAAGAGATGTATATGTGGCACTGTAAATGATTGATTCTTCTTTATTTATCTTATTTATCTTCTTTCTCCGGATCGGTTTTCTTTTCATTTGTTCCCATTGAAGGAGAGCAAGCCTACACCTTAAAATGCCCTAATATTTCTTTGCATTTACTTAAATCCACATTCATGTTTTGTCTGTAGAAGCACTTCTTTCCCTTTCCCTTGCAACAATTTTTATGCAACAACATCATAGGCATCCCTGCTCTTTACGCCTGACTCTTCTGAGCGTTTTCCATGTTCTCGACAAGGACCACCTCTGGGCAACTCTCGGTTAATCTCGGTTAATATGAAGTCATGTTTTTTGCATGTACCAGAGGTCTACTAACATCTCGGAAACTTTAGGTGGTATGCCGTTACGTCAATCTGCTCCAACTGCACACCTTTTCCTTCGACTTTATTTTACCGCTTTCCCATGGATTAAGATTCAAACACTGGGTTCCAAACACACTCAACATACCCACTAATTCAATGAATCTAAATCTACCCGGATTATTTATGTTCAACAACTACAATCCAATAACAGGCCTAATATTCCCTCAAATGTTGAAAATCCTTTTTTAAAAAAAGATGAGGGTGAGTGAGTCCCTCTAGAAGAAGCTATATTAACCCGAGATTCACAATTTACATATTTACAAAAGCATGATTTGCCCAATATATATGCTGCAGGAGCAACATAGCAACATTGTTCAACATATAAGCTGACGGAGCAGCAAGATACGTGCAACGAGGGGTTTGAACCCAGGTGGGGAGGCGGCAAGCCGTCAGTCCCAACCGCGAGGGTAAATGCCCAAGTGAAAATGTTGAAAAATCCTTTGCACATTACCCAAAAATATCATAATGCAGCGAATTTCCAATCTATGGAAAGCCTCTGCAAATTACCAGAATAGTTCTTTAGAATCAGAAAACAGCTAATCACAATCCAGCTTGACTCGGATAGATCGTAAGGTCTTGTTCTGACCCAACCTAATTTCAGCGGTTTTTCACTTATTTAAGGCGAGAGGTCAAGTAAGCATTAAAAAACACAACAAATGCTGCCCCGAGATGGCTATGCACAACTTGCAAGAGTCATTTTCATATTCTTGGATTCGCTAGAGAATCTCCCACACCCTCGCTTGAGAATCTCCCACGCCCTCGCTCCCTCCTATGAAATGCACCTGTTAAAATTTCTGGAAAATCGCTCTTTTCATTGTGGTGGACTATTTTCAGTCTTGTGGACCTTAAAATATCATTTCGTTTCATTTCCATTTCACACAAATACTTTTAAAATGGCATTGCTTTGATTGTAAGTGAAATTTAAAATCTTAAAAAATAAACTTCAAAAGTGCAAATTTAAACTTATAATGTGAGTTTCTCACAGCTGCAGTGACAGTGAACAAAAAGGATCACATCTACAATTCATTTAACCATAATGTGCACTCCACAAATAATATTCATCCATCATAAAAAAATAAATTAACAAATAAATAAAAAATAGAATTTAATAAAATAACACTTATTAATATTTGGGGTAATGTGATATAAAAATTTGTTGAAGCTTGACTTTCATGTTTTCATATTCCTGCATTATGCTTTCCCACCACTCCTTTGAACTTTTGTCCCGTGGAGACCATGGCTGATAAATTAATGCACATAAATTTGGCAGTTTTTCCATCCCTCTGGGAAATGTTTTCAAAGACGGGCAATCAACCAATTTTAAGACACGGAATTGAGAGAGTTCTTTCATCCCGCACTCTCCTCTGCGATGCTCCACCGACACTGTCTAAATTCAGTAGAATTTTAAGAACCAGTTTTTGTATGATTTTTATTTTAATATTAATTTAATTTATTTTAATTGGTTTTTTTTTATTAATTATTGGATATAGGTTTTTTATTGTTATTATTTCTAATTATTATTAGAAAATTTGGTTATACTATTTATTATTGTAGTATTTAATGTTTTTCTGATTTTTATCAATTTTAATTTCAACATTATTATTTTTTACATATTTTAACGGCAAGGATGGAATGGTTAAAAATAATAAAGTTGAAAATGTCTTATAATTGGCAAAATGCCCTATCATTCTTGAATGGATAGACTAAGGCATAACCAAAATGAATGGAGTGAATGGACCTATTAGTCATGAGAAGGAGAGGTTTGCTTTCCAGTTCTTTTGAATAACCAAACACTCTATTCTTGTAAGAAAAGAGTAACCATGCAGTGGTTGTTCAATTCTTATCATTATTTTACTACATACGCAATTGAGATCAAATTTGTGTGTGGTTAAGATTAATTGAATCTTGAGGCATCAACTATTGTCATCAATTCCATTATAAAAAAATACAGTATGAAAAAATTAATTCTCTCTTAGTTTGAATTAATTTTCACCTCTTGTATAGCCATGTATACTTTATTTTCATTATTATAGAATTTAACTATTTTGTATAACTTCTCTCAAAAATTATGGTAATTATAAAATTGTTCAATCATTTTATGGTATGCTTTCAAACCTAATTAGTATTTTCAATTGTATAATATTTCCTAAGGTAAAAATAAAATAGGTTAAGTGTGAACAGTAACCTCCAATCCAAGTTCCAACAAACATCCATTTCAATATGTTGTGAACTTTCAATTCTATTGGAACCCAAATTTAAAATCACCCAACACCCGAATGAATTTTCTCATTCTTGAATTGAATTATCTCTATTATTTGTGTCACAAGTTCTTGTCCCAAAATAGAGAAGATATGCTGATGAGAAGAAGTTACTTCAAATAACTTTCTCATTCTTGAATTGAATTATTTCTATTATTTGTGTCACAAGTTCTTGTCCCAAAATAGAGAAAATATGCTTATGAGAAGAAGTTACTTTAAATAACTTTCTCATTCTTGAATTGAATTATTTCTATTATTTGTGTCACAAGTTCTTGTCCCAAAATAGAGAAAATATGCTTATGAGAAAAAGTTACTTCAAATAACTTTTTAGAAAGCAACTAAAAAACCGCATATGAATTCCATTATGGTTCAAAACAGTGCAAGGCAGAGATTTATTAGTACATTAAAAACAAAGAATCAAACTACACACATAATATCTCTCGTAATAAAAATTGGACGTTCCCTTCTCTTAAATTATCAATTAGCTGAGACATTTGACTGGTAGTTGAATTTATATATGTGGCCTCCTCGAACTAAGAACTTGCCTTATAATAGCATTAACCTGTGAGTATTTGACAACACACCTATCAACACGAGCATTCTCCTATGTTCAGTTCACTTTCGTTATATCTCCTTGAAATGCATTTGGCATAGCAAGTCTAAATAAGCTTATTGAAAAACTCAACTTTGTGCTCCATTTTATTGAAAAGCTCAACTTTGTGCTCCAATTCCAAATCTACCGTAACTATAAACTTATCACTATAAACTTATCTTTGTCAAATCCAAAAGGGGTTTTTTTATATATCTTGAATAGTTGATAAACAACCTACCGCTCAATGAAAAGCAATAACACTTCAACGTCCATTCATTCTTCTTATGCTTAAGTGATTTTCACCTTATTAAATCTTGTTGTCGAATAATTTTAGTGAAGTCCCAAGAGACCACATAAAATCAGCCCTCTATGCTCAAAGACTGGTTAAAGTAAATAATGTTCATAGAATTATTTCCATTATTTACTTCAATCCTTCTTGGAGTGTGATTTGGTTTCAAGTTTGAAATGGATTTTCATGTCTTGGGATTTTTCTTTCCAGGCTGATCGCTCCCATGCATTTAATTAAATCATAGTGATGTTATGTTTTAATTAACTCACAATTACATTATGTTTTGCATTAGAGTTGATCAATTGTGTTTTGGATGAAAGCTTATCAATTGTTAAAAATGGGATGGTCAACTATGGCTTAATTAAAACTTTCAATTTCGATCTAAACCTTCAAGACTCAAGAGTAAACAATACCATGTGTAAAGGAATATTTACATGTTATACTTGTATCACAATAGTGAACAATGAACAGTCTTATAGATGCCCAGATTGTCCTTGCACGACTCCTTGTCTAGTGAGGAACTTAAGCATTTATGTCAACTCCAAGTAGATGCCAAGATGCCTAATGCCAACGTACTGTTAGGTAGAAAAAACCATGAAAATAAATAGGAATTAGCGACGTTTTCGAAAAATGGTTGTCTGTCGAAAATACGTTTCCATGACAATAAATAGGAATTAGCGACGTTTTCGAAAAATGGTTGTCTGTCAAAAATACGTTGTATATCTTGAAAAACAGTTATCTAAAAATTCTAGCAGTCAAAAACGGCCAAAATACTTTATGATGGGCAAAATGTTTGTCAAATTCCATCTTTGTAGAAGGTGACACTAAATATTTATTGAAATATAAAGATTAATTATATCTGCAACAGCGATGGTATAATGCATTCAGTTTTGCGGGCAAAATGTTTGTCAAATTCCATCCCTTGTCGAAAGTGATAATAAATACCCATTGAAATATAAAGATTTAACTTATTATCTCTACAATAGGCATGGTATAACACATTCAATTTTGCCTTTGACAGAGTATTAGTTTGTCTTTAACCAAAAATTTATGACGTTTATCCATAGTTTAACATTAGGAATTTAATTTTTGTTATTTATTATTATTATTTAAATTTATTTATTTGTAAGGTGATTGGTTGAGGTATTATTATGGGCTTTTTAGTAACTTCCATTTCTATTAGTTACTAATTTTTTGTTTTTAGCTTTATTTCCTTTTTATTTAACTTTTCGATTTTTTTTCTTTTCTCTATTATTTCTATTTTCATGAATTATATTTTTTTTACAATATTTTTGATTTAAAATGAGTTATTATACCTAACCTATTCAATTTTGCCTTTGCATATTAGTTTGTTTTTGACCATTTTTTTTGTCATTTATCTATAGTTTATCATTAGGAAATCAATTATTATTATTATTATTATTTAAATTTATTTATTGGTAAATTGATTGGTTGAAGTCTTATTATGAGCTTTTTAGTAACTTCTTAATTTAGTAGTTGCTAATTATTTTATAGTTTTATTTCCCTTTTATTTAATTTTATGATTTTTATTTTATTTTTTTTTTAACTTTTTGATTTTTTAGAAGTAAAAGGAAATAAAAAAGCCTATGATTTTTAAATTTTTTTTTTTGAAAAAACTTATAATAAATCAATATTAATCTTGATTTTATAAATGATTTGTGACCTAATAAATTTTATTATAAAATTATATTAAAACATGATATATAAAATCCATATAAAAAAATAATCCATTCAAAGTGGATGTGAAATTTTAATATTACTTTCATATAAATGAAATAAAATATAATTTTTTCTAATTATCACTGTTTCTTTTCTTCTTTTCTTTTTGGGTCAATGGTTTTTTTTGGTTTTATTATAGAAATATTAGGCTAAGTTGAAGTGGAAGATGACTCCAAATTGTCTGAAAATTATGGATTTAGCTCCCTTGGATAAGATCATTACCAACATTTAGATAGGTTACTATATTTTTAATGAATTACCTAAAAACATATGTAACCCCCAAATCACCATTCTTATTCACACCCAAGTATTTTATTTGTAAATCCAATATAAATTGCCCAAGTTGTTAAGAGATTGGGATTTGTCATTGTATCAAAGTTGAATTCAGGATTCACTGATATTTTATGAATGATATCCGGCACTAGGTGTCCAAAAGAAGTTATTTTATGAATGATATCAGGCACTAGGTGTCCAAAAGAAATATGAATGATATCCGGCACTAGGTGTCCAAAAGAAGTTATTTTATGAATGATATCCGGCACTAGGTGTCCAAAAGAAGTGGCTTCAAACTCTGAATTGGGCTTCCTCATCTATTAGTCTGGGCTTATATCTGAAGTCAAGTATTACAACATTTTTTATTCTTAGAGTTTAATTATTTTCCACTGTTATCTATAGGTTAAGTATACTTAAGGTAATTTAGAAATTGCAAAGATGAATATGAGATATATAAAATGTGCAATTATTCTTGTACTAATTGTTGCACTACAAATAGATGAAAATACTCTCTTTGTTGGGAAAAGAAGAGTTGTCAGTTATTGATTCGTCCACTCCAGTGAAAGCTCTCGAGTTTGGCTGAGCACTTTTAACAAGACCAAAGATGCCCTTCTCTTTCGCATGTGAATGGGTTGTCTTCAAGATGAGAGGATCCAAGGATCGGCTTAATCCCCCCTCTCTGGCCTCTAATTCAGAGATAATTTTCTAGGGATCGGCTTAATTCCCCCTCTCTAGCCTCTAATTCGGAGATAATTTTTTTTCCTTGTTTTTTGGAAGGATAATTTTAAATTCTTATTTTTTTTTCGTTTTTTACCAAAGATAATTTTGTTATTTGGAATACAAATTGGTTTCAGACAATTTAAACCAGATTAACAACGAATAACTAGTTTGTAAAATTTTTGAAAATTTATATATTTACCTAATTTTATAAACTTTTTTCATCCAATTGAAGTAATTCCACATCTTCTTTATTCACATGTCTTATTAAATTCAAATATTTTTATTTATCTTAGCCCAATTACATTTGATTATCTTATTACATTATATTTTCTTTATAGTTTAGAGTATAATAAAAAAAATTGAAGTGTGAACATATGAAGATTGTATGTGGATATTTTTACTAAATTTAAATTTAATAATAAAATAATAAAATATTTTTTTAATGGTTGAAATTGTATAAGTTAAGTGGTTTGAGATTTTTAAATATATTGAATAGATTTATTTAAATAATAATGTTTTTAATTCAAAATTAAAATATAAACTATTCAATAAACATTGTTACTAATTTTTTTTTTTAAATACTATTACTAAAATATTTTCTTTAAATGATAGAGAATTAATAAATTTAGAATCTCAAAACAATTAATAAAGACTCTGTTTTTTCCTCTATTTCTATTAATTACAACAGTGAGCACAAAACAAACAAACTCGCCTAGGTTGCCATAATTTCAGCGTCTTATATAGTTTTATAACAGTTTCACCTTTCAACAATCTAAATTTCAATTTCCCTATAGCCACTACCTAGCACTTGTTATTATATTAAAAATATATTGGAATAAATTTAATTATAAACAATTATATATATTAATAAAAATAAAACACACACACATAGATATATTATTTAAAACTATCCTCCTCTACCTAAAACTATCCTCACCTGTATGGATTCATTATTTAAAAATATATGAATGTTAATATAAACGATGTTAGTTAATCATATTTTTTAATTTTTGGTGATGACATTCAATAATATAATATTTAATTAGTTGTTTTATTTTTGGGATGAAATTTTTGTCTTTATTATTTTTTTGTTCAATTAAGCTATATTTAAAGTAAGTGGCAGGTACTAACTACCATGTAACCCCCGTTTTATGTTTTATTCACAAAATCATAATGATTTTCCTATAAGTAACACTATTACACTTCCAATATGAATGTATGTATAATTTGTTGGGAAAAACACTGAGAGGAGGACTGAACCTGCATATATATGCAATTGTTGTAACAGAAACTAGCATATCACAAGTAAACTTTGTAAAACAACTAATTCTTTGTCTGTTAAACTCATATGCCAAGTAAAATTTGTAAAACAACTAATACTTTGTCTGTTAAACTTTGAACCAGAATGCAAGAGATTTATAAGGCATTTGATAAGTAGTAAACAGGTGCAGTAAGAACAAAATAAAGTATCACACATAAAACACACATGAACACCAGGATTTAGGGTGGAAACCCAATGTGGGAGAAAACCACCGTTGTCCTTGTCTCAACCTTCAAAACTTATATCAAAAATTGCTTACATTTTTGTACTGGTGCAGACTCATACCAATACACAAGCACCTGCTGAAGGCTACAACCTTAACTCATTTTCCTACAACCTTAACTCATTTTCTAGTTCCTACTTGAAGGGAGCTCCAACCCCTGATTTGATCACTAGCTACTACTTGTAGGAAGCTTCGACTTCCTCATTGAAGGCTCCAACCCTCAACAACATCTATGGAACACGTTTCAACATCTATGGAGCACCTTTCATCAAATTTTCAGATTGGATCCAATATCAACACTTATACTCAAAAAAATCATCAATCTTTGAAACAACCAATCACTGAAACCCAAACAACTGATACGTAATCAAAACTTAACTAATCAACTGGAACAGTGGGATCATTGTAACCAATACTCAAAACTGAACTCATAATGTTGCATTAACACACAATGTAACCTTGATCATTTATTTGTGAAAATGTATACACTACTTCACTTAAGGCAACGTTCGTGCATACACTCTTTTCTGGAGAGAAACCCGCGTATAGATCTTAATACACTGAAAACTGAAAATTTGACCATTGTAATTTCTAAAAGGAATACTAAATCGCACTGAGATCTACTTAACACTCTGAACCAATCACATGATTGTCTCTGATCTTCAATCACAATCAGCGAGTAATCTTAACATTCATCAATCAATTAATACCCAAATTCAACTTCATCATTCAATCAGATATACTTCAGACATTATCACTCAACCCAGATCAACATGAGGACATCATTGACAAACAACAGAGAAACAACACTGATCAGGTTGATCAGTCATTTATGAACAAAAAAATCTTTACTTTATATACGCGACTTTGAAGAAGTGAACCCCCAATCTTTACTTTATATACGCGACTTTGAAGAAGTGAACCCTCCTGTATACGCTTTTCCTAAAACCTACCTGTGTACAGATCAAATTTTGACCCAAAATTGCAAAACATGTGTCAGTGCTTAGATCCAATCTCATACAATGAACAGCCATTTCAGGTCTCATGATCCTGATCCATCATTGTATCTATCAATGCATAATTATTTCAGATCAACTTGATAATTATGCCCCTTACAATGCAAATATACTTCAAATTGAAGTATTCATTAAAAAACTCTTTTCTTTCACACTTAGCCCTTTGATCTTTACTTCTTTATGTAGTTTAGCCTTCATCCAATACGACATATCAAAGCAACATTATCGCTGGTGGTAATCTTTGACAGGATCAATATTTATTTTCGTGCTCCTTACTATGGGCCAATACCATAGTAAGGACATCTCGTATTTAGAATACCATGGTACAAAAACCATAAACTGCTTTTGGCTTAACAAAACCCACGTATAATTTTTGAACTTCCAACTTTATCATTGGCCCATAGTAAGGACATCTCGTATTTAGAATACCATGGTACAAAAACCATAAACTGCTTTTGGCTTAACAAAACCCACGTATAATTTTTGAACTTCCAACTTTATCATTCTTGTGAACTATCATACATTAATTCATACATTCTGTCACTTCTCAACTGACCTGTGAATTCTGTTATAAGTAAGTTGCCATAAAAAACAATACATATATCATAACGCCAACATAATTAATACATATTTATATATTTCTGAAATAAATTATTTATTATATAATTATTAAACATTTTAATAAAATTATTTTATTTATATTAATAGTAAATATAAAATAATCAATAGAATTTTATTTAAAATAATAATATTATTATATTATAATATTTAAAACTAAATGGTAGCAGAAGTAATGATAAGAGCTAATACAACTCATATAAACCACACATGGTTTGGCCTAACAAGTTACGAAGATATCTTCATTGTCGTCACACACAAGTACTTTTAATATCCCATTGCTTTTATTTTTCCGGACAAGGGGATCACTCTTCCATGTCGAAAATAAAGTAAAAATTGAAATTATTAAACAAAATGGCAAAATGAAGTTTAGAAAAAGTAAAAGTGGTAAAAAAATTTAATATTGCATTGCTTTCCTTTGTCCCGACCAGGGGATAACTGTTGCCCTTATCGAGAATAAAGTAAAAAATGAAATTATTAAACAAAATGGCAAAATGAAGTTTAGAAATAGTAAAAGTGGTAAAATTAATAGTGCCATCAGTTTGTAAGGATGGACGAGTAAGGGTAACAGGAATACCAAAGGACTGTGTAAAGGAAAATTATATTTTTTTATTATTAGCGTGACTTATAAGGGATTTGAATATTGACTTTATTTTTCTGTAGTATAATGACTATCAATTGTACCAGGTATAAATTAAAAAATAATAATAATGCAGTAAGTATAAGAATATTTTAAATATAAAATATAATTAAAACAAGTATAATAATATTTTGAATATAAAATAAAATTGATAATATTTTGAAATAAAATAAAATATTATTAATTTAAATATATATTAATTCATTAATTAAAAATAATAAAATATATTCATTTAAATAAGATTTAATAACTATTTACTAAAATTGTTTGTTATTATACCAATTTTATTATTATTATAGATTTATTTTAATCTTAAATTTATTAAGCATCTAAATTAAATTAAATTTATTTTTTAATAATAAATTTTTATATATAAAACTTGTTTTTTTTAAATTAAATTTTGATAATTAATTAAATAATTTTAAGAAATGTCATACATTTCTTTGCCATCATCAAATGATGGTAGAATTTTTACTGGACTTCTCTAAAAATTTACAGAACTTTAAAAAAAAAAATTTTGACATGATTTCCAATTCCGAAAATTTTCTTACTTTAATTAATTTGTATTTTAATATTTGTGAATTCCAATTGCTATTTACATTATGATAATGAATCTTATGAGAAAATAATGTTTATGTATATTGATTATCTTATTTATAAAATATTTATGAGAATTTTTTGAACTTACAACAATATATTTTTACTATTTTTATTTTTAGATCTTTTTATTATTTTTAATTTTAGTAAATTTAGTACGTTAAGAAAATATGAGATTTTTAAAAATTGTCTTAACTATTTTTATGGACAATATTTACCTTCACCATTAATTTTGAAAGTAATTCAAAATTACTTTAAATTATTTGACATATTAAATTAGTTAACTTTTCTATTTCTTCAGACTAAATTTAATATTTTTTATTATAAAAACACTTTTTATTAAAAAAATATTTATATTTTTATCAATAAATTAGGTATAATAGTTTATGATGATGATGATGGTGGTGGTTAATGTCCACTGAGACCAAACTTTGGTCTATCAGACCTAAAGAAATGAATTATTTAGTTTGATTTAAGATTTTATTCCTATTCTCAAAAAGCTTGGAGAGAAGCCTCTCGACCTCACTGTAATTTTGACAAAGTAAAAGGCTAGGAAGGTCAGTGTTGCAACAAAGATTTTGAAACTAAGATCTAATGTGGTTGTAAGCGGGGCATCTAAGAGAAAGTGATTTTCATCCTCAATGTTCGTATTCTCACAGAGATGGCAGAACCTTTCCATCCATGGTGTTTTAGGAACTGCCCAACTAGCCGTTTCACTATGGAACTCATGAGAGTTCTTTCTAATCTTGGCTATATTAATTTTCTTCTTTGAGCTAGTTAAAACAAAGAGATACTTTTGATCTTCTAGGGTGGGGTTGATGACCTCCTTATAATATCTTAATTTTCTTTTAGCTGTTAAATCTTTACACACCACATTTTTTCTTTGAACTTAGAAGTAACAATATTTTTAATGTTATCAATGTTTTGCAATGCAACATTATATTATAATTGAAATATTTATGTCAATTTTTTTTTTTTTTCACATCTTTAAAATTTGAGAATTTTGACTTCTGTAATCCATAATAATTTTAACAACATCTTTTGGTAAAAATTACATAAAAACATTTATTTATTAAAAATAATAAATAATAAATTTATTTTTTTAAAAAATAATAATTTTAAAAATAAAAACAAAATATCAATATAATAAAAATGAGTAAATAAACAATTTATTATATTAGATAGACACACTATTTCTAAATCATTAAAAAAGTTAAAATAAATCTTTAACTTTTAAATAAAAATTTCAAAATTTTAAAAAATATTAAACAAATAATTTTATTACATTAAATTATAATCTTCTTCCATTATAAATCAATCAAATAAATTAAATTATAAATCGATCAAATAAATTAAATTTTAAAATTAAGAATGAGAAAAAATATTAAACAAAAAATAATATAATAAAATTATAATCTTCTTCAATTATAAATCAATCAAATAAATTAAATTTTAAAATTTTCATAAACAAATAATAATATAATAAAATTATAATCTTCTTCGATTTTAAATCAATCAAATAAATTAAATTTTGAAAAATATATTAAAAGGAAAATCTCGTGATTTACAAATTTGAATTGATATTATAAATTTAAATTATAAATTAATGAAATAAGTTATGAAAAATATAAATTAAACAATAAAATTATTATAATAATATTTAAAATTGTAAAAAAATTATATTAATTTTTATGGTTAAGAATTAAAAAACAACAATAATGATTAGATATTAATTTATAATTTTTCAAAAATATTTATTAATATAAAAATAAAAATAAAAAAATTGATTGGGTGTTATGGATAATGGGATAGGGATTGGGGCATTGTGCCTATTACTTTTGATCTAATTATTATGCATTTAAGATGGAAGGACAGTGACATCCTGTATGCACGAGCATGCAATCTTCTAGTTGACAGAGCTCTTATGTAAGCGTGTGGATGGTTAACAAAATCGTTTGTGTTAGAAGAAGGGAATGGGCTGAGGTCCTCAACATCTGGCAATAAATTGGATGCAAAGTTTGCCTATTTCAAGTCTCTGGTGTAGTAGGAAGTGATGGTAGCGATTGAGAGTGAAAGAATTCATGGTTTTTCTTGCATTTGGAGGTTGGTTGAGCGGGTTGTTTGCTTAGCGTGGTCTTGTTAGAAGACGAAGGATGTCACATCAAAAGTATTGTTGGTGTTTTCAATTTGTAAGCTCTCTACGCTTATTTTGGTTTTGTCTTGGTTATATTTGGGTTCCTTGTTTAGTTGCTTCGGTAGTTTTGGTCTTGTGGGTCTAGAGTCTCAGTCTCTAGGGGTTGTTTGTTTCTTGTGGTATGAGGAAATTGGCAGGTATGAAGGGGTGGCTTGGCATCAAGTTTTTGGTCCGCCTCTTTTCTTTGGTTTAGGTAGTTGGAATTATCTGCGAGGGTTGGTTTGGGAAGGTCTAGTCATGTGGCAAGGCAATTTTAGTGGGCTAGGTTTGCATTATTGTGTGTGGTTTTTTGGGTGCAAAAGCCTCTTGGTCCTTGGGTGGCCCCTTTTTTGCTCATTGGTCAAGGGGAAGGAGTCTCTGGCTAAGGAAGTGTTTTCCTCTACCTTCTTAGCAGGTCCCATCTAAGTCTAAGTCAAATGTGAAGTTGGGTTACACTTTTGGCCCTTTCTTGAGAAAAAAATATCATTTTTAGAATTTTTTTTCAATTTTTGGTAAGCAAAAGTAATTTTTCTGCTTAGAATTTCATTTTACAGTAAAAACAAAACTTGTCAGAAATTTTATAGCTTTCTATTGGCTATTTTTTAGAATTTTTTTCATTCACGTTTTGATATGAATTGGATCATTATATTGTTTTTCATCCATCTCGATGCATTTGGAGTGGAAAAAGTGGAGGAATCATCTCACGAGACCATTTTTTACTGAAGGAACCCAGTTTGGCGAAACATGTGAGGCATCAAATGACATGTGAGGCATCAAATGACATTTTTTGGGGTAAAACTCTAGAACCTTAGCATTACACCTTTTCATGTTATTCTACACACAAAGACCTTTCCAACGATGCAAGAAGCACGTCAATCAGAGTCTGTATGAAAAAGTTATACCACTCAGAAGCTGACCTTCCTGTTTTCACACCTATAAATCGAGAGGATGCCACGTCAACCCCCATTATTCATGGAAAAGGGGCTAGTGTTATAGACATTTTTGTGCCTTACAGCTCTGAGCATGAAATGTCCATAATCCAAGGGATCCAAAGTCCCTAAACATGTTGTTCCTACCCCTAGAGGAACAAGGCCAACAAACCACAACAATTCACAGGAGTTCTCCACCAGAAACTGCTAAAAAACAAGTCAAATCGGGATCATTTCAGTGGCTACACTGGCCACCTACGTTGCAAAGCACCCCAGTACACTAGCTAGGTGTGTTGCAACGCACCCAAATGCACTACCAGGGTGCGTTGAGCGGGAAATGACAAATGGCAGGGTCCTTTGTGCAAGGTGTAAAGACTATGGAAGCTTCCAGAATCTTCCTCCATGACACTTGCCTTGTTGAGTTCGACTAAGTGATGAGTAAGAGGCTCTTAGTCTCCAAGTGGAAGCAAGAACTGACAGAGAGAGAGGACACTAGTCAGATCTCAAGCTGACTCATCCTCTCTCCAAACATCTATATATGGATCTCTCCTCCATGAGATCCGGAGGCTGGAATTTGGATATTGCAAAGAATTGTTGTTGGTTTGAGATTGGAATCATTGGGTGCTTTATGCTTTGAAGGGAGGTGAAGAAAGGATTTCATTCACTGGGAGGTAGATGCTGGATTGGAACTCTCTTGGTTGTATCTCCTCCTGAACCTTGTTATTTCATCAATAAAGCTATTTGAGTTTCTCCTACATACTGATGTGTCTTTGATGTATGATTGCATTAGTATGTTTAGTTTATTTCTAATCCTGAACTAGTTATGAATATGAATCTATGTCTTTGTGTAGTGTTACCTTCTTGTGATCTTGCAGGAACCTGTTGAAGCTGGGCGAGCGAGAAGGCAAGTAGCTGGGAGCTCTCAAAGAGAAGAGAAACCGGATCGAGGGACAAACGGAAGACACCGGTTAGTCCATCCATGTCTCTTCATTCTTAATTCATAAAGGAAGAATACTAGAATAGTTGTTTCTGTTTGTTGCTAAGGCACTGTCACACCTTAGGTGGATAGGATCGTCCTGCATAGGCATTTTTCCCCACAACAAATTGGCGACTCAGCTGGGGAGATCTGTTTAGTCATTTTGTTTGTGTTTCTATCATTGTTTGTTTCATAGACTCAAGAGCAGCAATCGAACTGCATCTGCTATTTTCAGATGAAAAGTAGATAGCTGCTGCTTTGATCCAATCACTAGATTTGTCTATGATCTGAACAATGGACTCACAAATGATTTGATGATCCTTTGTGATAGATCTTAGCCCTCCTTCAAATCATCCCTTTGATTGTACCTTGCTTGTTGCTTTTATTTGGCCTAAAACCGTAGATTAAATTGCAAACCACGACCCAGAACCCGGAGAGAACTCTCATTTCTGCTCCAGCGTAGGCTCTGTGAAGAGACTCTGCATTTCAACGCAGGTCCCGAGAGGGCTACCTGCACTGCAATTCAGTTTCTCTGTTATACAGGTGCGCTGATCCAGTTTATGCCTTGTGCAGCTGGGGTTCTTTGCTCTGTTTTGCCTTGTTTTGATCTCTGATTTTTGCAGCCTGTAACCAGCATAGGTACCTGTCTGATAACCCCTTTTCTCTGCCTTAATTCCGCCTCCTTTTGTACAAAAAGACTGTGAGTGTTTTTATGTGTTTGTGGCATCATTTACAGTTTTCCATTGCAAGAGTGAAATAGTCCTACTGTAGCCCTTGATTCAGATCTGTTGATTGTGGTCTTAGGAGATAGTTCATTGGATGTTTACAGTTGGTTATACATTTACTTTTGCTCTTGGTTTGAGTTTGTCTCTTTTAAGTGTCGAAACAAGTGTTCATTTCGAAAATCGTAAAGTGTTGTATTCTCTTCTACCCTTTTTGATTTCGAAAAAGTAAACTTGTTTGTAGTTGTCATTTAAAAGCAAATTCAAAGTTGTGCAAAAACTTTCTTTTTAGGCATCAATATTAAGAAAGCGGAAAACAAACACTTGCATTGTGCATTTGCATGTTGATAGTTTGTATGCTTGATTTAGGAAAAGTGCATTTAGAGTGTGCTGATTGCTCTTTGAGAAAAGATGGTGTCTTTCTTTCCCTTTGTAGCTAGGATTTTCATTGTTGAAAAAGAGATAAAGATTTGCTTATCATCTTTTAGATTGCATTTAGGAGTTGTTATCTACATCTCGTGGTGAACCTCAAAAGGCAAACTTCTAAGAAAGATCAACATAAAATAAACTGAATGAACTTAATAACGCTTTGTAACATAACGCACAACATAGAGGTCTAGGCTAGAGATGTGTTCTGGCGTCGTAAAACCTGGTATCTGTTGGCCTCGCTGATGTTTGGGTGATTCCTCCTGAGGGACCAAAAGTGCCAGTACAGATTGTGCTCCCACGTACCGTCGCGTATATATTGGGAGACCCCTATAGGCTCAAAACCTTTATCCTTAGGAAGCCGTGTCGACCGCCCTACTGATCGCAATGCACCGAACACAGCATTCGGGAAGATTGACTGCCATACCGTAAAACGTATTCTGCAGTTTTGTGATTGGTTTGGCACACCCTCTGCCTAGATCTCCAGAGCAGTTCCTTTTGGCCTTTTTCAGACTCTATAACAGAAAAAGTCCATCCGAGCATTTGTCACTTCGGGCTCGTTAAAACGTCGAAGGCGACTAGAGTCATCTTTTGTTTTTCCTCGACTCTTTAAAACTAAAAAAACAAGTTGTGTCTAAAGCGTCGTTAAAATTTATTTTAAACGGAATAACTAATCACCCTTATTCCCGCGTTGATCTTTCAGTTGAGAAAATGGAGCCCTCCAACCAAGGAATTCCCCTTGGTGGAAATCCTAGTCCCTTCTCCTCTTGGGGAGATGTTGGAGTGCCCCATATGGCCACATTGTCGCTTCCAGGACTGACAATCGGCTTGCCTGTTTGGCTCTTCTCAACCAATGTTGTTCAAAACACCACTACTCCTGAACAATCGAATCAGCAGTTAGACCAGTCCAGAGTTGCCCACCAACCTTCCACTTCCTCTAATTCTTCCTCTCCTCCTTCCTCTTCGCTTGATGGAGCTGGCAAAGCCAAAAGCCAAGCTCCTAAGGAGAAGAAGGAAAAGAAGAAGAAAGAGAAGAAGAAGAAGGAGCCAAAGGCGACTGGGGGCAAACGAATGGCGTCTAACGAAAATCCACACACTGCACTGACCAGGCCTAAATCGCCATGTGTCATATGCAAGGGAGACCACTTTCACAGAGATTGTCCTTGCATCCCTCGGATACTAAGGGACTGGTCTCCCCGCTTGCACAATTCGGTGGCGTCAACCTCTGATAGCCATGTTGACAGCACACCGTCAACTAGTGAAAGTGAAGCCACAGGACAGAGAGGGAAAGCTAGATTTCCCTGCAAACTGTGTGAAGGCGACCATGCCATCCACCGTTGTCCCTTCTTAGACGAGGCTAAAAGAGTTTTGGAAGATCGCCCGGTTTTACCAGTGCGACTTCCTCTTGGATATCAAAAACTCCTGCCAAGTCCTTCACCAGTTGAGAACCCAGTTGGCCCGCCCAGGTGGTCAGCCGAAGCACCTATCATTGAGGATGAACCGTCTGAATCCATACCTGACGAAAGTCAAAAGGTCGAGGCGGCAGTTGACCCGGTCTTGCCTTCAGAGGTTCTATCTTCGAATGATACCATCACAAAAGACAATAAAGACGACACCGTCCAAATTCTCTTCATCAACACAGACTCCAACGAACAAGGGGGCAGTTTGCCCATTCCTTTATCGCAGGAAGGAACTTCGTCAGAGCCATACCCGGCCGTCTACTCGGTCCCTCCTCCAAGCAATCTAGTTGTCTCCTTCGACTGGAATCAACTAGGCAGACCCCGCTTACCAGCAAGCATACCATTCAGAATTATCGTCCAAATATACAGAATGATTATGGCTGGTACCATCATTGATGAGGGGGCTTCTGTGAGTATCCTTTCCTCTACTGCTTGGAAAGCGCTTGGTTCGCCATCGCTTTTGCCTGAGATGAGAAATCTGATAGGCTTTGATAAAGGAACCAGTCGACCTTTACGGATTCTTCCCAATGTGCCCATAACATTGAAAAGGAAGAGCGTTCAAATGAACGTGATGGTCGTTCAAGGACCCTTGGATTATAACCTACTCCTTGGACGAGACTATATTTATTGCATGGGAGCTATAGTCTCCTCACTCTTTAGAGTAATGTGTTTTCCGCATGAAGGAAGAATGGTCAAGCTCGTGGACCAACTTTCATTCCCCGGATCACGCATCGCAAATAGTCATGTACCATCCCTAAATGGTCTCTTCACTCAAGAAATGTCTCAAACCACGGTCCGTCCTCCCGATGAGCACGAGTAATCCGAAAGGATATGACTGGAACGCAGGGGGCATGCGTCCTGGTCTGCTTCGGTAGAAAAAACTTCGGGTATAGAGTAGGTTTCCGCGGGAGAATATGACTAGTCTGTACCCCGTCCGTGATTGGAAGAGGGGTTATTCTAGAATAAGATTCTCTTGTCAAATTTATGTGTTTGGCACTGAGGTCATTCACCTTTGTCTATCTTGGTAAACATCGCCGAGGTGCAAATAGAACAATCTTTGGATAGCCTAAAAGAGGTAGGCCTCTCTCGGTAAAACAATTGTTTTGGCGGAAGTGAAGTAGAGGTAACCTTGAAACTCTGTTTTATATCTGGGGGCATGCAAACCTTTTGGAGTGCAAGCAAGGGATGGCTATTTATTTTTTTAAATTTTTAGGTCCTCCCTTTAAACCCGTAGGTCTAACCCTTTAAACTCGTAGGATTAGTCGTTTCCGAACTTGCATAAAGAAAGGATCCGGAGCAAAGCTTTGTAAGATCTAAGCTCCATAAAAAATAGCATCTTCAATGAGACATTCTTATCATATGACTGGATAATCGAGCAGTTTTAGCATATAGTTCATGCTCGTTAAAAAATAAACGCAAGATCCGAGCAGTTTTAGCACATAGTTCATGCTCGTTAAAAAATAAACATAATATCGAGCAAATGTTTCCACCCGCATTTAAGCTCGTTAAAAAATGAACTATTCCGGTAAATAACCTCCGTGAATGTAGCATTATCAGCCATTAAAGCCTTGGTCGTGTTTGCCCATCACCTCCACTTTTCCATTGGCCGATCATTCACCTCCATATGATTGTTTACCCATTTTGAGGAACAGCTGCGAAGAGTGATTTCACTAGCCATCCTTGTGACACTGCCGTGATTTGGAAATTCCAATCCTTCCCTGGAATCAGCTGCTACCCATTTTATCACTCGTTCCTCAAAAGACGAGTCTTCTTTAAGCTCTTTTCATCTGACTCGTAAAATATGAAAAGATTGCCGAGTTTTGGCCTTCCAGCTCGTTAAAGTGACCGGAAGAGCTATCCCTCCTCTAGATTTTAATCTTTTTGGACCTGAGGGATTATTGCACAAAAAGATCGAGCGCTTGTTTTATTCGGCTCGTTAAAGATATCGAAAATTCATCCCTTCTGTATTGTTTTATACTTTTTCGGACTTAAGGGATTAAATGACGAAAAAGGACTTTCGGAGTTAACTTTATGTACCTTTTCAGACTCTCTAAAAAAGAAAAGGACCGAGTTATCCTTGTCGTTAGACTCGTTAAATGCATTAAATAGCGACAAACTTGTCTTTAGACGAGAACGAGTTTCACTATCGCTAGGCTCGTTAAAAAATAGCGATGGGTTTGCCCGAAGGGAAAATTATAGAACAAGCATATGTTATCCTCCTCAAGCTTGACAAAAATAAAGAGGTACTGGTCAGCAGTGACTGGGGAAAATTGGAAGAAACTCAAAGAAACTTTGATGGTAGCAAGTCGCTCTTGAACATGACACTTTTCCTCCGTACCACAATCGGGTTGGGTTGTCTCATTCACCGGTCACATCACCATGGTCTCGCCATACCATCCATACTTGGGGTAAATGCTACCAATCCATCGCATAAGTGTCACCATATGTTCAAGAGAAGTCTTTCAGAGAAGTCACCTGTGTCCCATCCACTACCATACATTATACTCTTTCATGACCGCTACCCTGAATCATATGTCATCAGATTGTTTTCACCTCCATCAAAATCATTAGCTCCGTTCCGTGTCATTGATGTGGGATTCATCAAGGCCCTCCTTTGACAGATCGCTTCTTGTCGACATCAGCTCATTATCCAAGAAGTTGATCTAGGAACACCCCCTTCAGTACTTTGAAGCTTGCATGCCTCAATGGCAAGTTTCTCACTTCCGGCGACAGGTATACATCAATGACCTTCGACCGAAAGATTTTGCGTGGTGTTCGACACCAAGTCCTCTATTCACACCACGTGAATTGTACTGCAGTACCTTGAGGGTCATCATCATTATCGGTGATTCCTCTCGCGCTTGTTAACAGTTTACATCATTGACTGGTAATCAAGCGATGTCTTTCCATGTTCAACTTCAGAGCAATTCTCACATGGATCGACTTGTACTTAGAGTGAAGATCGGACGAGATTGAAGACCCCGGATCTAGTTTCATCCATCCGGGCTGCGATATATATTCAGAAAATAAAGACATGGAAATGTACAGCTTTGCAGCACAGATAATCATCCTACCAAAAGGATGATGGCTCTATCAGAATCATCAGTCTATCATCAGACGATTGTCTGTTATATGTACATGAAAATGAATTTATAAAGCTGAGCATGGGAATGCCCGCCTCAGCTAGATCATGAAAAAAGTATGAAAATAATGTATTGTATTGTATTGTATTACAGGTCTCCTCCCAGCATTGAAAGAACTTCGGATCCTCCTAATAAAGCATTTCACCCGATAAACGGCCTCATACTTTAGGGGGCAACTGTTATAGAATTTTTTGTGCCTTACAGCTCTGAGCATGAAATGTCCATAATCCAAGGGATCCAAAGTCCCTAAACATGTTGTTCCTACCCCTAGAGGAACAAGGCCAACAAACCACAGCAATTAACAGAAGTTCTCCACCAGAAACTGCTCAAAAACAAGTCAAATCAGGATCATTTCAGTGGCTACACTGGCCACCTGCGTTGCAAAGCACCCCAGTACACTAGCTAGGTGCATTGCAATGCACCCAAATGCACTACCAAGGTGCGTTGAGCGGGAAATGACAAATGGCAGGGTCCTTTGTGCGAGGTGTAAAGACTGTGGAAGCTTCCAGAATCTTCCTCCATGACACTTGCCTTGCTGAGTTCGACTAAGTGATGAGTAAGAGGCTCTTAGTCTCCAAGTGGAAGCAAGAACTGACAGAGAGAGGACACTAGTCAGATCTCAAGTTGACTCATCCTCTCTCCAAACATATATATATGGATCTCTCCTCCATGAGATTCGGAGGCTGGAATTTGGATATTGCAAAGAATTGCTGTTGGTTTGAGATTGGAATCATTGGGTGCTTTATGCTTTGAAGGGAGGTGAAGAAAGGATTTCATTCGCTGGGAGGTAGATGCTGGATTGGAACTCTCTTGGTTGTATCTCCTCCTGAACCTTGTTATTTCATCAATAAAGCTATTTGAGTTTCTCCTACATACTGATGTGTCTTTGATGTATGATTGCATTAGTATGTTTAGTTTATTTCTAATCCTGAACTAGTTATGAATATGAATCTATGTCTTTGTGTAGTGTTCCCTTCTTGTGATCTTGCAGGAACCTGTTGAAGCTGGGCGAGCGAGAAGGCAAGTAGCTGGGAGCTCTCAAAGAGAAGAGAAACCGGATCGAGGGACAAACGGAAGACATCGGTTAGTCCATCCATGTCTCTTCATTCTTAATTCATAAAGGAAGAATACTAGAATAGCTGTTTTTGTTTGTTGCTAAGGCACTGTCACACCTTAGGTGGATAGGATCGTCCTGCATAGGCATTTTTCCCCACAAAAGCTAGCCACGTGATTATGATATAAAAGGCTCTAGAAGATTATCTATTGTAACTCTAGTTAAGAGTTGATGTAGTCAAACTTAACCACTAGTAGGCTATCAGCCTGTGTTATAACCAGGCCACTGGGAGGAAGAGGTATTCCATTCTTTCGAGAGAATTTTGTTCCATAGTTGAGCAAAGATATCTAGGAAAGATAGGAGGTAGAGCAGATAGAGAAGATTTGTGCACTATAGCAACCCATTGGCCAAAGGGATTACTTCTTTCTACCTTCAGCCATATTTCCAAATAGAGAAAGAGAGCGAAGTGGCCTCACCTTCCAATTGGGTTTTCTCCCGAAAGGGTTTCCCATAGAGCATATCTTGTGTCTTGTGTGTGTGTGTGTGCTTATTTTTTCGTTCTTAACTTTTCTACATAATTTCCATTCGCATGCATGCATTAATCACAATTAAAACCACATATATTAAAGTTTAATAAACTGTAATAGTGTATATTTTTCAGAATTTTAATATAATATTATTAGATCTGTTGTGATGAACTGTCCAGTGGAATATCCATATAAGTTTATAGATCATTTGGTATCAGAGAAGGTTTCTTTGGTTATTTGTGGATATTTGCAGGGGATCTAGGTCGACGGGGTCGAAAATCGTAAAACCGTAATCATGGTCGGCAAATCTGTAAACGAACCTTGTGATCTTGCATAGGTGAGGTTTTCGCAGCTTGAACAACAAGTTGCGTATATAAACCACAATGTAAAACTCCTAAGTAATAAGTTGGGGATATTTGTAGAAGATTTGGGTTCAAATGCAAACGACAAATCAGAAGGGGGATCGAGAGATCAGGAAGATACGAAGAACTAGCCGAAGAGAGAACCTAGAAAAGATCAACCTAGTTTGAGTGTTTTGAATCAATCCCTATTCAAAATGGAAGAAAAATTCGATATCAATTCGTAACACGGTGATATCGACGCTATGAAGTTGAACCACTGGTTGTAGCAACTGTAAGTTTATTTCAGCGTCTATTATATCGAGGAAGGGAAATAAATCTCATTCGCATGACTGAAATTAGAGGGTCATCCATTGAATTGGTGGGAGAGCCACACAGAAACCCTAAGGTTGGAGGGAGAACATCCATTGACTAAGTGGGAGGATTTCAAAATCCTCATTAAGTCATAGTTTTATCCCATTGGGTATGTCCAGGACCAGTGGATCTGGTGGAATTACTTCAGGAAAAAGCCAGCCCAAAGCATGCAGGAGTGCACCACAGAATTCAAAAATACGAATATAATGCTAGGTATCTCTCGAAAGAACCTAGATGTACTCCTCAAGTATTTGGGGGGTCTGCATCGCCATCTGCGTGAGTAAGTGATTTTGTTCAAGCCCAAATCGGTGGACGAGGCTTGTGTATAGGCACAATACCTATAGAACATAAGCCTCAAAAGAGCGCAATCAAGTGGATCGAAGTAGAAGGAGAAACAAGAAGCTTCTAAGGAGGGGATGAAGAAGAAAAAAGGGGGAAAAGATAAAAAGATGGAAGCCGCAACACATTAGAGCAAAGATCCTAGTAGCCACTGCAACATTGATGGCCATACAAAGGAGAAGTGATGGAAGTTGCATCCAGAGCTAAACCTGAAGAACAAGAAGAAAGATAATAAGAAAAAGAATCTCATTGCCACTGATTCGACCAACCAAGTTGAAATTAGCTCAGAGGTGGATGAGAAGATCATTTGTACATCAATGCAAAAGGAGGTGAATCTGAGTAGTCTTCAACAACAAGAATAGAAAGAAATGACCAAACTCTTCCATATAAAGATATAGGTCAAGAAGACAAAGATTAACGCTTTGTTTGACTCAGGATCATAGGCAAATCTCATTGTAGCAGAGCTGGTCAAGAAGTTGTGCTAGAAGTTTGTGATCATTCAAACCCATATCCACTGGGATGGGTAACTAAGGATGCAGAGCTGAAGGTAATAAAACAATGCAAAATTAGATTTTTTATCAATGCTAATTTTATTGATGAAGTAGATTTGAATGTGGTTCCCATTGATGTATGCGGAGTCATGCTTGGGAGTAAATACATTTACATGCGTTATGAAATATTCATGAGGAGAGATAACTAGTACCAGATCATTAAGGATGGAAAATCATTCATCATTAGTGCACACAAAGGCAAGTAAAAAATTTCACTGGTAAGTGCCAACCAAGCCAATAAATTGATTAGTTCCAGCAAGAAGTATGTTTTATTGTTTTTAAGAGAAATTCAGTTTGAAGAGGAGTCAATAAGAGGCAAGGCATCCCTGGAGAGGTGTAATAAGAAACATAAACAAAAATTGGAGGAGTTGTTACATGCATACAATGATTTGTTCTGAGATCCTAAAAGGTTACCATCTAAGAGAGAAGTGGAGCACGAGGTCCAACTATTGCCAGACTCTCCATTGCCAAATACTGGGATATGCAGGCAGTCGGTTATAGAAGCAAGTGAGCTGAAGAAACAATTGCAGTGGTTGTTGGAACAGGGTGTCATTCGACCGAGTACATCACAATGTGGGTCACCCATAATCATTGTGCCAAATAAATATGGGACTTGGAGAGTGTGTATATATTACAGGGTGTTGAATAAAATCACACTCAAGAATATATACCCCCTTCCTAGGATAGATAATCTACTAAATCAGTTGCAACAAGAAAAGTATTTCACTAAGTTGGACTTGAAGTCTGGATATCACCAGGTTCAAGTCAAAGAGGAAGATACATGGAAGGCTACCTTCAAAACCAAACAAGGTTTGTACGAGTAGTTAGTTATGCCATTTGGCCTATGTAATGCACCATCTATTTTTATGAGATTAATGAATGATATACTACACCCTTTTATAGATTCATTTGGTATTTTCCATCTGGATGACATACTAGTATATAGTGTTACTCGGGAGGAGGATATTTCACTTTTGACACAGGTGCTGGACACATTGAAGAAGCACCAGCTACTAGCAAATCTCAAGAAGTGTGAGTTTGCATAGAAATCATTGGTGTATCTGGAGTATATGATCTTTGGAGGAGAGTTGAAGATAAATCCTTCCAAGATGTAGGCCATCATGAAATGGCTAGTGCCTACTAATGTTTCTAAGGTCAAAAGTTTCATTGGGGAAACACAGTACCTGAAGAAATTCATAACCTCATTTTCAATGGTGGCAACACCTCTTTCATAGCCTGCTTTCTTTTGATATTGGAAGAGGCAAATATCTTGTTCAAGGATATCCATACGACTCGACACAATTTGTAGAATGTGATGGCTATCCACCTGGTTAACAACTTCACTCATCAGCTTAATGACTGGGTCGATTATGTGGTTGCCCGCTACGCTGGTGATTATTTCCATGGCTTTCTTGTTATGGTTGGAAAGCAATGCAAACAAAAAGAATGAGAGAATATGGAGGGAAGGGTGTTATATTTGTGGTAGGGAAGTTGAAGATAGAGAGTGAGGGAGGTGGAGTGGGCGTGGATGATATGGTAAATAGAAAGATCTAATATAGGCTTACGACGAATGTGGGAACCCAAAAGTAAAAGAAAAAATAAGTTCATGAGATTCTAAACGTAAACACTCAGGAAAACGAAAATAAGTTTGATATAGAGAAAAATAAATTTTATGTGAAGCTAAAGGTGAAAAAAGAAACTTGGGAGGACGAACAGGCCTGAAGAAAACCGAAATGTTAATGTGAATGTGAGAGTTAAATTAAAAATTCATGGGAGACAAGCATAAGGAATTTCTCACATCCTTTGTGATGATAAGGACACATATGTGGTAGTTTGTGTGTGATTTAGAGGGGAATATTAACATTTTCTTTAATGAAATCTTAGTAACATTTATTGTCATCGGGTGTAATGATGTTAGAGGGGAATATTAACATTCTCTTTCATGAAAGCTTAATAAAATGTATATTTTGTTGTTCCAGGAAATCCACATTTTATGTGATTCTAAACGTAAATAAATCAACTTGCACAATGAACAGAACTCAAGAAAACCAATAGAAATTTGATATAGGCTTTTGGTGAACGTCTGAAGTTCGAAAAAAATAAAGTTGGATTAATGGAGAAATCTAGTCTTTTCTATATTAATGTATTTGGTTGTTTGTTGTTGTACGTTATGATGGAGATCCTCTATTTAGGTCCAAGATCCTATTATTTAGGGAGTGGTTCAAACGACCCAGCTAATGTGTGATTTTATATGTACAAGACTTTGATTGAATGATGTCTAAAGTTTGAAAAAATAAAGTTGGATTAATGGATAAATCTAGTATTTTCTATATTAATGTATTTGGTTGTTTGTTGTTGTACATTAGGATTAAGATCCTCTATTTAGGTCCAAGATCCTATTATTTAGGGAGTGATTTAAACCACCCAGCTAATGTGTGATTTTATATGTAAAAGACTTTGATTGAATGAAGTGTGGGAAGTGTTTAGACATTCTCTAGGTGAAGGTTGACTCACTTGGAGAGCATCTTGATTTTATCTCATATTCTGTCTCTCCTTGATTTTAACATGGTATCAGAGCATGGGATCAGAGGCTTGTGTGTTGTCGGTTAAGTGAAGGCTGAGTCCTTGAAGGTGTTTTGTTCATAGTTTTTTGTGGATCTCCCTACAATATAGTTGTTGAGGATCTGCACTGCGTAGCAGTGTGGTGAACACTCTTTTTGAGCATAGATTTGCTACGATGCCCTTGAAATCAAATTGTGGAAATGAAATTGTACAACAATCCACACTCTAGTGGAAATGGAACTCCAAGGACCCGTAGACTTTGATTTCAAAATATTAAGAGATGCTACCAATAAACTTGACACTGCAAATAAGCTCGGAGAAGGAGGGTTTGGTGAAGTATGTTAGGGTACGCTGAGGAATGGGAAGGTGATAGCAGTAAAGAAACTATCTTTAGTGCAATCTTCCCGTGCCATATCCGAATTTGAGGGCGAAGTGAAGCTCATATCAAATGTTCACCATCGAAACCTGGTACGCTTATTAGGATGCTACAATCAAGGCCCAGAAAGACTGCTGGTTTACGAGTACATGCCAAACAGTAGTCACTTGTGGGAAAGCAATGCCAATTTGAGGCAATATAGTTGTTGTGGATCCATGTACGTAGAGGTACATGTTTATTACTTTGTGGAGGAGCTTGCGTGCCCGAGGTGTCGAGTGGTGAGTCTATGTGCTTGAATTCCGACGGGTTCGCGTAATTTTTGAGGAGTCTGGAGCCTGGGTGCCTGATCGAATTCCTCCTTTAGTGAGTAGGCCGCCATCTATATTGGATCAGAAGCCTTGGATCGTGATCCAACGACAGTGAGTGCTGCGGTGGTGTCTGTGATGGCCTATTGGCGGAAGTGTGGTGGTGCCTTTGTTGCTGTGGATGCGAAGCGGGATCATTGGTGGATCTGCCCACAACTGCGTAGAAAGTCCTTGCACATAGATTTGGCAGAGAGGTTCACCAAAAGAGAAATTCTAGTTAATTGGATCGTGGAAGCATGGATCTGCATTGTGTATGCGTAGTGGATGTGTGAGTTGATCCAAGTCTGCTTGATCTGTGTTGAAGATCGAGACGTGATTTTCCCCTATCTTGGTTTCTATTTGGACACCCTTGTCTTCAACAACGTTGACCAACGGTGATCTGCATTTTGAGTGGAGCGACCTACATTTGGAGTGGAGAGGCATCTGTTTTGTATCGCCAATGAAATCAAAGAACAATGAAGAATGATAGAGTGTACCAGTGCAGTGGTGAAGAACGATGAAGTTTTGTTTTTCATTTGACCAACACTCCATCTAGTAGAGAGTGCAACATTGCCTGGTCTAGTCGATGGGTGCGGTGCATTTGGTCATAACTACCGGTCACACCAGTCAAAGGACGTGATTTGGGGTAACTCCAAGGTTGAACTCTTAAGTGACCAACCACGTTTGAGTTGTTTTATTTTGTGTTATTGCCTACCAGCATTGTGTCCAAATAGAGTGGGTATGTGTGCTAGTGTGAAAGAGGCGAGGAGTTATACTGCACAAAGTGCAGAAAGTCAATCGTTGGAGCTGTAAGGTGATTTTATTTTTGTTGGCAAAGAATTGTTTCCATATTAGGTGTGCGTGGGGTCTAGGAAAGAAATTTGGAGTGAAATAGGTGGTGTTGTCAATATGTCTGTATTTTTATACGTCTTTCACATTGATATTTTTGATGATGTCCTTTTCATGTGGCCATTTGGAGGCATTTTTGGCTTGGGTAGTATTTTTGAGTTTGAATAATTTTTCAACAAACAATGTGGTTTTATTGATGATGAGAAGTATCATGAGCCTCAATATGTTCAACAAGACCTTGCAATAGAAGAGCTATTAGTTGTTCATGAGGAAGGGCGTAAACACTTGAGTCATGAACATATTTTTGAAGATCCAGATGATAACAAGGGAAACACAGTACTAAGAGCACAACAAAGACAGAGAGGAAACAAGACTGTCTTCAATGGAACTAAAAATTCTTATCAAAGCCAATCATCATCTCAAGCGTTTCCATCTCAAAGCTCCAAAGTAATCTACATGAGACAAAATAAATCATATTATACATCCTTAATAATAAGGAGAATGGACTTTAATGAGGTGACCCACAAGGAGCATATGGAATCACATAAAACCTTATGTGGGTGGAAATACTCTCATGCTCAGATGATTGATACTAGAAGTAATGCTTCAAGTAAGCTTGCACTTCGTGGAATTTTATCTATTACAAATGATCAAGACAAACCACATCAACTGGCCTATGTTAAGCCAAGGGAGGAAAAACATGAATTTGGGTGAATTTCTCCATTAAGGGGGAGAGTTAGATTAATGGAGAAATCTAGTATTTTATATATTAATGTATTTGGTTGTTTTTTGTTGTAAGTTAGGACCGAGATCCTCTATTTAGGTCCAAGATCCTATTATTTAGGGAGTGGTTCAAACCACCCAGCGAATGTGTGATTTTATATGTACAAGACTTTGATTGAATGAAGTGTGTGAAGTTCTTAGGAATTCTCTAGGTGAAGGTTGTCTCACCTGGAGAGCCTCTTGATTTTATCTCATATTATGTCTCTCCTTGATTTTAAAAAATAAAGTATATGCAAATCTATATGTGAAAAAAAACAACTTGGGAGAATGCACAAAACCAAAAAGTTTATGCGAATGTGAGAGTTAAATTAAATGTTCGTGGGAAAATAAGCTTGACGAAAATAAGGATATAGATGTGTTGCGGTGGTTTTCTTGTAATTAAGAGAGGACTGTTAACATTCTCTTTAATGAAAGATTAGTAGAATATAGATTCTACTGGTCTAGGCAACCCACATTTCTTTTCGTGGCAGTGGCATGTAATGATGTTTTCCATCGTGCGAGGAGTGAAAGGTATCACATTTTCTTTAATCTTTTATTTGTGGCCAAGGGGCCTAGAAGCCAACATTTCCAACACTATAACATATTTAATGCCCCTAAGAGTACCATTACATTTTGGCCACCTGGATATGGGACACATCAGGCCTCTGGTAATATCAATCTCACACATTTCATCGGGATGTTTGATGTCCATTTTTCGTTTTCGTCATGGTATACAATGATGATACACATATGCTACCATGAATGATGATGCTAATTCATGCCATAGCATGCCATTTTTTCAAATTAAGCACAAGACAATGAAATTTTGAAATATAACGCCCTCCTCAATCAATCTTCGCCTCTTAATTCATATTCCAAGGCTTCCAGAGACATCCAGGTCGTCACTCTATGCTCTAAGGTCCGAACGAAAGATAAGATTCCTACCATCATTATAAATCTGATACGCGTGAAACTCCTCTCAGACAACAATAAAATCTATGCACTCACAAAGCTTTGTATTAGTGTTTGGCATTGGTCAAGTTTCTAATATATCTTTTGGGGATTTATGTCTTTGTTCTTTAATACCTATATGGTTCCCTATTATGTTCTACTTCATTGCAATTATGATTCTAATTCCAATGGAGGACATCAACGTAGAGAGTGGCGAGGTGGAGGCCTTTGTTTTAAAGGTTGAAATTAATCAACTGCTTAGCCTCATCATCACCATTTTCTACAACAACAGGGAGATTTTCCTGAAGAGACTGAAGAGGAAGGGTTACGAAGTCCTGTTCAAGGTGGATGACATCAATGAGTACATCGTAGGGTAGCTCAAAGAATATGTGGGAAGAACCTTGTTTCTACTTTAAAAGAAGGGTGGAAGTTAGAGGAGACAGAGGAGGAGAAGAAAAAGAAGGAAGAAAAGAACGCTGCATTTGAGAGCCCGTGCAAAGTGATGAAGGACATATTGGGTGACAAGGTGGAGAAGGTAGTGGTCTTAGATCATATTATGGACTCTCCATGTTGTCTCATGATGACCGAGTATGTGTGGACAAAACACATGGAGAGAATAATGATGGCCTAGGCCCTCCATAACAACTCCATGTTGTCCTGCATGTCTAGCAAGAAAACAATGGAGATCAACCCATAGAACTCCATCATGGAATATTTGAGAAAGAGAGCCAAGGATGACAAGCACGAAAAACCAGTTAAGGATCTGATGATGCTCTTGTATTAAACTACTCTGCTTACCTCGGGTTTCAACCCTGGAGGAGCCAAACACATTCGCTGTCAGAATTCACAGGATGCTCATGCTTTGCATAAGAATCGAGGACGGCGCTTCCACCAAGATGGATGCAGACATGTCATGGTTGGAAGAGGATGCCTCTCTTCACGAGGAGAGAAAGATGAAGGAGGTCAGCTGAGACTCCCTCAACTCTTACAAGAAATAAATCAAGTATTTACATTTATGTTTTTTTATGAAAATTTACAATGGGTTATTTACAGGCTTTGTCTTTTCAACATCCAGGACAGATAACTGGAAACAAGAGTGTGAAACAAACATGAGCATATTTTCCTTATCATTCTCAACAACGGGCTACCATACATGCCAGATAGAGAACTCGTTCAAAAATGAAAATGCAAGAGAAAAGAGAGCAAATAGGAAACCTGTTAGCCCCTCCTGCTGTGACCCTACCATATATGATATGATGGAACCATAACAATTGAATGGAAACTTATCTGCCCTTTGAAAATTGATAATAGTCAAGGGAAGGACCCAGACAGAGAAAGTTCCCACATAGCTGAGGCCACAAATGTCTTCAGGAGCCTTTGACACATAGCAACATAAAAAAGGTTGAAAATCCACCAAAAGAACCCTGAGTCGACCACATATGAGGCCCTACATGCATGGAAGATCAAGCTCCCCGAGTCATAGAGTGTCGTGAGCACCAAGAGCGGGCAAGAGCCTAGTGGCAGTGCACTTTGCATCACGACTAAATGAAAAAACCCTAGCTCTCTCCATCTTCCACAGACAACGAAAAAATCCATTATAAACATTTAAAATAATTGTCATTTTTATTATAAAATTTGTTTAGTTGGAAAATGTACTCAATACCATGTTAGTTTTATATTAATAACATTAAAAAAAAACCCATATATTTTGTAAAATTTATAGAATTTTATTTATAATGCATAAAAAATTCTAAAATACACATTTACCTTTTAATAAAAAAATATAAGGATTTTTATTTCTATTTTTTTTTTTTATCTATAAAATATTTAATATATTATATTTAGATAAAATCTATCATACTATTATTTATATACTATATTTTCACATATCTTTAAATTTATCTCATTTAAAATTTATTATATAAAAATATTGAATATTTAATTTATAATTTTAATACAATTTTTATTTATATATTTTTAAATGTAAAAAATTGTTTTACATACTCTTTTCATACTTTGTCTTAAGTTTTTCATAGAGAAAAACTAACTTTGTGTGGGGTGGTGGTGATGAACCTCCACTACGGCTTATGGCACACTAAGAAGGTAAGAAATTAATTAGAATTATTTAACATTTTAGTTGTATCTTCAAAAAGAAGTGAGATAAGTGTTTCCAAATCAACGTAGCTTCACTCACTTAAAATGTTAAGTTGGTACTACGAAAAATATTTTGAAAATTAGATCAAATGTGAGTATAAGATGAGAAATTTGAGAGAAAGTTATTTTCATCTTCAACCTTCTTTGAATAACACACGTGACAAACTCTTTCATCCCATAGCATTTTGGGAATTGACTAACGCTGCGTTTAGCTATGACACTTATCAAAATTTGTTCTTATCTTGAAAATCTTCATTTTTTTATTAGTACTAGTCAATGCATAAAGGTATTTTTGGTTTATGAGATTCGGGTCGATTACCTACTTATCATATCTATGTTTCATTTTTTCCTCTAGTGCTTTATTTCCCTACAATATTTCCTTAAATTTGGAAGTAATAATATTTTTAATATTATCCCAATTCTGCAAGATGATGTCGTCCTTTCTTCCTTAATAATCAAGCCAAGATAGGACATCAATATGCCATCCTCGCTTGAGCTGATGGTGGGAGTTTTGGATAAAGTTAAAAGCAAGTTTAGGAAACCTCTTGGCATCCATATTGTATAACATATTCTTACACATAAGATGCTTAGTCATAGTCATGCTTTATGTGGGGAAAAAATTATTATTCAAAAGTTTATGTTCTAAGAGCCTTTGTTTCATTTTAAAAGATAAAAAAAGCTCAGGCCATCGACCCTCACAAAACTTAGGCCATGTATTATGTCAATGATCATTAAACAAACCCTAGTCACTATATAGTGAAATTAATTACATTACGAGTATGTTAACCTTTGACACATAACACAAAGGAAATATGAATGTTTAGATGGTCAAGTGTTATGACTTTTATAAATCGAGGGTTTTTGCAAACTATACCACACACACGGTATTATTAAGCACATCCAACTCAGTCACATATAAAATATGGTGATAAATTTTATTTAACCAATAGCCACAAAATTTCCATGATTGAATTTTTGATATGGTTCTAAAGCATAATCTATTTTATTTAAAGGTGATTAATTAACATCAAATCAACTGGTGTGAAATGACATATGAAATGTAGAATTTTGTCGCAGTGATTTAAAGCCTCTTAATGAGATATTTGATCAAATTTTAGTTTGTTTTGAATATGTGTATTAAACCATCTCTCCATATGGTACTGACACAATCTCGAGACATTAACATACACTACAGTTTGTTTGATGCTTAGCACACAGAAATATTGAGACGAAAATTAGTCTCCCTAACTTGTCACCATTTTGTATTTGATGGTATAATGGTTTAATTATTGGTAGCTAAGTTAGTAAAGACACACGACATGCCTTTGAAATTTGGGTCGGGCTTGGGGCAGTTTCTCGAACCTAGGGAGCAACTGGTTTCAGCTTCATTTTGATAACAAGAATAGACTTGAAAGACTCAAAGCACCTATGAAAACTCCTAGTTCGACACACCAACTATTTCCAACCAAATTTTATCAACATACAAGCATTGGGAGTAGGGTATTTTCCAAGTACTTCACACTTGTACATAGCAGGTTAAGTGCATCTAATGTTAATTTATTTTTCTTACAACAGGTTAAGTCTATTCTCAATTATTCCCCTAGTTATAGTTTCCTTATGTTTTTTTATTCAAGCTTTTCATGTATAAGAAAAAATGCATTTCTGAGAAGTTTGGCTAGTTCAGAGAACCACTACTCTCATGAAGTAGAATTTCCTATTATGCTCATTTATATGGGTTAAAATTTTAACAGTGATGAGCCAAAAGTCTCCAGTGTTGTTATTCAAAGATTCAACGTGATATTGGTAAGAGGATTTCTCCTTTCCTACCCATGAGCACTACATTTTATTAGGTAATTTTTCTTCTTCCCTTGACTGAATGGTGACGCTAGGTTTTCTTTGTATACATATGCTCCCAGCTCTTTTTACCAACATAATGGTTTTCAATATTATTTTGGGTTCATGGTATTATCCTGTGTCACAATTTACGCCCTGCCACACTTAATAGGGAAGATTGGCTAACACTTATGAAAGACCAGAGAATGGTCTTATTGGATCCCAAATATAGGGCACACAATTAGACGATTAAACCAATATATTCCCAAGGTGATTCCCAGAATCGCATATACATAAGATATGCGTACATACAGAAAATATGTGCATATATGGAAGATACACATATACAGAAGTTGTGCATACAGGAAATATATGCACATATACACATATGTGCACAATTTTTATATATGTGTATATATGTGTATATGTTCATATCTTCCGTGTATGTGCATATCTTCCATATATGCGCATATCTTCCATATATGCACATATCTTCTGTATATGTGATTTTGGAAATCACCTTGGGAATGTATTGGTTGAATCATCTAATTGTGTGTCCTATATCTGGGATCCTCGCAGCTTCAAAAGGTTATTGACCGGTACCTGGCAATGCACTGCTATGGAATTCTATAACATCACCAACATCTTTAACGGTGGTGGAGTTCCCTAATGTAAATATATTGTATGGGGTTCTCTGTGGAATGGGTTGGTGAATCACATCATATTTATGGTCTCGACTTTTATTTATGTAATTCTCTCATAGCAAGTACTATTGATCAATTACCTTATTTGGGATCTTCTCTTACACGACCCTTTCCGAGGGTTTTCCCCAAGTCTAATACCCTCTGGGTGCCCCTTGAATTATAGTTTGGGGATTCACTACAATCGTTTAAAGGATTCCCATTGTGTTTTTGGGAAGTCGGACTTTGAGAACACAATAGTCCACATGGAGATTACCCATGTGAGCTCCCTTTCAGCGAGTAAGTTCACGGTCTATCCCTCAAGGGTTTCTAGGGCACAAAATGTGCCCTTTATCATAACGAGAAGAAGCAACGATTACTTTTCCCTGGGTATCTTCCTCAACCAGGATCTTTCTCTTGTTCTAGATGCTCTATTCCAGAAAAGAAACCCTTTCCACATTTTGTCTAAGTATCTCTTTTCTCCCAACGACCAACTATGGAAACACGTCTGCCATTATCTAGACAATACCCTTGCCCCTTCCACTAGAAGGACCAGGATTAAGATACTAGAGTTAATTGAGGAAAACTACACCAATGCCTTTGACCCCAACATTTTTCTCTATCCTCCCTTTGTTACAAATATGAACTTAATTTAGCCCTAAAACAAGCCTCCACACCTACCAGTCTTCACCAAATTAGGGTTGTGGCCCACCTAGAAATATGCTTACCCTCTCGGCCTACTATTCAACAAGATAAGTCTTGTGGCCTGCTTGAGAAAGGCTCCTGTAAGTGTGACCCACCTAGGAGAGAGATTTCTCACCATGAAAAGCACACCCACACATTTTAGCTCTTCCTTATGCATGAGATCAACCTTAGAGATAACTCATACCTGCAATAGAAGATAAATAAGCCCAAAAAAATCCACAAATAAGCCCAAAATTTCCCCTAAGAGGCTTAACCTTATGCCTAAGGGACTTGGCCCATAAAATAGCCTTACCATGGCATCAACCTAGCCCTTCCTCCTTTGCTGGCGATACCTTACTTCTATGACTATTTCAGAGAGATGAAAATGTATGTGAGATGATCAAATGATGTTGGAGGACACTTGATTTTATTTTTATAGGAGATGGAGAGGGGTTTCACTTGTAAAATTAATCCCAAGCCGAACTTGATAAATTACACATGTGTGGGCTTAATTTCAAAAATATATTTTTCCTTATCCAAATATAGTGATCTTTAGGTCAATTTTGGCCCTCTTGGAAAGAGGAATTCATTTCCACAATTATCTTCTTCAAAAGAGTTTCCCAAAGTGGAATTTGGCCCTAGTTGCAAATTTTAACACTCCCTCTCAACTAGGGAGAATTCCACCTGCCAATCCATCCTTTCATCATGAACCATTTTTGCATCTCGCCTCAACTCCTCTGAACACTAATATAGATAATGAAGAAGAGTCGATCAAGAGTGAGTCACAAGAGCTTGCCACTCTCCACTCGAAAAATTCAATCAAAATATAGGGGTAGAACCCTAATTAGGCTTGATCCCAAGTGATCAAGTTGGTTGAACATCATGCATCCTAGACATAAGAAGTACAACAGTACACGATGCATCCATCTGTATCACTATGGTCCCTATCCTCTTTTCCCAACTCATTGTTTGGATGAGAGGTACTTCCCATGAGTCCTAGACTACGTGGGTAGGATGTATGCTCGGGCATCCACAGGAGAAGGTGAACCACTCATCTTGCCCATATGCCATAGGAGAATTTGAACCAATCACCCTATGCATATCTCATCAACCATAGGGGATGGTGAACCACTCACCCTACACACATGTCAAGCACCATAGGGGAAGGTGAACTACTCACCCTATGCATGTGTATTTTCCCCAAAACACAACCATCACAGGGAAAGGATAATCCACATCCTATGTGCATGTGAACCATCGATAGTAGGGAAAGGATGAACCATGTCCTACATGCATGCCAACCAAAAATCGTAGGAAGGATCCTACATGTGGGGAAAGGATGAACCACATCCCACCGACATGTCAACCATTGATCATAGGGAATGATCATCCTACATGTGGGGAAATGATGAACCAAGTCCCTTCGATTTGTCCATATGTGACAATAGATAGACACCTATATGCATCTCTCACTAGGGAAAACATGTATAGGGAAAGGACGAGCCACATCCTGTACATAGTGAACCCATAAGGAAAGGAGAGTATCAACATCCTATGGTTGCATATAGTTCCAAAAAGTACCCTAGACCTAGAGGAGCTCTTGGAGCTCAATGTTTAACTAGTATCCTCATAGTAGAATCTTTCCGCGATTCCCAGTCACTCTCTGAAGGAAGATAAACTTACCAAGAGGCTTTGTGAGGATGAAGGTAACCTACACATCCATCTTGAAATGATGGATCCTGATTGCTCCCAGATGTACCACATCCCAAATAAAGTGGCACTTGATGAAAAATTCTTAGAGTGGTCATGGAACATAGGATTCTTAAAAAGGAACAAATCCCACTCTGCAATATACAATGAAGGCGTGCTCACATTAGCAAAATTTTAAGGTCTAAAATGGGCCTCCTAAGGAAATTATAAAATAATAGTGAAAATAAGAAAATAAGATTAGATCACATCATCAAAGTTTAGAGAGAAAAAAGAAAAAAAACTATTTTATCAACTCGTATGTTCAACTTGTCTCCCTATGGGTTTACTCAAATTTTGAGCGGAAACACTCGTTGGATGTAAAATTTGATTCCTCATCCGAGTACCCATGTTGCATACTTTCGATGGACCCTACAACATAAAAAATGATAAATACATGAAAAACGTGATTGCAATCACGCTTATTTTATGTATTTCTCTTTTTTTGTATAGCAGGGCCCATCGAAAGTATGCAACATGGCTAGTCTTTGGATGAGGAATTAAATTTTGCATGCAACGAGTACTCCCGCTCAAAATTTTAGTAAAACCTTATAGAGATAAGTTGAAAATATGAGTTGAAAAAGTAGTTTTATTATTTTATTATTTTTAATCTTTTTACTTTTTTACTCCAAAAATGGTGAATCATCCCCCATGGTTGACATCATCATGTTTAATCCTATTGGTTCTTATAAAGTCTATTTTTGTTGTACATTTGTCTTAGGAGGCCCATTTTAGACCTCAAAATTCCCCTAATGAATGGCTAAGTGAAGAACTTCCTTAAATGGCTTCATAGTAAGCGATGTTTACTTCTTTATACATTCAACCTCAATGGAGCTCCCAGATTTCAATCTTTGATTCATCCATGAAATAAAGGTGGATTATAACACCTATATGTGCTCTTTCCATTCACTATTTTTCTAATCCAACAATTTCTAGTAGAGTACCTTAGACCACCCACAAGTTGTCTATATCTAGATCAACAACTTCTCCATTTTATTAGACCATTAAGCTAAAGAAGAAATCAATTCCCTCTTACATTGATAAGTGAGAAGAACATCGTATGTGGACAAACACCATTAATAATTGAAATATAGCACCCTCTGAATATCGGGAAAGAAACCTTGCCATTGAGCTATCTACAACCTGCTACTAATCCTTTGGTCCAAGAGGCAAAGTCATTCAATCCTTGTCATGCATATTTTCAGATACCAAAGATATATCATATCATCATTAGAGTCATTAGATCATAATCAACTATTTTGACTTACCTAATGACCTTTGACATGGACATCCTTCTTGTAATATTCATTAGACATGCAAAGGAGCTGACAAATAGATTTTCTTAGACTTCTGAATTACTTCAACTCCCTTTGAATCCTCTTGAGGAAATTTTGATGAATGGTCTTATTGGATCCCAGATATAGGACACACAATTAGACGATTAAGACAATAGATTCCCATGGTGATTCCCATAATCACATATTCAGATAAACTCTATCATACTTTTATTTTATATACCATAATTTCACATATCTTTAAATTTATTAAAATAAATTATCTCATTTAAAATTTATTATATAAAATATAAAATATTTGATTATAATTTTAATAGAATTTTTATTTATATTTTTAAAATGTAAAATATTGTTTTACATACTCTTTTCGTACTCTCTCTTAAGCTTTTCATAAAGATAAACTAACTTTGTGTGGGGTGGTGGCAGTGAACCTCCACTACAACCTATATGGCTTATCGGACCCTAAGAAGGTAAGAAATTAATTAGAATTCTTTAACATTTTATTTGTATCTTAAAAAAGAAGTGAGATAAGTGTTCCCAGATCATCATAGGTTCACTCACTTAAAATGTCAAGTTGGTACTGTGAAAAATATTTTGAAAATTAGATCAAATGTGAGTATAAGATGGGAAATTTGAGAGAAAGTTATTTTCATCTTCAACCCTCTTTGGATAACACAAGTGACAAACTCTTTCATCCCATGGCATTTTGGGAATTTACCAATGTCGAGTTTAGCTATGACACTCAACAAAATTAGTTCTTATCTAGAAAATATTCAATTTTTTATTAACACTAGTCAATGCGGAAAGGTAATTTTGGTTTATGAGATTGGGGTTGATTACCTCCTTATCGTATTTATGTTTTATTTTTTCCTCTAGCTCTTTATTTCCCTACAATATCTCCTTAAATTTAGAAGTAATAATATTTCTAATATTATCCCAATTTTGCAAGATGATGTTATCCTTTATTCCTTAATAATCAAGCCAAGATAGGGCATTGATATGCCATCCTCGCTTGAGATGATTGTGGGAGTTTTTACTAGAGTTAGAATAAAGTTTAGGAAACCTCTTGGAATTCATATTGTATAACATATTCTTATACATAATATGCCTAGTCATAGCCATCCTTTATGTGGGGAACCAATTTCTTTAGTTAGGAGGATAAGGTAGGGAGTATTTCCTTTAATATTTAAGTTGTAGGTTATAAAATTATTTTGGATATATTCAATATTCCTCTACAACTCTCTAGATATACGATAAAACCAAACCTCATATCCATATAAAACAGTAAGAGTGACACAAATCTTAGATAGGAGATTCTTTTTATCGAAAATCTAAAGATATGGTGACTTACATTTGTTTTCAATCCAACAGTAATATTTAAAACCTCCATTTATCTTTTTTTTTTAATGCTATAATTCCAATTTAGCTTATTATGGATGTTTATTTCTAGATATTTGTAAGAAGAAACTTCCTCCAAGGAAGTTGTTGTCAGAAACAAAAGTATCATAGATAATATTTTAGGATTTAGTTATTATGGCTTTAGTTTTGTTGATATTAACTGTCATACCCATATTGGAGCATAAATATTTGAGGATTATGAGTTTCTCACAAATATTGTAATGCAACCTTTCCAAAAGAAAAATATCGTCATCATAAGGGAGAAGAGTTATGACCATAATAGTGAGTGTGGGGCAACACAACTTGAATCTTCCAAACACTCTTCTAGGTTATCAATGTATATGCCAATAGTGGTAGTTGATAAGGGACACCCTTCCTTGGCTTCGATATTGCATTGGATTTCTTAGACAAACCCTCAATGGTCATAAGCTTGGAAATAACATTCTTGTATATACTTTTCACAAAAACCCAAAACTCGAGAGGAACCATTATCTCTTCTAGCTTCTTCCATAGCTTTTCTAGGAACAATGTCAAAATCTTTTCAAAATTTAAAAAAACTATAGAAGAGATCAATTTTATTATTGTGACATTCCTCTATAGTTATCCAAAGAGTAACAAGATGGTCCATGGTTGAATTATATCTCCTAACCCAACTTTTCCTTTATCTCTTCTACCATAGCTTTCAAGAGAAAGGTTAACCTTCTTTTCCAAAACACAGCCATACAAATTGGCTAAAATGTGGTTAATCATAATGATCCTATAATTTTGAGGGAATTATTTTATCCCCACGCTTGAATATAGGTATAATAAGGCTCCACGTCCAAAGATTTTATAAGCATTGCTTCACTCTGAAGTTAAAGAGATTATGTATGTGCATAATGAGGATAGGTTCTACCATTTTAAAGGTTTCAGCTTGGTATCCATTAATGTCGTTAGCTTTCATATTCATGAGCTACTTAATCCCAAATTCATGTCTTCCAATGAAAAGATAACATCCTCCATAGGGGCATTTGAAATTGTATCCATAGCATTAGGGGATTCATAGATGTTTTTAAGGTAAATATTCTATTTCTTCAAGGAAATTAAATGATTTAATTTAGTCTTATGAGTTAAAAGTTTCCTCTAAAACTTTCTAGTGTAAAACTTAGAGAGTTGTAGTAACTTCTTTTGATTTATACTTATATCATATATTTTCTTTCTTTTAATAAGATCTTTATACATATTTATCTTATCAACCTGTAAGGTTTCATTAGGAGCTTCCCTAATCACCTTTTTCAACAATTTTCCAATCATTATCATTCCAACGGTTGGTGTCTCTATTGCACCTTTTATATGACACCTCGATAGAGAAATTGCTAATGGAAATGGAAAGGGTTGTAGTAAAATTGTGATAGATGTTTTCAATTTTATTGTTATAAGTTAAGAGGTATAAATCCATATTTAACTCCTTTAAGAAAAGATCCATTTTACTCTTGTCAAAAAGTAGGTGGATTTGACTCTCACAATTCTCATGCATGTGCTTGTTTTGCATGGATAATTTTGACTTAAGGTTAAAAGTTTATGATTGCTATTAGGATCATGGTCATTTAAGAGGCCAAATTTTATAATTTTGTTGGAAACATGGATATAAAATATCACATAATCCATGAAACTACTTCCAAAAACCATGAATGAAAATAATTTAGTTGGTTTTTGGCCACTATATTACACCATTACAAATTATAATGTCTTGAGGCTATAGAATTTGACCAGTTTTATACCAAATAAATTTTTGATTAGGCCTTCAAAGTTTTTTCTAAATCTACTATCTAAGTCAAGAACCTCCTCTAACGAAAGGGGAATGGGGTTTGAATCATTACTTAAAAGAATAACTTGACAAGATGTGGTTCTAGCAATAAAGTCTCCTAATAAGAGTATATTGCCTTCATTTCTTAGACTATGAACATCCTCCTCTAAGGTATTATAAGGGAATTCTTTTATCTAGATTTATTTTCTTATAAAATGTAGAGTTATAGGTGCGAAATAAAAAATTGTGATATAAATCCTTTTCCCATTAATGTTTGTGATTTAGATCCAAATGTACCAATTGAGGAGGTATATATTATGAAGCCAAGTGTGAGAAGAAGCACTATTTTTTATGTAATAGCTTGCTAGTCCTCTAATTATTTTGTGAGAGGATTTCCTATTGCAAGTTGAACACAAAATGAATCCATCAATATGACGGACCTTAGAGTCATCATGCTCCCAAGTTTCAACTAAAAAATAATATTAATTTTGCTTGGGATCCAACTTAACATAGGGTCTTTACACCATGGAAAGCCACAATAGTTTCAAAAGATGATCTAGAGTGTTCCAAATTCCTATTTATTACTCTCTTTTTAGTCTCTATTTCTAATGATTATCCAATTGCATTCCTTTTTTACTTCGTTTACCTTTCAAACCTCCTTCCTTAATTCATCTTGAATTGTTGGGGTGAGGTCCCCATTTATAAAAAATCATGTCCCTTTTAGGTTTGGAGATCTATTGAGCATGCCAAATTTATGGTCCTTAGAACTTACCCAGACATGTATAAGTCTACTTTATGCTTGCGTATCTTTCCCAACATATTCACTTTTATGATATAATTTGTTTAAATTTATGATTTGTTTTGAAGTTTTTGTTTTACTATTTCTAACATGTCGTCATATTTTTGCTTTTTTATATCAGGGATTATAAGATTAAAGGACTTTTTATTATACTCGTGATCTAGTTCAATTAGCTTGTTCATTTCTTCTTTGATTGGTTTGTTGTCTAATTTGTTATTTGTACTAATTTGGGAAATATTTCTATTTGATTTTTCTTTTATCTCTTTAATCTTGTCTCTCAAAGTGTAGTTTTCTTCAACTGTTAATTTTTTATTCTTTTCAATTTCTTTTATCATATATTTCATTATTTATAGCTCAATTTTGAACCCTAATATTTTATTTTTAACATTTTAATTGTTTTTCAAGTATCAAAAGTAATTCTATTTTATGTTCTATATCTCTTTTTTGTCTATTGAATTCAAATGACTATAGATATTCTCTAGGGTGACTTCACTAGACCCCCCCTTGCTAGATTGAGGCTTTGAGATATGTGGTGAAGTAAAAGTAATCATATATTAAAAATAAAATTAAAGAAAGATGAAAATATATAAAGGAACATATGCACTCGGTTTATGATTGGCGACCATTAATGATGCGTATGTTTACTTGAGACCAATGAGATTGATCCCGTTGACACCCTTACCTACAAAATACACAAATAATTGTGAATACTTATTAGTTCTCTCTTGAAAATAATTTAAGAAAAGAATAAAACTTAAAATAAATGGTAGGTGGGGTCCCCTCCTGAAGGGTGTAATAAGGAAATTACTATGATTTATTTTTGTTTATACATGCAAAGGTTCTATAAAATGATCTTTGGTTGTAGTTTGTATCATGCCAATTCAATAAGTTTTGATAAGGTTGATGTTATGTTAATATGGTTCTTCATATTTCATAATCACCAAGTGAGGGAAGGGTTATATAATAAAGTGTTGTAGCGGATGCAACACACTCCAAATTCTTTTCTTATGCTTAATTTCGGAGCCTTCCTCTGTCTTGTACATTGTTGTCACAAACACTAAGACTTATTTCATGTATGTCTTTGGAGTGTTTTGGTCCCGTTTGTTACTTAGGAAACATGTCGTATTTTTTCATGTGGGTTATCGCATCAAGTGTAAAAGATCATTCTGGTGGTTTCAAGGGTCCATCTTTATTTTAATGAATTTTCCGAACCATATAAACACCTGTCGCACTCATTCACAAATTTTATAAGCATTGTCGCACAAGTGTCGTCACGGTCGTCGTAAAGTGTATCTGTGGTGTCACACTTGTCTTAATGGTTTATAAAGCGGTTACATACAAGAAAATGTATTGTTTATGGGTCATGGGTGATCTATGTTTTTGAGTCATCAAGTATTCTAAGTGTTAGATCACAATTGAATTTTTATCACTTCACACATTAATATCACGGGTCTAACACTTAATCATTTTCGTAGAGGCTTCCCAACCCAGTAATTTGACCTCACCTGACCTACCTCAACTATGCATCGCGTATTTCCAGTCCTCTAACTATGACCTTGACCTTTGATTGTGCGCAATGCACAATTAATACCTCCCAAGATTGTTGCACTGTGCAATTCCTGAGCCCAAGACCCAACCTTCACCTTCAGAATTGTGTAATCCTCTCAGACAACCTAGCCATAACTGCACATTGCGCAAGCACAAGCCCCAAGCTATCTTCCTAAGCCTCTGAAATGCACAATTCCATAGTGGACCATCCTCCCTTGCACAAGTTAAGTGCATATAATGTCAATTTATTTTTCTTAGAATAGTTTAATTCCATTCTCAATTATTCCTCTAGTTACAGTTTCCTTATGTTTTTTTATTCGAGCTTTGTATGTATAAGAAAACATGCCTTTCTGAGAATTTTGGCTAGTTCAGAGAACCACTACTCTCATGAAGTAGAATTTCCTATTATGCCAATTCATATGGTTTAACCTTTTGAAAGTGATGAGCCAAAAGTCTCAAGTGTTGTTAGTCAAAGATTCAACGCGATGTTGGGAAGAGGATTACTCCTCAGTCTACCCATGAGCACTACATTTCTAGGTAATGTTTTTTCTTCTCTTGACTAAATGGTCATGCCAATTTTTCTTTTTATACATATGCTCCTAGCTCTTTTCACCAACATAGTGGTTTGCAATATTATTTTGGGTTCATGGTATTATTCTGTGTCACACTACACTTCCTACCACACTTAATAGGGAAGATTGTCTAGAACCTATGAAATACCAGATAATGGTCTTATTGGATCCCCCATATAGGACACACAATTAGACGATTCAACTAATACATTCCCAAAGTGATTCCCAAAATCACATATATAGAAGATATGCGCATATGCGGAAGATACACCTATATGGAAGTTGTGCATATACAGAAGATATGCACATATACACATATATGCACAACTTGTGTATATGCGTATCTTCTGTATATGTTCATATCTTCTGTGTATGCACATATCTTCTGTATATGCGCATATATTTCGTATAGAAGTTGTGTGACTTCGGTATATGAAAATCTTTCATATATGCACAAGTTTTTTATGTACGCCTTGCATATGCAATATTATTTTGGGTTCATGGTATTATCTCGTGTCACCGTGCACTTCCTGCCACACTTAATAGGGAAGATTGGCTAGCACCTATGAAAGACCGGAGAATGGTCATATTGGATCCCAGATATAGGACACACAATTAGACAATTCAACCAATACATTCCCAAGGTGATTCCCAAAATTGCATATACAGAAGATATGTGCATATATGTAATATATGCACATATACGGAAGACACGCATATACGGAAGCCGTGCATATACATAAGATATGCGCATATAAACATATATGCACAACTTCTTTATATGTGTTTCTTCCATATATGTGCATATCTTCTGTGTATGCACATATCTTTCGTATATGCGCATATATTTTGTATATAAGTTGTGTGACTTCCGTATATGCAAATATTTCGTATATGCACATGTTTTTTATATATGTCTTGTATATACAAAAAATATGTATATACAATATTATTTTGGGTTCATGATATTATCATGTGTCACAGTGCACTTCCTGCCACACTTAATAGGGAAGATTGGCTAGCACCTATGAAAGACCAAAGAATGGTCTTATTGGTTCCCAGATATAAAACACACAATTCGATGATTAAACCAATACATTCCCAAGGTGATTCCCATAATCTCTTATACAGAAAATATGCACATATACGGAAGATATGCACATATACAAAAGATACACATATACGGAAGCTGTGCATATACGCATATATGCATATATGCACAAATTTTGTATATGCATATCTTCCGTATATGTGCATATCTTTCGTGTGTGCACATATCTTCTGTATATGTGCATATATTTCGTATAGAAGTTATGTGAATTCCGCATATGCAAATCTTTCATATATACACATGTTTTTGGTATATGCCTTGTATATACAAAAAACATGTGCATATATGAAATATTTGCATATAAGGAAGTCACACAACTTCTATATGAAATATATGCTCATATACGGAAGATATGCGCATACACGAAAGATATGCACATATACGGAAGATACACATATACAGAAGTTGTGAATACATGCATATATGCACAACTTTCGTATATGAACATATTTTCTGTATATGCACATATCTTCTATATATGAAATCCTGAGAATCACCTTGGGAATGTATTAGTTGAATCGTGTAATTGTGTGTCCTATATCTGGGATTCAATAAGACAATTATCTAGTCTTTCATAGGAGCAAGCCAATTTTCCCTATTAAGTGTGGTAGGACGTGCACTGTGACATAGGATAATACCATGAACCCAAAATAATATTGCAAACCATTATGTTGGTGAAAAGAGTTGGGAGCATATATATACAAAGAAAAACTGGCATCACCATTCAATCAAGGGAAGAGGAAACATTACCCAGAAATGTAGTGCTCATGGGTAGGAAAGGAGCAATCCTCTTACCAACATCGCGTTGAATCCTTAAATAACAACACTGGAAACTTTTGGATCATCATTGTCAAAAGGTTAAACCATATAAATGGGTGTAATAGGAAATTCTACTTCATGAGAGTAGTGGTTCTTTGAACTAGCCAAACTTCTTAGAAAGGCATGTTTTCTTATACATGCAAAGCTCGAATAGAAAAAAATAGGGAAACTATAACTAGGGGAATAATTGAGAATAGACTTAACCTATTGTAAGAAAAATAAATTAACATTAGATGCACTTAACTTTCTATGTACAAGTGTGAAGTGCTTGGAACATACCTTACTCCCAATGCTTGTATGGTGATAAAATTTAGTTGGAAAGAGTTGGTGTGTCGAACCAAGAGTTTTCACAGGTGCTCTGAGTCTTTCGAGTCTGTTCTTATTATAAAAATGAAGCTGAAACCAGTTACTCCCTAGGTTCAAGCAACTCCCCAAAGCCCGACCCAAATTTCAGAGGCATGTCGTGTGCCTTTACTAACTTAGCTACCAATAATTAAACCATTATACCACTGAATACACAATGGTGACAAGTTAGGGAGACTAATTTTCATCTCATTATTTCCATGTGTTTGGAATCAAACAAAATGTAGTGTATGTTAATGTCCTGAGATTGTGTGAGTACCATATGGAACGATGGTTTAATACACATATTCAAACCAAACTAAAAGTTTATCAAATATCTCATTGAGAGGCTTTAAATGATTGCGATAAAATTCTACATTTCATATGTCATTTCATGCTAGTTGATTTGATGGTAATTAATCACCTTTAAATAAAATAGATTATGCTTCAGAACCATATCAAAAATTCAATCATGGAAACTTTGTGCCTATTGGTTAAATTAGACTTATCACCATATTTTATATGTGACCGATTTGGATGTGCTTAATAATACTGCATGTGAGGTATAGTTTTCAAAAACCCCGATTTATAAAAGTCATAGCACTTGATCATCTGAACATTCATATTTCCTTTGTGCTATGTGTCAAAGGTTAACATACTCGTAATGTAATTAATTTAATTATGTAGTGACTAGGGTTTGTTTAATGACCATTGACATAATACATGGCCTAAGGTTTGTGTGGGTCGATGGCCCAAACCTTTTTTTTTTCTTTTGAAATGAAACAAAGACCCTTTCAACATAAACTTTTGAATAAGAAATTGTTTCCCCACATAAAGCATGGCTATGACTAGGCATCTTATGTATAAGAATATGTTATACAATATGGATGCCAAGAGGTTTCCTAAACTTGCTTTTAACTTTAGCCAAAACTCCCACCATCAGCTTAAGCGAGGATGGCATATTGATGCCCTATCTTGCCTTGATTATTAAGGAAGAAAGGACGACATCATCTTGCAGAATTGGGATAATATTAAAAGTATTATTACTTCCAAATTTAAAGATATATTGTAGGGAAATAAAGAGCTAGAGGAAAAAATAAACATAGATATGATAAATAGGTAATTGACCCCAATCTCATAAACCAAAATTACCTTTATACATTGACTAGTGTTAATAAAAAAATGAAGATTTTCAACATAGGAACAAATTTTGATGAGTGTTATAGCTAAACTCGAATCGATCAATTCCCAAAATGCCATGGGATGAAAGAGTTTGTCACTTGTGTTATCCAAAGAGGGTTGAAGATGAAACACACTTTCTCTCAAATTTCCCATTTTATACTCACATTTGATCTAATTTTCAAAATATTTTTCGAAGTACCAACTTGAAATTTTAAGTGAGTGAAGATATGGTGATTTGGGAACACTTATCTCACTTCTTTTTGAACATACAACTAAAATGTTAAAGAATTCTAATTAATTTCTTACCTTCTTAGGGTACGATAAGCCATATAGGTTGTAGTGGAGGTTCATCACCACCACCCCACACAAAGTTAGTTTATCTTTATGAAAAACTAAAGAGAGAGTACAAAAAGAGTATGTAAAACAATATTTTACATTTAATAAATATAAATAAAAATTCTATTAAAATTATAAATTAAATATATAATATTTTTATATAATAAATTTTAAATCAGATAAATTTAAAGATATGTGAAAATATAGTATATAAAATAAAAGTATGATAGAGTTGTTCTAAATATAATATATTAAATATTTTATATAAAAAAATAGAAATAAAAATCCTTATAATTTTTATAAAAAGCTAAATGTATGTTTTAGACCTTTTTTTAATGCATTATAAATAAAATTTTATAAATTTTACAAAATATATGTGTTTTTTTTTAATGTTATTAATATAAATTAATGTGGCATTAAGTACATTTTCAAACTAAATAAAGTTTATAATAAAAATGACAATTATTTTAAATGTTTATAATGAATTTTTTTGGTTCCTGTGGAATATGGAGAGAGCTAGGGTTTTGTCATTTAGTTGTGATGCAAACTGCACCGCCTCTCGCTCTTGGTCATCACGACCCTCTATGACTCGTGGAGATTGATCTTCCATGGGTGCAGGGTCTCTAGTCGATTCATGGTTCTTCTGGTGGATTTTCAACCGTTTTTATGTTACTATGTGTCAAAGGCTCCTGAAGACATTTGTGGTCTCGACTCTGTGGGAATTTTCTCTGTCTAAGTCCTTTCCTTGACTATTATCAATTTTCAAAGGGCAGATAAGTTTCCATTCAATTTTATGGTGTTACCTTATCATATGTGGTGGGGTCACAGCAGGAGGGGCTAACAAGTTTCATGTTTTCTCTCTTTTTTCTTGCATTTTCGTTTTCAAACGAGTTCTCTATCTAGCATGTATGGTAGCCCGCAGTGGAGAAGGATAAGGATAATATTCTCATGGTTGTTTCACACTCTCGTTTCCACTGATATGTAAAGAACCCATTGCAAATTTTCATAAAAAAACATAATTGTAAATACTTGATTTCTTTGTTGTAAGAGTTGGTGGAGTCTCAGTCGACCTCCTCCGTCTTGCTCCCCTCGTGAACATGCCGTCATCTTCCAGCGGTGGCATGTCTGCATCCGTCTCGGTGGAACCGTCATCCTCGATGCTTACACAAAGCATGAGCATCCTATGAATGCCGACAACAAATGTGTTTGGATCCTCTAGGGATGAAACCCAAGGTAAGCAGAGTAGAACCCAAGGTAAGCAGATCAATTTAATACAAGAGCATCATCAAATCCTTAATTGATTTTTCATTCTTGTCAACCTTGGCTCTCTTCCTCAGATCTTCCATGATGGCGTTCTATGGGTTGATCTCCATCGTTTTCTTGTTGGACAGGTAGGACGAGATGGAGCTTTTGTGGAGGGCTTCGGCCTTCTTTATTCTCTCCATGTGTCTCCTTCCACGCATACTCGCCCGTCACGTGACAACACGGAGAGTCCACAATACGATCCGAGACCACTACCTTCACCACCTTGTCACCCAAGATGTATTTCAACACTTTGCAAATGCTTTCAAATGCAACTTTCTTTTCTTCCTTCTTTTTCTTCTCCTCCTCTATCTCCTCTAGCTTCTACCCTTCTTTTAAAGTAGAAACAAGATTCTTCCCATCGTATTCCTTGAGCTACCCTATGGCATACTCATATGACATCCACCTTGAACATGACTTCATAACTGTTCCTCTTCAGTCTCTTCAGGAAAATCTCCCTTTCGTTGTAGAAAGTGGTGATGATGAGGTTGAGCAACTAATTAATTTTAACCTTGAAAACAAAGGTCTCCACCTCGCTACTCTCTACGTTGATGTCCGCCATTGGAATTGGAATCATATTTGAAATGAAGTCGAACAGAATAGAAAACCAGAAAGGTATTAAAGAACAAAGACATAAATCCTGCATAAGATATATCAGAAGCTCGACCAATGCCAAACGATAATACACAACTTTGTGAGTGCATAGATCTAACTGTTGTCTGAGAGGAATTGAACGTGTATCAGATTCATAACGATGGAAGGAATCTTAGATTTTGTTCAGACCTCAGAGCATAGAGGGACGACCTGGATATCTCTGGAAGCTTTGGAATATGATTTAAGAGCCGAAGATTAATCGAGGAGGGTTCTATATTTCAATTTTTTTTTTGTCCCGTGCTTAATTTGAAAACAAGGTGTGCTATGGCATGAATTAGCATCATCATACATGGTAGCATATGCATATCATCATTGTATACCATGACAAAAATGAGAAACAAACATCAGAGATCCCGGTGAGATGTGAGAGATTGACATTACCGGAGGCCTGATGGGTCCCATATCTAGGTGGCCAAAATGTAATGGTGCTCTTAGGGGCATTAAGTATTCTATATTGTTGGAAATATTGGTTGCAACATTGTATTATGTGAAAGTGAAACTTGAACAACAATTGCATTGCATGTGTGATTCTGACACGTTAGTGGTCATTACATTGTATTATGTGAAAGTGAAACTTGAATGGTTGAATACTAGTATTAAGTTGCAGAAGAATGAGATTTTAAAAATATAAAATTTTTAGATACATCAGAATTTCAACAATTAAGCCTTATCATTCAGTGAATGCATTTATGGTCATTGTGAAGGAATGGAAAGCAAGCTTCTATGAACTTTGTTATGCTAAAAAACATTTAAAAAATACTAGAAATATGCATACCCCTCCAAGACATGTTTTCCCTTAACAATTTTATATGGGATGTTTATTTTTATACAAAATGCAGGAAGCCATAATGCCAACTCAATTGGATCAACATCACCATAATGCCAACTCAATTGGATCAACATCATGTGCAACGACTACCAATTTAGATTTACTTTGCATGCACACAAATATTCCTTATCATGGCTGAGAAGAAGAAATAATTTTTTGGAGGAATACACAAGAATACCCAAAAAAGCAAGAGCTATGTTAAAATTCATATTGGAGAAATATGAAAAATTACAATTGAAATACCCACTCAATTAGGTAGGTTACATGATTAATTCCATATTTCATAACAATAGAAAGCAAGAGATATGTTAAAATTCATATTGGAGAAACATGAAAAATTACAATTGAAATATCCACTCAATTAAGTAGGTTACATGATTAATTCCATATTTCATAACAATAGGTTTCTTCATTTCAGCAATCTTCCCTTCTGCCTCAAGCCTAAGGTTTTTCAAAAGCCTTTCTTTCTCTACAGCTTTATATTCTGGCCTATATTTTTGAAGCATCTTGAAAAGGTTGGCAACTACATTAAAATAGAAAAAGTATAAGCCAAAGGAATCAACCAATACACAATATAAAAAAACTACCACAGACAGTAGAAAATAAAAGACACAACTACTTTAACTACTCTAACAATATACGTCGATCCTTTAAAGGTCATTTCATAATAAGAAGGAAAAAAATAGACTTCTTTCATAACTAAAATACCAAAAACACATAAAAGCAGAAAAAATCTACTTAAAGGTGGTCTTGGAAAAAATGTTGCCTCACACTGATCTATATTTGAGCACAACGATAAAAAGCATGCACAACAATTATTTTTCATATTTTTCCAGTCAAAATAAAATTATATGGTAATCATCAATAAAACCAAATTCATATGTTACCCAATTAAATCAACAAAATATAGAATTGACTGAGCTACTCTACATAATAAATATCAAATATATTTCCAGGTGTTTTAAGTTTTTGTTGTGTTATTACGAGTATGAAATTATCTTGAAAGCTTACCCACATAACACATCAAATATATTTCCAGGTGTTTTAAGTTTTTGTTATGTTATTAAGAGTATGAAAGTATCTTGAAAGCGTACCCCTGAGTCAAACTCTGTTCAGCCTTGCTGATGGGCCACATTAACATAGTCATAAGTCATGTTTTCTGAATATGAATCAAGTTCACAGATAGTCAAATTCACCAACATCGTGGATTCTTTGTTGTTGGACAAAAGGATCTCATATGATAGTTTGACTACTTTTTAATTTGAATTTGAACTATATTTATTTATATTCTATTATTAATAGTAGAATAAAATAAGGTGCTTTATTTCTAAGCAAGACTAATAGTTTCTTTATGTCTCATAAACTCATCATGAAATTTCAAAGAAAAAAAAATGAAAAAAAAACTTTTAAAACAATTTATAAAGTTAGGAAGATATCGTTGTTATTACAGATTTTGTGGAACATTGTAAGAGAGTGGGGCCAACGCCTGGAAACATTTGCAATTACATGTGTGATTCTGACACGTCAGTGGTCACTGCATTGTACTATGTGAAAGTGAAACTTGAACGGTTGAATACCACTATTAAGTTGCAGAAGATTGAGATTTAAAAAATATAAAATTTTAAAATTTTCAGATAGATTAGAATATCAACAGTTAAGTCTTATCATCCAGTGAATGAATTTCTGGTCATTGTGAAGGAATATATAAACATGAATTTCTGGTCATTGTGAAGGAATATATAAACCTCAAAATGAAAAACCTAACTTGTCTTTAATCCAATTGAACCTTGAAGGGATCAAGAAATTTTTGCAGAGGTGATTTTATGATTTTATAAGCTCACATTTTAGGGAAAAACCACTGGAGCACCATGCAGGCTGAAGAGAACAGAATGAGGGAATAATCTTGAAACAAGAGAGAAATATTCAGACAGGCAAGCCGTAATTGGAACCTAGAAAATAGAGAAAACCTAAATGAGAATCTGAATGTGGAATAAAAAACTACGGAAATTCCAAAGGAGATCATGTCCCAATTTAGCTAGTAGGGAAAGAAAAACCCAAAGTTGCACCTGACCAAACAAATCAAATGTCAATGTAAAGACTTGAGCCACACATATATAGTAAAATGAGGAAACAATTGGTCAAGGGCGTGCTCTTACCTTGAACAGATTTCTCGCCGAGTACGTTGGCACCGTGCAAATAAAACATGAGTTGTGTGCGTTAGTATGGCCCAACAATATAAAAGTTTTTCCAAAAAAATAATAAATTATAGAAGGGGCTTGGAAAAAGAAGGCCATATTTTCTGATTACTTGGGAGGACGAGGCATCGAGGTTCAGATCTCGAGCTATTGCTAGATAAGGCTAGCCCTATCATAGGTACCAAACCTGCAAAATTGGGGAAAATATAACAAGAAAACTGAACATGTTACCACAAAAGCTCGAAAACGTGAAGGGAGGTTAAATTTATTTTGGGGATGGTTCACAATACTAACCATTCTCGGTTAAATTTATTTTGGGATGGTTCACAATACGAACCATTCTCTGCGTTGGGGTTTTTCGTTTTCCAAGAAAAGTAAATCATGGTTTTTCTCTTATCATTCTTTGATACGCTTTCCAATCGATTATGCGATGCCATTCTAGAACGAGGTGAGACACACAAGTTAACCCTCAAATTTCACACATGGATGTCAAAAAATTTGAAAGGGACACTTTGATCAAGAGTTGGGGCAGGGTCCCAAGGATACTTTGATGACAAAATGCAAAAAATCCATATCTGCGTGTTCCCAAACAGTGAAGGAAGTTGTTGTTGTTGACTAGTCTTGAAGCTGGAAGTAAATGGTGGAAGAAGTTAAATAGATGCACGCAACAAAGCCATCAAATTGAGTTGGAAGAATTGCAAATAGAGTTGGGGCAGGGTGCCGAGGATACCTTAATGACAGTATGCAGAAAATCCATATCTGCATGTTCCTAAAACAATAAAGGAAGTTGTTGTTGTTTACTGGTCTTGAAGCTAGAAGTAAATGGTGAAGAAGTTAAAAAAAAGTCATTAATTCACAAACAAAATTACACTGAAGACTATAATAAACAATTCCCCATACATACCAAGTTGTTCCTCATGGCGTCTGGTAATGAACAGGCTTAGGGTTAGATGCACGCAGCAGAGCCACCGAACCGAGTTGGAAGAATTGAAAATGGGACTATGGTTATAATATAGATCAACAAAGTGAACGGTTGCACAAATCAAGATTTAGTTAACTGGACAGTTAGTAGCATCTAAGGGTGGAAAAACATTCAATCCTCTAACATTGGATTTAACTGTGCACAATAGTACAAAATAACAAATGGGGGAGTTCTTCCCAGAGGGAACACCTTATGACATAATTATTTTGACGACTAAAATACTATTGGATCATGGTTTTTTAAATGACAAAGTAGTCTCACATGTTACAATCACACTGACAAAATAAAATAAATAAATTGTTGAAAAAAATTATCGAAGAAAATAAAATAATTACAGCAAGAGACATAAATTAACCAACAACAATACACAAACATGCAAACATTGTAAAAACAATATTTATCCTAGAAAAACCACAACTCCAGGAAAAACCCCAACCCAATGAAATTTCATTAGCCTTGGCGAAAACCTGGACAACCTTGCTATTAACCAACAACAATACACAAACATGCAAACATTGTAAAAACAATATTTATCCTAGAAAAACCACAACTCCAGGAAAAACCCCAACCCAATGAAATTTCATTAGCCTTGGCGAAAACCTGGACAACCTTGCTATGTGAGCCTTCACCGCTCACCTCCTTGGCCTACATTACAATGAAGTCTTCCAAGCCTTTTATAAGCCCCGTTACATGCAATACCATGGGCAAAATTGTCACACTTCTTCAACTTTAACTCTATTCCCAAGTCACGTTAACCTAACATACCCCCCTTAAACTTGACTTGGGGTTCCTTGACTAAATCCAACCAACAATGCCAAGTGATTCAGCCCAGCCGTGCTCACTTTGGCTCTTATCCCTTCAAATTATATACCCGGAGTAGCAACATTCCCCTATCACCTAGGTAATTCTCCTATCACCTAGGTCTAACCCAAACTTTACCAACAATTATCCAGAGACACATATACCTTACTAGGTCTTACAACATTATGCTCATTTATATACAAAAATTAAACTCCATTATAAAATAATAATTTTATTTATTGTTTCATTAGTGTCCCTTATTACATCCTCTCCCCTCAACATGATTTAAGCGCCACATTGTCTTGCATGGAAAAATAACAAATTGTTACCCTTCGAAGCATTTTATTTGGGGTTAGATGCCACAGCCATTGCCATAAAATGACAGGTAGCTCAAAAATTCTATTGCATATGAGACCATTCCTACTATTCAAACTATGTCATTTCCAGACAACTTGCATTTCAAGAGTTTCTTTTCTGCAAGTGGAGGAGTAGGAATGGTGTTGGGCCTGCTATTCCACTCTCTGACAGAGTCAACGGGCTTCACAGTCTGCTTAATGGCCGACTCTCCACCACCAGTCATCGCCAACATCCAGTTGGGGATTGCTCCATTGAATAAAATCCAGGAAGAAATTCCCTTGTTCCAAAACTTTTTTTTATAGCCTCGTCAATCCCGAGAAATCCAAGCACTCATTCACGTAGATTCCAACTTGGTCTCCTCACACTTTTATAGCCTCATGCAAGTCTTCTCCAAAACTCTTTGCAATGCCATGTTTTGGGGTTCATCCAACCTTTCGATCCTCTCTAGATCTTGCAACTCCTGGAATTCCATAGACACATTGTGCAGCCAAGTGACTTCAATTACCCAGCATTCACTGTTATTATCTACATAACCTCTCCAATTTTCGTAAATTCCCCGCAAACTATTTGCATGCATTGTCACTTGAACCATTGAACCATTGATCGTTTTGTGCTAATTTGACCTTGTTGTATAAATCCCAAGGCTCTAGACCTACTAAGGTTTCCTTTCCATCCGTGATCCGTGTACACCCATAATGCTCAGACTTCGTATTTAAGCATGGATGGAATTTCGTGTACACCTTAAAGAGTCTCCATATTTGTCTTGTAAAATGTGATTGGATTGGTTTTCCACCTGCGTTTAACAGCTTCACATTACACCATGATCTCCTGGTGCTTTTCTTTGTTGTTGGGCTTGTCATAGTGCTTTTCTTTGTTGCTGGGCTTATCATAATGCACCACTGGTAACTTTGATTCATCGTGCACAATCTACATCTCTCATAGTGCCAACCCATCGTGGCAGTTTTCACTTTTACACGCATCAACCCGTCACCTAGGAGCCAACTTACTATGAATATTTCCACGCACAACTTGTCTTACGTTGCATCCACCAAGACATGCACCTCCATGGAGTGCTTCAACCACTCTCTCATATTTCATTCTCGAGCCAACGATGTCTGCTTCCTTTCTATTCTCATTACATCTCTGCATGTTTCAGGTCCATGCCATATCCACCATGCTATTTTCCTAATATACAATCAGATCTCTTCCTAATATACAATCAGATCTCTCCATTCACCAGGAAAATAAATAAACCTTGGCAACAAAACTGTCATTTTGAAGCCAAAACACATCAACCTTTTGGCTCTAATACCAGATGTTGAAAAATTTAATGGAGAAAATAAAATAATCACTATGAGAGACATAAATTAACCAACAACAATACACAAACATGCAAGCATTGTAAAAACAATAGTTATTATGGGAAAACCCCCACCTAATGAAATTTCATTAGCCTTGGAAAAAATCTTAGCCAAAGCCTTGACAAAAATCCTAGCCAACCCAGCCAAGTGCACCTTCATCGCTCACCTCCCTGGCCTACATTACCACCATGCTATCTACCAAGCATTGAGAGAGATCTAAAAGAGGATTGCATATCAAGAGATTTGATCCCTCTCGGTTCTTGATAGATCGAGAGTTAAGATGGATCTAGACTGGTTTAATTTCTCCCTTTAAATAAGCTGCATTACATATGAATACCATGGGTCAATAACATGAGCCATTTTTATTTTTATTATTATTTTATTTTTATAGGGTTATTTTTATTTCGTTATATTTTTTACTAAATTAAAATGTTTACATTACATTACATTAATCTTTTTATTTAATTTAATTTTTTTAGATTTTTATTTTATTTTTATTTTTATGTAATTTGGATTAGTCAATATGTTAAACATTACATTATGACATCGCTTACATACTCAGTTAGAGAGTGCCTCTCGGTGCAATGAAGTCTTCCAATCCTTTTATAGGCTCCATTACATGCAATACCATGGGCATAAAACCATGGATATAATATACCAGGTTCCCAAAACCTCAATTGTTAGACTTGGTCAACTTCAACTCTATTTGTGAGTCAAGTTTACCTAAGATAAATAATCTTATATTTATATTGAATTTAAATACCTCGAGTGGGGTGTTATTAAGTTTATTCAATGGGCCTAGGATTTGATGCACCCTCCCACTACCACCCCCTGTGCATGACACCAACTCCAAGTGCATTTATAGCACCTTTCCTCCCAAGGAGGGATGTCAAGGCCCCTTGGAAAGCTTATTGTATATGTGTTCATGCAAACAATGAGTGCTCCAATATGTTCAATGTCCTTGGCTAGTGGCTGAAGCTTTAATTCATCCTTTTTCATCTCCTCTAGCTTTTGTCCTCACTAGTTATGCGCCTGGACTCTGATTTAGTTGCTTGGGTGCGTTTCCTCCCATCTACTTCATTGAGTTTCCCCCATCCACTATCAGTTTTTTTTCAATGGAGAAGGTTTGGCCCTAAATATGTCGCCAATGCAACTTTCCTATCAAGTTATCATGGTCTCTCTCTTTCATGATCATCTTATGAAATGACCGTGCCATCTTTATGATGGTCCTTATGATGTCTTGTTGCCTTCAACAACCATGACTAGTCAGAGAGATCATTATAAACATGGTAGTAGTGGTCATGGCACTTCAGGGGGATCTCAATAATGCTTACAAGTAGAGTTTTCAACCCATAGCTTCCATGTTAGCATGCTCCCTAACATTCAGGAGGAAATTCGTCTCATGGAGGAAGAAATTCATCATGAAAGGTAGGTCATATTTGATTCAAACATCATGGTTGTCATTGCTTCTTTGATTCCACATATAAGTAATTCACGAGGACACGAATGCATATTGTTGATTTATATTGGAATGTAAAGTTGTTGCTAGGAAAAAATATGGTTGATAAGGGACTATCCAAAGTCAATTAACATTAGCATGGTGTAAGTAAATCATACATAAGATCAATAATAGATAAGATAATTTAGACGTTAGATAAGTTAATCACGATAACATACTCCATCAAGTATTTTATATAAGTTCATATGTCCAATTGAAACAAATCAATATTACATAGCGTTCATAAACAAAATATCATGAAAATACAAATAGGGTCTTATTATAGGTAGTTATCTAGGTCAAAATGTGAGGGGTAGCACAACGTATATCTATGCATCCTCCTAGGTAGCAAACCCTAGGCTATACTTGTCCCACTATACCTTAACCTGGTCCACCAAGTGATGCTTTATCTATCAAACCCTATAGTCTAATATGTGTAACAGTTTGACCATCATTTTTCCCACGTCTTAGACTTGCAATTCCCTCCAATCGTGTTTGTGAGATTCATTAGAAAAATAATGTTGTAGAAAATATACATGGAAAACATCATGAGGTTTGTGCAAGTAGGATGACAATACAAGATGATAAACAACTAGTCCATTTTTCCCTTTGATGCTAAAAGTTCCTATAAATCGAGGTTAGATATGAATAAAAAATGGGTCTCCCACTTCATAACTTTAATCAGTCCCATGTGCATTGACATATCTCGTATGTTTATCATGTGCTTCCTTTAAAATTTTCAAATATGTCTAACATGTTCTTCCATTTCTTGAACCAATTCCGACCTGACTATTACCATGTCCTCCAACTATTCCTAGATTTGTGATGTCCTGCATGGTCTCCCATATAGAGCTTGATAAGGAGGCATCTTGATTGAATTAATTAGAGAAATTTTGAGGTCTAAAACGAGCCTCTTATGGAATTTTATAAAATAATAGTGGAAATAATAAAATAATATTAGATTATATCATCAAATTTTAGAGGAAAAAGGGAAAAACTACTTTTTTTAACTCGTATTTTCAACTTCTCTTCCTACTATTTTACTCAAATTCCGGGCAGGAGCACTTGATGGATGTGGAATTTAATTCCTTATCCAAGGAGTACCCATGTTGCATACTTTTGATGGATCCGGCGACATGAAAAATGAGAAATACATGAAAAATTGTTATTTTAATCATGTTTTTTCATGTATTTCTAATTTTTCGTGTCACAGGGCCCATCGAAAGTATACAACCTCTATACTCCTTTGATGAGGAATTAAATTTCGCATCCAACAAGTGCAGCCACTCTAAATTTGAACAAAACCGTAGGGAGATAAGTTGAAAATACGAGTTGAGAAAGTAGTTTTTTTTTAATATATTTTTATTTTTTTACTTGTAAATGATGAATCACCCCCCATGGTTGACATCATCATCTTGAATCCTATTTGTTATTATAAATTTTATTTTGGTTGTACATTTTTGGTTTTGTGGCCCACTTTTTACCTCAACATTTCTCTAATGGTGGTAACTCTTATTGTAGGTGAACTTTACCAATGGTAGGTACCTTTCCCACTAAGTCTAGTTATACATAACATACATTCTAAGCATGTCTTCCATAACTTGATTTACTCTTTCAGTACCCCCATATTTTTTTGGATGAAATGCAGTGCTCAAGTTCAACTGAGTCCTCTAATGTTGATTGCAGAATTATCCAAAACCTATATGTAAAGCGAGAGTCTTTATCATAAATGATCTTAGTGGGTAACCCATGTAGCCTGATAAATTCACTTATAGATACTTGTGCCACATCAGTAACATCATAAGTGTCTCTCACTGGGATTAAATTAACAATTTTGGTCAACTTACCAACTATATGCAAGATGGTGTTGTGCCTTTGTGACATGAGTGGCCAACCCACAAATAAATCCATAGAAATTACCTTCGAATTAGGCATATGAACGTCATGTAGTTGTAGGAGTCTTGTTGGGTGTAAATGATCAACCTTTCCGCACTAACGTTCAAGACAATAGGAAACAAACTAGACTAGGTCACGCTTCATGCCTACCTAAAAGAAAATTTTATTCATGATTGCATGTATGAGAGCCCGAGGTTAAAATTTTATATAATAAAAGTTAATAAAGGAAAAATAAGAGCACGGTCAAGGGACATTTATTCCAAGCTGAATGTTAGGCAAAATATACTAGTGGGAATCACTTTTTGTGTTTATGGCTAAAGGGAAATTGGCAAAGGCCTTGAAAAGGGAAAAAAATGTTTTTGGCATTTATTTTATGAAAACAAAGGAAATTAGTAAAAAATGAAGGTAAAAGGTCACAAGTTGCATGTGAGGAGGAAAATAAAGGAAATAAAGAAAATAGAGGCATCAATAATAAAAATACCTTAGAGCATCAGTCGGTAGTTTTTTGTCAATTGAGTTTTGGAATTGGCTTAGAGAGGAGAAGAGAACCAAGAGGAGAAAGCAAGCCAAGGAAGGACAAGGAAAGAAAATGAAGGACAAGGAAAGAAAAGGAAAGTAATGATCAAGCAAGGAAAAGTTGGATCAAGCAGCTTTAGAAGGAATACTTGTAGGTAACAGGTTGCATGTATGATTTCCTGCCTAGTTTTGACATGCATGGTATGTGCATGTTGGTATTTGGTTCTTTTGTTGTCATTGGCACAAATTCTGCCATGTTTCAATTGTGGATTTTAGCCTTGCCTTTCCTTTTCAGATAGCCATGGTGTGAGGGGATTCTTTCTCGATTTAAGCTTTGGATTTCTTGAATATTTTGGATCTTAGTGAGGTGGTCTCAGGAAAGTCCCAAGGGTTGGGGGTGGAGATGGTCTTCTTTGGGAAGCCCTAAACAGGTGGGTGGAGATAGGAAAGTTCCTCAAGGGATGGTGAAGGAATTCTGAGGCATCCAAGCACGGTTTGGTTTTGTGATCTCGGCACCAGTTTAGGTGAGATCACGATATGGTGATGGTGGAGGTGGTTTAACCTCTGGATTCCCTTGGTTGTTTATGGAGTGGTTTATCCCATGAGATCCCACATTCATGCTTGAAATATGGCACATGGGTGATTGGTTGAAAGAAATATTTGGTTCAGCCCAATCTATGGTTGGGTGGTACATGGAAGCCCCATACCTGGTTGGCTTTTTCCTATGTCTAATAAGAGCTAAGTTTCTCTTTCTTTTGACGATTAAATGTAATTGTTATTATATAGATTTAATGGCTGTTGTCTCATTGTTATTTATTTGCTTATAAGATGATTATAAGAATGGTTATATGACAGATCATAGTCATGGCTCTCTTCATATTTTTACTTGTAATTGAATGAATAATGAATGAAAGACCTAATTGGTGTCATGACAAGTATTTTGAGAAGCCATTGGTACTTCTTGGTAAACCTTAGATAAGTTTTCAGATCATTATGTTCAGATTTGCATTCATGACCTATAGGTTGCATGTTTACCAAGTGTTTGACAGAATGTCAGTCTCACATGGGAGAGATTAGGTTAAGTCCTAGTTCAAGTTTCGTTTTATAAGATTTATTTCTATGTCATTCATCATTTCTGAATTTTTTCATTGAGTTTTGGGTAGAGGAATTAGTCCTAGCCCTGAAAAGGTGGATCAAAATTCGGGGTTGTTGTTATAGAAATGAATGGAAAAGTCCACAGTCGCTAGCATGTAGGCCTATGGGAGTGACTGGAGGGATATACTTGCTTGCATGTCTTGGAAAGGGAACAGCTGAGGCTCTCGTTTAGTGAAAAAGAGAGTTATCTCAGGGGTTGAACACCTAGAGGGGTTGGGTTTCTCCTAGAGGTCCTATAGCATTTGAGGGAAGTCAGTAAGGTCTTAAGTTGTTGACTCCATTTCCTTAAGGTCATATAGTAGGTTGAGACTTATCATAGTGACCCTCAGCTCATGTTTACCTCGGGTAAACTCGTGAAAGCGAGTAAATGTGGGAGGAGGCATTATAGGGTGGTATCAGAGTGGGTTGCACTCTCTTTGGGTAAAGTCTAATGTATCAAGGTTATGGTTGTCATGCATGAGATCATGCATATAGTTGGTATCATCATGTTGTTATGTTATTATATGGATATGCTTATGATTATACATGTACATGATAATTTGGACTGATCTTGCAAATGAGATAAGCTTCCCCTGAACATCAATGAGTTATGGATTTGATTTTGGTATCTATTTGGTTTATCTGAGATGATACACTTACAGGAATAAGGGAATCAAAGATCAGGAGAAAAATGGTAGAATGTAGTTCACGTGACTCTCCCTATAGATCAATTTGGTAGCAAGGAGAAGAGTATTCTCTCGGTATAACAAATACATTGAGGAGCTTGAGGGTAGAGATCGGAAGTTGCAAAGCATACAATTACAGCTTGGTTGAGGCTTAGAAAGACTTGAAAGGGCTCAGGAGAAGCAGGTAGAAGTCAATGTAGCCATTCTTCAGAGCTTGTCAAAGTTGCAGAAATAGGGATAGATGAGGATAAATCAAGAGCAGGAAGAGAAAACTAATGGATCCTATGGTACAAGATCTCAGTCTGGATACGAATGGGATAGAGGCAACATAGTTAGAGGTGGTAGATCACTGGATAAACCTAATCAAAGGAATATTATGTATGGGCATCATTCTAGTTCCTTGTCTAGGAGACACCATCACAATCATCACTGTCATCATCCTTATGGAAGGAGGGAGTATTTTCCTGATGAGTTCAAGAAAGTGAAGCCCCCTATTTCGATGGAGAGATGAATAAGTCAGAAGTTGCAAAGGCATGGTTTCTTGGGATGAAGAAATTCTTCAAATTTCATAGCTACTTAGAGAACATGAAAGCCAAGATATACACCTTTAGTATTAAAGGGAAATGAAATATTTGGGGGGAAGATGTAAAGAATGTCAGGGGCATTCAAGAAGAAGACTTGATTTGGGATGATTTCGAGAGGCTCTTCAAGAAGAAGTACTTATCAGAGAGGTACTATGATGACAAAGGTAAGGATTTTTATGAGCTACAGATGGGTCCTATGACAGATGATGAGTTGTTGAGGTATGTGCCTTATCTCAGGGATGAGAAGGCTAAGATTCAGTTATTCGTAAGTGGATTTCCAGCAACATATAGAGAGAAGATTGAGTTTGATGAGCCTAGATCATTGGAAGAGGCCATCTGGAATTTGAAGCATTATGATGAGTAGTCAAAGCGCAAAGTTGAGCCTAAGCGTGACTTGAAGGGAAATTATAAAGTTAAAGGGAAATGGACATTGAAGCAGGGAATACGTCAAGATGCTGGTGAGAAAGAAAATGTGGTTCCTTACAATAAGTTCAATGAAATTGAGAAAATACATGGGTCATAGCCTAGAGAGCAGCAAACTAGAGGTGATGGTAGAGGATTGTTGTAGTGATGGATATGTGGGAAAGATCATCACAATAAGGATTTCCCATTGTACCGTGAGGTAGGCCTCAAATATATAGTGCTCAGGAGGCACAGACAGTTAGGGATGTTGGTCATAACATTCCTCAAATTTACGCAGTTGTGAAAAACAAGCAGACACATCATCGGGCATCCATTATTGAGATGGAAGGTAAGCTCTATGGCTGAGTTGCTTCTATTTTTATTGATCCTAGATATAATTATAGTTATGTTAATCTTGACCTGGTTCATAAGTGTGGCTTTAGAAAAGAAGTGCATGAAGAGTTTTGGTTGGTGCAGTTGGCTATAAGTACTAATAAGAGAGTTCATCATTGCGCAAGAGCTTGTGAAGTTAAGTTGAATAGAATGCCTACAACAACACATATGAATGTATTTCTGTTGGGATCATATAGCACGATTTTGGGTATGGATTGGTTGTATATTCACAGGATGAGAGTAGATTGCTATGACAAGGATATTGAGTGCTTGGATGATAATGGGGAAAATATAATATTGCAGAGAAAGAAGAAGCCTACATCAATTAGGATGGTCATAGATATGCAGGGCTAAGCACAATTGTAGAAAAGGGTATGTGATGTTTACAATTCATATTTCCAGTGACAAGGGTAAGGATGTTGAGGATACATAAATATTCAAGAGGTATCCAGTCTTGTAGTAGTTTCAGGATGTAATTTTTGTAGAGATTCCATAGTTACCTCCTCACATAGAAACATACTTTTATATTGAGTTTGTACCAGGGGCAGAACCAACATCAAAGGCACCATACAGGATGAGCACTCTAGAGTTAGCAGAGATGAAGTTATAGTTGAGGGAAATTATTGATAAGGGATACATTAGGCTAAGTATATCGCCTTTGGGTGCATCAGTATTGTTCGTGAAGAAGAAGGATGGTATTGATAGGTTGTGCATTGATTATAGGTAGCTGAACAAGGTGAAAAATAAGAACATGTACCCATTACCAAGGATTGATGACTTGTTTGATCAGTTGAAGGGAGCAACAATATTCTTGAAGATTGACATCTACAAGACTAATTTAAGCTCCATAGTTGCAGTTGTGGGTAGATTTGTCTTAGAGATAACAATTCCAACAAAAGAAGTGTTGGGTAGACTTGTTAGTCAGCAAGAGGTTCGAGGAAAGAGCCAAAGAGATGCTAAAAGATTGAGCTCAGAGGAGAGAATCTTAGTGAGGCATATGTAGTGAGGAGGAGACTTGTTACTGCAAAGGTATTGTTGCAACTCACAAAGGAAATTCCACAGAGGGTGAGGGTAGAATTGATAAGTAATGAAGGAAGCTGGTAAGAGTTTCTAAGTGAAAGAAGAGGTGGTCAGAACCAAGTACTTCATAGTGATTGAAATACAAGAGGACAATTATGTTCTTGGAAGGTGCAGATGAGTTGAAGCCTAGAAGGAGCAAAGAGAAGTGCTCAAAGGAGGTTCCAGAGATAGAGAACCGAGTGCCTGCCAAAAGACCAAGTACAGAGGAAAGTTTGGTGAGGTAAGTGACAACAGGGAGGACTTTCTATTGCAGAGGCTTTAATGCAGCTCGTAGTGAGTGAGTGAGTGAGGAACTCATAGAGATGGAGGAGAAAATGACTACTGATAGTCATAGCAGAGGTTTTGAGGAAGACCACAGTAGAAGAAAGATGAAGGAGGAAGATGCCATGGAAAATGGAAAGATAATGAGTCAAGAGGAATTTGACAAAGAGATTGCTGAGATGAAAGAACAACTTGATGTATTGAGGATGATACTAGAGGAAAGCCAAAGATAAGGTTGAGTCTTGAAGAAGAAGCCAGTGAAGTGGTATAAGTTACAGAGAAGGCTACAACAGAGGCAAGTAAAGTGGCTGATGGAAAAACTCAGAGAAGCTGAGTTGGAAATGGAAGTGTCTATTTGTGAACCAAAGCAGGGTGAAGTTCTAGGTGAAGATGAAGACTTGAAGACTAAAACTTCGAGTGAGACCCAAGGGTCACATGATTTTAAATCTGATAATTTGTGTATGTTTGCAGGTGAAACATGTGAAGGAGGAAAATTTGCTGATATTGACATAAAGAAGGAAGAAGATAGGAAGAATCTAAATTATGTTCTAAAAGAAGAAGTAGAGAAGGATATCAAGCAATCAAGTAAAGGACTTGATGAGATTGAGGAGAAGACCATCGAAGTATTTCTAAGTCATGTAAAGGACTTGGAATAGCAGGAGGAATTGGTGATCGAATCATCAAATGAGATCATGAGGTCTTGTGGTTTTACAACTGACAAGTTTTGCGTGAATGTAGGTATTATAGAAGACAAACCATTTTATGAAACTATCTTGAATGAAGCTAAAAGTTTCCAAGTAAAGTATGATGTTGACTACCTTTCAAATGAAGATCAACTTGAGTTATTACAACAGAAGGAGTTCATAAATTCCATGCTTAGTGGAGGAAATATCTTCAGTAGAGATGAGACAGTTATGTCTTATGATAAGAAATTTGCTATTGGAAAGAACAACGAGGAATTGATTTTCTTAAATGACCAAAGGGAGAGTGATGGACGAACATCTAAAATTGTCACAGAGATGGAGGATCAGAATTTTATTCTAATCAAGAAGGAAGAATTAGAGTCAACAAGAAGCTATACTTGTGACAAAGAAGAAGATAGTGAGTATTATACAGAGATTTTAGGAGACATTTCAAGTGAGGTGGAAAATTTGTGGCAAGAGTTAAGCCTTTTGGAGAAAAGGCTAGAAAACCAAAAAGTAAGTGTTTAGGTTGTAAAATCAGAACTGAATGAGAATGAAGAAGTTCACTATAGTGGACAAGGACAGAAAGACATCATTGAAACAGATGGTGTGGAGGAGAGACTAGCTGACAGTCTCGTGAATTCTATTGAGAATTCAAAACAACATACTGATGTGTTGACAGAGGAGGAAGAATTAGAGAAACAAGCTGAATTGTTGCCAAAGGAAGAAAAGGTGCAAAAGCCTTATGATTTTTATTTGGACAATTGTTTTATGATTATAGGTTTAGTTGTAGATGTTGGAGAAAATTTGGCACAGATGAGCAGCCAAATAAAAATGAAAGAAGAAGATTCCGTGGAAGTATTAAATCCATGGAACAAAGATGTTCAATTGCTGGAGAGAATGTTGAAAAGTCAGGATTCAATACAGAAAGAGATAATCATGAAAGAGGGTAGGGATGAAAGGGAGGCAGAACAAGTAAAAATAAGCGAAGAAAAATTAAGAGTAGGAGAAAGAGTAAAGGATAAAACTCGACAACTTCAAAGAGTAGAACATCAGTTTGAAGAGTTAGTAGACAACAACAACAACCTAAAACAAAGGGAAAGAGGTAGAAGTAAGTGGCAGAGTATGGACCAGTCCAAGGATGTGCTGGAAATGGAGATTGATGAATTATTGCAGTTGATGATGAAATAGTCCATATGGAGGAGATTAATAGTAGCAGGAAGGATGATCAATCAGAACTTGAACCTGATTGACAAGGAGAGGAAGATGAAATGAAAGACAGTAGACATACAATAGCAGCAAAGGTGCAAGGCATTTGGACAGTTACAAACTAAAGTTTGGGACCCTGGAGGTTTTCTATCAACATATGAACACACATTGTCAGGGATCATGAATGTTTTCTACTTTGGGAGTCTGATGCAAGAGCAATCAACTCAACTATATCATTGTATTTTAGTAGACATAGGGGGTCTTGAGTTTTAAGGAAGTTGGTTTCCTAAGTATTGAATTAATGTGATTATTTAGGCTTTTGAGTGATTTTAATGAGAATAGAATTTAATTGAATATTGTGAGACATATTTGTAAATGTTCTCAAATGTAGGAGAACATGAGAGATTTAGGATAGTTGAGAGATTTGAGAATTGATTGTAAATCTTAGATTAGGAGTTAGTTCATGATTTTATGGATTAGAGAGGATCCTTAGGGATGAGGAAGAGATTTTAGGATTTTGTTGAGGGTTTTATGGATCTAAACTAGGAATTTGTTGTAGAATCCTTTTGTAGAAATGCAAGCCAAAAAGGCATAGAAAAGAGTTAGATAATTAGCCGGTTAGCTAGTTAAGCTAGTTAGAGTGTGACTGTAAGCCTATGGGCAGATTGTGAAACAGAGGCCACTGACAGTGAAGATCAAGCCAAAGAGAGAGAGACTCTTATGTAAATACTTGTTTATTAATATAAATAACTCAATTCTAAGTTTGCGTGTGTGTGTGGAGTAATTCAATTATCATCCATGTGTGAATTTGAGTATTCTGTGTAACAGAGGTTGTAGGCGGAGTTTGGCCAAAATAAAGAGAAGAAGAACAAGACAGAGGATCGTAATGGATCTTTGGAACCATTCGAAGGATCAAAGTAATGCTCTAGAGTGACCATGATTAAAGAATCATGCAGAGTTAAGCTCAGGAGGGAGTCGCGCAACGGAACAACGAAAGGACCAGAACCTTGAAATAATCCGAAAACCACAGAAAACATTGAAGAATGGCGTAAAAGCCCAAGTGAAGCGAAGAACGAAGGAGTAAAGAATCGATGCACAGGAGGCGTTGGATCTTTACGATCAATGGCTAGGATTAAGTTGCATGAATGAAGTAACTTGAATCACATCGCAACATTTCAATTGTGAATAAACTTCGGGCCTCAAGCAAGTGTGATATGCGATGTCAATGTTGACAGTTGGATCAAGTATTTTGATCAATGGTAAAGGACCACCAATAAATCCCGCATCACAATACTTTAATGGTAAGTGAATGCACCTTGGGCTCAAGCAATTTGCGATGTGCGATATAGATCACATTGCAATGTTTCAAGAATGAATGAACTTGGCCCTTAACAACTGCGATATGCAAAAGTGTGATGTGCAATGCAGAGCGAACCCGATATGGTATAGGATCGGTTGTATTTGATTTGGAGTCCGGTTGTGTTATTGCATATCGGATGCGATAAAGAGTCATGTGTTAATGGATGTGCGAGATTGCAATTGCGATAGTGATAAATGAAGCATCGGGTAACGTGCAAAGGATGTGGAAAGGCGGAAAAGGTATGGTTTACGTATGTTATGGAAGATTTCTTTTATAAATGAATTATAATAGAAATAGAGTGCGATAGAAGGTTTTGTGGTTAAGTACGATATGACCAAAGTATAAAGAGTGGGGTTTAGTTATATGTGCAGGCATAAAGATTTGTGAAAGTTCATGAGGGTGCCTTCAGGGTTAATAAAGGTTTATGAGGTGAATAGAGTCCCGATGAAAGGATTGATGAAGGGTTAGACGGGGTTAATTAACAAATTGTTTTTGCAAAGATTTAATTAAGGGGGCCTTAAACCATTAATTAGTGAAGATTTGACTCGACAGTGAACATGAAATTCCTGGGGCAAAACAATTATTGCATTTTATATGCATACTGTGGGTAATCACAGGTTTTCCTGCATCACCAACTAAATCTGAATGTTAGGAAATCTAGATTGTTGACTAACCTTAGCGAGTTTGAATTCGATATAAGATAAATCAAGGTAAAGGAGAACACGGTTGCATACACTCTTAGTAGGAAAGTGCAGTTGAACCATGTTGCAACAGTGAGCTCATATAGGATATATTTACAAGATCAGATCTTACAGGAATAACAATAGGATGGCAGATACAAGGAGCTTATGCACATGTTACAATAGGATACAATTGATCAGGATGTTGACTATCGTCTTACAGCACATGGCTTGGTGAGATTCAAGGATAGGATCTATGTGTTGGATGACAATGAGCTCAAGAATCTTACCATGAGGGGTTTCATGCAATGCCATATTCAAGCCACCCAGGATATCAAAAGACGTTGAAAGAAGTGAAGAAGTTCTACTATTGGTCGAATATGAAGAAGGAAGTGGCAAATTTTGTGGCTAGATGTTTGGACAATCAGTAGGTCAAAGTAGAGTGTAACCATCCAGGTGGGTTGCTTCAGCCTATTCTGATTACAGAATGGAATGGAGGTCATTTCCATGGAATTAATTACAGGTCTTCTGAGGACATCGAGGTAGCATGATTCCATCATGGTTGTGTTAGATAGAATGAGAAAGGTAGCTCACTTCATTCCAGTGAAGAATACTTATCATCTAGTGAGGTGTCACACGTATTCATCAAGGAGATCATGAGATTGCATGGTGTTATGAAGAATTTTGTGGTGGGAAAGGATGCTAAGTTCACTTCCAAGTTTTGGAAGGAGTTGTTTGCAGCTTTAGGGATAGAGTTGGCCTTCATCACAACTTATCATCCACAAGAAGATGAAAATACAGAGAGGTTCAACAAGATTTAGGAGGATTTGTTGAGGATGTATGTCATGCATCATTAGAGGAGGTGGGAGGAGTACCTTCCATTGGTCGAGTTTGCTTACAAGAATGGTTATTAGGAGTCACTTAGGATGAGTCTGTTTGAGGCACTCTACAAGTGGAGTTGTAACACTCCCATTAGCGGGAGTGATCCAGTGAACAAGGTGCTTATTGGACTAGACATGTTGGTAGACATGGAACATGAAATGCAGGTTATAAAGAAAAATCTAAAGGCAACACATGACAAGCATAATAGTTATGTAGACCAGCATTGGGAATTTAAGGAGTTTCAGGTTTAGAAGCATGTGTATTTGTGAATCAATCCCAAGAAGAGCTCCTTGAGGATTGGATAATGTGCCAAGTTGGAACCACAATATTGCAACCCTTTTGAGATCCTTGAGAGGATTGGCGTAGTGGCCTATAGACTTGCACTACCTCCAACAGTGAAATTCCATGATGTTTTACATGTTTCATAGCTTAAAATATATGTTAAGGATGTTGATCATGTTATTGATTGGTTTGTATTGAAGGTGGAACCAGAAGGAGAATTACAACCAGAACCTCAGTGCATATTGTAGCAGAAATAGATGATGCTTTGGAACTGAGCAATCAAGAAAGTTTGAAGCTACATGGGAGATGGTTGATTAGATGCAAGCTATGTATCCTTCATTGTTTGCCAATGTAGGAAAATCAGTTTTGTATTTATACATATTTATATATGGTTTCTATTCTAAATATCGCAATGAGTTGTATTAGACATCGCCAATAAGCGGTATGGTTCTCATATTGTAATGTTTATGATGATGGTTTTGCTTTAAGCAGTATGTTATCGTAAATACTGCAACGATCTGGGTTATAAAGCTCCAGAGGAAGTATGTTTTTTTGTTTCATCATTTTTACTGGTTGTAGGTGTCATAGAACATTGAGGATGGTGTTCCCCTAAGGGGGAATGGTCTGTAACAACCCTAGGTTAAAATTACATGTAATAAAAGTTAATAAAGGAAAAGTAAGACAATGGTCAAGGGAAACTTAATCCAAGCTGAATATTGCACAAAATATCCTAGTGGGAATCACTTGTTGTGTTTATGGCTAAAGGGAAATTGGCAAAGGCAATGACAAAGGCTTTAAAAAAACAAAAAAAAATATTTTTGGCATTTATTTTATGAAAATAAAGGAAATTAGGAGAAAAGGAAGGTAAAAGGTCACAAGTTGGATGTGAGGAGGAAAATCAAGGAAAACAAAGAAAATAGAGGCATTAATAATAAAAATACCTCAGAACATCAGTTGGTATATCTTTTTCAGTTGATTTTCAGAATTACTTGCATATGAATTCTAAAACACGAAAAATAAACAATGCGAAAGCATAACACATAAAACACATATACATAGAGATTTTCCCCTGGATCCCAAAACCGGGACTACCAGCTTGATTTTTCATTATGTTCCTTTCAATGTTAAAATACATATTTATACACACCGAAGCATCCAATACCATGGACCGAAAACCATCGCATCCAAAACCATGTGCGAAAAACATGCACAAAACCACAGGTAGGTCCACCCAACATAATATAGGGTCCAAAAAACAAACTTTTCCAAGGTACTGCCCTGGACCCCATAGAGGGGGGTTACCTACATCCCTCAAACCACCTGTGACCCCACAGCTATGCAATCAGCGCAACGAAGGGGGGGCTCTCCCCACCCTCTAACCCCTCAGTTAACTACGTGGGCTAGTCGTGGAAAGAATATAACACAACCCAACATTCTCCCACTTGTTGTTTTCTTTCCACAGGGGGCCACAAGAGAGCTTAGTCATTTATCCAGCCTGCAACGCCCATTGTTTCTCTACACCAAGAGAACTTCTCAGAGCTCACAGATTTTGTCAATGCATCTGCAGTATTCTTCAAAGTGTCCACCTTTACCAGCAACACCTTTTTGTCTTCCATCATATCCCTCACAAAGTGATACTGAACATCAATGTGCTTTGTATTTGAATGATATGTAGGGTTCTTTGCCAAGAAAATTGCACTTTGGCTATCACAGTCTATCCTTATAGCTCCCTGTACTAACCCTATACTTGAACACAATCTCTGCAACCAAACTGCTTCCTTGCTTGCATGAGTGTCTGCCATGTATTTTGCCTCTGTAGTTGATAGCGCAACTACAGATTGTTTCTTACTCATCCAACTGACTGCACCTCCAAATAGGTTAAACACATACCCACTTGTAGATCTTCTTTGAACCAGATCTCTAGCCCAGTCTGCATCAACAAAATCACAAATATCTAACACTTTGTCCAATCCTGGTCTTCCTTGGTACCACAAACCATAATCACTAGTGCCATGCAAATACTTGAAAACTCGCTTCACTGCTATCCAGTGCTCCTTCCTTGGTTTTGACATAAACCTGCTCAATACTCCCACTGCATGTGCAATGTATGGTCTAGTATAGACCATTGCATACATCAGGCTACCGATTGCACTTGCATATGGAACACGAGACATGTCCTCTTCCTCTTCTTGTGTCTTGGGACACTATTCAGCAGATAACCTCACACCTACAAGAATAGGAACTTTCACCGGTTCACTATCTCGCATATTAAATCTCTACAGTCTTGTCTCAACATACTTCCTTTGGTTTAACCATAGCTTCCTCTTTTCCCGGTCTCTTTTAATTTCCATGCCCAAAATATAGTTTGTAGCACCAAGATCTTTCATGTCGAATTTGGAGGACAATTGGGTCTTCAAATCCTGGATAATTTCTTTGTCATTTCCAACTAGCAACATATCATCCACATACAAGACCAGATAAATAACATGGTCACCAATTAATTTAAAATACACACAGTGATCTTCTTTGCTTCTGGTGAAGCCAAGTCCCCTTATAAATGTATCAAATTTCTGATGCCACATCCTTGGTGACTTTTTTAACCGATACAAAGACTTATTTAACTTGCATACCAGTTCTTTCTTACCCTTCACCGCAAAGCCTTCAGGTTTCTTCATGTAGATTTCCTCTTCCAGATCCCCATGAAGAAATGTTGTCTTCACATCCATCTGTTCTACCTCAAAATCAAAAGCAGCGACAATAGATAAAAGTAATTTAATAGAAGATACCTTGGCAACAAGAGAAAAAATATCACCAAAATCAATTCTTGGCACCTGGGAATAACCTTTTGCTACCAACCAAGCTTTGTATTTCTCCACCTTTCCTTTTGCATTTGTCTTCTTCTTGAACACCCATTTACTGCCAATGGGTTTCCTTCCAGCCGACAACTCCACTAGATCCCAAGCCTCATTTTTTTGCAAAGATGCCATTTCATCAACCATGGCCTCTTTCCAGAGTTTTCCATCCTTTGAATCTACTGCTTCTTTCATAGTTATGGGATCATCGTCAGTAATAGATAAAGTAAAATTTAAATAGAAATTAGATGGACTATACCTATCTGGCTGCCTTCTTTCTCGAACTAATCTTCTCACACCCGGAGTTTGTGGCTCTTCATATTCTAATTCCTCCTCTGCTATAGAGTCTGATTCTTCCTCCTTAAGCTCAAACTCTATATTCTCAGGTTCATTTGGTTGGACTTCATGTTTAAGTAACATATTTCACCTCTCTAAACACCACATCTCAGCTGTACACAACCTTCCTTGTTACTGGGTTCCAAAGATTATAACCCTTTAAACCATCCTTATACCCAATAAAGATGCACTTTTCAGATTTACTATCCAACTTGGTTCTTTTCTCCTTCGGAACATGTACATATGTGTCACATCCAAATACCCTCAGATGTGAAAGAGAGGGTTTCTTACCAGTCCATACCTCTTGTGGAGCCTTATCCTCCAACGCTGATGAAGGTGATCTATTGACTAGGTAACATGCTATCTCCACCACCTCTGCCCAAAATTCTTGTCCTAACCCGACACCAAAGAGCGTGCTTCTTTCCCTTTCCATCAACATCTTGTTCATTCTTTCTGTAACTCCATTTTTCTCAGGTGTGTATAGAGTAGTCTTCTGCCATGCTATACCACACTTATTACAAAATTCTTCAAATTCCTTACTGCAAAACTCTCCACCATTATCTGTCCTCAACACCTTTATCTTCTTCTCTATTTGGTTTTCCACCAGAGCCTTAAATTGTTTAAATCTGTCAAAGACTTCAGATTTGTTCTTAAGGAAATATATCCATGTATTCCTTGAGAAGTCATCTATAAATGATACATAGTACACGGACTTACCCAGTGATGGAACCTTCACACATCCAAACACATCACTATGCACAAGTTCTAATATCTGTTTCGCCCTCTTACCACCAAAGGGCAAGCTCACCCGATTCTGCTTCCCATATACACAATTTTCACAGGAATCAAAATCCAGAGAGCTATTACTCATACCTTCTACCATACCTTTACCATGAAGTATTCGAAGGCCCTTCTCTCCAATATGTCCAAGCCTTTGATGCCACAACATGCTCTTCTCCAGAGACCATTAGATTTTCTGCTCCACTTTCAAGAACCATAGAGTTGTTGCACCCATCAAAAACAGTGCTACCTTGCAACTTATACAGAGTTCCAATCCGAACTGCCCGCATTAATACTAGTTCTCCCCGAACCATCTTGCAGGTATCCTTATCGAACACTGTTTTTACACTTGCATCATCCAGCTTGCTTATAGAAATCAGATTTCTGGCCAATGCAGGAATATGCAGAACACTCGGAAGTGTTCTAACCCTTCCACCTTGCAACTTCAACTTTACTTTTCTACAACCAATGATTCTAGCCTTGCTATCATCACCTAAGAAGACATCACCACCATCGTATTTTTCATACTCACAAAACCACTCCCTATGGGGAGTGAAGTGAAAGGATGTACCTGAGTCAATCAACCATGCCTCATGATCTACATGTGTACTTGAAGAAGCCAAGTACACATCCCCACCTTCATCTGAGGTGGTTTTCGCCTCTGCAAAAGGAGCATCATCAGATCCCTTTCCTTTATCAGGAGCTTTAGATTTACAGTCCCTTTTGTAGTGCTCTTCCTTTCTTCATTTTCAGCATGCCACCTTTACAGGTTTTCCTGGAGAATTAGATCTCCCTATAGATTTATATCTCCCACTCAATGACTTATTTTTGTTTATGTTCTGGGACCGTCCTCATAAAGACAAGGTATCACCATCCTGGCTGTCCATATTTTTTCGTCTCATCTCCTCTTCATGCACACAACAAACTGATGCACTTATCTTCATCTGAAATTTTAATATCAACAGATAATAACTAGCTTACCATAGTATTAAATGCATTCAGATGCTTTGTCACCGAGTCTCCATCTTTAATCCTAAGGTTATACAGCTTTTTCCGTAGGAACAAATTATTCACCAGAGACTTAGATTGGTACAAAGTCCCTAAATTGTCCCACAAAGCCTTCACCGTAGCTTCCCCTAATACATTCAACAATACTAAATCTGAGACACACAATCGTATTGTGCTCTTTGCCTTCCGACCCAACTTCTTCCATTCTTCATCGAACACTCCCATTGGTTTAGTACCTGGATCTACCGCGATCCACTGATCTTTATCCACCAACAGATCCTCCATCTTGAGTTTCCATAACTCAAAACTCTAACCATTAAATTTCTCGATCTCTATCTTTCCACTGCTCGCCATCTTCTTTCACCACCAGAATCGATCTCGCAGATCTCTAACTGAACATGGTCTACCACAGGCCCGAGCGAAACCCCTCAGTAACAAAGGCGTCCCCTTGAAGCCAAAATAGCTCTGATACCAAATGTAGGTTTTAACCCCGTACAGAAATTAACTACATACGAATTCTAAAATGCAGAAAATAAACAATGCGAGAGCATAACACATAAAACACATATACACAGAGATTTCCCCTGGATCCCAAAACCGAGACTACCAACTTGATTTTTCATTATGTTCCTTTCAATGTTACAATACATATTTATACATGCCAAAGCATCCAATACCATGGACCAAAAACCATCGCGTCCAAAACCATGGACTGAAAACCATTGCGTCCAAGACCATGTGCAAAAAACATGCACAAAACCATAGGTAGGTCCACCCAACATAATATAGGGTCCAAAAAACAAATTTTTCCAGGGCGCTGCCCTGGACCCCATAGAGGGGGCCTACCTGCATCCCTCAAACCCCCTGTGACCCCCCACTACACAATAGTCACAACGAAGGGGGGGCTCCGCCCCCCCTCTAACCCCCCGGTTAACTACATGGCCTAGTCGTGGAAAGAATATAACACAACCCAACAGTGAGGAGGAAAATCAAGGAAAATGAAGAAAATAGATGCATCAATAATAAAAATAAGTCAGAGCATCAGTTGGTATATTTTTGTCAGTTGATTGTCGAAATTAGTTTCAGAGAGGAGAAGAGCACCAATAGGAGAAAGCAAGCCAAGGAAGGATAAGGAAAGAAAAGGAAGGACAAGGAAAGCAAAGGAAAGCAAGGATCAATAAAGGAAAGTTGGATCAAGTAGCTTCAAGAGGAATACTTGAAGGTAAAAGGTTACATGTATGATTTCCTAGTTGGTTTTGACATGCATGGTATGTGCATGTTGGTATTTAGTTCGTTTGCTATCGTTGACACAGATTCTACCATGGTTTGTCTATGGCTATTAGCCTTGCCTTGACATTTCTGCATAGCCATGGTGTGAGGGCATTCTTTCTCGATTTGAGATTTGGATTGGTGAATGATTTTGGATCCGGGTGAGGTGGTATTAGGAAATTCCCAAGGGTTGGGGGTGGATATGGTTTTCTCGGGAAGCCCTCAATAGGTGGGTGGAGACAGGAAAATCCCTCAAGGGATGGTGAAGGAATTCTTAGGCATCCAAGCTCGGTTTGGTTTTGTGATCTCGTAATCGGTTTAGGTGAGATCATGGTATGGTGAGGCTAGAGGTGATTTAATAATTGGATTCCCTTAGTTTTTTATGGATTGGTTTATGGTCGGGTGGTACGTGGAAGTCACGAACCTGGTTGGATTTTTGTTATGTTTAATAAGAGCTAAGTTTCTCTTTCTTTTGACGAGTAAATGTACTTGTTATTATGTGGGTTTAATGGCTTTCTCTCATTCTTATTTATTTGGTTATATGTTGGTTATAAGCATGGTATATGCAATATCTTAGTCGTGGACCTCTTCATGTTTTTATTTGTAACTGAATGAATAATTAATGCAAGACCTAATTGGTGTCAAGACAGTTATTGGGAGAAGGCATTTCTCCTTCTTGTTAAATCTTAAATAATTTTTCATATCCTTATGTTCAAATTTGAATTCATCACACATAGGTTGCATGTTTACCAAGTGTTTGATGAAATGTCAGTCCCGGTTGGAATAGGTCAAGTTAAGTCCTAGTTCAAGTTTTGGTTTATAAGCTTTGTTTTTATGCCATTCATTATTTATGAAATTTTTCGCTGAGCTTTTGGAATAGGCATAAGTCCTAGCACTGAAAAAGTGGCTCAAAATTTGAGGTCGTTGGCATAGAAAAGACTGGGAAATTCCACAATCGTTGGTAGGAAGGCCTATGGGAGTGACTGGAAGGCTATAGTCACTTGCATTCCTTGGCAAGGGAGAAGTTGAAGCTCTAGTTTAGTTAAAAAGAGAGTTATCTCAGGGGTTGGACACCTGGAGGGGTTGGGTTACTCCTGGAGGTCTTGTAACACCTAAGGGAATTAAGTAAGTGTAACAAACCTGATGAAAATTCCTTGTAATAAAAGTTAATAAAGGAAAATTAATAACCACGATTATGGGACACTTATTCCAAGTTGAATGTTGGGAAAAAAATCCTAGTGTAGGTGTTCATTTGGTTTATTATAGCTGAGGAAAGTGGAAAAGGCAATGGCAAAGTCTTTGGAAAGGAAAAGTGGCATTAATTAGCATTTTATTTATGAAAATAATGGAAAATAGGATAAAAGGAAGGTCAAAGGTCAAAGGATGCATGTGAGGAGGAAAAATAATGGAAAATGAAGAAATAGAGGCCTCATTAATAAAAGGCTTCTGAGGATCAGTTGATACCTTTTGTCAATTCAATTTTGGAGCTCTGTCTCTCTCTCTATTCTCTCTTTCTCACACTCTTGGACACTTAGAATTTTCTGGGAGCACTTCAACATTGGATCAAGGAAGGAAAATAAGGCAAATATGAAGTAAAGATCAAGCAAGGAAGAGTGAGATCAAGTAGGAACAACGGGTTTACTTGTAGGTATGGATTTGCATGTGTGATTTCCTTTCTAGATTGGAATGCATGGTTATGCATGTGTGTTCTTGGTTCCCTTGTTATCATTGGCATGGGTTTTTCCAGGTGTGACAATGTTCTTCAGCCTTGCCTCGTCATTTCCAGATAGCCATGGCATGATGGGGTTCTCATGTTTTGGTTAAGATGGATTGCTGGATGCATTCGAAACTAAGTGAGGTGGATCTATGAATGAAAGAACACATGGCCTAGTGATCCCTGAGCTAAACTGAGGACTGCAGTAATGCCACTAGCCTAGTGTTGGCTTGATGGGCCCTGACCTAGGTTCAACGTTAGCCAAGAAAGAAAATACCTACACTACTGGTCCTTTCGGCATCATTCCACGAAGCGCGAACCGAAGTCTCACCCGAAGTAGTATGGGGGGATGTAGGAACCAAGTTTCCACACCCTAAGATGGATGTGATGTCAATTTTATACCTTCAGCTTTGTCTTTGCGTAGGTCAATAAGCCTTTCAGGGCTTATCAATATACTTCTCTTATTCTTCATCTGAACCTCGTGAAGGCTTACGACCGTCCTTCACGTACCCTAATTAGGTGGTTCAGGAACTTACATGCCTCTGTAACTACTCTACTGTATGATTACCTAAATTATCTTAAGTGTTGGCCAACTTTAACATGCATTTATGATTATCTTCATGTAAACATATATCTCTACTTATGTTCATATAACCAAGGGAAACATATAGATTCATGCATCAGAATAACAATTAGACATAAACCCAGTGTTCAACATAACATAATCTCATGTAATTAACAAAAGTAAAATACACAGGTAATTCTAGAATACTTCTATTTATTAATGATTCAAATCTCCAGTATAGACACTGACTACCCTGCGTGCACAGCTGCAGGAGTCTGCACACTTAGTTGCGGACTTCTACCCTAGGCCTCTGCGCACTTAGCTATAGAGCCTCTTTCCTATGCTAAGACTCTCGCTCTTAGCTCTTCACAGACCCATTACATCAATGACTCCAACTTACTTAGCTATCAAAATGTAGAGAATTTACATTCTTTTCTACAAAATTTGGGCTTTCTGCCCCAAAACTTGGGTTGTTAACCCCAAAAGTAACTCTAGGAGAACCCATTACCAACACCTAGTAACCCTTGAACTGGTCCATGAGTTGCGATAAAGCCAGGTATTGTGTGCCTCAGTGGGCCTAAGAAACCTCTACTGGTGAATGGTGGGATATACGGTAAATCCTAGAGGTGGTTTCCCTTGATTAGGCCTAGGAATCTTTGGCCGGTGAATGGTGGGATATTCGGTAAAGCCTGGAGGGTGGTGTCTCGATTATGTCCTAGTGATGCCTAGATCAGACTATGGATTGAGGTAAAGCCTAGAGACTAGGAGACATGAAAATTCCTCACGTTGTAGGTGGATAAATATGGTGGCATCCATGCTTGTTTAGGGCCTAGTGATCAAGTGTGGATTGAGGTAAAGCTTGGTTCTATTGATGAGGGTGAGGTGGTTTACCCTCGGGAAGTCCTGGTTGATTTTTTTGGGTTTTTAGTCTCACATTCTTGTTTCAAATATGGGATTGGGGTGATTGGATGAAGAGAGATTTGGCTCAACCAATCTATGGTCAGGTGGAATGTGGAAGTCCCAAACGAGGATGGATTTTGCATTCATTAATAAGAGTTCCTTTCCTTGGTATTTTATGTGCAACTGTATTGGTTCATATGTGGAATTTATGGTTTTTGTATCTTTATTATTTATGTTGTTTATATGATAGTTATGAGTATGTTTTATGACAATGATGATGTATGGCTCTCATAATGTTTTGATTTATAAATGAATGAAAAATGAATATATGGCCTAATAGATGATAATGTAGCTAATGTGATAAGGCATCAATTCTTCTTAGTGATCCTCATAGAAGTATGAGACCCCTATGCTTAGATCTATTATTATGACCTGTAGAATGCATATTTTTGACATGTTTGATGAAATTCATATGATGGCTAGTAGGGGTTCAGTCAGGTCCTTGTTCAAGTATTTGCATTTTTATCATTGTTTCAATGTTGCTTTTAATTTCTGGAAGTTTCATGGAGTTTTGGGCAGTGGCCTGAGTCCCGGCCCTGAAAAAGGCATAGAATATAGGGTCATTGGTACAAACCTACTTGGAAAAATCCCCAATCACATGCATGCCCTTGCTATGGGAGTGACTGAAGGGTCATAGTCACATGCATGCCCATGTCATGGGAGTGACTGAGACTCTAGGTCAGTAAAATGTTAGGTTGTCTCGGGGGTTGATCATCTGGAAGGGTTGGATGGCTCCTGAGGCTTCTGTATCATGTGTAGAAGGTCAGATTAGTTGTGTTATATCAATTACACTTCTTTAACTTTACATGGGGAGTTGAATTAGATCATAGTAGCCTCTCATCACATGTTTACCCCAACAGAATGGTTAACTTGGGTAAATGTGGGAGGAGGGTGTTACAAAGTGGTATTAGAGCATGGTTCACCCCTTGGACTAGATGAGAAGTGTGTTGGTCATGCATACATGTAAGTTTCATATGTGTTCTTATGCTTGTGGTCTATGTACTGGTTGTGAGTGCATGGTGTTGGTTATGGTTTTAGTCGTGTCCCCATGTGAAAGTTTATGGTGTTGTTGTTGAATGTAATTTTTGTGAATGTATGATGATTATGCATTGGTTATGCATGTCAATGTTTGCAGGTATTGTGTATGCATGCGTGTAATACATATGTTGTTATACATGCATTGTGTCTAGTAGGTGTTATGGTGGTGGCATCATGCATGGTAATTGGATAATGGTTGAAATGATGATTATATGTTGATTTGATTATTTATATGTGTGTGTGTGTGTGTGTTGTGCTAATCTGGCCAGTCTTACAAACGAGATATCCTGCCCGAATTATATTGAGGTAGATTGGTTTGTTTATGATTTCGTTTAGCTGACATGGTATTCCTTGAAGGAAGAGATCAAGATGAATAGCAAGATGGTAGACTACAGTTCCTGATATTTTTCTTATGGATCATATGAGCAACATGGTGTTGGGATCTCTTCTGACTTAGCAGAATAATTGAGAAGCTTGAAGGCAGAAATAGCAAGTTGCAAAGTAGACAATGTCAAAATCATGCAGGCACGGGAGAAACAAGAAAAATTCAATGTAGTAATCCTTCAATGTTTGTCAAAATTGTAGAGATAGGGGCAAATTTGGATCAACCATGGACAAGAGGACAAAACTAATGGGGCATATGACAGTAGGTCTCATGGTGGTCACAGGTCATATAGAGATGACATGATCATAGATGGCAGATTCTTGGATACTCTAGATAGGAGAGGTGATGGACACAGGTACTACTCTATTTCTGGTTCCAACATGCATTATTATCATCATCATTATCACCAGGGAAAATTTTAAGAACCCCCCTAAATTTATATGTATAATAAATGGGTGAATCCCCATGATACATAGTAAAAATGGAAGGTGATTTTATTAATAATATAATATGTACATATAATTTTTTTGGAAAATCTCTCACTAGATTATACTATCTTATAAAATCATGGTGAATATTTCACTGAATAATTAAAATTTGTAAAGCCTTGGTGATTCTTTTACTAAGTTATAAAACATTGGGAAGTCTTGGCAAAATTTTTTGATAAAGTATAAAACCATATATGATAATAGGAAAACATATTCATTAAACTGTAATCTACTAACTTACATGTTTGGAAAAAAGAAACATAATTTTTTCTTCCTATAAACAATGTTGCAAGCTTCAGTGGGTGTGTTTGTCAAGGTTCTTACTATACACTCTTGCATATCTCTCTATCAGTTTTAATAAGATTCCACCATAAAGTTCTTGTATGTGTTAATATTTACCACCACTTTTATCAAGGTAGGAGAGATTAATCTTTTCTCTATCACTTTTGTCAAGCTATGAGATATTAATGTTTATACAAATCATGGGATAAAAACGCCTATTGATTCTAAATATTTTGTTTACTAACAAGACATAGGGACTTTATATTGTTGAGAACTTTAGATTATAGAACTCCAACATTGCATATAGCATGTGCATAGTGAATGAAAATCTTCTGCCATAATATGAATGCTTTTCTAGAAAAGGGTAGGACATCTCAAAATTAAAACAACTACAAAGAAAGGCATAGAGTCACAGAGCTCCATTCTCAATGATATAGTGCAATAATGCAGTTCTACATGTATGAAATGCATCTAGTACACAACATGTGGCTCAAAATTAGCGTAATCCAAAGAATTAGAATCCATGAGTGGCGTCAAATAAGTTGTTATTAAATCTGACACCAAAGCAACTATAAGAGTAATTCTTTGGAGATTATTCACAAATCCAAGAGCTTGGCTTTCTCCAATTGCTATTATTTGTTGGTTGATGTCTACCATCCTGTCAAGTTTCTTTTTGAATTCTGGATTCTCAACATCCAAGACAACAAGAAAAATCCTTGTGCTAGTTTGGTTTGTCTACATCAGTTAGAAAAATACATTGCTAAAATCCATCCCACATAAAACATCACTACAACTCAATTTTAGACACACAAAATGGTTTTTAAGTATTGTGACCTATATGAAACTTATAACCCACCTCCGTGATAACATGCATATCGAACTGTTTTGTGTTCAGTCCAATAACTTCATAAAATGTTGTCCTCTGGCAATCATTCAGGTACATTTTCACATATACCTGTAAAAGGAAAGCAAGTGTACCAAGAAGAAATCATTCACACATAATAAGCAACATAAAAGCATCTAATAAATATTAAAAGAAAATAACATGCATCATATTGCGTAGATCTTTAGGATATATTAGATGTAATTCAAGATTAACTCACCAAGTGATAGAAAAACCTTGACCAAATCTTGGCCTTCCAGCCATTCAGAAATTGTGGTTTTGCTTTAAATAAAGATGAGAAAAATTCATCGTGCCCATTCTCATCTTGGCACCAATTCTCAAAGTACATGGATATAGGATACACTTGATACTTAGGGTTTTCTCTTAGGTGCATACAAATGGTAATATATCTCCAATAACCAATCTTTTAGATAAGTAAGTGGCATAGAAAATGAACTTAGGCTTGAAGAAAGTATATTTGTGTGCATTAGCTAGGAAATCGAGGTCTAGTGCAAGATTGAAATCTGATAAAACCTTGTTCAGAAACTTGTAACCCAATGTGTCAAAGATTGATTTGAGAAATTCAATAGACAGATTACAGCATAAGATACAATTACAGTGGCAAAAAAATATATTCCAAATAAATACTTTATCCAATGTAAGTTTCAAATGGAAATATATCCAATCTAGTAAACTGCAGTGCCAATAGACGTAGGGAGCTTTGAAAGGGGAGCCATTTTTGCAGCAAATAACTACAAATTTGATTTAATAAAACATGTCTACAAATTAAGATAACATACCCTTCACAATGAGCTTCATCTCTGGACATGAGGGAAAATATATTAGCCACAACTTGGTTAGTCTTTTTCAAATGAACATTCAAGTTAGGTTAGTTTCCTACATACCCATTCACCAAGTCATCTCATAACAGGACACAAATGTATATTCATCAAAGCCAATTTTTTAACTCAATTGTTTGTTGTAATTCCATATCCATATCGCACAAAGGCATCAAAATCTCAAGCCAAGTATGTAACATAAGCCATCAAACCATGTTGACTTGAGAGGAAAAGTGATTGTATTAATCCTTACATTATAACCTATTTTTCAAGATGTATACATATATGAATTTAATAAAGTTTACTAAAATAACGGTCACTCAAAATATCATTGGTAAGATGATAGAATTTTCCCCTATATGTACGATGTATATGAGAGAAGTCACTATCAAATTGTTGAAAGCAACAACTTGTGCTTTTGGCTGTAGCTTGACACAACCAATTTGGTAAGTTTGCAGGTTATGGGTAGGTGTTTGTAATCCTTTAAAGGAAACATTATGGGGTTCCTATAAACAACAACTAGTGGAGGGTAATTCACACGTGTAGCCTCATGCTACTATGATGGGGTCCATTTAAGGGTGTAAATGGTGGAGAATTGTTGACTTCCTTAGAACGACACAAAATATGTGTTAAGAAACTTAGGATTCTCCTTCATTCAAAGTGTTTGGAGAGAAATTATTGGAAGACTATCTTGCTAACTGAGAAATGTTTTATTTTCAAGTTTTTTTTTCTAAATCGTGAAGCCTTTTTCTTCTTACTAAAGAAAGAAGAAATGGTTTTGTTAAACATTGTTTCACTTAATACCTCATTTAAATATTTGTTTTCATTAAAATTTGTATTTGTTGCAAATAAGATAAAATTTATTGATGAAAACCCTTGGCTTTAGGGAAGTAAAATATCTTTTTTCAACTCTAGTTCCCTAATATTTTCTAGCATCTTTTATCCCTTTTTCATCCCATTATGATCAAGGCCTCCAAACCTGCTTGTGCACCTTTGGCTAGAAAATGTTTTAGAAGAAATTGAGAAGTCCATCATGAATATATATTTAGTTGGATCTTTGTAAAGGTTGGATGGGGGTTAATTTTATAGAGTTTCAAGGTAACCACTAGAACAAGACTCACCAAGTCTCCTGATTACTTGAAAGTTACTCAAATCAGTAGAAAAACAAGGGGATAACATGGTTAATCTCGTTAAAGGTTAAAACTATTGATTACTGGGTGATTTTGTGTAGGGTTTAGCTTGTCCTTGGAAGATGTTGATTTGTGTAGCTTGGGAGGTACTCCAAGTCCTATGGTTCGGGGTTTGGACGTAAAAGTGCTACAAGGGTCACTTGTGGGCTTGGAACACAAGTATGGGGTTTTGCACCAAATCATGTTTTGGGCATTTCTGGGAGCACATTTCTACATGTAATGGCATGCAACAATAGAAGGTGAAAAGGAGAATCCAACGCTTTGAGAATTGTCAAATTATGAGTTGTATAAGTGGAGATATGAATTTTTCAAGTTATAGAATGGGTTTGCCAATTTGTGTTAAGGTTAGCCTAAGATTTTTTAGGCATGTGACAAGCTGGTAGCCCCTTGTGTGACGTTTTATGAAGCCCCTCTATTCATGTATAAATATAGGGTGAGGTCAGGTCATTAGAGTATCCAATCAAGTGCAACGCTTACCTCATTGGAGAGTTCGTTGGAGAGACTAAGTGTTTGTTTTAGGTCGCAACAAGAGAGGGCAGAACATCATAGAAAGAGGGACTATTTTAAGGGTTATTACAAGGTGACCAAGGGTTGTGTTGGAGGCTGAGACACTTGTAGCTGAGGCCTAAAGGGCTGAAAGTTGGTTTGTTTGAAGGTTTGTAGATGCACTGATGGAATGTTTGAGGGGTGTCGTGTTGTAGCAGTAGTGCTATGTGGTAGGCCACAGGCCATACCACTACAAAAAAACTTGCATGGGAAGTTTTGATGGTTGGTTCTAGCCCTTACCTTTAGTGTGGAGGAGGAGTGTCTCTCCTAGCCTAGGTCGTAGTTCATTGGAGGATTGGTTGTGGATTGTAAGAAGTTTGTGAAGGGTTGTTGCATCATGGACAAAGCCCTAACTAGGACACAATATAACAACGATAGTACAAAAAAATTTGGAGAAGTGTTTGGAGGTGCGTTGGATCAAGGATTTGATTTGATTTGGAATAGAATTGGAGTAGCCTGTGGGAGCCGTGTGTTGGGGTTGTCTTGAGTGATAAGAAACCCCAACTAGGAGCATATTTCACATTTATGTATTGGGCATCAATGTCCTGTTGGAGGGAAACGTGTTAATAGCCAAAATTAGCCCTAGACAAGCTATCTTGAAGTGATGAAGAGGAGATGAAGGTGGGGTGAAGATTGGTGTCGAAGTGAAACACCTTGATGGACTAAGGTGATTTCTAGCATGACAGTTTGGAGCTCGGGAATTAGGCCTACCTAGAGAGAAAATTGGATCAACCCGTGGACAAACTACACAAGTGACTTGCAACAGTGTTAGGTGGTAGCCCTCCTAGCATCTCGATGTGTTGTCCTTTAAAGGACTAAAGGGCAGCTAGTGAGAAGTACAGGCGCAAAGGACCGGCAAGACAAGATACAACATAGAATCTATGCAACAGGTTTTTAATTGTATCTTGTATACCACAGACTATTGTATTATTCAGATTTGTTAATATAACGAAGATTGGGATTGTACATTATTGTACAATTTTGTTAAAAAATGTGTATACTTGTGCATATGTGATTTACTTCTTTATGTTTTCTGTTGTGCAAAGTAGTCCTTGTTGAGATTCTTGGTTTGGTAGTGTCAGTGATTTTAAGACTCTAATGTAGACCCAAGGTCATGGAAATTCAATATGGTATCAGAGTGTGTCTGAGCTACTTTAGAAGTAAGTAAATCAGAGTTGTGTGCAACAAAGTACAACATGAGAGGGAGTTGGTCACATTGTAAGTGAAGGGCTCACTACAATGTCAAAGTTATAGTTAGGTCTCTAGTATGAGGATAGGTTAAAGGGGTTGTCCAACTATAGTCTTGGAAGGAAAGGATCAAGTTGGTCTTGCAGGTCAACAGGATCAAGGAGTTCACCGAGAAAGAGATCAAGAAGCCAACCAACCCTAAGGAGATGGAAATATATGAATATTTTTATGTGAGGGAGAGATTGATCATCCTAGATGTGTGAAGGATGCCCTAATACCTCGTTTGTCTGGGAAGAAAAATGCACATGAGATGTGGTTGGATCTTCGTTATTTGTTCCAAAATAAGAATGAGAATTGGGTACTAGTATTGGAGGATAAGTTGAAGTCCACTAAGATGATAAAGGTGAAAGTGTGACCTTGTATCTGACGAGATTGTCGCAGGTCAAAGATGAGCTTGCTGCCATCAGTGTGACTATCTAATATGGAGATATGGTAAGGATTGCGTTGAAAGGATTTACCGAGGAATGGAAGCCCTTCATCAAAGGGATATTTCCATGGAGAACCTGCCAGACTAGGATAAGATGTGGGATGACTTCATTTAGGAAGAGTTGTGAGATGAGAATCTTCATCCAAAGAAAAAGTCTTTCGATGATGACGTGGCACTTGTAGTTCAAATGAAGGGTAAGAAAAAGAAGGACTTGAGTAAAGTCAAGTGTTTCAATGGTGGCGAGATGGGTCATTATTCGTTAAGATGTTTGATGAAGGAGAAGGGAGATTATGAGAAGAGGAAAGGAAAGAAGGTCGTCAGTGTTTCCACTTTAGATAAGATAGATGATCTCACCAGAAGATTAGAAGAGGAGGACTTTGCTATGATTTCTCATTTCTCGCAGGGTAATATGAATGAGGATGGATGGTACGTGGACAATGGTGTGACAAAGCATACGACAGGGTCACACGAGGTTTTTGAGACTCTAGCTAATGGGACTCAAATTTGCACATGGTGTTGGGTGACAAGAGTCAGTTGGAGATCCGAGGATCAGGTGTTGTGCCATTCAAAATGGAGACATGATGTGTGATGCAGGTCCAGGATGTACTGTTTGTACCAAGACTCATATATAGTGTGATTTCCATCTCAATGATCGAGAGGAAGGGGTTTTAGGTCTTGTTCTAGGATAGGAAGGCAAGACTCAGGCCCAGAGGCTCTAAATCTGATGGGATTGTACTTGGAATTAGAGAGCATGGTCTCTACAGGTTGATGGGAAAGCTTGTGGATCATGGAAAGAAGCAGGTGGAGTAGGTGTAGGTGCAAGCTTCAGAGGAGCAGATACAGGTTCCCGAGAAGAAGGTACACTTTCCATAGAATAAAGTCTAGGTTCCAGAGACAAAGAGGGAGTCAAGTTCAAGAGGGAGCTTCCAGGTTCAAAGGGAGACTTTTCAGCCCAAGAAGAGCGCATGGTTAGTGGGGATCAAGTGTGCTCCTACAGTTACCAAGAAGGAATCATGGAGAGATTGGAAAGTGATATAGGAGAAGAAGAAGAAGCAAGATGCTTCCAATGGAAGCGACACTTCTGAGAAGGATGTAGTTCACAGAACATGGATTGCTACAATTGTGAGTGCCAGGAGTTGGGCAAGTGTTGTGAGAAATGATGATGATGATGAGTTACTTCCTAGTCTTACAATTACCTCCCTCGATAAGAGGGAATGTTTATTTTTGTAGCTTGGGACGTACTCTAAGCCAGAGGGTTCAGGGTTTGGAGGGAAAAGAGCCACAAGGGTCACTTGTGGGCTTAGAACCCAAGTATGGGGTTTTGCACCAAATCGTGTTTTGGGTTATTTCCGAGAGCACATTTCGATATGTGATGGAATGATATGATAGAGGGCAGAAAGAAGAATCCAAATCTTCAAGAATCGTTGAATTCTGAGTTGTAGAAATGGAGATATGAATTTTTGAAGTTATATAATGGGTTTGCCAATGTGTGTCAAGGTCAGCCTAAGGTGTTTTAGGGATGTGACAAGATGACATCCCCTTGTGTGACGTTTTAGGAAGCCCCTATATTGGTGTATAAATAGAGGGTGAGGTCATGCCATTCAAGTATCTAATCAAGTGCAACATATACCTCATTGGAGAGCTATTTGGAGAGACTAAGTCTTTGTTTTGGGCCGCAACAAGAGAGGGAAGAATAAAGCAGCAAGAGAGACTCTTTTAAGGTTTATTACAGGGTGATTGAGGGTTGTGTTGGAGGCCAAGACACTTACAGGTAGGTCAAGGCCTAAAGGGTTGAATGCTAGCTTGTTTGAACACTTCTAGATGGGTTGATGGAATGTTTGAGGGGTGTCATGTTGCAACAGTAGTGCTATGTGGTAGGCCGCAGGCCATACCACAAAAGAAAAACTTGTGTGGGTAGTTTTGAGGGTTGGTTTTAGCCCTTACCTTCAACGTGGAGGAGGACTGTCTCTCCTAGCCTAGGCCACAATTCATTGAAGGAATGTTTGTGTACTATAAGAAGGTTGTGAAGGGTTGTTGTTGCATGGACAAAGCCCTAACCAAGATAGAGTATAAAAAAAGTGGTACAAACAAATTTGGAGCAGTGTTTGGTGGTGCATTGGGTCAAGGAGTTGACAGGATTTGGATCAGAATTGGAACAACCTATGGGATTCATGTGTTGGGGTTGTCTCTAGCCATAAGAAACCCAAACTAGGAGAAAATTTCATAGTGTATGTATTGGGCATCATTGGATTGTTGGAGGGAAATGTGTTGATAGCCCAAAGTAACCCTACGTGAGCTATTGAAGTGACGAAGAGGAGCTGAATGTTAGGTGAAAATTGGTGCCGAAGAGAAAAACCTTGATGGACTAAGGTGACTGCTAACCTGGCAATTTGGAGATCGAGAATAAGGCCTACCTAGAGAGTAGATTGGATCATCCCATGTAAATGCTACATAAGTGACTTGTGCAGTGTTAGGTGGTAGCCCTCCTAGAGTCTCAATTTGTTGTCCTTTGAAGGAATAAAGGGAAACTAGTGAGCAGTACGGAAACAAAGGACCGACAGGACAAGATACGACATTGAGCCTGCGTAACATGTTTTCCATTGTATCTTGTATACCATAGATTGTTGTATTATCCAAATTTGGTTTAATATAACAAAGATTGGGGTTTTACATTATTATACAATTTTGTTAAAATTTGTGTATACTTGTGTGTATGTGATTTACTGCTTTATATTTTCTGTTGTGCAAATTAGTGCCTGATGAGATTCTTGGTTTGGTAGCATAAATGATTTTAAGACTCTAACCTAGACCCAAGGTCATGGAAATTTAACAAAAGACTCATTGAGCATTTCAAGGTTCAAACAAGTTCAACCTTATTGACTCAGTCAATGGCCTATAGATTAAAAAAATCATTTAAAAAATTACGACATTTCTTCAAGGGTTTGAGAGTTATTTTTTCTTTCGGGCATAAGAATTTATAGAGAGGATTCTCCATCAAAATGCATCACAATTCAATTTAGGTTTTTGGGATTTTCAATCCATGTGAAGGGGCTATATGCTTAGACAATAGATTTTGGGAATTTTGAAAGGATTGTGCATCAAAATTTCTAAATATTTGCACTGAAGGTGTGGCCAAACTTGTGTTCTAGGTCAGTAGCCTTAGCCATAAAAGATTTTCCCAGAGATTAGAAGCAGTTTTCTGCTTATGCAAAATTTGGATTTTTTTTAAAGCTTTATTGGTTTTTTTCTTTTTCATAAATCCTTAATGAGAAAAAAAATTATTTTCCTATGTCTAGAATTAGTTGTAAATTTGTAATGCCTCCTTCCCTCTCTCAAGTGGTTTTAGACATAATGTCTCCCTCTTGTCTCATGTCATTTTGTAAATCCTTCGTCCTATCGTAAGTTGTTTTTAAGGGGGGATATTAGGATATTAGACCTTAGGAGTTGCTTAAGATCAACTTGGTCTAATGTACTACAGTCATGTGTGCTTTGGTTATCCAATGGTCACTGTTATTTCTCATGAATAGATGCTCTGATGGTGCTCATTTTCTAGGTATTTATGACAAATGATCTATGTTTTATCACCTAATTGGTCCATGATATCTACTTAAAGATAATGGATGATCACTTGTCTTACTAGATATAACCCTTAATTTCTTGCGCAGTAGTACAACTTTTCTATTTCTTCATGGATGTCTCATTTTGAGGGTTTTACCATGTAAATCTCGGTGTCTTAGTTTATGGTTAACATGAGTTATTCGTAAGTGGTATCTATCCTTGTGAGTAACCCACTGATGATTTCCTAATATGGTATCAAAGTGCTTGTGAGGTTCACTCCTCCTCATTCAAAGATCATGATAGTTATTTTGGGTATTTGAAGAGATTCAGATCCCTTCTTTTGGTTTTGAAGCCGGACCTGTGGAGCTCAGATTATTAGGTATTGAAGAGCTAGGGAAGTTGTTCTATTTCAACAAAACCTAAGTATTTTTGGGAGATCTGACCATTCCATGTATTACACTCAAATTTGAATGCTTGGTCTTTTGATTATGTTGGGGCCCTCAAGGCTCACTTGAATTTAAGGTTCTTGGGAGTCATGCCACTTCATATGGGAAGAACCCTAGATTTGTAGATAGTCACAAGTGGACCCAAGGGTTTCCTAAGGGTTGGGTCCACCTTAACTGCACAAGTTAGTGTATATAAATGTAAGGCTTTGGCCTAATTTGGAATATAATCTAGATAAACATATGCAAAACACAAGATATATCTTTGTGTCCATATTTCATCTCATGAGAAATGATACAACTTTTATGTTGATTCATGGTGTTTCCCTCTTTGTGGGTTTCACCACATAAATATTGGTGTCTCAGTTTTTGACTGTTTGATTTATTCCTCCATGGTGTTTATCCTATGAGTATCCCACTTTTTATTCTCATTATGGTATCAGAGTGCTTGTGTGGTTACCTCCTTTTTTATTCAAAGATTGAGGTAGTTATGTTAAGTGTTTGAAGAGTTTCAGATCCTTAGTTCTGGTTTTGAGGTCATCATTGTGGAATTCTCCTTATTAGCTCTTGAAGTTTTGGAGTTGGCTTTCTGTTTCAACAAAATATGTGCTTTTGGGGAATATCTGACTTCTCCATGTATTACATAGTTAATATTTGGTGTTTTTCTTCCTTGTACTGCAACAACTCTTCAGCATCATTAAGTACACCATAATTTTTACTCACCAACTCCTTTATCACCTAAAATTGACTCAACAACGCCCCAACTAATCCTTGTTGCAAATCTCCACCTTCGTAATCCATTGGTTAGAATTCCCAGTAATAAACATTACATTGTACCGTTGGTCCTTTTAGAAACTTAGGTGTCTAATTGTATGGAAGGATCAATATGTAAGGAACCATGAACTACAACTCTCTTCTCTATTCACCAAATGAAACTTTGTTCCTCCTAATATGGTGAATAAGGCTGCAAGTGGACTAGTTCCTGTCAGCTGCAAAAGAAAAAACAATCTGGAAAAGTACCTAATAAACAAGATGATAAAGCTCCAAAGCCCCATCCTCATCCATCCTATTAGGTTCACATATGCTATGTTAAGTAGTTCTCCCTTGCATCCACATTTTAATGTGTTGAAGGGGCCATTAACTTCCCCAAATGAAAGAAATTGTTTCCAAAGAATCATGTCCTCTTCGATTGTGAACATCCTAATAAAAGTGATTCTTAACTCCACCTCCTAATCATTAATATGAAGAAACTATTTGAAACTCTTTTAAGATCACACGGTTTGGCTATTTTCCTACTATTTCCTTGTTTATCAGCGGACATCAGGTTGGGTCCATAATAACTACCTTTAGGTATACTATGGTGTCTAAAGTCAGATCTAGATTTTTGTATATGGAAGTTTCAAACTTAAATTGTATAAGGAGGATATATTATGTTTACGGCTACATGTTACCCCTTTTTTTGTATAAAAAATGTGGAGGAGGATATCTGAATATTAATCTGTCATTTCCAGAAATGGTCTTTTGAGTTCCTAAAGTAATTGAGGGATCTGTTAAATGTCTTCTTCCTCTCTTTGTGATTGGAAGTAAGTGTTGGTATTATAAGGCCTTGTACTTTGTTTTTTGACTAATATATTTTTTATGTTCACTAGAAATTAAATTTGAATAATTTTCTTGCAATTTTGTAGTGGATCTGTTATAACTAAATCCCTTTTTTCAAGGAAAATCTTGCAGGGAAACTGAAGGGATGATTCCCCACATTCATGGATGGAACTCCCAGTGAAACCATCTGTTAGAGTCGGTCTGTTCAGCCCTCCGCCAGAGATCAAAACCTCTTTTGTTGCATTTCATTATTCAGAGTCCCACCTAGTCATCTGCATTCCGTTAGGCACATGGATTATCTGACGAGAGTGGTTTTCATCATGTCCCTCATGTCATTCACCTGCTGGTTGATGTTTGTTGATTAAAAAGGCATATGCAGTCTTCTTTTCATTAAAATTTGCAAAATCTTGTCTTTAGGGTTTCATGGTCAATTAGGTCAAGGTTCCTTTAGGGTTTCGTCAATAAATGTGTCAAAAGTGTTCAATAATCACCAGCAGGCATGAGGAGGTTTCCTTATCAAATAATTTCATCACCAAGTGTTCGACATTGTGTTTTAACACAAAATATTTGGCATTTATTGTACTAAAATCATGTAAATTTTGTTTTTCTCATTGTAAATTTCTTCATCTTCACCCTCGTTATTTCCTTAGCCTAAGAAGCTCCAACACCTGCAAAACACAAGCAAAGTTCAGCTCATCTAGTTCATCAACAAAGCCAAAAGGGGAAAAAGTCCAAAAAACAGAGTTTGAAATCAAATCATTTTGAAAACATTATAAAAGTGGCTTTTGGAAAAGTTAATTTGAAAAGACCATGTATAAAACATGTCTCCAAATGTGTAAAGCTCATTTGCACTCCAAGAGCAAAGAGAAAGCAAAACAAAATCATTTTGGGGTGAGCAAGGTGAAATCGGAGAAAATTGATCAAAAAACTGGTGCGCGGCGCATTGAGCAGGAGACGCGATGCATTGGGAAGGCGTGGTGCACTGGGAGAAAGTGTGCATTGTTAATTTACACAAGCGCGACGCATTGGGGAGGCGTGGTGCATTGGGCTGAGTGCGCGGTGCATACAACCAAGAAGCCTGAAATTTACCTAATCCGCTCCAAAATCGCTCAAAACGCATTGATACAGGTAGGTTGAACTTCATTCATGGTTTGTCATGCAATATTGATGGTTTGATATTGTATGTTTCATGGTGCTTGTGTGAAACGATCAAACCCTAGCCTTAAAACTACCTCAAGGAAACTTGCTGCTAGGGTGTCAAAATCACTATTTTGTCACCAAAATTCACTCCCTCATCCCATTGATTCCTTGTTTTCATCATTCCCTAAGTTTCCCTATCCCCTAAAATTACTAAACCCCCATCCCAAATTCCCTTTCCCAAACTTTAAATGTAAAACCCTAAACCCTATTCCCACACATAAATCCCAAACCCTCTCCCATATTTCCCTAACTAAATCTATCCCAATAGTCCCTAACCCCTCACTATTTTTTCCCTTCCCCTTCCTTATTTCACTTTTTTTCCCTTGGTGGTAGAGGTTGCACAATCATTAAAGACAGTCCAACACAGTTTGACACATCAGCACCACAGGTTTAGGATTAAGACAAAAGAGGCAAAAAGGACATGATTAACTCTGGATACTGGCCAAGGCATCCTTGGCTCATCATAGCTCTTGATGAGGCACCTTCAGTCCAAGTTTCAAGGAATTTGGGGAAAATTTTGTCATTTTTGAATTTCTTTGGTCACAAAACAGGGTTTTCCTCCCTATGCGTCGCGCCACGTGGCGCGCGCTTTTTCTATTGAGCTCCAAATCACAAAAAGTTTACATTTCTGGATTTTTCATGAAAAATCATGGTTGCTGGTGCATGGCCAAGAAATTTGGGCAAATTTTGAACCCTCAGTAGGTCAAAAACACTCAAAAAATGACCTCACTACCCCTATTTTGACACACAGGAAGCAGTCTTGGGAGATTGAAGTTTTGGAGGGGCAAATGACATCCAAATCTAGAAATTCCACTTGGGTTGGAAAGTAGACAGGTAGGGCTTGCCAACAAGCACACTTGGGCTTAATTTGGACTTCAGGAAGTACCTAAAAATCAGCTCCGAAGTGGCGCGATGCATAGAGAATCAAGCGCTGCGCATAGAGGATTTTTGCCTATTTTTCACTGTTCAGCTCAGTAATTCGCCCGGTTTTGACCAGCTTTGCTTCTTAATGTTATTCTTGACTTTTCATGATGTAATTTCATAACCATGATGTAATATTGGCACATTTTTACTTGTTCTAGAAGATTCATTCACCAAAAGGTGAAATGTAAGTGAATGAATCAGTTTCCTAGCATATAGGGGTAAGTTGTTTGACTGCCTAGATTTCAGTTCCTTGTTTAGAATTAGTTCAAACAGCTCCTAGAATGATGAGCTCGACCCCTAGAGCAAGGGAATAGGTTTGGCTTGTCTATATCATGTAATTTCTCAGTCATTTTCATGGTTGGACACTAGGGATTGCTTTGGCATATCATTGTACATTCTATCTCTACATTTTTGGCTAAGGAAAGACCAGGGTTTTGTAGCACTGTTTGGGATCCATGTGGCTTTATGTTTTGATGGTATTTTTCTCTAAGTAATTGTAAGTTCATTAGTGTTATGTGTATCATTTTTCTGTCTCTTCTTCTGAATTTGAACAAATGAGTGATTAAGGTAGAATCCATTAACTGCTATGCTCTGCCTTTGAATTTGTTTAAATTTCCATGTTTTCATCTTTTTAAGGAGAATTCTTGAGACTCTCTTGCTCTCCTTAGCTCCTCACCAGTCTGATCTATCCATTCACTCACTTTAAAACATCAAAACGATTTCCTTCCTTGCCCCAATCAGAACTCTGCAGAAACTGTGCCTCATCCCGAGCCCAATTTGCATTTCCCTGTTTCCAGCACAAAACCTCCAAAAACTCAAATCATAACTTTGCACTTCATACCTAGCCTAAAATTAGCTTTTATTACAGTCATCTCGAGTCCCATTGATTATCTTTGCCGAGATTGACCCAGAGAGAGCCCTCTCCTGTCCTCGTAGGGCTAGCTATGAGGCTGAGCGTGGTTTGATGTGGACCTAGAAGCTTACCTTTTCAGCCTGAGGTAAATCTAGGCTCTAACACCATCCACATATACTAGTGCACCTATCCCAATGGGATTCTCACCAGGTGTCTGCTGGCATGGAACTAGCTAATGGCCAAAAACATTGGCAACAACTAGTTGAGCTAACCCCTTGGGTTATTTTAGAATTAAACATAACAACTAACTACAAAAAAATCTAGAATTTTCCATTTTGATTTCTTTATCAATATTTTCTAGAGTTCACTCTGATTTATTTTTATGATAATATATTTCATCTTACTAGAAGGTACCATTGGTCCAAAGAATGTATACTTATTAACGTCTTGAATTAATATCTCTCCAATGAAAAAAATATTCCTCATTCATCTTATTGGTCTAGCAGCCACTGATTCCACAAATTGCGCCAACATTTGAAGTAAGAAAAGGATAATTACAAAAACAAAAATTGAAGTTCAAAAATTTTCATGAAATTGTTACATGAAAACTTGAATCAGGAAAATATGTACTTCCATTGAACTTAGGATTTCAGATTTATGACTCTCTATAAGATTATTATTGTAGTATACCTGGGGGGATAATATGGGGTACAAAGGGAGGTGCCCAAGGCAATAATGTAATAATGGGGTGGGCAATAGTAATAAATAAAGTGGTTAACCCGTATCATGTAAGGGACCACAAGTAGTTAACAATAATGTAATAAGCCCATGGTATTAGATATATGGTATTGAGGGAACCATGGTAATGACCCATGGTATTGTATGTATGAGGCCTATATAGAGGCTAGAGACTCCCCATTGAGATATGTCAAGGATTATTGTATGAACATGCATATGGCTTGTGGAGTGTTCTCCTTCCTTAAGGAGTGAATGTATGGTGTTACCCTACCTTAAGGGTTTGTGCAATAAAGAAGCATTTATATATATTTCAATCTTACTATTTCTAGGTATATTTGTGTTCTCATATACTTTCAGATCAAATCTATAACAAGTGGTATCAGAGCACTTTCTTGGGCAAAGTGGAGATTTTTTTTTTTTTTTTGCAGGAACTTTTTGGGGTGGCAAGTTTGCAGATCATATCTGTATGTTCTGGCGCAAAATTTGTAGAATATAATTTCATATCTGAGTTTTTGGCGAAAAAAATACCCAATTTGAAAAAAAAATCAGCTAAATCGAAGTCCGGATAAGGGAGATATCGTTGATTTAAAAATCAGCTGTGTTGTAGACATTTCTCAGGGTGGCGAGTTTGCAGATCATGATCTGTATGTTCTGGGGCATTATTTGCAGAATCTAATTGTAGATATGAGTTCTTTGTGAAAAAATACCCAATTTCAAAAAAACAACCGGTCGAATCAGAGTACGTATGAGGGAGAAATTGCTGATTTAAAATCAGTTTTTTTTCAGAAATTTTCGTGAAGGCGGGACAGCTGCAGTGCGATTCTAAAATTCCAGTGCCTAGATCGGAATTCGATGAAGATGTACAAATTTGATGGCTCTAATATGGAAATATGGCCAGAACAAATGGAACAATATTTCACTCTGAATCACATCATAGACGATGAAACTAAACTATGTGTGGTAGACCTTTACTTGGACCAAGAAAGATGGCAATGGTGGCAGGGGCATTCTAAATGCTATCCAAGGACAATTACTTGGCAGATGTTCACAAAATCCATTTGTGACCACTTTAACCGTAAATCTAATTTTTTGGGTCCTCTTACTAAGCTCAGACAGACAGGCACACAACCTAGCAAAGATTTTATTTTTACAGGAAAGAAGGAAACCAAGAAACCTAAAGGGTTATTTTTGCTGGTATCTCTTTATTGTAGGTTCATGGATGTATTTAGAAGAAGAAAATTATAGTGTCTATAAATCCTAGTTGCAAGCAAAATCTTATAAATGTCAATTTGGAAAAAAAATTGCAAGTTCCAGTAAAACACATTGAAAACACACATGTTGATAATGAGGATGTTCAAGTTTATAAAGATTTGAAGCTTTCTAAGATAAGTATGTGTTGCATTGTGATTTTCATGCTTCAGATATGGCTAATGTGGATGTGGTTTTAGGATACCCTTGGATGGAATCTGTGGGTACGATCAATATTAATGTGCAGAAGAAATTCCTGAAGCTCTGGTATAAAAAGAAGAAAATTACATTACTAGAAATTTTCATCAATAAACAGGAAGAGTCCAGGGAGGCTGAAGCAGAAGATGTTCCAGGGACTGACACATCAGATGATGAGCCCTTGATGGTCGACAACCGAACGCAAACATCAAACCAGGTACAAGAAAAATAGGTAGATTCCAAGGAGGCTGAAGTAGAAACTGTTACAGGTACGAATACATCAGATGAGGACTCAGTGGTTGAAGTAATATTGGAAAATAAGAAACAATAGTAGACACCACAACATGTACTAACTACCAATCAGGCTCCATTAGGTGGTGAAGTAAGGAAAAAGACATCGTTGGTTAAAAATTTAGAATATCACCACCCACATCACCCCGCAAAAAAACAACCAACAAGATGGAAACAAATTAGCCATAAGGACAACAACCCCCGCATGATAGATAGAGAGGGGTGACGATCCACTTACTACACATCAACACAGAAGAACCGTCAGGGTCAACTTCCATCGCAAGTGAGCGAGGCACCAACTAGATCGAGGGTTCACTTTTCTCTGGGATGGCTAGATGCATGTGCATGGTACCAGTGGACTACTCTTTTGAGTAGATCTTATTATTTGTGTTCTTCTTATGTTTTGTGGACAAAACATGTTTAAGGGGGGTGGAATGTAGTATGGAATGTAGTATACCTAGGGGGGATAATATGGGGTACAAAGGGAGGTACCCAAGGCAATAATGTAATAATGGGATGGGCAATAGTCATAAATAAAGTGGTTAACCCACATCATGTAAGGGACCACAAGTAGTTAACAATAATGTAATAAGTCTGTTATGAAACCAGCTCAAGAAAAGATAGAAAAGATAGAAAAGATAGATCAACGCCTTAGAATTCAGCCTCTTCGAGGGGGCAACCTCCTTTACATTACATAAATGAACAATTCTTGGATGACTCAAATGACAAAACCTCCTTTCTATATATAGGAGTCTAAGGAGTCACAATATAACCTAGCCGACCTAACAATAATAATATAAAGCCACAAAAATAACAATAGAGGGATTCTATGGGGCATAGTAATAACAATATGGGGAAATAGGGGCACAACAATATTAATAAGGGATGCAACTACAATAGTAATGGGGTAATCACTAGTATTATAGGGACCCAACATGCCCCTCTCCTTCAAAAAAGTGTTGTCCTCAACGCTTGAGTAGTTCTGGATGCTTCTGTATAAAATTCTCATCCTCCCATGTGGAATCTTCAGAAGATAAGTTCTTCCACTTGATAAGATACTCCGAAATTGATCGATTTCGTAGCGGTCGAGTTCTTGTTTCTGTGACTGCTTCTGGTTCCAATATAATTTTTCCTTCCTCGTCAAGTTCTGGCAATATTGTTTGAACTGGGAGCTTGTCGCCTATAACCTTCTTTAAACATGAAACATGGAAAATTGGGTGCAATCGAGAAGTTGCAGGAAGCTCCAATTTGTATGCCATAGTACCAATCTTTTGCAACACCTTGTATGGACCATAATACTTTAGTGATAATTTATTATCCTTCTTAGCTTGCTTGAAGGACATTTGCTTATATGGTTGTAGCTGTAGGAATACCCAATCACCTACATCAAAACTTCTTTCGCTGTGATGTTGATCTGCCTGTTGTTTCATTCTATTCTGTGCCAACACGAGGTTATCCTTTAAGAGTTGGGGGACTTGTTGTTGATGTTCGATGTGATGTTCCACTGCTTGAACCTTAGAATTTTCTCTTAAATATGATGTGATGGATGGTGGCTGATATCCATAAAGTGCCATAAATGGGGTCATTTTTGTTGTTGTATGGAAGGAAGTGTTATACCACCATTCAGCCAGAGGCAACCATTTGACCCATTGTGTCTGTTTATCAGATACAAAGCAACAAAGATATCCTTCCAAACATTTGTTTACTATCTCAGTTTGCCCATCAGATTGATGATGATAAGATGAGCTATGAGCTAACTGAGTACCAAGACAAGAAAATAATTCTGTCCAAAATTTCCAGTGAAAATGGGATCTCTGTCACTTACAATAATCTTTGGGTTTCCATGTAGCTTTTGAATTGTTTCCATAAATGTAGTAGAAACTGTACTAGCTTTAAATGGATGTGATAATGCACAAAAGTGTGCATACTTGGTAAGTCTGTCAACTACCACCATGATGACACTCTTTCCCTCAGACTTGGGTAAAACTGTGATAAAATCCATTGAAACCTCCTCCCAAAGTTGGCTTGGAATGGATAAAGGTTGTAATAGACTCGGTGTCTTAATTCTTTCAAATTTATTTTGTTGGGAAACCAAACATTCCGCCGCAAATTTTTGAATATCCGATTTAAGGCCATCCCAAAAAAATTCCTTCTTAACCCTGTGGTAAATTTTTAAAATCCTGAGTGCCCTCCTAAGGGAGAAGTGTGCAATTCCATAAGATTTTTTTGTTTTAGTTGGGAATTCTTACAGCGGTATAAGAGATCTTTGTACCATAAAGAATCATTTTTCCAGCTAAATGTATCAGACGTACTGGAATCTTGTTGTAACTTTCGAATAAGTGCCCACACTTCTTCGTCATTCTTCCATTCCTCCCTTGCTTCCTTTATCCGATCTGGTTGGATAATAGAAATGGCGCACAACAATGCTTCCACATCCTCATCCTTTCTTGAGAGTGCATCTGCCAGCAAATTTGGCTTCCCTTTCTTGTATATGATTTCAAAGTCATAACCCAACATCTTTGTGACCCACTTTTGTTGCTCTTCAGAGGATAATCTTTGTTCTAAAAATTATTTAAGGCTATCATGATCCGTTTTTACCTTGAAGTGTCTTCCCATTAGGTAGGGTCGCCATTTCTTAAGTGCATGGAGTATTGCCAATGTTTCCTTCTCATAAATAGCTTTGTGTAAAAACTTTCCCTTGATTAGACGACTTTCAAAAGAAATGGGTCTTTCATCTTGCATTAAAACAGCACCAATTCCATTTCCTGAAGCATCAAATTCCACAATAAAGGTTTTTGTGAAGTCCGGTGTAGCTAAGACCGGTGCTTGGCACATTGCCTCTTTAAGATGTTCGAAGGCCTTTGTTGCTTCCGGAGTCCATGAAAATGCATCTTTCTTTAATAATGTTGTTAGAGGTGCTGCTATTCTCCCATAATTCTTAACAAACTTGCAATAATACCCTGTCAACCCTAGAAATCCTCGCAGATGCTTTATGGATGTGGGGATTTTCCATTCCTTAATGGATTTAATTTTGCTAGGGTCTACCTTAACTCCTTCATGAGATACAATATGACCCAGATATTCCACCTCTTGTACTCCAAAGAAACATTTGGATCTTTTTGCATATAATTGTTTCTCCTCCAATAGTTGTAGCACCCTGTCAACATGTTCAACATGATCCTTCCAAGATTTGCTGTAAATTAGTATATCATCAAAAAATACTAACACAAATTTTCTAAGGAATGGTTTGAAAATGGAATTCATCAAACCTTGAAATGTTGAAGGTGCATTGGTAAGGCCAAAAGGCATGACCAAAAATTCATAATGACCCTCATGAGTTCTAAATGCTGTTTTTGGAGTGTCTTCAGTCTTCATTCTGATTTGATGATATCCTGAACGAAGATCCAACTTGGTGAAGTAAATTGACCCATGCAATTCATCCAGTAATTCATCAATGACGGGAATGGGAAACTTATCTTTAATAGTGAGCTTGTTGAGATCCCTATAATCTGGACACATGCACCATGATCCATCCTTCTTGTGTACTAATACTATTGGAGCAGAGAAAGAAATTTGACTTGGTTGAATTATCACAGCCTCTAGCATTTCTGCAACCATACGTTCAATTTCACTCTTTTGGGCATAGGGATATCTGTACGGCCTGATGTTTGGAGGAACACTTCCTGGAATCAGATGAATAGCATGATCATGATCATGAATAGGTGGGAGACCTTTGGGAGTCTCAAATACCTTGGAATGATTGTCCAAGACTTTTTGGAGATCTGGAGAAATAGATGATTGCAATGTGGAAACATCTAGCGAACATAATTGTGCAATTACACCCCTTTGTTCCCTTTTTAGAAGCTTTTTCATCCCATTAGAGCTAATTATCTTTCCCGGTTTCCCTGCAATACCCCTTAATTCAACTTCCTTTCCTTCCACTAAAAATTTCATGAAAAGTTCTTGAAAATTAAAAGCTATTGTACCCAAGGATTATAGCCATTGGAGCTTTCCAGAGCAATTTATTGTTCCTCCATTTGCAACCATCACTTGACACTCTGGTGATGGATATAAGAAGCAATTCAATTCTTTTGCTACCTTACAATGAATAAAATTATGGGTACTTCCTGAATCAATCAACACTATTACTTTTTTCTTCTTGATTTGTCCTTCTATCTTGATGGTTTGAGGAGTGGTAATTCCCACCAATGCATTACAAGATATTGTCGGATTCATTTCTTCTTTATCTAGGCTTTGTTCCTGGAGTATATCCTCTTCCTTTGACCTTTCTTGCTCCTTTTCTTCTTCCTCTTCACAATCTATGTAGAATAATTTCTTCTCAGCACACTTATGACCTTTAGTGTATTTGCTATCACAACTATAACAAAGCCCTTTTGCTCTTTTTTCTTCCAATTGTTGTGGTGTCAACCTTATAGGTTGTGGAAGACTAGGGGCAACCACACTTCCATCTTTATAGTTGTGAGTGGTATGCTTCCTGGTTGCCATAATTTTGCTTTCCATTTTTCTTGCTAACCTGAATGCTTTCTCTAATGAATCAGGTTCCCAAAGGTGAACATCATGTTGGATATTATCCTTTAAAATCCCTATGAACACATCAATCCTATGCTCCTCTGGAATATTTTTTACCCTTATGTTCAATTTTTGGAACTCCTCAATGTGCTCCATTATTGAACCCTTTTGTTTGAGACTTATCAATTGGCTAAAAAAAGTGTTGCTTTTTGTATCCTCATAATGTGTTATCAATTCTTCCGTAAAAATTGCCCAAGTGATAATTTGTTTACGAGAGCAAAGCCATTGATACCATACAAACTGATTTGGTTCCAAATATAAAGTTGCAATACGTACCTTTTGTGTGTTTTGCACATTATTGAGATCGAAAAATTGCTCCATTTGTAATATCCATGTTGCGGGATCCTTGCCATCAAACTTCCTCATATCGATTTTTGGAATATGGTAGGTCTTCGATCCCACATTAGAGTCTAAGAAATCATGATTAACATTTCTTTTGTTCGCATGATGAGTTTCCTTTACTACCTTTTCTCCATTAGTAAGTATTTCTTGTAGAAAATTTGTCAAATTTGTCTTCAAATCTGCCATGCCTGTCTTCAAATTTGTGTTCAAATCTATCTTCAAGTTGTCCATATTAGCTTCCATGCCATTCATCTTAGCTTCCATGCCATTTATCTTAGCTTCTGTTAGCTTTTGTGAGAGTGACATTTGTTGCACTTGTTCTTGTAATTTTGATATATCATGTAGCATTTCTTCCTCTTCTTCATGAGTCATGCTAGAGCTTTCAGGTTGCTTACTAGGTGTTTGCATTTTCTTTCCTTGGTGCATCAGTTACTGATAATAATTCTCTACTATGCCCTTTGAATTCCTTCAAAATAAATTTTCAAACCAAGCTTAAGCAAAAATTTAAGAAAATCTACACACCTTTTTTCACTTTGTAGGAGCTCGATATTGCCTCTGATGTATCTCTGTACTTTCTAATCATCCAGTTCTAAAATTGTGACCTATATTAGTCCTCTGTGTCCTCTTTCCAATGCCACCAGTCTTAGCCAAATTGGATTCTCCAAGGAAGAGTTATGCGAAATCTCCCACAATGACTGGATTATAGACTAGTTCAGTAGAGCGAACTTGTACGGCGTGCCACGAGTCACTGTTTCGACCTTTGGCTCTAAAAATTATCTACAAGAAACTACAGTCCATCCTCTTTTTGTAACTTCTTATGAAATTTCAATCCAATGCTCAGAGAGAGAGTTATGACGATTTTCCCCAGGTCACCTGTTTGGAATGTAATTCAATAGTTTGCAAAAAGACCAACTTCCTCAGATCATATCTCTGTAAATATAGCGCGAAAAGCTCTGAAATTCAGACCCGAGGTTCAACGCGATGTCTTCTAAAATGGGTTTTTTTAGCTTCTGAAACGTTGCATAAAAAAAGTTGTAGCGAAAATTCCACGATGACCTATTTGGAGCAGCGAAACCCTAGAATCCAAAGCTTTGATACCAAATGTTATGAAACCAGCTCAAGAAAAGATAGATCAACGCCTTAGAATTCAGCCTCTTTGAGGGGGAAACCTCCTTTACATTACATAAATGAACAATTCTTGGATGATTCAAATGACAAAACCTCCTTTCTATATATAGGAGTCTAAGGAGTCACAATATAACCCAACCGACCTAACAATAATAATATAAAGCCTCAAAAATAACAATAGAGGGATTCTATGGGGCACAGTAATAACAATATGGGGATAATAGGGGCACAACAATATTAATAAGGGATGCTACTACAATAGTAATGGGGTAATCACTAGTATTATAGGGACCCAACAAAGTCCATGGTATTAGATATATGGTATTAAGGGAACCATGGTAATGACCCATGGTATTGTATGTATGAGGCCTATATAGAGGCTAGAGACTCCCCATTGAGAGATGTCAAGGATTATTGTATAAACATGCATATGGCTTGTGGAGTGTTCTCCTTCCTTAAGGAGTGAATGTATGGTGTTACCCTACCTTAAGGGTTTGAGCAATAAAGAAGCATTTATATCTATTCATATATTTTTATTTTTTGGGTATATTTGTATTTTCATATATTTTCATATCAGATCTATAAGAATTATTGGAAAGGTCCATACCAATATGGGAAAAACAAATGGAATACACAACACCATACAAGTCAAAGCAAATATGTCCATTGTCACCTATACTCTTTCAACTTTATATTGGTGAGCTAGAAGATCTCATTTCAATGTGATACAGGTGGTGGCCTTCTCTATGGTATTTCCATCGGATGTCTGATGTGTGGATGGAATTGTCCTTTTATCCCACAAAATCACAAGACTCCAAAAGAATCTAGACACCTTGAGCTCATTTTGTGATACTTATGGCCTTTAGGTCAACCTCTGCAAAATCAAATAGTATGGCTTTCAACATGTATGAGAAGGAGGCATCTAATACTACTCTCACCTATAAATAATAGGAGATATAAATGGTGACATCCTACACTTACATTGGAGTAGTATCCTCTAGTCCATCCTTCAGTGTAATCCCAACAAAAAAATCAAGGTGGAGTAGTGGATACGAAGGATCTGAAACACTATAGGAAAAATGCTTCCAGATCTACTTCCAAGATATTTGGGCTTAGATCTTCCTCTTCCATATCTTAATGACACCTTCTCTCTTTTACAATTGTGAAGCTTGGAACTTGTGCCTAAGTGAAACATGATGGAACTACTTGAGAGAGTACTCATTACTCTTCTCTTAGAATATATTCATGTAAGGAAACCTTTCTCACACTTTTGGCCCCTCTGCACTTCCATGATTTTCCATGTTATCACCATGTTGCACAGGATTTGTTGCATGGAAAAATCCCACTCAAGCCAAAACAAATATCCTTACGACTATCCAATTCTCTATACATATTGCTAGACAAAGTATCATAAATAGATGGCATGCTAGATCTTCCTATTTGCTCCAATAATTGAACATTTATTTTAAATTTCTCGTGGCTCAAATATTTGTTTACAATACAAGGCAATAAAAAGAAAGTTGATTTTATAGATGCTTAGGGGTGGTTGAAAGGGAGTCTAGTGCCTAGAATGTTTTTGGTTATATGGAGTCTATAAGGCAGAAAGTATGAGCTTCTTTCTAATAATATTAGGAGTGAATATAATTGGAATTAACAACCTACAACAATGTTATTTTGTTGTCTACTAATACAGATATTTCTTGTGAAAATTTTGAATTAAGGAACAATTACAAACATGCATGACATCGTATTTACTATTTATTGATAGATATGCAAATTTGTAGCAATACTGATTTAAGAAGGGAGTTACAAAGTAAACATATCTAGCAAAAAACATAGGCATCAAAGGGGACTAAATCAAAATTTATTTCTTATAAATAAATGAACAGTGTTACATAGAATTTGACCCTTCATAACATATTTGATTCAAGCATTTTCCAGCACTAATCTTAGCAAATTGAGTCCAAAGATATATGCCATAAGCTTGATTCGATTCCACCGAATATATGGTGTAAAGTAGGTGCTTGTGCCACCCTCAACACATCAAAAAAGGGTTGGATTTCCAAGGAAAAAATAACCAAGAAATTAGTCCAACTACATGAATATGCACTAGAAAACAATGGCAAATCTCTCCAACATTGACATGATCATAGGGACTAATAATAATGCCTAGTATCTGTCACTAAAACCATAGTAAAATAATTGTATTATGTTATGAAACCAGCTCAAGAAAAGATAGAAAAGATAGATCAACGCCTTAGAATTCAGCCTCTTCGAGGGGGCAACCTCCTTTACATTACATAAATGAACAATTCTTGGATGATACAAATGACAAAACCTCCTTTCTATATATAGGAGTCTAAGGAGTCACAATATAATCCAGCCGACCTAACAATAATAATATAAAGCCACAAAAATAACAATAGAGGGATTCTATGGGGCACAGAAATAACAATATGGGGGTAATAGGGGCACAACAATATAAATAAGGGGTATAACTACAATAGTAATGGGGTAATCACTAGTATTATAGGGACCCAACATGCCCCTCTCCTTCAAAAAAGTGTTGTCCTCAACGCTTGAGTAGTTCTGGATACTTCTGCATAAAATTCTCATCCTCCCATGTGGAATCTTCAGCGGATAAGTTCTTCCACTTGATAAGATACTCTGAAATTGATCGATTTCGTAGCTGTCGAGTTCTTGTTTCTGTGATTGCTTCCGGTTCCAATATAATTTTTCCTTCCTCGTCAAGTTCTGGCAATATTGTTTGAATGGGAGCTTGTCGCCTATAACCTTCTTTAAACATGAAACATGGAAAATTGGGTGCAATCGAGAAGCTGCAGGAAGCTCCAATTTGTATGCCATAGTACCAATCTTTTGCAACACCTTGTACGGACCATAATACTTTGGTGATAATTTATTATCCTTCTTAGCTTGCTTTAGGGACATTTGCTTATATGGTTGTAGCCGTAGGAATACCCAATCACCTACATCAAAACTTCTTTCACTGCGATGTTGATCTGCCTGTTGTTTCATTCTATTTTGTGCCAACACGAGGTTATCCTTTAAGAGTTGGAGGACTTGTTGTTGATGTTCGATGTGATGTTCCACTGCCTGAACCTTAGAATTTTCTCTTAAATATGATGTGATGGATGGTGGTTGATACCCATAAAGTGCCATAAATGGGGTCATTTTTGTTGCTGTATGGAAGGAAGTGTTATACCACCATTCAGCCAGAGGCAACCATTTGACCCATTGTGTCTGTTTATCAGATACAAAGCAACGAAGATATCCTTCCAAACATTTGTTTACTATCTCAGTTTGCCCATCAGATTGAGGATGATAAGATGAGCTATGAGCTAACTGAGTACAAAGACAAGAAAATAATTCTGTCCAAAAATTTCCAGTGAAAATGGGATCTCTGTCACTTACAATAATCTTTGGGTTTCCATGTAGCTTTTGAATTGTTTACATAAATGCAGTAGAAACTGTACTGGCTTTAAATGGATGTGATAATGCACAAAAGTGTGCATACTTGGTAAGTATGTCAACTACCACCATGATGACACTCTTTCCCTCAGACTTGGGTAAACCTGTGATAAAATCCATTGAAACCTCCTCCCAACGTTGGCTTGGGGTCTTAATTGTTTCAACTTTATTTTGTTGGCAAACCAACCATTCCGCCTCAAACTTTTGAATATCTGATTTAAGGCCATCCCAAAAAAATTCCTTCTTAACCCTGTGGTAAGTTTTTAAAAATCCTGAGTGCCCTCCTAAGGGAGAAGTGTGCAATTCCATAAGAATCTTTTGTTTTAGCTGGGAATTCTTACAGAGGTATAAGCGATCTTTGTACCATAACGAATCATTTTCCAGCTAAATGTATCAGAAGTACTGGAATCTTGTTGTAGCTTTCGAATAAGTGCCCACACTTCTTCGTCATTCTTCCATTCCTCCCTTGCTTCGTTTATCCAATCTGGTTGGATAATAGAAATGGCACACAACAATGCTTCCACATCCTCATCCTTTCTTGAGAGTGCATCTGCCACCACATTTTGCTTCCCTTTTTTGTAGATGATTTCAAAGTCATAACCCAACATCTTTGTGACCCACTTTTGTTGCTCTTCAGAGGATAATCTTTGTTCTAAAAAGTATTTAAGGCTATCATGATCCGTTTTTACCTTGAAGTGTCTTCCCATTAGGTAGGGTCGCCATTTCTTAAGTGCATGGAGTATTGCCAACATTTCCTTCTCATAAATAGCTTTGCTTAAAAACTTTCCCTTGATTGGACGACTTTCAAAAGCAATGGGTCTTTCATCTTGCATTAGAACAACACCAATTCCATTTCCTGAAGCATCACATTCCACAATAAAGGTTTTTGTGAAGTCCGGTGTAGCTAAGACCGGTGCTTGGCACATTGCCTCTTTAAGATGTTCAAAGGCCTTTGTTGCTTCCGGAGTCCATGAAAATGAATCTTTCTTCAATAATGTTGTTAGAGGTGCTGCTATTCTCCCATAATTCTTAACAAACTTGCGATAATACCCTGTCAACCCAAGAAATCCTCGCAGATGCTTTATGGATGTGGGGATTTTCCATTCCTTAATGGCTTTAATTTTGCTAGGGTCTACCTTAACTCCTTCATGAGATACAATATGACCCAAATATTCCACCTCCTGGACTCCAAAGAAACATTTGGATCTTTTTGCATATAATTGTTTCTCCTCCAATAGTTGTAGCACCCTGTCAACATGTTCAACATGATCCTTCCAAGACTTGCTGTAGATTAGTATATCATCAAAAAATACTAACACAAATTTTCTAAGGAATGGTTTGAAAATTGAATTCATCAAACCTTGAAATGTTGAAGGTGCATTGGTAAGGCCAAAAGGCATGACCAAAAATTCATAATGACCCTCATGAGTTCTAAATGCCGTTTTCGGAATGTCTTCAATCTTCATTCTGATTTGATGATATCCCGAACGAAGATCCAACTTGGTGAAGTAAATTGATCCATGCAATTCATCCAGTAATTCATCAATGACAGGAATGGGGAACTTATCTTTAATAGTGAGCTTGTTGAGCTCCCTATAATCTGGACACATGCGCCATGATCCATCCTTCTTGTGCACCAATACTACTGGAGCTGAGAAAGAACTTTGACTCGGTTGAATTATACCAGCCTCTAGCATTTCTGCAACCATACGTTCAATTTCACTTTTTTGGACATAGGGATATCTGTACGGCCTGATGTTTGGAGGAACACTTCCTGGAATCAGATGAATAGCATGATCATGATCACGCATAGGTGGGAGACCTTTGGGAGTCTCAAATACCTTGGAATGATTGTCCAGGACTTTTTGGAGATCTGGAGAAATAGATGATTCCAATGTGGAAACATCTAGCGAACATAATTGTGCAATTACACCTCTTTGCTCCTTTTTTAGAAGCTTTGTCATGCCATTAGAGCTGATTATCTTTCCTGGTTTCCCTGCAATACCCCTTAATTCAACTTCCTTTCCTTCCGTAGAAAATTTGATGAAAAGTTCTTGAAAATTAAAAGCTATTGTACCCAAGGATTGTAGCCATTGGACTCCTAGTACAACATCAGCACCTCCCATTGGAATGGAAAGCATTGGGCTAGTCAATACATATTCTCCCATGGATAGCTTGATATTATGGCACTTTCCAGAGCAATTTATTGTTCCTCCATTTGCAATCATCACTTGACACTCTGGTGCTGGATATAGGAAGCAATTCAATTCTTTTGCTACCCTACAATGAATAAAATTGTGGGTGCTTCCTGAATCAATCAACACTATTACCTTTTTCTTCTTGATTTGTCCTTCTATCTTGATGGTTTGAGGAGTGGTAATTCCCGCCAATGCATTACAAGATATGGTCGGATTTATTTGTTCTTCATCTAGGCTTTGTTCCTGGAGTATATCCTCTTCTTTTGACCTTTCTTGCTCCTTTTCTTCTTCCTCTTCACAATCTATGTAGAATAATTTCTTCTCAGCACACTTATGACCTTTTGTGTATTTGCTATCACAACTGTAACAAAGCCCTTTTGCTCTTTTTTCTTCCAATTGTTGTGGTGTCAACCTTGTAGGTTGTGGAAGACTAGGGGCAACAACACTTCCGTCTTTATAGTTGTGAGTGGTATGCTTCCTAGTTGCCATAATTTTGCTTTCCATTTTTCTTGCTAACCTGAATGCCTTCTCTAATGAATCAGGTTCCCAAAGGCGAACATCATGTTGGATATTATCCTTTAAAGACCCTATGAACACATCAATCCTATGCTCCTCTGGAATATCTTTTACCCTTATGTTCAATTTTTGGAACTCCTCAATGTGCTCCATTATTGAACCCTTTTGTTTGAGACTTATCAATTGGCTAAAAAAAGTGTTGCTTTTTGTATCCTCATAATGTGCTATCAATTCTTCCGTAAAAATTGCCCAAGTGATAAATTGTTTACGAGAACAAAGCCATTGATACCATACAAACTGATTTGGTTCCAAATATAAAGTTGCCATACGTACCTTTTGTGTGTTTTGCACATTATTGAGATCGAAGAATTGCTCCATCTGTAATATCCATGTGGCGGGATCCTTGCCATCAAACTTCCTCATATCGATTTTTGGAATATGGTGATTCTTCGATCCAACATTAGAGTCTATGGAATCATGATTAACATTTCTTTTGTTCTCATCATGAGTTTCCTTTACTACCTTTTCACCATTAGTAAGTATTTCTTGTAGAAAATTTGTCAAATCTGTCTTCAAATCTGCCATGCATGTCTTCAAATTTGTGTTCAAATCTATCTTCAATTTGTCCATCTTAGCTTCCATGCCATTCATCTTATCTTCCACGCCATTTATCTTAGCTTCTGTTAGCTTTTGTGAGCGTGACATTTGTTGCACTTGTTCTTGTAATTTTGATATATCATGTAGCATTTCTTCCTCTTCTTCATGAGTCATGCTAGAGCTTTCAGGTTCCTTACTAGGTGTTTGCATTTTCTTTCCTCGGGCATCAGTTACCGATAATAATGCTCTACTATGCCCTTTGAATTCCTTCAAAATAAAATTTCAAACCAAGCTTAAGCAAAAATTTAAAAAATCTACACACCTTTTTTCACTTTGTAGGAGCTTGATATTGCCTCTGATGTATCTCTAATTTCCAATCATCTAGTTCTAAATTTGTGACCTATAGTAGCTCTCTGTGTCCTCTTTCCAATGCCACAAGTCTGATCCAAATTGGATTCTCCAAGAAGAGTTATGCACAATCTCCCAAGTGACTTGATTATAGACTTTCAGTAGAGCGAACTTGTATGAAGTGCCACGAGTCACAATTTTCGACCTTTGGATCTGAAAAACATATAAAGAAACTACAGTCCGTCCTCTTTCTGTACCTTCTTACGAAATTTCAATCTGATTCCCAGAGAGAAAGTTATGATGATTTTCCCCAGGTCACCTGTTTTGAATGTAATTCAGGAGTCTGCAAAAAGACCAACTTCCTCAGATCATATCTCCGCAAATATCATGCGAAAAGCTCTGAAATTCAGAACCAAGGTTCAACGCGATTTCTTCTCAAATGGGTTTTTTTTTAGACTTCTGAAACGTCACAGAAAAAAAGTTATAGCGAAAATACCACGATGACCTGTTTGGAGCAGCGAAACCCTAGAATCCAAAGCTCTGATACCAAATGTTATGAAACCAGCTCAAAAAAATAGAAAAGATAGATCAACGCCTTAGAATTCAGCCTCTTCGAGGGGGCAACCTCCTTTACATTACATAAATGAACAATTCTTGGATGATACAAATGACAAAACCTCCTTTCTATATATAGGAGTCTAAGGAGTCACAATATAATCCAGCCGACCTAACAATAATAATATAAAGCCACAAAAATAACAATAGAGGGATTCTATGGGGCACATAAATAACAATATGGGGGTAATAGGGGCACAACAATATAAATAAGGGGTATAACTACAATATTAATGGCGTAATCACTAGTATTATAGGGACCCAACATATTCAACTCATAGTTCAACTACGTGGAGAGGGGAATGTTTTATGATGGAAATGGCCTGGTCAGCTTAAGCATGGGGCAACCATTTAAATATTTCGATTACTTGGATTATATTCAAGAAATTCTTTGGAATTTTCCAAGGTTCCAAATTTTTTATCAATAAACACATTGTAAATATTTGAGTGAAAATATGCTAGGTTCTGTTGGGTTTATTGCACTTATCTCTTGGTTTTTTTGTGAAAACTGTCATCTGACTAATTAGATGGTCATTTTGCCTACAATCAACAAATTGTGGTGAAGTAAAATTATAAGTGTGGACACAGACAAATTCGTCTAGCCCGATAATGGGTCTAGCCACAACAGATACATTCTATGGAAGATTTCCTTAGGTTAGAAACAAATAAGAGGGCTACCTCTTAGTCTGCTTATCTTGTTTGATGATGTCCTTGCTTGCTCACCCGAGCTATCTCTCACTTCCTTCTTCAAGCACCTGAAACAAGTTAACAACAACAAACAACAAACGTGATAATAAAAAAATTGTAATTCAACCTACTTAACAAGTCAAGAAACATTAAGCCATGAATATGTAAGATGACAAATCATGTAGGAAATAAATCGATAGTTGCATATATTACTATCAAAGAGAGATTACAACCATTTGTCTTGAAATTGCAGTCCTCCTTGTTACACTAAAAAATATCACCATGACTATTTGCAGTTAGTATGGCTCCATCACCTATCATACTATCCTCCTTGGCAAGTCTCATGCCTCTGCTTTCCATGTCAAACTCAAAGAAAGAGAGAAAAGTCATTTAAAGTTAAGTTATCTCTGGTACATAGTTTCTCTCAGCCTTACCCGCGGGTACGCAATCCAAGTTCAAAATACCCGCGTACTTGTACGCTCTGTCTGTAAAGCAATGGGTGCGTATTCCTGTAAAGGTCAATAAGCGCAAGTTTCACTCCAAAAAAGTTACTTGTGGTTATTTCTAGAGGATTCTAGAAGCTTGTTTGACGTGTATGGAGCGCCTCCAGATGGTTCATGTATCCCTATGGAAGAGGAACTTATCCCATCAAGAGGGGAGCTAACCCACCCAAAGAGGGGCTTATCCCATTGATGGTGGACCTGATTAACTTCCTCTACAGCACTATAAATACAGGCATTGGGCCAGAGGGAGGGAGGTTGAAAGCTGAAAATTCCTAAGGGTAGATGCTGCTGAGATTAGGACTTCCTTGTAGAAGTTTGTGAGGAGAGATTGTCATCCTTTCTTGTTTCATTTGGAAGTGGGTGAGCTGATCAAAGTAAAGGAAAACTCTTGCTGGACCCTGGGAGGAACTTGCACAACACCAAGGCTCAGGTTGTAATGGTTTCTTTTGTTTCCTATTAATACAAATAAGTCCATTCCTCTCAACAATTTGTTATTTATGAGTTGTTTCATATACTCCTTGGTCTGTATGTTAAATATGTTTTGTTTTATGAGATATTCAGAAGCTATTTAATCGTTTGATTGTTAGTGAATGCAGGTTTCGAAGAGAAGGAGGAGCTCATCCGGATCGACGAGGCTGGACTACTACAACAGCGTTGGGTTACAGGTAGGATCTAAACACTTGATTTCTTGTATGATAAATGCATATTTAGAGAAGGATTGCTCTTAATTGTCTTGTTTGTCACTAGAAAGCCTTAAGCTTCTAGGGAGGTTGGTTGTGTCCGCACTATCGACTCTTTCCGCATGACAAAATGGCGACCATACTGGGGAACTCCATTGATGTGAATGTTTTTTCCTTTGTCTGAAACTTTGATCTGAGAAAAGTCTTTTTCTTTCTGGTTTTTGGTTGTCTGACTGTGTGTTTGGGTGGGCTAGCTTAGGGTTAAATTAGTTTTTAGTTTTTCTTAGTTTTGCTAGAAGTACGCAGCCTCTGAGTTCAGCACAGTGTGTACTTGTACGCACTGCGACTGTGTGCACAGAGCGTACCCGCACCTGTGTAAACAGGTTGCCTGCGTACCCTGTCAAAATTGAGAAAATTTCAATTTTCTCCTTTTTGCCTATTAGATTTTGCTTTTAATTTGTTTTTTCCACCCAGATCCACTGGTTACCTACCAGAGATCTTCATCTGAACTTGTTTCGTCAGTGTCAAGTGTTTTAGTGGAATTCATAGAGATTTTGCCTTAGGGTTTGATTTTTAACTGGTCCTGTAGTGACTTTGGCGTTAGAGGTTGTCAAACTTTGGATCTCCCTGGTTTTGTTCAACCCTCTTAAGAGTCGGGCCTATCGTAGAATTCACCCTTGTGAGAGACCTACCTTTGTGTCTTCTCTTTGCGAATCTCGAAAAGTTTGTTGATTGAACTGTGAGTTTCATTTTACAAAAAGAACAAAAGATTTTGATTTTTGTTTTTGACTAGTTTTTGGTTCTGCATTAACTAGTCCTTAGTTGCATTTTGACTAAGTAAAACATCCAGGAATCATCTTTAGTAAGCTTTTGCCTTGTTTGATTTAGTTTTTAGGTGCATTTCTCTAGATTTGCTTATTAGGTGCATTTCGTTTGATTTTCTTTTAAGTAGCTTTGATTTAATTTTCATAGATCTGTAAAGGTTTGTTTTTTATTTTTAAATGCTTTGTTAAGTAGGAAAAAATCCAAAAATCTCCTTTGAAAGAAACGTTTGCTTAGTGGCATTTGAGTCTTTGAATGAAAAGAGCATTTTCGCAAAATAATTAGTGGTCATGAGTTGCATGTTTTGGAAAAGATAAAGAGATTGTTTCTTTAATTGTCTGTTAAGAAAGTTGCTTTTATCAATTTTGCATTTTCCAACTCTCTTAGCTAGGGAATTCATTGAAAAAGAAAAGTAGCATAAATCATCCTAAGTGCATCTTTGTAGTGGTTTGAGTCGAGTCTACACACCATCAGTTTCATCTCCGCTACCTTTTGTCTTAAAGAAAAGCCATAAAAATCTCCGCTACCTTTTGTCTTAAAGAAAAGCCATAAAAATTAACACTTAAAGTAAAATCAACTTAGTAATTTTTTATTTACTAGGGCTCTGAAACACCAATATAGATCAGGCTAGTGTCTTGGAGTAGGAGAGTAATTAACTCTCCAAGACAGCAAAACCAAACAAGTAGCTGATCTTGTGGTAGGATAAATCCAACTGTTTCATTTATACTCTGGGAAAGCTCCTCTTAAAGGAGAAGCACGAGCTCGTGTCCGAACCAGTGAGGGGATCAATCCTCCCTCGTTGGGAACGACGCCAGACACGCACATATTACAAATGGTAAACCTCGGATTAACCATTGTCGAGGAGCCAGGGGTCACTTGTCGGTAAACCTTGGATTTTTGTCAAGGAGCCAGCAAGGGGATTGAGCTTGATACTCTGCCCTTGCGTGCTGTCGGAGTGTAGACTGTTCCCCCAGGTGTATTTGTTGCTGTTGGTAACCTTAGTGACCATTATCTTTAGGATTCTACCCGAGGTGACGGTGGAGGGAAGATCCCACTGTACCTGGAGCAGACGTCGGCTAGACTCACTTGGATTTTCCGGGGGGTTCACTTCACTCGAGACGGTTAAAGTGGAGGAACTTGTGCCGGTCTATTCATTAAGCAGGTTGCCGGGGTAACTGTTCCACCCACCACTTCTGTACTGAATTCGGCGATGTTGGGCTTCATCACCAACTAGTGTTTTCGGTCCAGAAGGCTACTATTTGTGCATGGTTTGACGCCCTAGATTCTTTAGGCGTGTGATTCAAATTTGTTTGGTTCTTTAGAGACTTTAGGTGGTTTGTTTTGAGATTTTTACTTTGTTTGCGTGTGCAGTAGTTACAAGTTTTTAACTGTGGCAGAATTACCGAGACAGTCCCGTAGACTTCGGGGCCAGTCTCCTGAGATTGTTACCGTGGCCGATTTGTTGAGGAAATCCCGTAGACTTCGGGGTGACCCTCCTCAAGACGTCCCGAGTCATTACGAAGGTTTGAAAGTCCTTGTAACTCCTCCTAGTGGCAGTAAAGTAGGTTCACCTGAAGAAGGAGAATCTTCGTTGGTAGTCCATCCAGATTACCAAAGTCTAGAAACCGATTATAATCCTGAAGCTGTTGCAGTTTCTGAGCTTACTGGTAGTTTTTCATCTACTAGTGATATAGGTGAAGAACTTGAAATATCTGAACCTGTTACTCCAACTTCTAGTGTTCCTGATTCACCTAGAGTAGAAAGAGTCATAACCGAAAATCTTCCTTCTGGTTTGATAGCTATTGAAGAACTTGCTCCAGAAGAAGAAGTAGGCCCTATTCTTGAAGATCAACCTACTATTGATCTAAGAGAGCGTGAATCTATCTTTTACAGTCCACCTAGAAGTACTACTTGGTACCTTTCGTTAACTAATTACTTAGACAACTCAGGGACAGGTTTTTCTCCACCTCGTACTCCTTATCCACCCGGAGGTATTTATACTCCTGTAAATATGTCTAGTCAGTCGTCCGTGTTTACTCAACCTCCTGAATCTTTCTTGTATGGTGGTCCTTTTGTTCCTACTGGGTATCAATCACTTTCTGGTACCTTTGCAGGAGCATCTCCTAAACCCATTGGACATGGGTCATTAGCTGGAAACAATGGTAATAAACCGTTGGGTGTAGGAGACATTTATATGATGTCAGGTTCAATTCCCGGTTCTCAACCTCAAAGTGGTCAATTACCGCCTGGGGGGCAGCCTCAATTAACGCCTGGGGGGCAACCTCAAGGTACACAAGTTGCGGCTGGGGGGCAACCTCAAGGACAGTATGTACCTATGGTGCAATACATTCCTCAAGGTCAACCCCAACCTCAATATGTACCCCAAGGTCAACCTCAGTATCAATTTATGCATCAAGGTCAACCCCAGTATCAGTACTTACCTCAAGGGTATCTACCCCAAGGTCAGTACTCGAGTCAAGGTTATCAACCACCTCAAGGTCAATCTTACGTTCAAGGTACGGGAAATGTACCTTTCAATTATCAATCCTACCCTCAACCTGGTTACGGATCTCAGTATCCTCAACCTGTTACGGGTCAATACCCCGGAATGATAGTGTGGGATCCATCACAAGGTCAACAGGTGTTGCAGCCAAGTATACAGTTGTTACCTCAAACTGGACAACCTGTAGTTTCTGGTTCACCCCAGCGACCGCAACCTGTCCAGTCAAATATTCAAACTTCTATAACTTCGGTAGTTACTCAGTCGCCAATTGCACCTAGTACTCCATCTCAAATGACTACTGCAACTACCGCAACATCCACCGCACTTACTTCTGGAGTATCGACAGCTCCGGTTTCTACTGTCTCTGCAACCACTCCTCAGACATCTTTACCGTTGTCTGGATCTACGATTCAAACCACGGTCCAGATGCCTGTAGGGCAGCCTGGTTTAAGTACTGTTGTAACAAGTCAACCACAATTCACTTATCAACAGTACCAGGGACAGTACCAATTCGGTCCTGCTGTCCAACAACCGGTTTACCAGTATCAACCGTATCCTGGGTACACTTATCAACAACCTCAACAACCCCAGTACGGTCCGGTTAATCCTGGTTTTCCAGGAGGATACAATATCCCGAACGTGATTCCTATTCCTAGTTATCCTGGATATCCTCCTCCTGGAACTGGTATTGTGACCCAGAGTTTTAGAGATCCTAACCGGCAATTACCGTTTATTGCAACTTTGGATTTACCCGACTTGACGCGCCTAATGAACGATCCAATCAATTATCTTCCGTTCTGGCTGCCAATGCCAAATAAGTTGCCCAGTGACATACCCAAGTTCGAAGGTAAGTCTGGAGAGGATCCATCAAATCACGTGATGACTTACCACCTCTGGTGTGCTTCAAATTCTATCTCGGAAGATTCGATCCGTTTACGTATTTTTCAGCGTACGCTCATTGGTCTCGCGGCCAAGTGGTACATTGAGTTACCACGGGCCTCTTTTTATAACTTTAGTCAGTTAGCTACCTCGTTCTTAACACATTTCCAGTTGCCGGTCAGGTATGATAATGGCACCGAGTTATTGACTTCATTAAAACAGTCGACGTCCACTTATATTTCCGACCATATTCATTATTACCGAAGATTACTGAAGACGTAGCTAAGGCCGGAGTAGTTACTGAAGAGCAAGTCATTGCTCAAGCGCAGTACCTTGACTTAGTTTATACTCAGTCGGGTACGTTACACGAAAAGATCCCAGATCTTCCAAAGTCGAATCAAATCGTTGCTCCTCCTTCGGGATCTCATGCTGCTGATGGCATGATTGGTACGGTGAATACTAAAAGCAAGAAGAAGTATTCAAAGAATTCTTCGCCCATTATCACCTTACCAGACTCCCCGACAGGAGAGTCTTCTCCTGAAATTTCCGTTGATATACACGCTGTAGAGACTTCTACGGCCAAATAAAAAAACGGTGGGAAAAAGAAAGGTAAGAAGAAGGATAAAGCAGACAAGGCTCCAAAGGAGAAAAAAGAGAAGTCGGAAACCAATGACGAAAAGCGCAAACCTCGATATCCTTGTCTTATTTGTGAAGAGGATCATTTTACAAGAGATTGCCCTCATCGGGCCGAGGTTGTGAAAATCGTCAAGGGCTCCCAAACTCCTGTTGTTTTGAAAGATCCATTTCCAAAACAGGAGAGTAAGATGATAGGTTCTTCCTCGAGTGCCAGTGAAGAACCCATATTGATGATGTCTCATGTACGGATTGCGACTCGATCACACGATTATGGTAGTAAAAGTCCTGTTGATGGATCGAAAGAAGCAGAATCTTCTCAGTCAAATCCATCAACCTCAGCTCCCGGTTCCGATCCACTACAGATCGAGAAACCTAACCCTGACTTAGTAATCAAACCGCCCGCCAAGGGTGTACTTCGAAGGTCTGCTTTCAATCCACATGCGAGAGCGGCCCAGAATTACAACATTGTTGAGGATTTAGCTGTTTCACCCTCAGCGATGTCGGCTTTAGAAGTGATGCAATCATGCCCAGCACAACGAAAATTACTTTTGTCGGCTATAGGAGCTGTTGATGTTCAGGACCCGAACCTGATAATCTTTGATCTAGAAAATAGTACACCGCGTTTACCTCATCAGATGGCTTTCCAGATTCCAGTGATAGTCAAAAACAGGCCTATTCATCGGACTGTAATTGATGAAGGATCTTCCACGTGTATTATGTCGATTCAGTGTTGGAGATCACTTGGTTCTCCTTCGCTGAACCAATCCCCGACAATTCTTAAGGCCTTTGATGGTCGTGGGTTCCATCCGTTTGGCATTCTACAGGATTTGCCTATAGGGGTTGAAGGAAAAACCGTTAGTCTGGATGTGGAGGTGGTTGATGCCCCTCTAGACTACAACCTTCTCTTGGGTTGAAGTTGGTCTTACGCTATGACAACAGTCGTCTCATCGGTTTTCAGAGTTATAAAGTTTCCACATAATGGCAAAATCGTGACAATAGACCAGCTGGCTTTCTTTTCATCCGACCCAGCCTCTTCAGAGAGTATCCAGCATGTCGGTAAAACGACTATCCCTTATAAGGATGTTGGCATAGGATTAGTTAAAGATTCCGGTTTACTGGGAACTTTTCCTTTTCCTCCAATCAACGCAGACCCTTCATTTTCTTTCATTCATATGATTACTTCAGACACTATTATTTACGATGATCCTTGGATTGTCCCATCTGAATCTGAGATAAACTCATTTGGTGATGCTATGCCTTTGAGTCCATATGAAATTGCTTATGAAGCCGTGTAGTCTTTTACCGACCCGCGTTCAACCCAAATCGACCAAATGAATGTGGTCCGTGAGGAATCACTTTTCACATCAACCTCAGAACGGATAGCGTTTCCCGAAATTGTGTCATCTGACGAGCAACTTCGCGAAATCCTAACTGTAGACGATCTACCATGGGAAGATCTCCATCATAGATCTTAGTTTTTACCTGAGGGTGATGGCTTTGAAAAATATTTTTCATCAATCTTTACGGCTGAATATGTCAAGGACGCTCAGAATCCCATGAAACATCCTGATTCAGAGTTGAATTTGGGAAACATTTCCCAAACTATTGCCATTGACATTTCAGTCAAAGCTGGAATTGTTGAGAACATTCATATAGGTGCCTCATGTACAGATGACGAAATTCAAACATACAAGGCCCTATTTCAAGAATTCCGTGACGTGTTTGCCTGGTCCTATGAGGAAATGCCAAGAATTGATCCCTCCATTGTTGTTCATGAAATCAAGACTTACCCGGACGCTAAACCCGTTCGGCAACGTCTGCGTTAGATACACCCTCGGAAAGCGGCTGCGATTAAAGCAGAAGTTGAGAAGCTTTTGAAAGCAGGTTTCATTTATCCGATCCCGTTAACGGATTGGGTATCGAATATTGTTCCGGTTAACAAGAAATAGGGAACAATAAGAATATGCATCGACTATAGGGATATTAATCGTGCTTGTCCAAAAGACAACTATCCCACGCCCTATATCGATCAAATAATTGATGATTGTGCCGGCAGTGAAATATTTTCCTTTATGGACGGTTTTTCCGGTTACAACCAAATCAATCTTCTACCTATCGATCAACCAAAAACGGCTTTCATTTGTCCTTGGGGGACATTTGCTTATTGCAAATTACCTTTTGGACTTAAGAATGTCGGAGCCACTTTCCAACGGGCAATGTCTTATGCGTTTCACGACATCAAACACATTGTGCAACCGTACCTCGATGATTTGCCTGCTCATTCCTTACATCGAGCTGATCACCTTGTCCATTTACGAGCAATTTTCATGAGGTGTAGGCATTATCGTATACGTTTGAACCCACACAAATGTGTCTTCTGTATAGAAGTGGGACGATTGCTGGGATTTGTAGTTTCAAAAGCCGGCATTCGCGTCGATCCCTCGAAGGTCGAAGCTATCATCAAATTACCTCCCCCTTCGAGTCTTCGCCAACTCCAAAGTTTGCAGGGGAAAGCAAACTTTCTACGCCGATTCATTCCTAACTACGCCGAGGTTACAAAAGGTTTTACACGGTTGTTGAAACATAACGCTCAATTCTCTTGGGATGAGATAGCTCAGCAATCTTTTGATGCACTTAAACACGCGTTGACCCATGCACCGTTGTTGCATCCTCCCAACTACAACCAAGACTACTTTTTATACCTCGCCGCCTCTCATTCCACAATTGGGATGGTATTAGTTCAGGAAGACGAATTCGCAACGGAACATGTGATATCTTATCTTAGTAGGACGTTAAATCCCACTGAGCTAAAATATTCGCATGCGGAGAAATTGGCCCTGGCAGCCGTTCAGGCTGTCCAACGTTTTCGTCATTACATTCTTCTCCGTAAAACTACAGTCATTTTGTATTGCAACCCTATGATCTACATTTTGACTAAACAATTGCTAGGGGGCAAGTACTCTAAATGGATCGTTATCCTGCAAGAGTTCGACTTAGAGTTTGAAAAATCTAAGTCTAAGAAATCGTTAGTCTTTGCAGAGTTGATGTGTGACTTCCCGTGTGCTGACACGAAAACTGTGGCAGAGGAACCCATTGCGGACGAATCTTTGTTTCTCATCAGCACTTTAGATCCGTGGTATGGGGATATAATTGTCTATCTCCAAACCCAATCCTTTCGGCCTGAAGCTTCTAAGACGGAACGTCGGAAAATTCGATTCCAGTCCCAGCAGTATAAAATTATTGGAGATACTCTTTATCGCCGTGGGGCGGACTTGGTTTTCCGACGTTGCTTAACTCACGAAGAGGCAGAAAGGGTTTTGAATGACTGTCATTCTGGGCCGTGTGGCGGTCATATGTCTGGGTATGCCACAGCTCAGAAAGTGTTGCGTGCTGGCTATTTCTGGCCGTCCATGTTTAAAGACTGTATCATTGCAGTCTGAAAATGCCACAACTGTCAAGTGTTTGATCGCAAGATGCACGCACCACCAGCTCCTCTCCACCCTATAATTGCCGTTGGTCCTTTTGGCAAATGGGGTATCGACTTTATTACTTGTAACCCTCACTCGGCCGGGGGGCATGCATATATCATCCTTGCGGTTGATTATTTTACTAAGTGGGCCGAGGCGATGCCTACATTCGAGGCAGACGGCAAGACAGCTGCGATTTTCGTATTCAATCACATTATTGCTAGGTTTGGTGTCCCACAAGCGATAATCACTGACCATGGGCGCCATTTTCGAAACATTATGATGACAGAACTTACAGGCCAGCTTGGTTTGCGCCATGATAGCTCAACTCCTTATTATCCACAAGCCAACGGTCTGGTTGAATCCATCAACAAAGTTTTGGTCATCATGATCTAACGAATCATTGGCATTCATCGGTCGAATTGGCACAACATGTTATTTTCCGCGCTTTGGGAATATCGAACTTCAGTGAAAACATCAACAGGGTTCACTCCTTTCCAACTAGTTTATGGTTTGGAAGCTGTGCTGCCCATTGAATGCGAAATCCCATCACTTCAAATGGCTGTCGAATTACTTCCAGCTACTTCCGAAGAGGAGAAGCATTTATTGTATTTAGCTCAATTAGATGAGACTCGACGCGATGCTGCACTGGCAATCGAGACTCATGCAAAACGAATGAAAGCTCAGTATGATCGAAATGTGACCCCTCGAAATTTTTCGGAAGGAGACCTAGTGCTATTGTATGATCAAGCTAACGATAAATTAGGTGCTGGAAAATTCGTTCCTATGTGGCATGGACCCTACATTGTTAAGCGAAAGCTAGCAAAAGGGGCCTATGAGTTGGTTGACTTTGATGGGGACTCTTTGGGTAAACCCAGAAATGGACTTTACCTAAAGAGGTACTATGCTTAAATGGTGGGTGTGAAGATTTTCGTTAGGATAGTTAGGTTAATTTTCTCTTTCTAGCTGGTATGTTTGCTTAGTTTAAACAGTGTGCTTAGTTTAGACAAGTGTGCTTAGTTTAGACAAGTGTGCTTAGTTTAGAGAGTGTGTTTTTCGTCGTTATTCTGGCTTATCTTGGTTTTACTCTTGATATTGCAGATGTCGACGCCTCTCCAAACGTACATTGGATTTGCTGATGGTGCTTGTCGTAGTACACGAAATATCTCTTCCGCAGCTTGGGTTATCTATTCGCCCTCTGACGAGTTAGTTTCTATGCATGGGGTGAGCCTCGGTCAAACAACAAACAACATTGTAGAATACAGTGCAATGATTGAATTATTATCTGAATCCATTTCATTTGGGATTCGGAGTTTGATAGTGAGGTTAGATTCTGAACTCGTTGTATTACAGCTTAATAGAGTTTATGCCATTAGAAATCCAGTGTTATTAAGGTTATTTTTGAGAGTGCGTCTTTTGGAACATGAATTTGATTACATCGAATATCAACATATTCCAAGGTCTTTTAATACATTAGCAGATGCAATTGCTTCTCGAATGTTAGACAGACATTTGTGATAATCATACATGTAAATTTAAAAACATTAACATTTAATCACACATGTTTAACAAGATAAGCCGGTAATAATGATATATATAGATAGGAGTGTGTCAAAAAATATACATCGTCTTCAATCATAGGTTGAAAAACACCTTATGATCGACAAAAATGATAAGTACAAAAAACCAAAAATGTCATATGTGTCTACAAAAAGTGACTAGCCAATCACTGGTGGTGCTCTCTATACGAGACCACTGCCCGCGCTACCCTACATAAGAACCTCCTGAAAGGTCCTGGGACTGCGACCACATAGCGCTGAAGTCGGATAGGAATATCGTCTATAGTCGTCTCTGGTATGTCCGCCGTGAGACGCTCTAGGTCCTGTTCCAGCTCGGCTAAGGTCTCTGCGGCCGCATCCTGTGGGGCCGGTGTTGGTGCAACTGGTACTCTTCTCTCGAATGGCCGGAGATTGGCCGGACGCTGTGGGCCTACATCTGCATTTTGAGAATTGTCACTGTCAGTTTTGAGAATATATATAAAAAAAAAGTAAATAATTTAAAAACTTGTGAAAAATGAAGTACCTCTGTCGTCCCATTGTTCTCCCTGTGGAAGAACCATGTCCGGATCACCGCGAAAATCTACTCCGGCATAAGGAAAATCCTGGATCGCAAAGACCTGGTTCTCCAACCAGTGAAAGTAACCCGCAGGAAATCGGACAACTCCCGCTCCCTCATCAGGATGCCGGGCCATCACCGTAACCCATCGTATCAAGTTTGGCTCCCGAGGTGGCCCAACCGCAACAGTGAGATGCTGAGGGATAAGCATCGGAACTCTCTCTAGGGCAAAGCTCACAACTAAAGGCCCATACCCAAAGGTCTTTAATTGCCCGTCCTTTGCCCTAGTCAGTTGGCCCTTCATGTTGGCCAACACAGTATCGCACCAGTTGAAAATGGTGCCTCGGTAGCAATCTATCGCCATCCGCATTTGGGACCCGGCGGCAATGTGCAAGGCGGCTGCGCCGCAGAGTCTGGTAACTTTAAAGGCAATTACCATAAGTTCGGGCAGGGATATATATTTGATTTCTATCCCTTTCTCCTGGTTCTGATTGTTGCACCACTCTAGCCGGAGACTAGCAAGGGATTGGCCACCCGGCCTAGTCCCGAACAGAGACAGTTGCTCGCCCCTATTAGGCAAACCAGTGAGAAAATATATGTCAGAGGGCTCTATCTCGAGCTGGTGCCCTCCGATGTAAAAGCATTGTTCCTGGACGTTCCACCTTTCAACCAGCCACTCTAAGAATGGCACCTGGGCCCTCATGCCAGGTATGGCCCAGTACTTGTAGAGACTGCATGCCTTCAAAGCATCAATGGAGGGTTGATGATCTATTGCAGCCAAATCGACATCTTCGTGTTCTCTTTCGCGCCAATCAAGCATGGTGGGCAGTCTACACACCAAAAAACATTGATTAGAATTCATTAAATAAAAAATTGATGGTTAGTTTTTGAGTTTGGGGTTTGGAAATCCGCTTTGCGCGGAGTACGCACCCCGCGTTCAGAAACAGAGCGGCGGTATGCAGTTGTTCTGAAGGTGGGCTGCGTACTCCGACCTTTTTCCCATATACGAAAAAGTCGGGGTACGCAGGTCACCCATGGGGCACCTGCGTACCCCGAAAAGCGCATCCTAAAACCCCAAACCCTCTAAAAAATCAAACTAAAACTTGAAATGAAATTCTAAACGGATGAAGAGGAGGATGTTGTGGAATACCTGAAAGAGACGGCGTTCAATTCCGACGGTCGGATTCTCCGCAAATTCCACGGGAAGTTTCTTGTCAAAAGCCCTTTTCTCTCCCTCAACAGTAAAATGGTAAAAATGACATGGTAAAAAGTCTTTTTATAGGTTTTTTGGATAACTGAATGCTAGGTTTGTTTATTTTTCACCATAAAGAGATATTTTTCAATGTATTTTTGCCTATCTTAAACAGGTATGAGTAATGTGTTGTTTTTGTGCAGGACCATGGGACTTTAGGGTGAATTATCATTTTTCACAAACCACGAAATCAGAGTCATCTTTTAAGCCCTTTTCTGACTCCTAAAACATGAAAAGATTGCCGAGCGTTTCTTTTACACTCGTTAAAACGGAATTAAAAGACGGTCCCCTTATAGCCCTTTTCTGACCGTAAAAACAGGAAAAGATTGCCGGGTTTTTGTCATTTCAAACTCGATACTGGAAATAAAACGACGTGTCCTTGATCGCTTTTTACTTTTCAGGTCAGAGGCACTAATCATGAAAGTACTCCTTGGTCGCAAGATCAAGCGGTTCTCTCAGGTATTATTTTATACTTTTTCGGGCTTGAGGGACACAAATTTACGAAAAAGTTCAACCCTGGAGTCTTCTTTAGTTTTTTCAGACTCTCTAAAATTGAAAAACGCCGAGTTTCTCCTATACTGGACTCGTTAAAATTTCACAGTAAAGGACCTGTTCGATTACAAACAGGAACGAACCACTCCTTCTTAGGGTTCGAATCTAAACTAAGTTGGACTCATCCGAAGGATGAGCTTATAATCAAGCATATGTTATCCTCCTCAAGCTTGTTAAAAATAAAGAGGTACTTGCCAGAAATGGTGGGGGAAAAGAGAGAAGAATGAACCTATTTGTTATCCTTTGTCACAGAAGAACCTTACTACCACTCTTGAACACGACACTTTTCATTCACCTGGGTTGGGAAATCCTTTGTCTTAAAGTTGATTAAAACCACTTTGAAAGTCTTCAACCGTTTCTGGGTATTAACTTTGGGTCAATCGTCGCCAAGCCATCTGTCGTGTCGTTATGTGTTCAAGAGGTCTCTGCAAATAAACCATTCATATGCAAAATACTTGTCATCCATTTTGACCATCCCTGAGTCAGTCCTTACAGCAACATTTCTTCAACTTGAGTTATGATTTCGTGTTGTGGGATTGCCTGCAACAGGTCACTTTCTATCGACATCAGCACATTATCTAGAGAGATGACTTAGAAATCGTCAGTACCTTGAAGTCTACATGCATCAATGGCAGGTTTCTCGCCTTTGACGACGGTTTACATCATTGACTTTCGATCGAAGGATTCCATGATCTGCTCGACATCGACTCATTCATTCACATCTCATGGATTGTATTGGGTACTTTGAGAACCATTGACATCACTGGTGGTCTCTCTCACACTTGTTAACGGTTTACATCATTGACTGGTAATCAAGTGGTTTCTACCATGTTCGACATCAACTCATTTATTCACATGGATAGAATCGTACCAATTTGGGAAGTAGAAATGAAGACCCTGGATCTAGTTTCCACCATCCAGGCTGCGAGGAGTTTTGTATTCATTGTATAAAGTAGACTAACTATAAACAGATGGCTGCGTCCATACTGTGTCTACATGAGTCTATGATTATGATGTACTGCGAAATCGTTCCTGTATCAGAGCAGTAGTTAGATTGTTAGTTAAAGTTTTCAATCTGAGTATGGGAATGCCTACCTCAGTGATGATATTATCTTATATATGTATTTTGTGTTGAATATTTGCAGGTTCTGACCAGGCTCTCCACAAGATAATCCTTGAAATGATAAAGTACTTCACCCTTCCTAGATGATTTGAAACCCTAAATCTACTTCAGGCTTCGCACTTTAGGGGGCAATCTGTTACACTAAAAAATGTCACCATGACTATTTGCAGTTAGTATGGCTCCATCACCTATCATACTATCCTCCTTGGCAAGTCTCATGCCTCTGCTTTCCATGTCAAACTCAAATAAAGAGGGAAAAGTCATTTAAAATTAAGTTATCTCTGGTACGCAGTTTCTCTCAGCCTTACCTGCGGGTACGCAATCCAAGTTCACAATACCTGTGTACTTGTACGCTCTGTCTGTAAAGCAATGGGTGTGTACTCCTGTAAAGGTCAATAAGCGCAAGTTTCACTCCAAAAAAGTTACTTGTGGTTATTTCTAGAGCATTCTAGAAGCTTGTTTGACGTGTATGGAGCGCCTCCAGATGGTTCATGTATCCCTATGGAAGAGGAACTTATCCCATCAAGAGGGGAGCTAACCCACCCAAAGAGGGGCTTATCCCATTGATGGTGGACCTGATTAATTTCCTCTACAACACTATAAATACAGGCATTGGGCCAGAGGGAGGGGAGGTTGAAAGATGAAAATTCCTAAGGGTAGATGCTGCTGAGATTAGGACTTCCTTGTAGAAGCTTGTGAGGAGAGATTGTCATCCTTTCTTGTTTCATTTGGAAGTGGGTGAGCTGATCAAAGTAAAGGAAAACTCTTGCTGGACCCTGGGAGGAACTTGCACAACACCAAGGCTCAGGCTGTAATGGTTTCTTTTGTTTCCTATTAATACAAATAAGTCCATTCTTCTCAACAATTTGTTATTTATGAGTTGTTTCATATACTCCTTGGTCTGTATGTTAAATATGTTTTGTTTTATGAGATATTCAGGTGCTATTTAATCGTTTGATTGTTAGTGAATGCAGGTTTCGAAGTGAAGGAGGAGCTCATCCGGATCAACGAGGCTGGAATACTACAACATCGTTGGATTACAGGTAGGATCTAAACACTTGATTTCTCGTATGATAAATGCATATTTAGAGAAGGATTGCTCTTAATTGTCTTGTTTGTCACTAGAAAGCCTTAAGCTTCTAGGGAGGTTGGTTGTGTCCGCACTATCGACTCTTTCCGCATGACACTCCTCTGACAAGACCAGGTTCCCACACACTTCTGCTAGCATTCCATGATGGCCTCAATCAAAAATAGTTTAAAGGCTCTTCCCTTTAGGCTTCACTTCAAACCAAATCACACTTCTCCCTCACACAGCTAGATAGCTACAACTAGTAATAGCTTGCTTTCTACTCCAAACCAAAATAACATAAGCACAACAATATCAACACTTCAACAATAGCTTGTGCTTGGGAAGAAGGGAGGTTTATATAGGAAAAATTGATGGGAGATGGATCCTCTTCTCATGGGAGAAGGGCTTATCCCTTGAGGTAGTTCCATCATTATAGGGGAAAGGAGCCCAAACTGACATCCTTGACCTCATCTAGCCAAACCATTTACCAAACTTCCATTACAAATCTTCTAGAGCTGGAAGCTTTGACTCGTAATTTAAAAAACTTTCAGTAACAGAACCAACACGACTAGAACACAGCTCAGTCGCTTCGGTCTGCGTGAGGGATAGTGCTAATATCTGCACATCGGCATGGGGGAGACAAAGGTCATTAGCGTCGGTCTTGTAAACTGGGCAAAACAAAAGTTTCAGGGGGAAATGGTGCAAAAGGGAATTTATCTACTCATGAGGAGGGACACAATGGGAGTTTCTTCATGAAGGAAAAGCATGCGGGGTTCACTGTAGAAGTCCTCCAAGATCAAGGAACATGGATTACAAGGACAGTGACAAAATGATGTGTAATAGATTCCCCCCTAAAGCGTGAAGGCCGAGCTGGAGTGAGGGATGAAATGCTTTATGAATCAGTGTGGGGAACCGGTCTGGCGTTGGAAAAACTACAAGCAAGTATAGATACATATGCATAAACTAAGATCTCTTGTCAAATGATACATGAATCATGGCCTGGATGCAACCATCCAGAGAATTATCATGTAAATGGATCCAGGTATGGGCGCAACCATCCATCAAAGAGGATCATAATGAAACCACTATATGGTCGAAACCATCCAATAATGAGAAGGATCACATATGATAACTCATGGTCTGGTCACAGCCAACCATCTGATAGAGACATGCATATCATCATGACCATGTCACCCCACGTCATAACCAAGACTTTTGTAATCTGAGTCTAGGGTCTTCCGCTCCAACACGACCCGATCAAAGTACATATTCTAACATGTGAATAGAAGTGTTGACATCGAACATGCTAGAAATTCGCTTGATTACAAATCAATGATGTAAACTGTTAACAAGCATGAGAGAAACCACCAATAATGACAATGGTCCTCAAGGTACTATCAGCACAATCCACGGAATGTGAATAGAGGAAGTGAAGTCGAACACCCGTGAAATCACTCGATCGAAAGCCAATGATGCAAACTTGTCATCGAGTGCGAAGAACTTTCCATTAGGGCATGCAAGCTCTAAGGTATTGGAAGGGAGTCTCTCAGTCAACTTCCCGGATAATGAGTTGAAGTGGACGGAAAGTGATTGTGTCGAAGGAGGGCCATAATGAATCCGACATCATCAACGGGAGACAAGAGGATGCAAAATGGTTTTGGATGATACAGAGAATCATAGGTAAATGTAATTGCAAAAGGACAACCCTTGAACATATCAGCGACACAACTGGAAGTTTAGTAGCTTTTGGATCCATAGGATCGGTGGTCATGATGACATGGCAGAGATCAAATGTAAGGAAAAAGTGAACGGCCCAACCCAGGAAGGTCAACAATACAAAGGAGGATGTCCCAACCCGAAACGAAGCAGAAAGTGTCATGTTCAAGAGTGAGCTGCTGACACAACTAATAGATTTCCAAATTTTCCCCCACAATTTCTGGCAGGTACCCCAATTATTTTTGAATCACAAGCTTGAAGGGGACATTATATTCTTGCACTGTAAATTCATCCTTCGGATGAATCCGACCTAGTAGTTTAACGAGCCCTAGGAAGGAGAAGCTCATGTTCGTCATGGTGACGAATCCGATGTTGTTTAATAGTTTAACGAGTCTGACAAAGGTGTAACTCAGTATATTTTTCAAGTTTAAAAAGTTTAAAAAAGACACGTAAAATAAAACTCAACATGGTCCCTTTTCGTACATTTGCGGATCTCGAGCTCGAAAAGGTAGAAAAAAATACTCGAGAGAACCGCTTGACCATTTCAGTCAAGGAGTAACTTTTTTGTAAATAGTGCCTCCAAGCCCGAAAAAGGGGTAAACTTATAATGGGCACACAACATTTCGCGTCTATTAACGAGTTCAAAATGGCAAGGGCTCGACCATCTTTTCATTTTTAAAGGGTCGAAAAAGAGCTGAAAGTGGACCCCCTGTTTTATTTTCTTTTACGAGTCAAAAGGGAAAAACACTCGGCAATCTTTTCATATGAGTTTAACGATTCGAGAAGAGAGCTGAAACGTGACTCATCATCATCGTTGAAAATCCATCACCTATCGTTGCACAAGTATGGTAAAATGTATTATCGAGTCCTTGAGGCAAAATAGGTCAAAATATTTATAAGACCTAATATTTTCATGAAAAACTTGGATAAAAAGCGGAAAAGTAAATATATTTTTACCATTTACCATTTTACCTTTTCTGCGAAGACTTTTTACTCACTTTTGCCCTAATTGTTCCAGAGAAGATTGCGGGAGATCTGGGAGGTCAATCAACGAGCCGCCAGTTCCAGGTAATAGTCGAAGCCCTGAGCTCCATTTTCATGTTCTTTATTTCTGCCTTTAAACATTTTTTTAGATTTTTGAGGAGGTTTTTAAAAATATTTATCGCCCTCGGTCAGCGCGATTTCCGGGCATGGAATCATGCTAGCTGAGGCTGATTAACAAAGCCAACCATGTTGATCAGTGCAACTATTTTTAAAATAGGTGCGCCAGTTCCGTGGATAGGGGAAAACCTTATTTTCTCAAAAACTGACCGTTTAAAATTAAATTTTATGTGTGAAGGATGATTATTGACTCAAATTAATGGCTTTTGCAGGAGAGAATTGCTAAAAATGGTGGACTGGAAAGAACGAGAACATGAAGATGTTGAAAAACCAAGCAATGAATGACCCAAATTGCCTGGAGGCTTTGAGGGCTTGCGGGCTCCTCAAATTCTTTCTTATTGCAGGGATGCGGGCCCAGCCCAAGTTGCTTCGGTACCTGATTAGGCTTTGGGACATTAATCGGGAGATATTTTTCATTGGGTACCAGGAGCTAGAGTTGGAAACTTCATATATATACTTCATCACTGGGTTGTCCCGCAGAGGGGAACCAGTGAACTTGTATGGGTCACAACCGATTGGGGAAATCATATCTTCCTTACTTGCCGAACACTACCCTGAGGCCCTGAAATCCAAGAGGGGGAAAATAGAGATTTCTAGCGTTCGGTATTTGACACTAAGGGTGCTTCTATTGATGATCAACAGAGTGGCGGGGTCCCAAGTAGAACATGAGACTAAAAAGTTGAATTTCCTTTATGCTATTGACTGCACAGCTCCTATGATCTTCAACTGGGCAGAGGCCATGAAGATGAACATCAAGCGCCAGCTGTCCAAAGCTAAGGTGGGGAATCTAAAGAAATTTGGCTTCGGGTCAGTGCTTGTGACATTTTTCTTGGAACGAGTGTCATTGTTCCAGTATCAGCTAACTGAGGTGGATCCTCCTATGCCACGCAATCCGCGGATGGCCCGCTGGAGCCACTTGATTCCCAGGATCACTAGGGGTCAGCACATATCATACCCACCTACATTCTTTTGATGGCTATGATGATAAAAGATCATCATGGAGGACTGGCCATACAACGGCACTAATTTTCATGGAGATCCAAACATGCCCTTACCAGATGGAGAGGACTTCAATGACGAAGGTAAAAAACCAAAATTTTCAATTTTGAGATTTTTTAATTGTTTTTGGTATATATGTGCTTATAACATTTCTCTTGTCAGTGCAGACATTGGAACAAAGCAACTTGCTAGGATGTCCCCAATAGCCAGGCATGTCCCTTGCCCTATTTATGTTGTCACCCCTTATCAGGAAGGGAGTGACAATGAGGAGGAGATCGCGAGGAACCTTGAGGGGTTGACTCGTGGTATCCCGAGTATGCTCGGGTAGGAGACGTTCCTCGCCAGTACTAGAGACACATATATTTTTTTTTGGGTTCTGATGTTGGACAAACATCTATGAAACATGTAAAAGATAAAACAAACCATTTGTACCATAGTAGACAGTAAAATACAACATATATATCTATATCTATATATCTATATATATCTATATATATATATATATATATATATATATATATATATGTTGTATTTTACTGTCTACTATGGTACAAATGGTTTGTTTTATCTTTTACATGTTTCGTAGATGTTTGTCTAACAGATGATTAGCTAATTCATATGTTAATGTGTTCATGCATCTAGGAATATGATAATATATAATGTAATCAAAATGCCTTTCCAATAGATGAATATGGAGATACATTCTCAATATTTGAGGGTTTCTGACGAAATATTGCCCATTGATTTGAAGGACGACAAGTTGTGAATCCAATTTAACAACCAATTCTCTGATTCCTAGAGCGATGGCTTCTTACAATAGTTCGATGACCTCACTGTATTCAGAAATGTTGTTAGTTGTGTGACCTAGACAAATACCTTGAAGATCAATCAAGTCACCATTAGCGTCATAAAGAGCCCATGTCGCGAATGATAGGTTCTAGGTACTATGACAAGCACCATCAGTGAAACCAATGTGGGGAGTTGCAGACATCTGTAAAGCAAGAAAAGCATAGTAAACAGGAAAGTTGTTTGAAAACTATCACACAAAACCACGATGCACAAAAATGAATGAAACAATAATGTACATAAGTAACCATGCAAGATGACCTAAGCATAGTACTTTTTGAGGTAAAGCCCGTTTTGGGGCTTATCGAGAGGATTTCCTTCGTAATCAATAAGATCATAGGCTCCTTTCTGCAAAACACTTTTCGCAATTTAGGGCCCATGCCACATAGGTTCGAACTTGCCTACCCCCAACTTATCGTTAGCTTGGTCGTATAGTAAGACCAAATCAACCTCAGAGAACGCTCGAGGGGAGACCAACTAATCGAAATGGGATTTGACCCATTTCTTTTGTGCTTCGATTACCAAGGTGGCGAGATGACAAGTCTCGTCCAGTTGTTCTAAATATAAGAGGTGTTCCTCTTGATGTGATGTTTCGGGGAGGAGTTCAACATCTAACTTGAGTGAAGGAATCTTGCATTCAATCGGCAATGTTGCTTCTAGACCATAGACCAGCTAGAATGGTGTAAAACCAGTTGCATCTTTGGTTGAGGTTTGGTAGGTCCACAAAGCTGAAAAGATCATGAGATTCCAATTTGAGTTGTGCATCCCAATAGTACACTGAAGCATTGTGACCAAGAATTTGTTCACCACTTCAACTTGGCCATTGGCTTGAGGGTAATATGGGGTCGAGCCATCGTGGCGTAAGCCCAATGCAGATGTCAGCTCAGCCATCATGTAATCTCTAAAGTGGGAGCCATGGTCTATGACAATGGCTTGGGGTACGCCAAACCTGGAAATAACATGGTTGAAAAGAAATTGAGCCACTGTGTTACCATCCGGAAAGTATGTAGGCATCGCTTCGGCCCATTTGGTGAAATAATCCATAGCGATGATAAGATAGCTATGCCCCCTGGTCGAACGAGGGTTACATGTCATATAATCGATGCCCCATTTGGCAAAGGGACCAATGGTAATGACAGGGTGTAGGTGAGCGGGTGGGGCGTGCATCTTGCATTGGTAAATTTGACATTCGTGGCACTTGCGAACAACAAGAATGTAGTCTTTGAAGATAGACGGCCAGAAATAACCAGCATGAGGATTTTTTGAGCTATAGCATAATCAGACATATGACCACCACATGCCTTGGAGTGGCAATCATTGAGAACTCTTTAGCTTCCTCGATCATAAGACAACGGCGAAGAACTGAATCGACATCGACATGGTGTAAAGTATCACCAATAATACGGTAGGGTTGGGAGTGATGTCGAATCCTGCAGTGATCATCCTTAGTCAACACAGAACAGAACCTGGACATCTGGAGATACATGATGATATCACCGTACCATGGATCAAGGGTGCTAATCAGGAAATTGGTCTCATCTAGAAGTTGTTCGTCTGCACTAGCTGGGAGAGACTTGGAGGGAAGGGAACAAACCAATTTGGTGAAAACAAGTGACTTCTTAGATTTGGTTGTAGTGAATGCCAAATTGAATTCTTGCAGGATTACGATCCATTTAGAATACCTTCCCCCCAGCAACTGACGAGTCAGGATATAGGTCATGGGGTTTGCTTTGAGAAATCATTATAGTCGTTCGCAAAAGGATATAGTTTTGAAAGCATTGAACAACCTAAATGACAGCCAAAGCCAACTTCTCGAAATGTGCATAACGAGTTTTAGTGTCGAGGAGATTCCGACTAAGGTAGTAGATTACATGTTCGTTGCCTTCGTTGTCATCTTGGACAGAGACCAGAAATGGTGCTAGGGGTTGTGGCTAGGTAAAGGAAGTAATCTCGATAATAATCTAGCGGGTGCAACAGAGGATAATTTACGAGGATGGCCTTGAGATCATCAAAGGATTTCTGGGCCACCTCGTCCCATACAAAGGGCGTTCCTTATTTGAGCAACCGGGTAAATCCTATGGCTAGCCCGACATAGTTGGGTATAAAATGACGGAGAAAGTTGGCCTTTCCTTGCAGGCTCTGGAGTTGGTGCAGTGAGGATGGAGGGGGTAAATTTACAATGGCCTCGACCTTTAGCAAATATAGGCGAATACCGTCCTTGGAAACGATGAAGCCGAGGAGTCATCCTGATTCTATGCAAAAAGCACATTTGTGTGGGTTTAACCGAATGTTATAGTGTCTGCAGTGCAGAAAAATCTGCAAAGATGGTCTGGGTGATCTTTGAGCTTACAAGAATGAGCGGGAAGGTCATCCAAGTAAGTCTTGACAATGTTGTGAATATCATGAAACGCATAGGATATTGCTCGTTGAAACGCTGCTCCAGCATTTTTGAGGTTGAAAGGGAGCTTCTTGTACGTGAAGGTACCCCACGGACAAATAAAGGTTGTCTTTTCTTGATCAGTCAGTGCGATGTTGATTTGGTTATAACCAGAAAAACTATCCATAAAGGAAAAGCTCTCACTCCTGGCACATTCATTAATGATTTGATCAATGAAGAGAGTAGGATAGTTGTCTTTAGGATAGGCATGATTAAGGTCTCTATAATCCACGCAAACGCGGATCATGCCCTATCTTTTAGTCACCGGGACAATATTGGACACCCAGTCTATAAGGGGGATGGGATAGATGAACCCAGCGTTGAGAAGATTTTCAACTTCACCCTTAATAGCGGCGGCCTTCCCAGGATGAACCAGGCGAAGCCGTTGGTGAACAGGCTTTGCATGCGGATACATTGGTATTTCATGCACCACAATGCTAGGATCAATGCCGAGAATTTCTTTGTAGGACCATGCAAACACATCATGGAATTCCTGAAATAGACAAGTATACGTCTTGATCTCATCTGGAGAATAAGATACCCTAATATGAACGTGTTCAATGATACCGGGTTTGATAGAGATGTCAATCAACATCGTTTGGGTAATATTACCTAGATTTCCTTCTGACCATACTTCATGAGTAACAATCGATGGCAGAAATGGAGAAGAGGACTTTTCAAAAACGGTAGACATGACCACCGGGCGAGGCAGGAATGAGGAGCGATGATGAGTATCGATCCAAGGTGGTTCCTCAAGAGACATGACTTCCATGATACCTTCATCAACAAGGAAAGTCTCGGCTAAGGGATTAGGCGATTCCAAAGTACCAAGCCACGGGGATTGAGAGTACGTATCGAAAGAGGTCTTCGTCATAGAAGAATCAGAGGATGAGAGTTCGAAGCCAAAACAATTTCCATGTAATTGACTTGAGTGGGACTAAGTGACATAACCTCGCCCAAGGTATCAACAAGATTCAGTGCAGGTATGACCCAAGGATTAGATTGAATCGAGATCATGTTGACAGAGGCAAGATGAGGAGGTGGGAGTGGAAGAATTCCCATTAAGGCAGAGTCTTTGAAAAGTCCTACCCCCACACTCTCATAGGGAGCACCAGTGTGTTTGACGTACGAAACATTTCCATCTGAGGAGGAAGAGGCAAAGAAAGATAGTTGTTCGACGCTGACAATCTTCCCTTGATGGGGAAAACGAATCACGCAAAATAAAGAGGAGGCCACGACATGCATGGCATGAGTCCAACTTTGGCCGAGTAGAAGATTATAATTGACATTTGCATCAACAATTTCTACTTAGAATTGCACTGTCTTGCCTTCCAGGGTGATGGCAAGGTTAGGTAAGACACCGAAGGGCCACGAATCGCGCCCAAAGAAAGCTTCCAAAGTGTTCGAAGATTGGTTCAGTGTATGAGAACCAATAGCCTTCCAACATGCGGTCGACATGATGTAGGTGGAAGCACCTTCATCAATGACAATTCAGTGGATGGTCTTCTCATTGATGATTACCTGAAAAAGAAAGGCAATCTGATGAGGGAGCCGCTGAATATGGTTTTCTAGATCAAAACATATCAAATTGGAATCTGTGGGATCGATGCCCCTGATAGCTGACAACAAAGATTTCCGCTACGATGGGTAGCTTTGGAGTACCTCGAGAGCTGACATGGCTGACAACGCTTGAGCCAAATCCTCAATAATATTGTAGTGCTAAGCAGCTTGGGCATTGGGATTATACGAGGATTTCCACAACACACCTCGAGAGGGGGCCTCATATCGGAATCAAGGTTAGGGCACTCAATATGCAGAGGGTTGTTGGGTTGTGTTATATTTTTTCCTCGACTAGCCCATGTAGTTAACCGGGGGGTTAGAGGGGGGGCAGAGCCCCCCTTCGTTGTGCCGATTGTGTAGCGGGTGGGGGTCACAAGGGGTTTGAGGTGTACCCGTAACCCCACTTTATGGGGTCCGGGACAGCGCCCTGGAAAATTTTGGTTTTGGACCCTATGTTAAGTTGGGTGGACCCACCTATGGCTTTGTGCATGATTTTCGCACATGTTTTTTGGATGCGATGGTTTTCGGTCCATGGTATTGGATGCTTCGGCATGTATAAATATGTATTGTAACAATGAAAGGAAAAAATGAAAAATCAAGCTGGTAGTCCCGGTTTTTGGATCCAGGGGAAAATCTCTATGTATATGTGTTTTTTGTGTTATGCTCTCGCATTGTTTATTTTCTGTGTTTTAGAATTCGTATGCAGGTAATTTCTATACGGGGTTAAAACCTACATTTGGTATCAGAGCAGTTTTGGCTTCAAGGGGACGCCTTTGCTACTGAGTGGTTTCACTCGGGCTTGTGGTAGACCTTGTTCAATGGGAGATCTACGAGATCGATTCTGGTGGTGAAGGAAGATAGAGATCGAGAAATTTAATGTTCAGAGCTTTGAGTTGTGGAAACTCAAGATGAAGGATCTGTTAGTGGATACAGATCAGTGGATCGTGGTAGATCTGGGTACTAAACCAACGAGAGTTTCTGATCAAGAATGGAAGAAGTTGGATCGGAAGGCAAAGAGCACAATACGATTGTGTGTCTCAAATTCAGGATTGCTGAATGTATCAGGGGAAGCTATGGTGAAGGATTTATGGGACAAGTTAGGGACTTTGTACCAATCTTAGTCTCTGGTGAATAAAATGTTCCTATGGAAAAAGCTGTATAACCTGAGGATAAAAGATGGAGACTCGGTGATAGAGCATCTGAACGCATTTAATACTGTGGTAAGTCAGTTAGAATCTGTTGATATTAAAATTTCAGATGAAGATAAGTGCATTAGTTTGTTATGTTCTCTACCATATTCGTGGGATAGTCTGGTTATTGCAATAGGTAGCAATGCAACTGCCTTGCAGTTTGATGAAATAGTCTCATCCTTGCTGATGGAGGAGATGAGATGGAAAAATATGGAGAGCCAGAATGGTGATGCCTTATCTGTATGAGGACGGTCCTAGAACAGAAACAAAAATAAGTCATCTAGTGGGAGATCTAAATCTAGAGGGAGATCTAAATCTCCAGGAAAACCTGTAAAGGTGGTGTGCTGGAAATGTGGAAAGAAAGGCCACTAAAAAAAGGACTGTAAATCTAAAGCTCCTGATAAAGGAAAGGGATTTGATGATGCTCCTTCTGTAGAGGCAAAAACCACCTCAGATGAAGGTAGGGATGTGTACTTGGCTTCTTCAAGTACACATGTAGATCACGAGGCATGGTTGATTGACTTAGGTGCATCCTTTCACTTCACTTCCCATAGAGAGTGGTTCTGCGAGTATGAGAAATACGATGGTGGTGATGTCTTCTTAGGGGATGATAGGAAGGCTAGAATTATTGGTCATGGAAAAGTAAAGTTGAAGTTGCAAGGTGGAAGGGTTAGAACACTTCCACGTGTTCTACATATTCCTGCATTGGCCAGAAATCTGGTTTCTGTAAGCAAGCTGGATGATGCAGGTGTAAAAATAGTGTTCAAGAAGGATACCTACAAAATGGTTCAGGGAGCATTGGTATTGATGCGGGGAGTTCGAATTGGAACTCTGTACAAGTCGCAAGGTAGCACTGTTATTGATGGGTGCAACAATTATGTGGTTCTTGAAAGTGGAGCAGAAAACCTACTGGTCTCCGGAGAGAAGACCATGTTGTGGCATCAAAGGCTTGGACATATTGGAGAGAAGGGCCTTCAAATACTTCATGGTAAAGGTATGGTAGAAGGTATGAGTAATAGCTCTCTGGATTTTGATTTCTATGAAAATTGTGTATATGGGAAGCAGAATCGGGTGAGTTTCCCCTCTGATAGTAAGAGGGAAAAACAGATATTAGAACTTGTGCACAGTGATGTGTTTAGATCTGTGAAGGTTCCATCACTGGGTAAGTCTATGTACTATATATCATTTATAGATGACTTCTCAAGGAATACATGGATATATTTCCTTAAGAAGAAATATGAAGCCTTTGACAGGTTTAAAGAATTTAAGGCTCTTGTGGAAAATCAGACAGAGAAGAAGATAAAGGTGTTGAGAACAGATAATGGTGGAGAGTTTTGCAACAAGGAATTTGAAGAATTCTATAAGAAGTTTGGTATAGAACAACAGAATACTACTCCATATACACCTCAGAAAAATGGAGTTGCAGAAAGAATGAATAAGACGTTGATGGAAAGGGCAAGAAGCATGCTCAGTGGTGCTGGGTTAGGATAGGAATTCTGGGCAAAGGTGGTGGATATTGCATGTTACCTAGTCAACAGGTCACCTTCATTAGCGTTGGAGGATAAGACTCCACAAGAGGTATGGACTGGTAAGAAACCCTCTCTTTCACATCTGAGGGTATTTGGATGTGATGCATATGTACATGTTCCAAAGGAGAAACGAACCAAGTTGGATAGTAAATCTAAAAAGTGAATCTTTATTGGGTATAAGGATGGTTTAAATGGTTATAAGCTTTGGAACCCAGTCACACAAAAGGTTGTGTACAACTGAGATGTGGTGTTCAGAGAGGTAAAAGATGTTATTAAACATGAAGTCCAACCAAAGGAACCTGAGAAGATAGAGTTTGAGTTAAGGAGGAAGAATCAGACTCTACAATAGAGGAGGAATCAGAAGATGAAGAGCCACAAACTTCGGGTGTGAGAAGATCAGTTTGAGAAAGAAGGCAGCCAGAAAGGTATAGTCCATCTACTTTCTGTTCAAATTTTTCTTTACCTATTACTGAGGATGATTCCAGAACTGTGAAGGAAGCAGTAGATTCAGAGGATGGAAAACTCTGGAAAGAGTCCATGGTTGATGAAATGGCATCTTTGCACAAAAATGAGGCTTGGGATCTGGTGGAGTTGCCGGCTGGAAGGAAACCCATTGGCAGCAAATGGGTGTTCAAAAAGAAGACAAATGCAGAAGGAAAGGTTGTGAAATACAAAGCTCTATTGGTAGAAAAAGTTTATTCCTAGGTGTCGGGAATTGATTTTGGTAATATTTTTTCTCTTGTTGCCAAGGTAACTTCTATTAGATTACTTTTATTTTTTGGTGTTGCTTTTGATTTTGAGGTAGAATAGATGGATGTGAAGACAAAATTTCTTCATGGGGATCTGGAAGAGAAAATATACATGAAGCAACCAGAAGGCTTTGCGGTCAAGGGTAAGAAAGAACCGTCATGCAAGTTAAAGAAGTATCTATATGGGTTAAAATAGCCACCAAGGATGTGGTATCAGAAATTTGATACATTTATACGGGGACTTGGCTTCACCAGAAGAAAAGCAGATCACTGTGTGTATTTTAAATTAATTGGTGACCGTGTTATTTATCTGGTCTTGTATGTGGATGATATGTTGCTGGTTGGAAATAACAAAGACATTATCCAGGATTTGAAGACCCAATTGTCCTCCAAATTCGACATGAAAGATCTTGGTGCTGCAAACTGTATTTTGGGCATGGAAATTAAAAGAGATTGTGCAAAGAGGAAGCTCTGGTTAAACCAGAGGAAGTATGTTTAGACAATACTACAGAGGTTTAATATGCAGGATAGTAAACTGGTGAAGGTTCCTATTCCTGTAGGTGTGAGGTTATCTGCTGAGCAGTGTCCCAAGACATAAGGAGAGGAAGAGGACATGTCCCGTGTTCCATATGCAAGTGTAGTCAGTAGCTTGATGTATGCAATGGTCTATACTAGACCAGACATTTCACATGCAGTGGGAGTATTGAGCAGCTTTATGTCAGAACCAGGGAAGGAGCACTCGACAATAGTGAAGTGGGTTTTTAGGTATTTATGTGGCACTAGTGATTATGGTTTGTGCTACTAAGGAAGATCAAGATTTGACAGAATGTTGGATATTCGTGGCTTTGTTGATGCATACTGGGCTGGAGATCCAAATCAGAGAAGATCTATAAGTGGGTATGTGTTTAACCTATTTGGACGTGCACTCATTTAGATGAGTGAGAAACAATCTATAGTGGCACTATCAACTACAGAGGTAGAATACATGGCAACCACTCATGCAAGCAAGGAAGCAATTTGGCTGTAGAGATTATGTTCAAGTATGGGGTTAGTACAGGGAGCTATAAGGATAGATTGTGATAGCGAAAGTGCAATTTTCTTGGCAAAGAACCCCGCATATCATTGAAATACAAAGCACATTGATGTTCAGTATCACCTTATCATGGATATGATAGAAGACAAAAAGTTGTTGCCGGTAAAGGTGGACACTTTGAAGAATACTGCAGATGCATTGACAAAATCTATGAGCTTTGAGAAGTTCTCTTGGTGTAGAGAGACAATGGGTGTTTCAGGGCTAGAAAAATGACTAAGCTCTCTTGTGGCCCCCTGTGGAAAGAAAACAACAAGTGGGAGAATGTTGGGTTGTGTTATATTCTTTCCACAACTAGCCCACGTAGTTAACTGGGGTGTTAGAGGGGGGTGGAGCCCCCCTTCGTTGCGCGGATTGTGTAGCGCGGGGGGGTCACAGGGGGTTTGAGGTGTACCTGTAACCCCACTTTATGGGGTTCGGGATAGTGCCTTGGAAAATTTTTGTTTTGGACCTTATGTTAGTTTGGACGGACCCACCTATGGTTTTGTGCATGATTTTCGCACATGTTTTTTGGACACGATGGTTTTCGATCCATGGTATAGGATGCTTCGGCACATATAAATATGTATTGTAACATTGAAAGGAAAAAATGAAAAATCAAGCTATTAGTCCCTGTTTTGGGATCCAGGGGAAAATCTCTGTGTATATGTGTTTTATGTGTTATGCTCTCACATTGTTTATTTTCTGTGTTTTAGAATTCATATGCAGGTAATTTATGTACAGGGCTAAAACCTACAAGGGCCAGAACTCGGGGTAGAAGAAGAAGGTGTAGCTTCTTTCTCTTTCCAAGCTGCCAGAGATGGAGTTTGATAGTCTTTCGACCTAGTAGCCACATTAATAGGCATACTCGTCATGAACACTTGAGATCCGGAGGAAGGAGATTAAGGTTGGTCTACCATTTGGGTCTGCTGAGACGGAAATGGCTCTTTGAGGACAACAGGGGTCCCTTTGAGCAGGTGACTAACTTTGGATCGTCAGGGACAATCCTTAGTGTAGTTATCTTCCTCGCAAATGAGGCAGGGATACTTAGGTTTCCGTTGTAAAGATTCACTAGCAAACGATTTGGAAGGACCTTGTTTCAGGGCATTGACTTTAGCTTTGCCTTTGCCTTTCTTCTTTCCTTTCAAGGATTTGTCTGCTGTGGTAGACTAGACAACGTGGACCTCTGAGGTTTTACCAGGGCTAGGTGGATTCTGGGATGAAGTATTAGGAACAACATTTGAGACCGACTTCTGTTTGGAAGTAGTTTTAGTAGGGGTCTCAGATATTGAACCAATAACTCCATCAACGGGAGCCACAACTGGTGACTTTGATGCTGTGGGGTCAGATGATGGCCGCGGAGCATTGGGTAACAACTTGTACAAAGTGCCAGACTAAGAGTAAACTAGATCCAAGTACTGAGCATGAGCGATGGCCTACTCTTTAGTGACGCATCCACCCATAGCTATATCGTGAGCAATTGTTGCCACGAATGATTTGGTGAACCATTTAGTGAGGAATTGATCAAAAATCTTGAATTTGATCAGGCGACGTCTATGTTTCCATTTATGGATATGATCAGAGATGTGTGTCACGGTATCTTGCTTAAGTGATGTGAGAAAATAGATTCCAATTTCATAGCGAACTGACAGCTGAAAATGCGTGAGGAAAGCCATGGCTGAAGAGTTAATGTCATGGTAGGTACTTCAAGGTAGCTCGATGTACCACTTCACTGCAGCATCCATGAGGTTTCATTAGAAAAGACGGAGACGAATGGAATCGTCCATGTATGAGTTCAACGAGCACCAGAGGTGATATGTCATCACATGGGCCTGAGGATATTATTTAGCTTTCCCATCAAACTTTGGGCAATCACTTGGTATCTTGGATGACACTGGAGGCCAGTACAGTGAATGAAGGATCAGATCATTCGTAAGGAGAGATACATCTGGCAACTTGAGTGTAGCCAAGAATTGAAATTGGGTGTTAAAAGGCATGGGAGTTTGATAAGCGAGCCCATATGGAGGATCCCATCCCTACTAGTAAGGATTTTGGCCATATGGCATCTGAGGCTACCCCCATTACGGATTACCTTGACCATAGGGAGGATTTTGACCTTCAATACCTTGGAACTGTCCAGCCATAGGTTGTTGATAAACAACATATGGGTTAAAAGGCTATTGAGCCTATTGACCTTGGACATATGGATATGGGACATGTTGTCCTTGAACATATAGCTGATGAACATCTTGTCCCTGAACAAGAGGGCTTTGGACCTGCAGTCCTTGGACATAAGGTTGGTACACTTGTTGCCCTTGGACATAGGGTTTTTTTACTTGATGCACTTGGTCGGTAGGATTCTGAACTTGTTGACCTAGGACATGAGGATTTTGAGCCTGCTGCTGCAGGACTTAACCTTGGCCCTGCCCCTGCAAGGGTTGACCTTGTTGATATGTGTCAAGGGTTGTTACTGCCCTGGTTGGTTTTGTTGTTGCAAGGGTTAACCTTGTGGTTGCAAAATTTGTCCCTGGGGTTGCAAAGGTTGACCCTGTGAGGACATGGGTTGAGAGGTGTGCGGAGCATATTGCATCTGCTACTGCACGGCTTGTTGCAACTATTGTAAGGGTTGACCATGCGGTTGTTGCAGTTGACCTTGTTGCGGGATCATTTGTCCTTGCCACTATGCGGAGAGCCCTTGCTGCAACAAAGGTTGCCCTTGCGGTAACAAAGGCTACCCTTATTGTTGTAGAGGTTGTCCTCGCTATTGCAAGGGCACTTGAATAGTGCCCGGGAAATTACCAAACTGAATCTAGCCATAGCCAAGCTAGATGTATTGCCCAGATTGGAGGGTGTAAGGTTGATTAACCATTCCTTGAGAACCATATGGAACATAAAGATTTTTGTATTGGACCTAAGCCCCATAGGGCTGCTAATACTGAATATTACTCAATCTATACAGAACAACGAGATTCTGAACCTATTGGTACTGGACATTGCTTGATCCAGTAGGATCAACAGGGTTATGAATAATACCGAAAGAAGGCTGGTTTATACCAAGCATGTGAGCTTGTGAGCCACTCACATTAGTGGCACCTGACACCATAGAAACATTCAATTTCTACCCCCCAGGTGGTGGCACAGCCTGTTCACTATCTCGAGGGACAGAGGAACTGACAGAGACATTCTTTGAAACTATCGGTTGTGTCTGACATGTAATTGGGATTGACGATACAAGTGTATTCGGAATGGTGGGTTGCACCGGGACTGAGGTAATAACCTGTTGGGAAGTTGTGTTCATAACGAATAGACCTAAAGTAGGCATGGTTCCTGATGCCCAAATAGGGTTATGGTAAAGTGATGAGGCACTAGGTGTACCAAAAACCAACTATGCCAAAGACACATAGTTGGGTGGAAATTTGGCGGGAATACCCCCTGAAAAGGGGAAACCTTTGGGAGGAAACTACAATTCTTCCCCCTCAACAGTGTGTGGAGTAGAAACTTTGGACTCATCCGGAGATGTGACTAGAGCATTGCCTTCAGGTTCCATGTCTGAAAACAAATGACGACGAATAGCCAAACGAGTACGAGGGGATAGTTCCAAACGAACACCCGGCTGGTTGTATGGACTGTAAGGACGCTGTGGTGATATCACAACAGGATCGAATAGAGGGTTCGGAGGGTAGATAACTAGTCCAAGCTGACTGTCAGTGGTCAGTGAGTTCTCTAGAGTTTGAACAGGGTTTTCCAGAGATTCCGGCCAAGATCAACAGATGACCCAGTATCAAAAGTAGGTGGAGGATGAGATGACAAAGGTTGAATGCTCAAAACAATTGTGAGTTCAACATCTTGGTCCTCGAGTGACTCTAGTAACTTAGGAAATGAATCCTCAGACAATCTTCCAGATGGAGGAGAGGAAGAGGAATTGGGTGAACCAGATGGTTAAGCCATGATGGCCTTGTCTTAGTCGACAGAACAATTAACTTCAGGGTTTTAAAATGTTATTTTAAGGGGAACTGATGATTTGGTCTCAGAAAAAGACTAACAGGGTGTTTTGGATCATGGGAAAATCAATTATTAAGATGCATAAAAGACTAGTGCTCTTTCATTTTTTAAGAGTCGAGAAAGAAACAAAGATGATTCTATCACTTTCGATTGGAAACGAGCTCGAAAGGACAAGTGCTCGAATGATATTTTAAGTTTAATGAGTCAAAAAGATCAAATGACTGCTCTGGATGATATAGGTAAACATGATTACCAGGCAACTGTGAACAGCAGAATACCTCCCGGTGGACCAAGAAGTATGAGCAGGCAATCTCCCCGAATGCTGTGTTCGGTGTATCACGTTTACAAGGTGGCCGACTCGCTTCATAAGGATAAAATTGTTGTAGCCTAGTGGGGTCTCCCATTATATACTCAACGGTATGGGGAGCATAAATCCATATTAGCATTGTCTAATTCCGAAGCCAATGACATATGCTAGGTTTAAAGACGTCGGAACATGTCTCTAGCCTAGACCTTCTAGATATGATCGTTAATGACAAATGCACCTTAGGTTAATTGAATTGATTTTAAAGTTGATCTTGAGTTATGTTTCAGTTTTCAGGTCTTAGTGATGTGACTCGAAAAACCTTAAATGCAACTAAATGGGACAAGACCCTTTCAATTCGATGAAATTCCCACACTAGATAGGGTAGAAACTACTCAATCAAATGTAAACAATCAAGCTACTGAAAACGAAATGATCTTTCACTACCTTACTTTTAAAAAATTAAACTAATGAAAAATGCATTCCAATTCCTAATTTCCTGACAATAACTTATCTATTAGTCCTTTCAAAAGAAAACAAGTTCTCTTCCTTTTTCAAATGCTGATGCAATTCTAGTCTTTTAATGATGCAAGTTATCATAACATAATGATGCAACAAGCTAGAATTTCATACTCTTTCATGAAACAACGAAACAAACTTTTCACATATGAATCTTTTAGTGAAAAAGTTCTTGAGACAATAAGCTCTTCAAGCAAATGAACACATGAAAAGAGAAACTCATTCAAACTAATGAAACACCGACTTTACCAATCACAAGACAAACAATGTAATCTATGCTGGAAAAGAAATGTTTAGGCAAGCAAACAAAAACTTTTCAAACTTGTGTAAAAGAGGTCAAAGTCGTAAAAGGACCAAAAAACAAAATGCAAAGAGTAAGTACACCTACAACCCGACTTATTGAGTTCACAAACCGTTGAACGAACGACTGACTAGATGCCCTAGTGTCGCTAGCCACTCAGTGACTCAATCAATCAAGTAGAAAGACAATAAGCCAACAAGCAAACAAAACCAAGTGAAAAGTAGCTTTCTAATCAGGGAGAAAATGGTAAAAAAGGCTTACAGGGTCAAAACCACAAGAGCAGAACACACTGGCCAAGATTGGGGTCAGGCCCTAATCTTCACTTACAAGCATTGACTTGATTGCCTAACTGACAATAATCGCCAGAGGCTGGTCGACGCGATTGTTTCTCAGCAACTCACATTGATCGATGCGAATGTAAGTGAATTAAGCACGTTGATCGAGGGAGCTAAGGAAAAAATAAAAAAAAAATTGAAATAGGGACCAGATCTGCTACTATGAATTTTAGACTCATACCAGTAAGCAGGAGAAAAGAAACAGAACCAAAGGGAAAAAGTGGAACTAGAAAAGTTCTCACGAAATCATGAAATCCAAGACAAACAAAAGGATTGGGCTCCCCAGTGGTGTCGCCAATTTGTGGTGAAGTAAAATTATAAGTGCGGACACGAACGAATTCCTCTAGCCCGATAATGGGTCTAGCCACAAAAGATATATTCTATGGAAGATTTCCTTAGGTTATAACAAAATAAGAGGGCCTACCTCTTAGTCTGCTTATCTTGTTTGATGATTTCCTTGCTTGCTCGCTCCAACTATCGCTCGCTTCCTTCTTCAAGCACCTGAAACAAGTAAGCAACAGCAAACAACAAACGTGATAATAGACAATTTGTAATTCAACCTACTTAACAAGTCAAGAAACATTAAGCCATGAATATGTAAGATAACAAATCATGTAGGAAATCAATTGATAGTTGCATATATTAATATCAAAGAGAGATTACAACCATTTGTCTTGACGTTGCAGTCCTCCTCTGACAAGACCAGGTTCCCACACACTTCTGCTAGCATTCCATGATGGCCTCAATCAAAAATTGTTTAAAGGCTCTTCCCTTTAGGCTTCACTCCAAACCAAATCAAACTTCTCCCTCACACAACTAGATAGCCATAACTAGTATTAGCTTGCTATCTACTCCAAGCCAAAATAGCATAAGCACACCAATATCAACAATTCAACACTAGTTTGTGCTTGGGAAGAACGGAGGTTTATATAGGAAAAATGGATGGGAGATGGATCCTCTTCTCATGGGAGAAGGGCTTATCCATTGAGGTAGTTCCATCATTATAGGGGAAAGAAGCCCAAACTGACATCCTCGACCTCATTTGGCCAAACCATTTACTAGACTTTCGTTACGAAGCTTCTAGAGCTAGAAGCTTTGGCTCCTAATTTAAAAAACTTTCCATAACAAGACTGGCACAACTAGAACACAACTCAGTCGCTCTGTTCGGCATGAGGGATAGTGCTAATCTCTGCACATCGGTGCGGGGAAGACAAAGGTCATTAGCGTTGGTCTTGTAAACTAGGCAAAACAAAAGTTTCGGGGGAAATGGTGCAAAAGGGAATTGATCTGCTCATGAAGAGGGACACAATGGGAGTTTCTTCATGAAGTCAAAGCATGCGGGGTTCACTGTAGAGGTCCCCCAAGATCAAGGAACGGGGAGTACAGGGACAGTGACAAAATGTTGTGTAATGCAAAATCTTTCAGGCCCTGCTTTCTAACCAAAACATTAAGACAACAATTTTCCACACCCATAGCACAAATATAGCATCCCCTATCTAGTGAAATACATCAAAATATATACATTCATTTATCCAACAACATCCACCATACTAGGGGTCCATGAAATACTAACATAAACAAATTGTTCTCCACCAAAACCCAATATTTTCAAAGATCTAATGAAAATGAGAAAGCTCAATCCATACATCAAGAAATATAGAATAAAGCAAAAATCAAGAGAGTAGATAAGTGGGCAATTACATGATGCAAAGAAAAATATGAAAATTTCAATATATAAGAACATTGGAAAATTTTGGAAGGTTGATCCAAGTTTTAGAGAGCAGGAAATGTAGCCCATTCACATATAATATAGAGAAAGTGATTAAATTTGAATACAGAAAGTAGTACAATAGATATGTGGTTGATACCCTACATAAAAAACTACAAATTAAAACAAAAATCCATAGGATCTGCCTTTACAAGTGATGTCTCTCCGACATTGTTTCAATTACACCTAGCATCAAAATCATATTACCTCATGTTCATGATATACTACCAAAATGATGAAATCCAAAGACTGATGATACCAGAAGTGGGAACAAATTCCAAAATACACAACTACTTTGTGGAAATCTGTTAGGAACTCGTGGCATTAGAGAAATAGGTAGTAGAGATCTGCAACAAAGATATTTATATTGATAATAACATCTAGTCATATAGGTTGAGAGCTTTGAACACCCTAAAAAATGCATATGGCATAAAAAGTCAGCTCTGTAACCTCATAAAACACGACAGGGAAAAGAAGAGTCAGAATCTATGAAAAATACTTCCCTCTCATATCAATAGTAGCCTAGAAGAGAGGAAAATTTCAGAATTTAATGTGAAGAATATCAATAGATAAACTTGTTTTAGATAAATTTCAAAGCTTAAGTGTTGGAAATAATACTGAGAGGGGGGGTGAATTAGTATTATCAAGTCAAATATTACCTTTTTCAAATCCAGATAATATACACTACTTTAGTTAATTAAAACCGCGTATATACGCAACTATGTAGAAGGAAACCCGTGTATACAATGCAAACTTATAATTTACTTTATCTTTCAAAAGTTGATTATTAATCTATGTATCAGAATCAAATAACTAGTAACCAGAGACAGTAAAACAGATCTGAAGACTATCACACACAAAAGAACACAATATATAAGGTGGAAACCCAATGTGGGTGAAAACCACCTGCTGCAATTCATCTCTATCTTCTTTTAATTAAAAACTTCTTTTTACAATGTACTGGTGCAGTCCTTTACCAGTACGTAGGCTGCAACCTGCAGAGAGCTACAACCCTCTCTTGTTCTCCAGCTTCTTCTGGAAGGGAGCTACAACCCCCTTAGCTCTTGTACTAGCCAAGATACTAGTACGTAGGTGCTGGCCTACTGAAGGCTACAACCTTCTCTTTCTTCCAGGGACCTTGTTTCATAAATTTTCAGACTGGATCCATGAACATTAATCAATCATCAAGTATATCTGCATCAAACAATCTCCTTTTCCCCAATTAGCATTGAATCAAGTAAACACTTCTCTGACAGCTGTACCCAGAACATAGTAACAGTAACCACACACCAAATTCTGAACCCAGAATACTGCAGCAATAAACAGAGGCAGCTAGATCATAATTTAAAAGATATACGCTACTTCAACAACCTGAAACCTGCGTGCATACGCTCCTATGTTTGGACCAACCTACGTATACGCCGTTTTCATTCACTGAACCAGCGTGTATACGCTCTTTTACTTCACTAAACTTGCGAACGGATCTATAAAGGATAATTCATTCTTTCAAATATTCAGACACTAATTAACCCAGATTGTCAGATTTATAGATCAAGCATGCGCCTCATATAACAAATCAAAATCATACAAAGATACTATTATTCAAGCTTAAAGATTATGACCCATCAATAGAACTTATCCTTCTTTATGTGCTAAGGTTCCTCCTTCATTCAGATCCAGATCTGCACCATAACCCCAATCACAAATATTTCAGATCTAGCACTTATTAGATATTCAATTCATTCAGATTGATTGCCTTGCCAAATGATCTCCTTCCTCTTTTATAGTCTTAGGCCTTTCACAATACCACGGTCCAAAACCATAATAACACAATACCATGAACCCAATACTTGGGGTCAACACTTTTGGATGCAATACCACGGACCAAAACCATAGGATCAAAAATTGTCGGACTAATACCATGAGCCAACCATGAAAGTGCGTGAAATTTTCTCTTCATGAAAGGAACTTTTCTCTGCATGAAAGTGCGTGAAATTTTCTCTATATGAAAGAAACATTTCTTTGCATGAAAGTGCGTGAACTTTTCTCTACATGAAAGAAACTTTTCTCTGCATGAAAGTGCGTGAAATTTTCTTTACATGAAAGAACCTTTTATCTTCATGAAAGTGCGTGAACTTTTCTCTACATGAAAGAAAATTTTATCTTCATGAAAGTGCGTGACCTTTTCTCTACATGAAAGAAACTTTTATCTTCATGAAAGTGCGTGAACTTTGCTGCACTATAATTTATCATCTGAGATGAGTGGGCTGCCATCAAGTACAACATATGTATCATAATGCCAACAGTCTCCCCCTTTGGACTTGATGGCAACAACAACCAATCACTCTCCCCCTTTGTCATCAAGGGCAAAGGGTAGACCAAGATAATCTCTTTCCTAGATAAACTTTCCGCTGCCCATACTCCCCCTGAGTACCTGCTGAAATCTCTGAATGAGCTCCACCTTTTTATATGCCAAGGTGTACCACTCTGTCCATGCTTCCTCTGAGTACATGCTAAAGTCTCTGCTCTGCTGAAGTGTGTTGTTCATGCTCCCCCTGACTATAAGCAAGGTCTGCAAAAAGATGTTTTACAAGAAGAACGATGACTTATACATCATAAAAGACCTTCCTATCACCAAAAGACTCAATACATACATCCATCACCCAACCAAGTGGGGATCATCCACCCAACCAAGTGGGGATACATCAGAGAATTACATGTGACAACCAAATACATTACATCTTCATCCCAGGCATAGTGGGGAACCAAAAATAGGCCGTTACATGACCTTGACACCATAAAAGAGATACATGACATAGAGACGAAATATCTAGAGCAAGGCTTATGAAAGTCACAATACCTGATAGTAGCAGCATTTGTCAATCATCATTCAGATCAGCAACCATGATTTCCTTCTGTTCTCCCTCTGCATTTTTTCCACCTGAATCCAACAACAGATGTGAACTAGAACCAAAAGCTTCTGAGATAATGCCAACAATGCATCATTAGAAGTTTATCTGATCCCCCTGAACCTATGCCAGATGGTCTCTGTCATGCGGAAAGAGTCAATTTTGCAGACAAAACCAACCTCCCTAGAAGCTTAAGGCTTTCTAGTGACAAACAAAACAATTAAGAACAATCCTTCTCTAAATATGCATTTACCATATAAGAAATCAAGTGTTTAGATCCTACCTATAGTCCAACGCTGTTGTAGTAGTCCAGCCTCGTCGATCCAGATGAGCTCCTCCTTCTCTTCGAAACCTGCATTCACTAACAATCAAATGATTAAATAGCACCTGAATATCTCATAAAATAAAACATATTTAACATACAGACCAAGGAGTATATGAAACAACTCATAAATAACAAATTGTTGAGAAGAATGGACTTATTTGTATTAATAGGAAACAAAAGAAACCATTACAACCTGAGCCTTGGTTTTGTGCAAGTTCCTCCCAGGGTCCAGCAAGAGTTTTCCTTTACTTTGATCAGCTCACCCACTTCCAAATGAAACAAGAAAGGATGGGAATCTCTCCTCACAAGCTTCTACAAGGAAGTCCTAATTCCAGCAGCATCTACCCTTAGGAATGTTCCGCTTTCAACCTCCCCTCCCTCTGGCCCAATGCATGTATTTATAGTGCTGTAGAGGAAGTTAATCAGGTCCACCATCAATGGGATAAGCCCCTCTTTGGGTGGGTTAGCTCCCCTCTTGATGGGATAAGTTCCTCTTCCATAGGGATACATGAACCATCTGGAGGCGCTCCATACACGTCAAACAAGCTTCTAGAATGCTCTAGAAATGACCACAAGTAACTTTTTTAGAGTGAAACTTGCGCCTTTTGACCTTTACAGGAGTACGCACCCATTGCTTTACAGACAGAGCGTACAAGTACGCAGGTATTGTGAACTTGGGTTGCGTACACGCAGGTAAGGCTGAGAGAAACTGCGTACCCAGAGATAATTGACTTTAAATGACTTTTCTCTCTTTCTTGGAGTTTGACATGGAAAGCAGAGGCATGAGACTTGCCAAGGAGGATAGTATGACAGTTGATGGAGCCATACTAACTGCAAATAGTCATGGTGACATTTTTTAGTGTAACAGATTGCCCCCTAAAGTGCGAAGCCTGAAGTAGATTTAGGGTTTCAAATCATCTAGGAAGGGTGAAGTACTTTATCATTTCAAGGATTATCTTGTGGAGAGCCTGGTCAGAACCTGCAAATATTCAACACAAAATACATATATAAGATGATATCATCGCTGAGGTAGGCATTCCCATACTCAGATTGAAAACTTTAACTAACAATCTAACTACTACTCTGATACAGGAATGATTTCGCAGTACATCAAAATCATAGACTCATGTAGACACAGTATGGACGCAGCCATCTGTTTATAGTTAGTCTACTTATACAATGAATACAAAACTCCTCGCAGCCTAGATGGTGGAAACTAGATCCAGGGTCTTCATTTCTACTTCCCGAATTGGTATGATTCTATCCATGCGAATAAATGAGTTGATGTCGAACATGGTAGAAACCACTTGATTACCAGTCAATGATGTAAACCGTTAACAAGTGTGAGAGAGACCACCAGTGATGTCGATGGTTCTCAAAGTACCCAGTACAATCCATGAGATGTGAATGAATGAGTTGATGTCGAACACGTCATGGAATCCTTCGATCGAAAGTCAATGATGTAAACCGTCGTCAAAGGCGAGAAACCTGCCATTGATGCATGCAAACTTCAAGGTACTGACGATTTCTAAGTCATCTCTCTAGATAATGTGTTGATGTCGATAGAAAGTGACCCGTTGTAGGCAAGCCCACAACACGAAATCATAGTTCAAGTTGAAGAAATGTTGCTGTAAGGACTGACTCAGGGATGGTCAAAGATGGATGACAAGTATTTTGCATATGAATGGTTTATTTGCAGAGACCTCTTGAACACATAACGACACGACAGATGGCTTGGCGACGATTGACCCAAAGTTAATACCCAGAAACGGTTGAAGACTTTCAAAGTGGTTTAATCAACTTTAAGACAAAGGATTTCCCAACCCAGGTGAATGAAAAGTGTCGTGTTCAAGAGTGGTAATAAGGTTTTTCTGTGACAAAAGATAACAAATAGGCTCATTCTTCTCTCTTTTCCCCCACCATTTCTGGCAAGTACCTCTTTATTTTTTACAAGCTTGAGGAGGATAACATATGCTTGATTATAAGCTCATCCTTCGGATGAGTCCAACTTAGTTTAGATTCGAACCCTAAGAAGGAGTGGTTCGTTCCTGTTTGTAATCGAACAGGTCCTTTACTGTGAAATTTTAACGAGTCCAGTATAGGAGAAACTCGACGTTTTTCAATTTTAGAGAGTCTGAAAAAACTAAAGAAGACTCCAAGGTTGAACTTTTTCGTAAATTTGTGTCTCTCAAGCCCGAAAAAGTATAAAATAATACTTGAGAGAACCGCTTGATCTTGCGACCAAGGAGTACTTTCATGATTAGTGCCTCTGACCTGAAAAGTCAAAAGCGATCAAGGACACGTCGTTTTATTTCCAGTATCGAGTTTGAAACGACAAAAACCCGGCAATATTTTCTTGTTTTTACGGTCAGAAAAGGGCTATAAGGGGACCGTCTTTTAATTCCGTTTTAACGAGTGTAAAAGAAACGCTCGGCAATCTTTTCATATTTTAGGAGTCAGAAAAGGGCTTAAAAGATGACTCTGATGTTTTGGTTCGTGAAAAATGATAATTTTCTCTGAAAGTCCTTTTGTCCTGCACAAAAACAACACATTACTCATACCTGTTTAAGATAGGCAAAAATACATTGAAAAATATCTCTCCATGGTGAAAAATAAACAAACCTAGCATTCATTTATCCAAAAAACCTATAAAAAGACTTTTTACCATGTCATTTTTACCATTTTACTGTTGAGGGAGAGAAAAGGGCTTTTGGCAAGAAACTTCTCGTGGACTTTGCGGAGAATCCGACCGTTGGAATCGAGCGCCGTCTCTTTCAGGTATTCCACAACATCCTCCTCTTTGTTTTCATCTGTTTAGAATTTCATTTTAAGCCTTAGTTTGATTTTTTGGGGGCTTTGGGGTTTTAAGATACGCCTTTCGGGGTACACAGGTGCCCCATGGGCGACTTGCATACCCCGACATTTTCGTTAATGGGAAAATGGCCGGGGTACGCAGCCTACCTTCAGAACAGCTGCGTACCGCCGCTCTGTTTCTGAACGCGGGGTGCGTACTCCGCGCAAAGCAATTTCAAAACCCCAAGTCTTAAAACCAAACCATTATTTTTTGATTTAATGAATTCTAATGGGTGTTTTCTGGTGTGTAGATTGCCCACCATGCTTGATTGGCGCGAAAGAGAACCCGAAGATGTCGATTTGGCCGCAATAGATCATCGGCATGCGGTCTCTACAAATACTGGGCCATACCTGGCATGAGGGCCCAGGTGCCATTCTTAGAGTGGCTGGTTGAAAGGTGGAACGTCCAGGAACAATGTTTTTACATCAGAGGGCACCAGCTCGAGATAGAGCCCTCAGACATATATTTTCTCACTGGTTTGCCTAATAGGGGCGAGAAACTGTCTCTGTTCGGGACTAGGCCGGGTGGCCAATCCCTTGCTAGTCTCCGGTTAGAGTGGTGCAACAATCAAAACCAGGAGAAGGGGATAGAAATCAAATACATATCCCAACCTGAACTTATGGTAATTGCCTTTACAGTTACCAGACTCTGCGGCGCAGCCGCTTTGCACATTGCCACCGGGTCCCAAATGCGGATGGCGATTGATTGCTTCCGAGGCACCATTTTCAACTGGTGCGAAGCTGTGTTGGCCAATATGAAAGGCCAACTGACTAGGGTAAAGAACGGGCAATTAAAGACCTTTGGGTATGGGCCTTTAGTTGTGAGCTTTGCCCTAGAGAGAGTTCCGATGCTTATCCCTCAGCATCTCACTGTTGCAGTTGGGCCACCTTGGGAGCCAAAGTTGATGCGATGGGTTGCGGTGATGGCCCAGCATCCTGATGAGGGAGCGGGAGTTGTCCGATTTCCTGCGGGTTACTTTCACTGGTTGGAGGACCAGGTCTTTGCGATCCAGGATTTTCCTTATGCTGGAGTAGATTTTCGTGGTGATCCGGACATGGTTCTTCCACAGGGAGAACAATGGGACGACAGAGGTACTTTATTTTTCACAAGTTTTAAATTATCTATTTTTTTTTTGTGTTTTATATCGTCTCAAAACTGACAGTGACAATTCTCAAAATGCAGATGTAGGCCCACAGCGTCCGGCCAATCTCTGACCATTTGAGAGAAGAGTACCAGTTGCACCAGCACCGGCCCCACAGGATGCGGCCGCAGAGACCTTAGCCGAGTTGGAACAAGACCTAGAGCGTCTTACGGCGGACATACCAGAGACGACTATAGACGATATTCCTATCCGACTTCAGCGCTATGTGGTCGCAGTCCTAGGACCTTTCAGGAGGTTCCTGTGTAGAGTAGCGTGGGCAGTGGTGTCGTATAGAGAGCACCACCAGTGATTGGCTAGTCACTTTTTGTAGACACATGTGACATTTTGGTTTTTTGTACTTATCATTTTTGCCGATCATAAGGTGTTTTTCAACCTATGATCGAAGACGATGTATATTTTGACACACTCCTATCTATATATATCATTATTACCGGCTTATCTTGTTAAACATGTGTGATTAAATGTTAATGTTTTTAAATTTACATGTATGATTATTGCAAATGTTTGTCTAACATTCGAGAAGCAATTGCATCTGCTAATGTATTAAAAGACCTTGGAATATGTTGATATTCGATGTAATCAAATTCACGTTCCAAAAGACGCACTCTCAAAAATAACCTTAATAACACTGGATTTCTAATGGCATAAACTCTATTAAGCTGTAATACAACGAGTTCAGAATCTAACCTCACTATCAAACTCCGAATCCCAAATGAAATGGATTCAGATAACAATTCAATCACTGCACTGTATTCTGCAATGTTGTTTGTGGTTTGACCGAGGCTCACCCCATGCATAGAGACTAACTTGTCAGAGGGCGAATAGATAACCCAAGCTGCGGAAGAGATATTCCGTGTACTACGACAAGCACCATCAGCAAATCCAATGTACGTTTGGAGAGGCATCGACATCTGCAAACATCAAGGGTAAAACCAAGATAAGCAGAATAACGACGAAAAACACACTTTCTAAACTAAGCACACTGTCTATTCTAACAAACACACTAGCTAGAAAGAGAAAATTAACCTAACTATCCTAACGAAAAATCTTCACACCCACCATTTAAGCATAGTACCTCTTTAGGTAAAGTCCATTTCTGGGTTTACCCAAAGAGTCCCCATCAAAGTCAACCAGCTCATAGGCCCCTTTTGCTAGCTTTCGCTTAACAATGTAGGGTCCATGCCACATAGGAACGAATTTTCCAGCACCTAATTTATCGTTAGCTTGATCATACAATAGCACTAGGTCTCCTTCCGAAAAATTTCGAGGGGTCACATTTCGATCATACTGAGCTTTCATTCGTTTTGCATGAGTCTTGATTGCCAGTGCAGCATCGCGTCGAGTCTCATCTCATTGAGCTAAATACAATAAACGCTTCTCCTCTTCGGAAGTAGCTGGAAGTAATTCGACAGCCATTTGAAGTGATGGGATTTCACATTCAATGGGTAGGACGGCTTCCAAACCATAAACTAGTTGGAAAGGAGTGAACCCTGTTGATGTTTTCACCGAAGTTCGATATGCCCAAAGCGCGGAAAATAACATGTTGTGCCAATTCGACCAATGAATCCCAATGATTCGTCGGATCATGATAACCAAAACTTTGTTGATGGACTTAACCAGACCGTTGGCTTGTGGATAATAAGGGGTTGAGCTATCGTGACGCAAACCAAGCTGGCCTGTAAGTTCTGTCATCATAATGTTTCGAAAATGGCACCCATGGTCAGTGATTATCGCTTGTGGGACACCAAACCTAGCAATAATGTGATTGAATACGAAAATCGCAGCTGTCTTGCCGTCTGCCTCGAATGTAGGCATCGCCTCGGCCCACTTAGTAAAATAATCAACCGCAAGGATGATATACGCATGCCCCCCGGCCGAGTGAGGGTTACATGTAATAAATTCGATACCCCATTTAGCAAAAGGACCGACGGCAATTATAGGGTGGAGAGGAGCTGGTGGTGCGCGCATCTTGGGATCAAACACTTGACAGTTGTGTCATTTTCAGACCGCAATGATACAATCTTTAAACATGGACGGCCAGAAATAGCCAACACGCAACACCTTCTGAGCTATGGCATACCCAGACATATGACCGCCACATGCCCCAGAGTGACAGTCATTCAAAACCCTTTCTGCCTCTTCGTGAGTTAAGCAACGTCGGAAAACCAAGTCCGCCCCACGGCGATAAAGAGTATCTCCAATAATTTTGTACTGTTGGGACTGGAATCGAATTTTCTGACGTTCCGTCTTAGAAGCTTCGGGCCGAAAGGATTGGGTTTGGAGATAGATGATTATATCCCCGTACCACGGATCTAAAGTGTTGATGAGAAACAAAGATTCGTCCGCAATGGGTTCCTCTGCCACAGTTTCCGTGTCAGCACGCGGGAAGTCACACATCAACTCTGCAAAGACTAAAGATTTCTTAGACTTAGATTTTTCAAACTCTAAGTCGAACTCTTGCAGGATAGCGATCCATTTAGAGTACTTGCCCCCTAGCAATTGTTTAGTCAAAATGTAGATCATAGGGTTGCAATCCGAAATGACTATAGTTTTACGGAGAAGAATATAATGACGAAAACGTTGGACAGCCTGACTGGCTGCCAGGGCCAATTTATCCACATGCGAATATTTTAGCTCAGTGGGATTTAACGTCCTACTAAGATAATATATCACATGTTCCGTTGCGAATTCGTCTTCTTGAACTAATACCATCCCAATTGTGGAATGAGAGGCAGCGAGGTACAAGAAGTAGTCTTGGTTGTAGTTGGGAGGATGCAACAACGGTGCATGGGTCAACGCGTGTTTAAGTGCATCAAAAGATTGCTGAGCTATCTCATCCCAAGAGAATTTGGCGTTCTTTTTCAACAACCGTGTAAAACCTTTTGTAACCTCGGCGTAGTTAGGAATGAATCGGCGTAGAAAGTTTGCTTTCCCTTGCAAACTTTGGAGTTGGCGAAGACTCGAAGGGGGAGGCAATTTGATGATAGCTTCGACCTTCGAGGTATCGACGCGAATGCCGGCTTTTGAAACTACAAATCCCAGCAATCGTCCCACTGCTATACACAAGACACATTTGTGTGGGTTCAAACGTATACGATAATGCCTACACCTCATGAAAATTGCTCGTAAATGGACAAGGTGATCAGCTCGATGTAATGAATGAGCAGGAAAATCATCGAGGTACGGTTGCACAATGTGTTTGATGTCATGAAACGCATAAGACATTGCCCTTTGAAAAGTGGCTCCAGCATTCTTAAGCCCAAAAGGTAATTTGCAATAAGCAAATGTCCCCCATGGACAAATGAAAGCCGTTTTTGGTTGATCGGCAGGTAGAATATTGATTTGATTGTAACCGGAAAAGCCGTCCATAAAGGAAAATATTTCACTGCCGGCACAATCATTAATTATTTGATCGATATAGCATGTGGGATAGTTGTCTTTGGGACAAGCACGATTAATATCCCTATAGTCGATGCATATTCTTATTGTTCCCTGCTTCTTGTTAACCGGAACAATATTCGATACCCAATCCGTTAACGGGATCGGATAAATGAAACCTGCTTTCAACAGCTTCTCAACTTCTGCTTTAATTGCAGCCACTTTCCGAGGGTGTATCTGACGCAGACGTTGCCGAACGGGTTTAGCGTCCGGGTAAGTCTTGATCTCATGAACAACAATGGAGGGATCAATTCCTGGCATTTCCTCATAGGACCAGGCAAACACGTCACGGAATTCTTGAAATAGGGCCTTGTATGTTTGAATTTCGTCATCTGTACACGAGGCACCTATATGAATGTTCTCAACAATTCCAGTTTTGACTGAAATGTCAATGGCAATAGTTTGGGAAATGTTTCCCAAATTCAACTTTGAATCAGGATGTTTCATGGGATTCTGAGCGTCCTTGACATATTCAGCCGTAAAGATTGATGAAAAATCATTTTCAAAGCCATCACCCTCAGGTAAAAACAAAGATCTATGATGGAGATCTTCCCATGGTAGATCGTCTACACTTAGGATTGCGTGAAGTTGCTCGTCAGATGACACGACTTCGGGAAACGCTATCCGTTCTAAGGTTGATGTGAAAAGTGATTCCTCACGGACCACATTCATTTGGTCGATTTGGGATGAACGCGAGTCGGTAAAAGACTGCACGGCCTCATAAGCAATTTCATATGGACTCAAAGGCATAGCATCACCGAATGAGTCTATTTCAGTTTCAGATGGGACAATCCATGGATCATCGTAAATAATAGTATCTGAAGTAATCATATGAATGAAAGCAAATGAAGGGTCTGCGTTGATTGGAGGAAAAGGAAAAGTTCCCAGTAAACCGGAATCTTTAACTAATCCTATGCCAACATCCTTATAAGGGATAGTCGTTTTACCGACATGCTGGATACTTTCTGAAGACGCTGGGTCGGATGAAAAGAAAGCCAGCTGGTCTATTGTCACGATCTTGCCATTATGTGGAAACTTTATAACTCTGAAGACCGATGAGACGACCGCTGTCATAGCGTAAGACCAACTTCGACCCAAGAGAAGGTTGTAGTCTAGAGGGGCATCAACCACCTCCACATCCAGACTAACGGTTTTTCCTTCAACCCCTATAGGCAAATCCTGTAGAATGCCAAACGGATGGAACCCACGACCATCAAAGGCCTTAAGAATTGTCGGGGATTGGTTCAGCGAAGGAGAACCAAGCGATCTCCAACACTGAATCGACATAATACACGTGGAAGCTCCCTCATCAATTACAGTCCGATGAATAGGCCTGTTTTTTACTATCACTGGGATCTGGAAAGCCATCTAATGAGGTAAACGCGGTGTACTATTTTCTAGATCAAAGATTATTAGGTTTGGGTCCTGAACATCAACAGCTCCTATAGCCGACAAAATTAATTTTCGTTGTGCTGGGCATGATTGCAGCACTTCTAAAGCCGACATTGCTGAGGGTGAAACAGCTAAATCCTCAACAATGTTGTAATTCTGGGCCGCTCTCGCATGTGGATTGAAAGCAGACCTTCGAAGTACACCCTTGGCGAGCGGTTTAATTACTAATTCAGGGTTAGGTTTCTCGATCTGTAGTGGATCGGAACCGGGAGCTGAGGTTGATGGATTTGACTGAGAAGATTCTGCTTCTTTTGATCCATCAACAGGACTTTTACTACCATAATCGTGTGATCGAGTCGCAATCCGTACATGAGACATCATCAATATGGGTTCTTCACTGGCACTCGAGGAAGAACCTATCATCTTACTCTCTTGCTTTGGAAATGGATCTTTCAAAACAACAGGAGTTGGGGAACCCTTGACGATTTTCACAACCTCGGCCCGATGAGGGCAATCTCTTGTAAAATGATCCTCTTCACAAATAAGACAAGGATATCGAGGTTTGCGCTTTTCGTCATTGGTTTCTGACTTTTCTTTTTTCTCCTTTGGAGCCTTGTCTGCTTTATCCTTCTTCTTACCTTTCTTTTTCCCACCGTTTTTTGATTTGGCCGTAGATGACTCTACAGCGTGAATATCAGCGGAAATTTCAGGAGAAGATTCTCCTGTCGGGGAGTCTGGTAAGGTGATAATGGGCGAAGAATTCTTTGAAGACTTCTTCTTGCTTTTAGTATTCACCGTACCAATCATGCCATCAGCAACATGAGATCCTGAAGGAGCAGCAACGATTTGATTCGACTTTGGAAGATCTGGGATCTTTTCGTGTAACGTACCCGACTGAGTATAAACTAAGTCAAGGTACTGCGCTTGAGCAATGACTTGCTCTTCAGTAACTACTCTGGCCTTAGCTACGTCTTCAGTAATCTTCGGTAATAATGATTTAACAAACCATTCAGCTAAGATTTGGTCCGGGATAAAAACTTTCACTAAACGCCTTCGACGTCTCCATTCATGAATATGGTCGAAAATATAAGTGGACGTCGACTGTTTTAATGAAGTTAATAACTCGGTGCCATTATCATATCTGACCGGCAACTGAAAATGTGTTAAGAACGAGGTAGCTAACTGACTAAAGTTATAAAAAGAGGCCCGTGGTAACTCAATATACCACTTGGCCGCGAGACCAATGAGCGTACGCTGAAAAAGACGTAAATGGATCGAATCATCCGAGATAGAATTTGAAGCACACCAGAGGTGGTAAGTCATCACGTGATTTGATGGATCCTCTCCCGACTTACCTTCGAACTTGGGTATGTCACTCGGCAACTTATTTGGCATTGGCGGCCAGAACGGAAGATAATTTATTGGATCGTTCGTTAGGCGCGTCAAGTCTGGTAAATCCAAAGTTGCGATAAACGGCAATTGCCGATTAGGATCCCTAAAACTCTGGGTTACAAGACCAATCCCAGGAGGAGGATATCCAGGATAACTTGGAACAGGGATCGTATTCGGGATATTGTATCCTCCCGGAAAACCAGGATTAACCGGACCGTACTGGGGTTGCTGTGGTTGTTGATAAGTGTACCCAGGATACGGTTGATACTGGTAAACCGGTTGTTGGACAGCAGGCCCGTATTGGTACTGTCCCTGGTACGGTTGATAAACAAATTGTGGTTGAGAAGTAACAACCGTACTTAAACCTGGCTGCCCCACAGGCATCTGAACCGTAGTTTGAATCGTAGATCCAGACAATGGTAAAGATGTCTGCGGAGTAGTGGCAGAGACAGTAGAAACCGGAGCTGTCGATACTCCAGAAGTAGGTGTGGTGGAAGGAACAGATGTTGCGGTAGTTGCAGCAGTCGTTTGAGATGGAGTACTAGGTGCAATTGGCGACTGAGTAACTACCGAAGGTATAGAAGTTTGAACATTGGACTGGACTGGTTGATGGGGTGGACCAGAAACCACAGGTTGTCCAGTTTGAGATGACAACTATACGCTTGGCTGCAACACTTGTTGAACTTGCGATGGATCCCACACTACATTTATTCCGGGGTATTGACCCATGGCAGGTTGAGGATATTGATATCCATAACCGGATTGAGGGTAGGATTGATAATTGATAGGTACATTTCCCATACCTTGAACGTAAGATTGACCTTGAGGTGGTTGATAACCTTGACTCGAGTACTGACCTTGGGGTAGATACCCTTGAGGTAAGTATTGATACTGGGGTTGACCTTGAGGCATATATTGATACTGAGGTTGACCCTGGGGTACATATTGAGGCTGGGGTTGACCTTGAGGAATGTACTGTACCATGGGTACATACTGTCCTTGAGGTTGCCCCCCAGACGCAAGTTGTGTACCTTGAGGTTGCCCCCCAGGCGTTAATTGAGGTTGCCCCCCAGGCGGTAATTGACCACCTTGAGGTTGAGAACCGGGAACTGAACCTGACATCATATAAATGTCTCCTACACCCAACGGTTTATTACCATTGTTTCCAGCTAATGACCCATGTCCAATGGGTTGAGGAGATGCTCCTGCAAAAGTACCAGAAAGTGACTGATACCCAGCAGGAACAGAAGGACCACCATACAAGAAAGATTCAGGGGGTTGAGTAAACACAGACGACTGACTAGACATATTTACAGGAGTATAAATACCTCCGGGTGGATAAGGAGTACGAGGTGGAGAAAAACTTATGCCTGAGTTGTCTAAGTAATTAGTTAATGAAAGATACCAAGTAGTACTTCTAGGTGGACTATAAAAGATAGATTCGCACTCTCTTAGATCAATGGTAGGTTGATCTTCAAGACTAGGGCCTACTTCTTCTTCTGGAGCAAGTTCTTCAATAGGTATCAAACCAGAAGGAAGATTTTCGGTGATGACTCTTTCTACCCTAGGTGAATCAGGAACACTAGAAGTTGGAGTAACAGGTTCGGATATTTGAGGTTCTTCGCCTATATCACTAGTAGAGGAAAAACTACCAGCAAGCTCAGAAACTGCAACAGCTTCAGGATTATAACCTGTTTCTAGACTTTGGTAATCTGGATGGACTAACAATGAAGATTCTCCTTCTTCAGGTGAACCTACTTTACTGCCACTAGGAGGAGTTACAAGGACTTTCAAACCTTCGTAATGACCCGGGACGTCTTGAGGAGGATCACCCTAAAGTCTACGGGACTTCCTCAACAAATCGGCCACGGTAACAATCTCAGGAGACTGGCCCCGAAGTCTACGGGACTGTCTCGGTAATTCCGCCACAGTTAAAAACTTTTAACTACTGCGCATGCAAACAAAGTAAAATCTCAAAACAAACCACCTAAAGTCTCTAAAGAACCAAACAAATTTGAATCACAGGCCTAAAGAATCTAGGGCGTCAAACCATACACAAACAGTAGCCTTCCAGACCGAAAACACTAGTTGGTGATGAAGCCCAACATCGCCGAATTCAGTACAGAAGTGGTGGGTGGAACAGTTACCCCGACAACCTGCTTAATGAATAGAACGGCACAAGTTCCTCCACTTTAACCGTCTCGAGTGAAGTGAACCCCTCGGAAAATCCAAGTGAGTCTAGCCGACGTCTGCTCCAAGTACAGTGGGATCTTCCCTCCACCATCACCTCGGGTAGAATCCTAAAGATAATGGTCACTAAGGTTACCAATAGCAACAAATACACCTGGGGGAATAGTCTACGCTCCGACAGCACGCAAGGGCAGAGTATCAAGCTCAATCCCCTCGCCGGCTCCTTGACAATAATCCAAGGTTTACCGACAAGTGACCCCTGGCTCCTCGACAATGGTTAATCTGAGGTTTACCGTTTGTAATACGTGCGTGTCTGGCGTCGTTCCCAACGAGGGAGGATTGATCCCCTCACTGGTTCGGACACGAGCTCGTGCTTCTCCTTTAAGAGGAGCTTTCCCAGAGTATAAATGCAACAGTTGGATTTATCCTACCACAAGATAAGCTACTTGTTTGGTTTTGCTGTCTTGGAGAGTTAATTACTCTCCTACTCCAAGACACTAGCCTGATCTATATTGGTGTTTCAGAGCCCTAGTAAATAAAAAGTTACTAAGTTAATTTTACTTTAAGCGTTGATTTTATGGCTTTTCTTTAAGACAAAAGGTAGTGGAGATGAAACTGATGGTGTGTAGACTCGACTCAAACCACTAAAAGATGCACTTAGGATGATTTATGCTACTTTTCTTTTTCAATGAATTCCCTAGCTAAGAGAGTTGGAAAATGCAAAATTGATAAAAGCAACTTTCTTAACAGACAATCAAAGAAACAATCTCTTTATCTTTTCCAAGCATACAACACATGACCAGTAATTACTTCACGAAAATTCCTTTTCTTTTCAAAGATTCAAATGCTACCTAAAGCAAACTTTCCTTCAAAAGAGATTTTTTGGATTTTTTCCTACTTAACAAGGCATTTAAAAATCAAAAAGCAAATCTTTACAAATCTACGACAATCAAATCAAAGCTACTTAAAAGTAAATCAAAAGAAATTCACCTAATAAGCAAATTTAATGAGGCAAAAGCCTACTAAAGATGATTCATGGATATTTTACTCAGTCAAAATGCAACCAAGGACTAGTTAATGCAGAACCAAAAACCAGTCAAAAACAAAAATCAAAATCTTTTGTTCTTTTTCTCAAGAATAAAATTCAAAGTTCAATCAACAAACTTTTTCGAGATTCGCAAAGAGAAGACACAAAGGTAGGTCTCTCACAAGGGTGAATTCTATGACAGGCCCGACTCCTAAGAGGGTTGAACAAAACCAGGGAGATCCAAAGTTTGAAAACCTCTAACGCCAAAGTCACTACAGGACCAGTTAGAAATCAAACCCTAAAGCAAAATCTCTATGAATTCCACTAAAACACTTGACACTGACGAAACAAGTTCAGATGAAGATCTCTGGTAGGTAACCAGTGGATCTGGGTGGAAAAAACAAATTAAAAGCAAAATCTAATAGGCAAAAAGGAGAAAATTGAAATTTTCTCAATTTTGACAGGGTACACAGGCAACCTGTTTACACAGGTGCGGGTACGCTCTGTGCACACAGTCGCAGTGCGTACAAGTACGCATTGTGCTGAACTCAGAGGCTGCGTACTTCTAGCAAAACTAAGAAAAACTAAAAACTAATTTAACCCTAAGCTAGCCCACCCAAACACACAGTCAGACAACCAAAAACCAGAAAGAAAAAGACTTTTCTCAGATCAAAGTTTCAGACAAAGGAAAAATCATTCACATCAATGGAGTTCGCCAGCGGAGTCGCCATTTTGTCATGCGGAAAGAGTCAATTTTGCGGACAAAACCAACCTCCCTAGAAACTTAAGGCTTTCTAGTGACAAACAAGACAATTAAGAACAATCCTTCTCTAAATATGCATTTACCATATAAGAAATCAAGTGTTTAGATCCTACCCATAGTCCAACGCTGTTGTAGTAGTCCAGCCTCGTCGATCCAAATGAGCTCCTCCTTCTCTTCGAAACCTGCATTCACTAACAATCAAACGATTAAATAGCACCTGAATATCTCATAAAATAAAACATATTTAACATACAAACCAAGGAGTATATGAAACAACTCATAAATAACAAATTGTTGAGAAGAATGGACTTATTTGTATTAATAGGAAACAAAAGAAACCATTACAACCTGAGCCTTGGTGTTGTGCAAGTTCCTCCCAGGGTCCAGCAAGAGTTTTCCTGTACTTTGATCAGCTCACCCACTTCCAAATGAAACAAGAAAGGATGGGAATCTCTCCTCACAAGCTTCTACAAGGAAGTCCTAATTCCAGCAGCATCTACCCTTAGGAATGTTCCGCTTTCAACCTCCCCTCCCTCTGGCCCAATGCATGTATTTATAGTGCTGTAGAGGAAGTTAATCAGGTCCACCATCAATGGGATAAGCCCCTCTTTGGGTGGGTTAGCTCCCCTCTTGATGGGATAAGTTCCTCTTCCATAGGGATACATGAACCATTTGGAGGTGCTCCATACACATCAAACAAGCTTCTAGAATGCTCTAGAAATGACTACAAGTAACTTTTTTAGAGTGAAACTTGCGCCTTTTGACCTTTACAGGAGTACGCACCCATTGCTTTACAGACAGAGCGTACAAGTACGCAGGTATTGTGAACTTGGGTTGCGTACACGCAGGTAAGGCTGAGAGAAACTGTGTACCCAGAGATAATTGACTTTAAATTACTTTTCTCTCTTTCTTGGAGTTTGACATGGAAAGCAGAGGCATGAGACTTGCCAAGGAGGATAGTATGACAGTTGATGGAGCCATACTAACTGCAAATAGTCATGGTGACATTTTTTAGTGTAACAGTCTCTCTCATACCCATACCAGATTATCTTCAACCAGAACCTATCCCTACTGATATCCATCAAACCTCCATATACGCGACAGTCTCTACACAAACCTGTGTATGTACGCGGATCCTCCTTAGGCAACTCACGTACCCCCATTTTTCTCTAAAAAAGACAAGATTTAACAGCAAGATGATGCATCAACTACACCCAGCTTCTGTCTGAGGTATTCAAAATTTTCCCTGGGCAGTGGTTTGGTGAGTATATCAACAAATTGTTCCTTAGAGGGAACATACTCCAGCTTGACCTTTTGTTCTAGCACTTGTTCCCAGAGGAAATGATATTTGATAGGTATGTGCTTGGTCTTTGAATGCATAACTGGGTTCTTTGAAATGCCGATTGCACTTGTATTATCACATAAGAGGGAGATAGGTGGTGTACAAGTGATTTGAAAATCCTGCAAGGTTTGCATCATCCAAGGGAGTTGAGCACAACAAGATGCAGCAGCCACATATTCCGCTTCAGCTGTAGATAAAGCAATCGAACTTTGTTTCTTGCTAAACCAAGATACTAATGTGGAACCCATAAAGAATGCTCCACCACTTGTGCTCTTCCTGTCATCCACGCTTCTAGCCCAATCTGCATCTGTATAAGCATGTAGAGTGAGATCTGTATCTCTAGGATACCATAAGCCATAGATTTGAGTTCCTTGAAGACACTTGAAATTTCTCTTTACTGCCTGAAGATGGGTTTCCTTAGGATTTGCCTGGAATCTTCCAACTATTCCCACTGCATGCATGATGTCTGGTCGAGTACCTGTCAAATAAAGAAGACTTCCAATCATGGATCTATAGGTTGGTTGATGCACTGCTGTTGATTCATCATTTGCACTGAGGCTGCATCCTGTAACCATAGGGGTACATACTGGTTTTGCATCTTCCATGCCATATTTCTTCAAGATCTGCTTGAGATACTTGGTTTGAGACAAAAAGATACCGCCTTCATTTTGTTGGATTTGAAATCCAAGAAAATATGTCAGTTCTCCAAGCAAAGACATTTCGAATTCTTTCTACATCACCAAGGCAAAGCTTTGACTCATAGCTTCTTCATTGCTGCCAAAGATAATATCATCTACATACACAACAAGTATTAGCAATTTGTCATTTTCAATATTTATATAAAGATTGCTATCTGCTGATCCTTTTGAAAAACCCTGTTGATGAAGATATTTTTCCAAACGGTAGTACCAAGCCCTTGGAGCCTGTTTAAGACCATAGAGAGCCTTTTTAGTCTGCATACAAGATTTGGATCATTCCCAAGGATGAAGCCATATGGTTGCTCAATGTACACTTCTTCTTCTAAGTCTCCATTCAGAAAGGCTGATTTCATGTCCATTTGAAATACTTTGAACTTCTGAAAGCTTGAGAGAGCAAGGAACATTCGGATGGCCTCAAGTCTAGCAATGGGAGCAAAAGTTTCTTCAAAGTCTATACCTTCTTGTTGAGCATACCCTTTACAAAGAAGTCTGGCCTTGTTTCTAATCACTTCCCCATTTTCATTCAACTTGTTTTTAAAGATCCATTTTTTCCCTATGACATTCTTATCTTTTGGTCTAGGAACCAACTCCCAAGTGTTATTCTTTTCGATCTGCTCAAGTTCTTCATCCATTGCCTTGACCCAACATTCATCTTTGCATGCCTCTTTTACATTTTGTGGTTCAGTGGAGGAGAGAAATGCCAAATAGCTTGAGGCTTCTGCAATTATTCTTCTTGTTTGTACACCTACCTCTTTCTGCCCAAAAATTTGAGATTCTAGATGATTCTTCTGAACGTACCTGGATGGAGTCTTCTCTTCTATCCTTATCTATTCCTCTGGTGCCTCTTGAGGTTCTTCTTCATCATCAGTTTGATTTGAAGGGTAGTCTTCATCCTCTTCGATATTTTCATAATTTACTTGCCTAGGAATGTTTCCTTCTTCATCAATCACTACATCAATGCTGTCAACAATTCTTCCAAGTCTTTTATTGTAACACTTATATGCTTTGCTGTGGGGAGAATAACCAAGAAGTATGCCTTCATCTGCTCTAGGTTCAAACTTGCCAAGATGTTCATCATTATTCTTAATATAGCATTTGCTTCCAAAGATTTTGAAATGTTTTACCGAAGGAGTCTCACCATACCAGAGCTCATGAGGAGTTTGAGTGTTGTTTACACGGACATTTGTTTTGTTGATAAAAACAACCGCAGCAAATGCAGCTTCACCCCAGAAGGCTGCGGGTGTTCCAGACTCATCAAGCATAGCATGAGCCATTTGTTGAACCATTTTGTTCATCCTTTCCACCACTCCATTTTGCTGAGGAGTCCTAGCTGTAGAGAATTCCCTTCTTATTCCATGTTCTTCATATAAATTGAAAAATTCATTTGAGGTAAACTCCCCACCTCTATCAGACCCGAGGCACTTAATTTTGTGATCTGATTCATTTTATGCCAAGGCTTTGAATGATTTGAATTTTTCGAATGCTTCGTCTTTGTGCTTCAAAAGTCCTATCCAAACCATCCTGGAGAAGTCGTCAATGAATAATATAAAGTACTCTTCTCCTCGAGGTGATTTTGTCCTAAATGGACCACATATATCTGTATGGACTAGTTCAAGAGGCCTGCTCGTTGATCCTTCCTTCTCAGGGAAGTTAGTTCTGGTAAGCTTACCAAACTGACATGATTTGCATATTGTATTGTCTAGAATTCTGATGTCTGGAAGACCACGAACTGCCTGGTATTTGCATGCTTTCCTTATCTGTGAAAAGCTTAGATGCCCCAACCTCCGGTGCCATAACCAGTGTTCATCATTCTTGCTCAAATAGCATTGTTTTTGTCCTTCTTCAAATATGTATAAATTATTTGGAGTTCTTATGCCTTTGATCACTGTTTTTCCTGTATCAAGATCACAAACACTACATCCATTTGATCGAAATATTACCTCAGTTCCTTGATCGTACATCTGACTGACACTCAGTAGATTATGCTTCAAGCCATCAACATACAGAACATTTCTAGCTTTGACTTTTTCTTTCAACTGAGCAGTGCCTTTTCCTTTTATGACTGCAGGGGTATCATTTCCAAAAGAAACTTTCTTTCCCTTTTCTAAAGCACTATATGATTGAAGTTTTTCCTTATCACCTGTCATATGCTTCGAACATCCACTGTCGATGTACCATTGATTTTCTTGTCCTTCTGCATAAAAGGCTATCCCACATCTTTCTGGTTGTGGTTCCTTCATTCTCCATGTTCTGGCACTTGAGGCTTGTTCCTTCTGAGTTGTCTGCCGAAACCTGCTCTTGCATTCAGAATCTTCATGACTGAAGTTATTACAAATAGAACATTCAATTTCATTTTCAAGGGCGGAAAAGTTGTTATAGGTTCTTTTCATAATTCCAGTCATACTTCTTTGTTTTTGAGCTTCTCTAGTCATGATTGTCTTATAGGCAACACATTGAGATTCTTTCTGGCCAAAGTTATGGCAAGAGAAACATTAGCCATTGAAGAAACTCCTGCGATTATCAAATCGACCAGCCAAATGATTGTAGTTTCTATTGTCATCCATTCTTGAGGCAAATTGAGAAGATTTTACCTGTGGCTGGTTGTAGCTTTTGTTCATCCTTAAGGTGGATTGCCCCCGATTTACCTGGTAGTCTTTGTTTATTCTTGATGTAAATCGTCCCTGTTTTACTTGGTGATGTCGTTATTGTCATAGGTCCAAACATTGACAAAGGAGACCCACCATATCCAGGTGCTAAAAAAGATGACCTAGGTTGAGGAATAGTTTTGGCTTCCATTGTTGTTGCGTCTGCTACTTCTGCTGCTATTGTTGCCTATGCAAACCCCAAGATTGTATTGAATTAGACCAGGTTGAAAAATTGGTATAAGTAAATGTTGCAATGCTCTATGATACATTGGAAATGCCCAATGTAGGAATGTTGTTATCCCTTGGGAGATTGCCTTTAATCCATTCCTCTTCATCTCTCCCATGTCCTTAAAATGGGGTGGGAAATTGCTGAGATGATCTTTTATGTACAGTTCTATTATTTTCACCAGCTCTGTTTGCTACAATAGCTTCCTTAAATAGTGCTAATGGAAATGGCTTATGAAAATATACCCCGACATAGTCACCAATAGGAGATATATTAGTTACAATAGCGCCCCTTGAGAGAGAGGAGGATGAAGGTGAATCATGAAGAGAGCTTGACTTATTCCTCTTTAGAAAAATAGACCTAATTAGGGGGGAAATCCTAGACCTAGATGATGGCAAAGTAGGACGATGAAATTTTTGCTGACAACAGTGATTGTGACTAGAACTGAAGCTGGAACAACCTTTTTTGGGAAAATTAGAAGAAACCAATTGTGATGCTCCTCTGGCCCAGGGTTCAAAATGTTGGTGTTCAACATAATTGTTTCTACTCTCTCTCTATGGGTGAGCATCTTTATCCTGCATGTTGAGTGTTGTTGTTTCAAATATTGGGCCAATGCTATCTCCTTGGACCTTGTTGGGGCTTGGTTTTTCCCAATTTCGACACCTTTTTCTATACTTTCCCTCTCCCATTTTGACTATCTTTAACCCCTATTATGCCTATTTGTTAGGGTCCAACCCTAACCGCTTTATTTATGTAATAGGGTCGAGTCATAGTTAGTTAAAGAGTCAATAAATCCCGTATTAATAATTGTAAGTGGTTGACTCGCATTTAAGAAAGGGACCACAGTTAGTTGCAAACGGGCCATGGTATTAGATAGATGGTATTGAGAGAACCATGGTACTGACCCATGGTATCGTATGTATGAATCCTATATAAAGGATAGAGACTCGCCATTGAGGAATTCCGTGTCTTATTTTGTAATCGAGCTCTACTCTTCTGGAGGTTGCCCCCTTGAAGAGGCAAGTGAACATTACTTTCATCTTTGCATAATAAAATACTTGTTTTTTCTTTCATTTTGTTCTATGTTCTAGGTTGTATTTCTTCACATATTTGGTATTCTGGATTCTTCTCAAAGGTCAAGAGAATAAACAAGTGGTATCAAAGAAATTTCCAAGGCTGATGGTATCTCCATTTTTGGCAAAAATGTTTTAGGCTAGAGACGTGTTGGGACGTCTTTAAACTGTGGGATCTGTCGTTGAGTGCATAAACCTGCGGATTTTGGGAGGCATGCATGCAGGAAATACAAGAGGTGGTCATGTTTGTTGGACTCCCTTGTAACCCCTGTGGGTACCCCTTCGAGTAGTAGCGCATTAGACATAGCTGCGCACAAACTACCTTCCACGTACCCTCTAGGTATAATGGAAGCCCCCTAGGCTCACCTGAAACCTCGCCTTAGATAAACCGTCGACCGTATTGCTGCTACAGTACACCAAGAACAACACTTGGGGAGATTACTCACGTGTATGATAGGGTAGTCGGGTAGTAAGACTAAGGGTACGGTTGATCCTCCTTAGTTAGTGCCCTAAAAGATTGGGTCAAGAACTATTATTGGACCCTTATGTATATTGCGATATGTAGCACCTGACACTCCTTTGAGACCATAGTTCCCTCGACTCTCTGAAGATTGCCCATTATCTTATTTTCCAGATCAGATCTAGCAGTTGGGGTTCTGTTGCCGCAGCAACAATCAGATCCACCAATTGAGGTTCTATTGCCACAGTACCATTCAAATCTAGCAGTTGGGTTTCTGTCGCCGTAGCAGTCCAACTCACATTCAGTAGTTGGGGGTTTCGTAGACAGATATTACCATTTGTGCAGTGAGGCTTGTGGCTTCTATACCCTGGGAAAATTCTCGCAGGACGCTTATAAGAGACTTAACCCTTAAGAATCAGGATGACAAGTTGATCGTAATGGTACCATTCACTTGTCAGCTTCAATTTTCGGGTGGTCCCAAATTTTTTCATAGTGACAACAAGTGACCAAGATCTGTGTATGGTAGAAACCAGAGCTCAAGCCATGGCCAATGAGAAGATTGAGAGCCTTGAAAAACAATTGGCTTCTTTCAAGAACATAGTGGACCATATGCAGAAATTCATGGAAACTTTCAATGTGAGCACGTCGAGGTTCCATCCGGAGGCACATGGTCTTAATAAAGACCTTGAAGGAGAATTTAGCCATCATATTCACTTCCATGGAAATCACCAACATTCCCACCCTCAGCCACCCAAGCTAGACATGTATAAATTTTATGGCTCTAATCCGATAGTATGGGTAGCACAAATGGAACAACATTTCCTTTTGAATGATATCTGAGATGATCCAACTAAACTATGTGTGGGAGTCCTTTACTTAGACCAATAGAGATCACAATGGTGGCAATGGCATCATAAATTCTATCCTGGGAAACTAACTTGGTAGGTGTTCTCAAAATCTCTTTGTGACCGCTTTGATAGAGACTCTAATTTTTTGGGCCGTCTTACTAAGCTCCGATAGACATGCATAATAAAAGAATACATTGCAGCCTTTGAGACATTGGCCTACCGCACAAAAGGTCTGGGAGATTAATTCTACTTGGAATGTTTTATAAGTGGTCTCAAAGAAGCCATCCAAGCACATGTCCATATGCACCACCCACCTACATGGATAGACGCTTGCAACAAGGCTATCAAAGTGGAACGTTCTTTTTCTACCCAGTCTCCTCATCCAAATTTCATAGCCAAGGGATGCCCCACCTAGGCTCAAGGCTCTACCCAAACACTTAAGGTTCAAAAGGTGTCTCCAACAGAAATGGCTGAAAGAAGAAAACAAGGATTGTGCTACTACTACAATGATAAATACTCCCCCAGGCATAAATGCAAGGAACCAAAATTCTTTCAAATTGATGTTACTGATCACAGCTCATCTGAGGAAGCCCCACCCCTTGAGGGACCAGAGGATGAATTTTAGGAAACCTAGCAGGACAATGAACTCTCAGCTACGCCAGAGGAACCATTTATCTCGCTACATGCTTTGGCGGGCATTTCTGCGCCCCAAAATCTCAAAATCATAGGCTTTATTAAACATCGCCCTGTAGTAGTATTGATTGATAGTGATAGCACTCATAACTTTATCCATCAACGAGTTGCTGAAGCTATTCATTGTTTTGTCAGGGCAGTCTCTAATTTCCAGGTTCAAATTGCTGATGGGGGGACAATGAAATGTGAAGGCCACTGCAAAAATATCAAACTTCAGATGGGAGACTACCACTTCAAGACCCACATGTTTGCGATTAACATGGGTGGTCATGACATTGTCTTGGGGGATGAATGGCTTCACACACTAAGCCTAATCACCATGGATTTCTAGGAGTTATATATGAGCTTTAAGCAGAATGACCACATGCATACCCTCCATGGACTCCAGGTAGGTGCTCCTTCTATCATCAGCTCGTATCGCATGGAAAAGTTGTTGAAAAAGAACCATCATTGAGTTATCACCCAGTTTAATGCCATCCAAGCCATCAAACCCACTACTCTTCATATTCATTGTGACGTGCAACAGGTCTTGAATTGACACTAGTAGGTATTTGACAAACCTAAAGAGCTACCACCCTCTAGAGGGGAACATGATCATAGCATCACTTTGGTCCCAGGGGCACAACCGCCAAATGTGTAGCCATATCGATATCCTTTCACCCAAAAGAATGAAATTGAAAAAATCATCAAGGAACTCCTGGAAGTCAGTGTCATTCATCCTATCATCAATCCTTATTCATCACCAGTAGTCATGGTGCTCAAGAAAGATGGGGAATGGTACATGTGTCTAGACTTCAGGGCCCTCAACAAGCTCACAGTCAAAGACAAATTCTATATCCTAGTTGTTGATGATTTGCTGGATGAACTACATGGTGCTCAATTCTTTACTAAGCTAGATCTTTGCTTCGCCCATCACCGAATACGCATGTAAGAAGTCGACATTCCCAAGACTTCTTTCCGAACTCATGAAGGCCATTATGAATTCTTGGTCATGCCATTTGGTCTCTGTAATTCCCCATCCACTTTTCAAAGCCTCATGAATCACCTGTTGAAACCATATCTCTAAAAATTTGTCCTCGTTTTCTTTGATGACATCCTCATCTACAACCTCACCTAGGAAAAACATCATCAACATGTAGACCTGCTCTTGCAACTACTCTAGAATCATAAATTATTTATCAAATTTTCCAAGTGTTCTTTTGGCATGAAAGAAGTCAAGTATTTGGGCCACATTGTGGGTCGTGAATGTGTCTCGGTGGATCCCAAAAAGATAGAGGCAATGAAAGATTGGCCCCAACCAAAAACCTTGAAGAGTTTGAGGGGATTCTTGGGTCTCACTGGATATTATCGCAAATTTGTCCGCAATTGTGGTCGCATTGCTAGACCCCTCACTAACCTTATCAAGAAAACTTCATTCCTTTGGATTGATGCAACACAACAGGCATTTATGGCTCTCAAACAGGCCATGTGTTCCACTCTCATATTAGTACTACCCGACTTCACCAAATATTTTTTGATTGAATGTGATGCCTCAGGTACTGGTATTGGTGTTGTCTTAATGCAAGAAGGTCGACCCTTAGGTTTCACCAGCCAACAATTGAGTGGGAAACATCTGGGACAATCTACCTATGAGAAGGAGATGATGACCATCTTACATTTAGTAGATACCTGGCAACCATACTTATTGGGGAGGTGTTTCGGAATCCGCATAGACCACCAAAGCCTCAAATATTTTTTGGAGCAACATCTATCCTTGCCCCAACAAAATAAATGGATAGCCAAAATGCTGGGATATGATTATGAGATAATTTACAAGAAGGGGCATGACAATGTAGTAGCGGATGCTTTATCACGCCAATTTGAGGATGAAAGAACCCTGCTATCAATCTCTCTTTCCATACTAGATTGGATTGAAGAAGCCTGCAGGGAATGGTTTTTACATCCCCCTCTCTCCCAACTCATTAATCACTTGAAAGTAGATCCTAATTCCTCACTTGGCTACTCTTGGAAGGATGAGATTCTTCACTACAAGGATAGAGTAGTTATATCAGCGACATCCACCCTAAAAGTGTACATTTTGGCAAAGTTGCACTCATCTCCCACTATAGGCCATGCATCCTTTCAGAAGACTTATGCTCACACTCTTCGTTCTTTCTTTTAGACAGGCATGAAAATTGACATTCTGACTTTTGTAGCTGATTTTGATGTGTGTCAACGCCACAAAGGCAAAACAGTCAAGTCACCAGGCACCTTACAACCATTTCCCATCCTTGTCTCAATCTGGATGGATGTTTCTATAGATTTCAATACTGGTCTTCCGAAGTCAGGCAACAAGTCATTCATCATGGTGGTTGTGGAAAGACTTTCTAAATATGCTCATTTTTGCACTCTACCCAACCCATTTACCCCAACTTTGGTGGCTCAAGATTTCATGGACCAGATCTTCAAACTGCATGGCATGCCCACTTCCATTGTGGCTGATCTTGACCTGACTTTCACCAGTAACTTTTGGCAAGAAATTTTCAAGCTACCAGTCACCTAGCTCAAACTAATTACTTCCTATCATCCCCAAACTGATGGTCAAACTAAAGTAATCAACAAATGTTTGGAGACATACCTAAGGTGCTTCACTTCAGAAAAGCAATATCAATGGGTAAAGTGGCTACCTCTAGCTGAATGGTGGTATAATACTAACTATCATGCAGCCACCAAGATGACTCCATATGAATCAATGTATGGTCAACTCCCACCTTCACCTACTTCTTATATCCTTGGATGCTCTAAGGTGCAAGAAATGGATCAACTCCTACTGAACCATGCAACCATACTAGCTCATCTTAAATATAATCTCCATCAAGCTCAGAATCCAATGAAGCAATAGGTAGAACAACATCGTTCAAAGCACACATTTCAAGAAGGGGATCAAGTATTCCTGAGGCTGCAACCATATAAGCAAACATCACTGAAAGACAAGGGCTATAAAAAATTAGCTCCAAAATTCTATGGACCTTATCAAATACTTCAGTGCATTGGAGAAGTAGCCTACAAGCTAGCCTTACCACCAACTTCAAAATATCCATCTAGTCTTCCATGTATCATGCATCAAGAAAGTGGTGGGGAACAATTGCAGAATTCAAACCAGTCTACCTAAATTGGATGAAGAAGTTTCACTCTGGCTCCAACCTGAATAGGTCCTCGATACACGAGCACGACATCTGTGTGACCGCATGATCAAGGAAGTCCTTGTCAAGTGGAAAGACACCTCTCCAAAAGATGCGACCTGGGAACCAACCACTATTCTTCAATAGTTTTTGTAGCTTCAACCTTGAGGACAAGGATTATTTTTATGGGGGAGGGCATGTTAGGGTCCAACCCTAACCTCTTTATTTATGTAATAGGGTCGAGTCATAGTTAGTTAAAGAGTCAATAAAGCCCATATTAATAATTGTAAGTGGTTGACCCGCATATAAGAAAGGGACCACAGTTAGTTGCAAACAGGCCATGGTATTAGATAGATGGTATTGAGAGAACCATGGTACTGACCCATGGTATCGTATGTATAAATCCTATATAAAGGATAGAGACTCCCCATTGAGGAATGTCGTGTCTTATTTTGTAATCAAGCTCTGCTCTATTGGAGGTTGCCCCCTCGAAGAGGCAAGTGAACATTATTTTCATCTATGCATAATAAAATACTTGTTGTTTCTCTCATTTTGTTTTGTGTTCTGGGTTGTATTTCTTCGCATATTTGGTATTCTAGATTCTTCTCGCAGGTCAAGAGCATAACACTATTTCAGTTATAATAATTATGTTTTTTCCAAAAGGGTGTCGTAGGCTGAAGGTATGCAAATTAATACTAAAAAACATCTTTTACCTTAACTTTGAGTATTCCTTAGCTAGTTGTTCTTTATTTTCATTACCATGCCAACTAATCTCGAGTTCTTGTGCATATTTTTTTTTATTCGAAAATAGACCCGTAATTCTTGTAGACAAATATGCGATTCTATTTCTTGCAAACATTCTGTATTTCCTGCAGTTGCGGATTTCCTATAACTGCCCGGATTTCTTGTAGCAACATCGGCGGTTAGCCATGCTCCATGAATATCTAAGTCAAACGAGAGCATGGGTTTTTTGGGGAATATCTCACATATGGTTGCTATCCTATTGGCCTTCTCAGATCTTCCAGCAACACCACCCAGATTCAGAAGCCTTCTCTCGTTGGCCATTTGGAGGAAATCTACAACCATGTAATGACTTTTGTCTAAACCATGCTTTTAGTCATGGATTAGACCCAGTATGGCTAAAAGTGATATATTTTAATAGATCTATTAGCCGATGGCTTAGATTAGTAGTCTCCTTTATTTCAAGCCATATATGGGCTTTGTAAATGTATAAATTATGTCCTAGTTTCGATGATAGGGGTCTATTGTTAGAGTGCTGGGTTGGTTTCAGCATGGACTGTGTATCAGATTGTACTCGACTGTATTTCTAGATTAATATAAATATTTATGTTCTGTCTATTACAGTGAGCAAGTTCTTATAATTTGAAGGGGTTGTGAGTAAGGGAGGCCCCCCTTTGCTCAAGTGAATTAGTTTTCTGTTCATGATCATGTGTTGAATTCAGTTAATGAAGATTTTATTTCTCATGTTGATTGAATTTCTGAATTTTCTATAAGTTGATTTCTATATCTTTTCCTAATCATCATCAACAATCTTAAGAGCTGTAGAGGGAAGTTTGGTCCACTCTATAGCCTTTGTTGCTAAGTGATTGATGTAGGAAAGAGTCCATGGTTTTGTGTGATTGGTTACTTAGATTAATAAGAAATTACAGTGTTAGGCTTGAATATACTTTGCATGCATCTCACAAGCTGACCTGCCCGAGTTGATGATTTATGTTAATCAAATTATAAGGCTATAATTTGGCTTAACATTTTGGTGTCGTTGCTGGGGAGGTGCTAAAGGGATAATACTGAAGTGTTTTTGTATTACATGCATTGTTTGGAATTTTTCAGGACTAAGGGAGTCAAATTGGTAAGACAGAGGGCAAAGCCCATGCACCAGAGGAGGTCAAAAATTCGCCAAAGTCGTGTCTTGATTGTTTGGTAAGTAGTTTCTTTTGAATTTGTTTTTACAGTAGATGATTGGGTCCAACATCTACAATTTTTTTTTGAGGTGGTGTGAGTACCACTTCATTTACTAATACACCAGCAAGGAAAAATAAGTCTGCAAGAAATAAGGTAACAAGAGAAGAAGAGTCTGGTTAGGAGGTCTATGGTCCTTAAAAGAGCCCAGAACATATTCTTGCTTCTACTGTAGCAGCTTCTGCAGGAAAATCTTTTGTTGCTACCCATTTTGAATCTCCTGTCACAAGGAAAACAACATCTCTGCTCAGTGGTCAGCCTGAAAAGGAATTCCTTGGCAATCTTGTTCAAGAACTAGAACTCCAAACCATTGATTCCGCAGGATCTGCAGTCTACAAATCCCCCACTTCCTTTTGGTACAGAATGGCTCATGAAGAGGGGACTGGTCACATAGATGGATGCAATGAGAAGGAAGAAGAACTGGTCACATTCGAATTCCCTCTCAGGGAGGCTAGTCGAGCTACTTAGATGAAGAATATTCCTCCTTCAGTCTTTCCTAACTTCCATGGGGTTCCTAGTGAAGATCCTGATGCCTTTCTATTTGAGTTCAACGTGTTATGAAGGAGCTATGAATATTCCTCCAATGCTCAGAAGCTGAAGTTGTTTCCTGCAACATTAAAGGATGCGGCCCTCAGGTGGTTTATGGTGTTGGCTTAAAACTCCATTACAACTTGGGAGGAAATGAAAAAGGTATTCTTACGAAAGTATCAAGATTATTGCAAGACTAGGGACCTCAAAGAAGATATTTTTGGCATGAATCAGAAGGAGGGGGAGAGTGTTGAGGACTTGGTGGAGAGATTTTATTACAATCTGCAAAGGTCTAAAATGAATGAACTGAGAAAGGATACTAAAAGAACAATTTTTCTCAGAGCAATCAGACCAGAATCTCAGGAGATTTTGAATTTGATGGGAGGAGGTGTCATATCAAAGTTGGGCTATGATGAAGTATGTGAGATATGTCGTCGATATTCAAGAGGAAATTCTAAAGTTGGAGGAGGAACAAGAGATACTGCTTCCAGGCTTGTCAAGTCAGTTGCTGGAGCTGGAGTAACCATAGCTGAAATGGGTTATTTACTTCAAAATTTTAAGACTGACATTCTTAGCACGTTATCTTCTCAATTGGATGTTTTGTAGGTTAAGAAGAAACAAGAAAAATAGGAGGAACTGGAAAAATACCTGGCCGTGTTTTGTTCGAAATGCAGGAAGAAGCATGCCTTGAGGGAATGTCCTACAGATAGCATAGAGATATGTCAAATCTGTGAAGAAAAACACTCCACTGATCAATGCCCTTCACTTCTTGAAATAAAAGTAGCATATCTAGTAGATCAAGGAGTTGTCAATGCACTTTACGCAATGGCACCCCAAAGACCATGGCAACCATGTGCCGCAGGTATGGCTCAGTTGCATTTTCAAGTTCCTTATAATCAAACTCAGATGTGGAATATTCCAATGCCCTGGAAAACCTGGCCTCCACAACAACCTTGTCTGGGGAAATTTTCTTACCCTACCACTCATAATTTTCCTTCTCAAAACTTTTATCCTCTGCAACCCACACAACAGTAAATGATTCAACCTCAACAACAACAGCTTCAGTTGCTTGCCCCACCAAATCAACCTTGTCCTACACAACTTCCTGCCCAACCAGTATCTAACCCAAATAATAAAACCATCCCATCCGCTAACAACATTGGATTGGTCACCTATCCCACTTTTCCTACCTACTGTATTACACCACAGTTGCTCCAGGAATTTCTATTCCGGTGTTACAGGAATTTCTTGTGTCACAGCAGGAAATACAGATGAGGTCAGGAAAAGTGGTGAATGATCCCGAAAGAATTAAAGAGATTGTAGAGGAAGACACTCTAGAAATTCCTGAAGTTGAAACCACACCTGAACCAACAGAACAACCTACTTCAAGGCCACAAGAACCTTCCTCATCCCATACAATCCAACCTCCTTTTCCAGAGAGGTTGGAAATGAGACTAAAACAGCCTGAGTTTGATCTTGTGTTGGAATTGAGAAATGTATGCATTAAGATCCAATTGCTGCAAGAAATTAAAGATATCCCAATCTATGCTAAAATAGTAAGGGAGGTATGTACCAAGAGACCAGGAAGACAAAAGAAATAACTCTCTACAATTTAAGTACGTGGAAATCTTGCAAGTTTAATGTCTACCTGATTTGTTACTAAAAATTATGCAGACCTTGGAATCCCTCTGATTACCACCTTTATCAATGGACAACCTATAAAAAATACTTTAATTGATTTGGGTGCAGCCATGAATGTGATGACTATGGAGACCTTATCTATAATAGGAACCTTTGACTTATTGCCTACTCCTACCATGTTTGAATTAGCAGACATGTCTAAGGTAAAGCCAGAGGGGGTATTAGAAGACATTGTCATCTCATTAGGTTCCTATAAGTACCATGCAGATTTTTATGTTCTTCAACCCAAAACTAACTTAGGAGGGCATCCTTTTATCTTGGGGAGACCGTGGTTAGCCATGACAGATGATTATATAGGGTGTAGGTCTGGAAATATGATCATTACTCATGGGACTAAAATAAAACACATTAATTTGTATCCCCCCACTCAACCTCTCTTGAGATCAGAAAATACACATTGGGTTGAAGAAGAAGATCATGATTTAGAATATGCCCGACCAGTTTTGACAATCGCCCAAGCCATGAGCCTTAAAGAAAATTCAGAAGAAAATTTGATAATTGTTGTATTTCTAATCCTGACTTTTTGCAGCAAGAAGAAGGGCAGTCTAGTCATAATTTAAATTGCATTACTAATCTACAGGATTTTCATGAATATAGTACAAAAACCAAATTACATTTAGCCTTATTATCTGCATTTCCTGCATATTCCATGACTGAATGGGGGAGTAAGGTGGTTGAAATTTTTCCTGAAAAATATTTGAATATTAATTTTCCCTTAACCCTTGAACAGGAAAAACAGTTAATTCAAGCATTGAATTTTTTTTTCAGATACTTTTTCTTGGGAATATACAGATATGAGAGGCATTCACCCAGACTCATGTATTCATCATATTTATATATAAGAAAAACCAAGCCCGTGAGACAACCACAAAGGAGGATGAACCCCACTTTAAGGGAAATTGTGAAAGATGAATTGCAGAAATTGTTAAATGTAGGGTTCATCTATCCTATCTCGGATAGCCAGTGGGTATCTTCATTGGTTATTGTCCCCAAAAAGAATGGTAAATGGTGAGTGTGTGTGGATTACAGGGAACTAAACAAGGCCACCTTGAAAGATCACTTTCCCTTTCCTTTTATAGACCAAGTGCTGGACACTTTAGCAAGAAAAAGGTATTTTTCCTTCCTAGATGGGTTCAACGGGTACAATCAAATTAGGATAGCTCTAGAAGACCAAGAAAAGACTACATTCACATGTCCCTGGGGCACCTATGCATATAGGGTACTACCATTTGGTCTATGCAATGCACCAGCCACATTCCAACGGGCGGTCCTTTGTATTTTTTCTGATCTTTTTCATGATGGCGTAGAAGTTTATATGGATGACTTTACAGTCATGGGTGAAACTTTTAAAGAATCTTTACATAATATTGAGAAATGTTTTAAGAGATGTAGAGAAACCAACCTCTCATTAAGTAATGAATAATGTTTTATGATTATGAATGAAGGTATTGTTTTGGGTCATCATGTTTCTTCTACAGGAATTAAAGTCGATCCAGCAAAGATTAAAGTCATTACAAAGCTACCCCCACAAACCAATCAGAAGGGAGTCCGAAGTTTTCTTGGACATGCAGGCTACTATAGAAGGTTTGTTGAAAATTTTACAAAAGTAGCCTCTCCATTATTTAAATTTTTAACTAAAGAAGCCGAATTTCATTGGGATGATGAGTGTCAAGCTGCATTTCATACACTCAAGGAAAAAAATTCTTCAACACCGGTCTTGAGAGGCCCATATTGGAAATTGCCTTTTCATATTTCCACTGATGCCTCTGATTCATCCATAGGATCAGTATTGAGACAAAAGGAGGATCATGTAACCCATGCTATTTATTATGTTAGTAAAAATTTAACTCCTACAGAACTAAATTATATGGTAACTGAAAAAGAATTCCTTGTTGTGATTTATGCTATTAATAAGTTTAGACATTACATCATGGGCTATGAAGTTTTTGTACACACCGATCACTCTGCCATTCGATATCTCATGAATAAACCAGTTACTAATGGCAGGATTACTAGGTGGCTTTTGTTGCTGCATGAATTTAACATCACGATATTGGATAGGCCTAGAAAGGAAAATCAAGTAGATAATTTCTTATCTAGACTCAACCATGCAGGTGAGGATGTTCCTGTTAATGATAGCTTTCCTGATGAAAATTTGTTTTCTATTTCTATTAAAACACCTTGGTTTGCAGACATGGCCAATTACCTTGCTACAAGAAAGTTGCCTCCTTATTTTTCATCTAATCAGAAAAAGAGAATTATTAGAAAAAGTGTTGATTACTCTTGGATTAGGGGAGATCTTTTTTTCATTGGACCTAATTTGATTATCTGTAGGTGTGTCTAGGAAGACAAGATCTATGACATTTTGAGAGCCTGTCATGATGAACCGTGTGGAGGACATTTTGCAGACAAGCGGACAACTTACAAGATCCTTCGCTTAGGTTAATATTGGCCAAGTCTTTTCAAAGATGCAAGGGAATATGTCCGGAAGTGTGACATCTTCCAGAGAATGGGGCAGCTTGTACAATCAGACGATATGCCTTTGCAGCGACAGGTTCTCATAGAACCTTTTGAGAGGTGGGCTCTTGATTTTGTAGGTCCCATCAACCCTATGTCCAAAGGTAAGTAGTATATTTTACTTTGTACATGTTATGTTACGAAGTGGATGGATGCAAGAGCATTACCTAGAGCAACAGAGAAAATAGTGGTAGATTTTCTTTTTTCTGATATTTTTGTAAGATTTAGGGTACTTAGGGAAATAGTCACTGATCAAGGTACTAAGTTTGTATCAAATATTATGCAGGGAATTTTGCATAAATATCATATTACTCACCAAAAGTCCACCCCTTATCATCCACAGGCCAATGGGTAGGTGGGATCAACAAATAAGGTGTTGGAGACAATCCTTACCAAGACGATGCAATTACATAAGAAGGATTGGTCTGACCGACTTCCTAAAGCATTATGGGCCTATTGGATTACATGGAGAAATACCACTGGCTTTTCTCCATATGAATTGGTGTATGGAAAGCAAGTTTTATTGCCCATTGAATTTCATATCAAAAATTTTAAAATGGCAGCAGATTTGGGAATAAACCTTGATGAAGCTCAACAACAAAGAATCCTGCAGCTCAATGAGTTGGATGAGATTAGGCAGGATGCTTTTCAGCATACTGACTTGATTTAGCAACAACGGGATAAATGGCACGACATATACATTAAAAAGAAGTAGTTCAAAGAGGGAGACTGGGCATTGTTGTATGATTCAAAATTTAAGAATTTTAAAGGAAAATTTAACACACATTGGCTGGGCCCCTATGAAATTGAGAAAGTCTTTGATAATGGATCTATTGGGTTAAAACCATTGATGATGGGAATGTTACCTTCTTGGTGAATGGGCACAGACTCAAGTTATATCAAAATCCCCAATCTAAGGACTTGGAATTTGTGGAAGAAATTGTGAAGAAAAGAGAGCTGCAGATAGTGAGAGAAGGGATCCTTCCACTATCTCTTCTTGATTTCCTACTGACACTATGAGCTTACTTTGTTCCTCCTCATGCTCGGTAAAAAATGAGAGGAATTTCTATTGGGTATAGGTTTATTCCCTTTTCGGGCCCAATGGACTAATTACGGAAGAGCACCCTGGAGTCTTCTTTTCCAAGTATTTCAGACTCTCTAAAAATGAAATCTGGCAAGCATGGACTTCCCTGGGCTTGTTGAAATTACAGGTCAGTAGGTTCTCTAAATAATTTTTTCTTTTCAGTTAAATCTGGATTGCTCGCGTTGGATTGGTGTGGATTTCTTAAGGCCCTCCTTCCAAAAATCTTGGCCCATCGACATCAGCGAGTTATATGGGTGCAAGACCAGAGCCTTATGATGCCTTGAAGCTTGTTTACCCTAATGACAGGCTATCTCGCTAGCAGCAATGGGAAATCACTATGGATCCTTGACTGTTGGATCATACGGGGGGTTTCGACATCAGCACATTAATTCACACCTTATAGGACGTGTCAGGGTACCTTGGTCCTTGCTCACATTAAAGGTGATGGCCTCACATTGGTTAACAACTGACCTCAATGGCTAGTAATCCAATGAGCTCATTGTACATTCGACATCGACCCTTTTTATTCATGTGTAGTGAATTGTGCACAAGCGAGGGAGAAGTGTTAGTTGGTGGTTCAATTTCCTGCAGAAGCTCTGAAGTCATGGTCTGATTTATTGCAGAAGTTTCAAAAGTCATGGTTCGATTTTCTAGAAGACTCAACAGTCATGGTTCCATTTCCTGCAAAAAAGATCAGCAGTTCTAGTTCCATTTCCTGCAGTGGCACCCTAGTTTTCTGAAAACAGAAAGCATAGATAGAGCATTAATTTAAACTTATTTAAAAAGGACTAACATATTTTTAAATACTAGTCGAGGTCATGAATTATGAAATCATATATTTGATTTAACTATTAACTGGGTTATCATCTCAAGTACATGTAAGCGTCATCCAAAGTACTAGACCATTGGAAGGTATAAAGGTAAAGGACAGCCGACGACGGGACACTTGAGGTAAAGGGTAATTAACACTTTTATTTTTTTAATATTTATATGATTTTTCGGTTATGGTCACCCTTGTGGAAAATCGGAGAAGTGATCTAGTGCATTATGACTCCATCTCCTCACCTAATTGCCATGATTTTGACACGACCATTATACGTACTCCCCATATCTTCCTGCAGGTAGGATCATGATGACAATCATGATCACGACCCGTCTCTCGAAAATCCTGTGCTTTGTGATCACTTTCTATAATAAGACCTCCCTTGTCGCGCAAGACTGTTACAAAGCTTTTCCGATATTTCCAAAGAAGTGTAGACATCCTATCTTCCAACATTTCACCATGTCAAAACTACATGCCCCTGTCCTCTTTGAGCCACAAGGGACTAAGTTGCTAGAGTCTGACCCTCGTAGCAAGGAGAGATTGGAAAAAGTAGGGTGGCTACCATTTTTCCGGCGATTCAGTGGCCAAAACTTGGAGGTGACAAAATATTTCACCTTGAACCTGAACGATGATAAGGCTAAAGTTGGGGATGTGCAATTCAAGTTGACCGAAGGTTTTGTAGCATGAGGATGCGGGATTTCACAGTTGGGAGAACGCTAGTTCAAGAACCAACATTATAACAAGAGTTTGTGTGCATCCTTCCTCCGCAGAGAGCATTCGGACCCCGACTTGAGTAAGGGATTCTCGTAGGATTTCTTGAAGAGTAAGTACCGTAACTTATTGTTTTTCCTACAAAAATACATCACATGTGAAGGTCACTTCAGGCTTGAATTCCTATTTCATATTCGGCTCCTCGCCCATTTCCATGACAAGCCGTTAAATTTTCCCTATTACTTGAGGATGTCGCTGATGAAGATGTCGATAGTTGCTAAGGAGAGGGGGTCCAATTTAGAGGAAAACCTCTACCACCATGGGCTGGTGAAAATGATCTTGGTGGACTTTTTTAAAGATAAAAAGAGGACATGGGGGGAGTTCTTGGTTGAAAACTACTTTGCAGAAAATGAGGATTCTGATTCCTCAGATTCCATGGAGGAAGCACCGGCAAATAAACCAAGGAAAAATCCGTGGATGCATGGGCTACAAATAAAAGGGAAAGAAGAGGAGAAAAACTTTGACCCTTCAGAGTCTACAGTAGAAAAACCAGTGGAAAAAGAGAAGAAAAAGTCACTGGTAAAGAAGGAAAATAGGGACGACCTCGACTCTCTGAATCCCACTGAGAAGAAACCTGAAGAAAAACCAAAGAAGAAGAAGAAACCTTATACCCTCGGGCTATAGGCAAAGGAAGCAGAAAAATATGAGGTGGTGGTGATAGGGGAGATTTTGGGCAAAAAGACTAAGTCAAAGAATGGCATTTCCAGCTCAGCAAAAAGATTTACCAGAAGTTAGGTTGTTTTGCTGGCAATAAAAGATACTGCAGATGCAGAGCTATTGCCTGAGACACTAGATAAGAAGAAGGAGAAACACCACGTCCCACCCAAAGGTAAAGAGAAGATCAAGTCAGCTGAGTTTATTGGCGAGGAAGCGATGTCCTTTCAGGACTTCCCGCTGCATAAAAACAAGAATAACACAGAAGGGGAACAACAAGCAGAGGAGGACCTCAGGTCCCCTTAATCTCTCCAAGGACATTAGGAAGGGGAAGTAACCACTCAAAAGAGACGGTCTCTATAGGAATTGGAAGAAATCATCGCCAAGCTCACCATTTCGGAGAGAGCTTTGAGAAAGGAAAACGAGACCCTGAAGGAGAACAACCTGCGTATCCAAAAAGAGCATGAAGAGTGGGTCCAGAAAACAACCCGAATTATGAAAAAGAAGCAAGCTAAGATCGACCATCTGAAAAAGAAGAACGAACTATACAAGGGTCAAATTCCTGCAGAATCTAGTGGTAACCAGTTGAACCAGTTGGCGGAGGTAGCAGATCAGTTGGTTGCAGTAGATGCAGCTTAGGATAAGGAATGATTTCCTTTTTCTTTTTGGGAAGACACAATAGTTTTTCTTGCATAAGGGGCATGCAAGGAGTTAGGTGTGGGGGAGATGTTGGGGCTTGGTTTTTCCCAATTTTGACACCTTTTTCTATACTTTCCCTCTCCCATTTTGACTATCTTTAACCCCTACTATGCCTATTTCGGTTATAATACTTATGTTTTTGCCAAAAGGGTGTCGTAGGCTGAAGGTATGAAAATTAATACTAAAAAGTGTCTTTTACCTTAACTTTGAGTATTCCTTAGCTAGTTGTTATTTATTTTATTACCATGCCAACTAATCTCGAGTTCTTGTGTAGATTTGTTTTGATTCAGAAACATGCCCGTGATTCCTACAGACAGTTGTGCGATTCTATTTCCTGCAAACATTTCGGATTTCCTGCAATAGCGGATTTCCCTCAGCAACATTAGTGGTTAGCCATGTTCCATGAATATCTAAGTCAAATGGGAACATGGGTTTTGTGGGGAATATATCACATATGGTCTCTATCCTATTGGCCTTCTTAGATCTGCCAACAACACCACCCAGATTCAAAAGCCTTCTCTTGTTGGTCGTTTGGAGGAAAGCTACAGCCATGTAACGAGTTTCATCTAATCCATTATTTTAGTCATAGATTAGACCGATGGCTTAGATTAGTAGTCTCCTTTATTTTGAGCTATATATGGGCTTTGTAAATGTATAAATTTTGTCTTAGTTTCGATGATAGGGGTCTGTTGTTAGAGTGCTGGGTTGGTTTCAACACAGACTGTATATCATATTGTACTCGACTGTATTTTCATATTAATATAAAGATATATTTTCTATCTATTGCAATGAGAAAGCTCTTCTAATTTGAAGGGGTTGTGAGTAAGGGAGGGCCCCCCTTTTCTCACAACTCCCATAGTTTAGTCTTTATGCATTTTATTTATGTTATGTAGCAATAATTCATTTTTACAGCTAATGCACTCTTTCGAATATATCAGTAGCACTGGATTAATTGAATTAGTTTTATGTTCATGATCATGTGTGGAATTCAGTTAATGAAGATTTGATTTCTCACGTTGATTGAATTTCTGAATTTGTTGTAAGTTGATTTCTATATCTTTTCCTAATCATCATTAGCAATCTTAAGAGTTGTAGAGGGAAGTTTGGTCCACTCTATAGCCTTTGCTACTAAGTGATTGATGCAGGAAAGAGTCATTGGTTTTGTGTGATTGGTTAGTTATACTAATCAACACTTACAGTGTTAGGCATGCATATACTTTGCATGCATCTCACAAGCTTACCTGCTCGAGTTGATGATTTATGTTAATCAAATTATAAAGCTATAATTTGACTCAACAAACCTTTGTTTTGCAAATCATCTGGAAATAGTGATTTTCCCCTACTCATCATTACATTATCCCTCTACTAGTGTCTGTGAGGAAAACCCAAGTTGGTGTGCCACTACCATCCCACAAAAACCAATAAAATTAGCATATATAAATCAGACATACTAAACTATTTAGTAGTAAGGCAGAAAAAATTTCTCAAACTTCACATAAAAACACAAGCCTAGAACTATAATACCTATTATAAGAAAAATACACCTTAAAACATATATAAAATAGTAAAAATTTAAGAAGAACTTATATTGTTTTAAACTTGACTCGGAAGTCATGGCAACATTTTTCTCACTGTTTTTGTTCTTGGCCCATTCACTGGTACAACTTAACCCAACTAACTCGACATTTTAAGTAAAATAGGGCAGATGGCCTAGACCAGACCACACAGTAGTAACACAGTCAATGATGCTCCTTCACTCTGAGCTATCTCTCACAACAAAGTTTTTTATACCCCTATCTCATCCTATTTAAGAGTCGGTTTTAGCTTTTGGGCTAGACCATGTCTAACGAAATTTCCAAATTTCAACTTTTGGGCCAAGCCATGTCTAAATGGTTTAATTGTAAAAATACAAAACTATATTTATAGATAAAGGGAGAGCTATCATGTTGTTGAATTTCTTTCTACATTCATCAAGAAGATCAACAAAATGCTCCATGTCTTGAAATGTGAGAGGCCTTATAAGTCATAATGATAAAATTTGACTATGCAAGGAGTTAGGAGACTTGCAAAAGTGAAATAATTTGTGAGCTAAAATCGTTGGAAAAGGACTTGAAACCCACATTGTAATATCACATGAAATATGGGAGATAGAAATGCCTACAAGCCCTCCTCCATTGTATATTGTACATTCATAAAAAAACCTGAGAAAAATATACCTATCAACTTGAAATAGGAGAGGACTAATATATGCAAAAAATGAGAGTATTTTACTTGTGCAAGTTCATAGAATCTTGCATAATTGAAAGAATATGCAATTCGAAAGTTGTGAGGATGAAAGGACTCAAAAACCGCCTTGTGAAATCATAAGAAATTTGCAAGGAAAGGGCTACACCGCATCCTCCATTTCTGGGCAACAGGAAAGTTGTGGAATAAAGGAAAGTGGAACACCCCCTTGTGAAAGCACAAGAAAGTTGTGGTTGGTTGAGATTTTAACCGCAAGGCTATAATATTGCAAGCATGAAGTTCTGGAGAGGTACAATCCCAGAACCCCCAACACAATAAATGTGTACAAGGGAAAAAGCCCCAAAGTTGCCAAGTTATAAACACGACAAAGTGGTGAACACAATTTGAGAGCTGTAATCTTAGGTTCTCAAAACCTATCTTCAGGAGGTGAAAATAATTTTGCAAGAATTTCAAGACTTGCAACATACACTTGAAAAAATCAGAGTTCCACAACAATACAAATGCCACTAAACCACATATTTGAAATATAAGAAATAATCACAACACTATTGCAGGAAAGAATCAACAGGTCAACCCTAAAATTCCAAGTTCTTTGTCCTTTGAGATTCTAACCCAACAACAGAATTGTTGAGTGTGCATGTATGGATCTAAGTGATTGAACGAGTTAGGAGAAAAGTTTTGAATTCATGGTCTTTTGTAATACATACATCTCCTTTACAAAGCTTATTTATATTAGTTATGAGAATATGCATGTATTACTTATTCTAAGCATTTAATCTGATTCTAGATCTGTAGACAAAGAAAGGAAATTAACTATGAATAAAGAAAATCAATTTGGAAATGTAATATCAACCACTTAAACCACAAGTTGAAAGAACTAGTATAACTAAGTTGTGAGTATGAATACTGTAGTAACATGAAAATGTTAAATCACAAAAACATATTGTGTTATATTACTAATGCTACATAAGCTAATGGTTGCATCAATATGTTGCCAAATAAAATATCTAAAAATTAACCATAATAAAGTTTTTAGATGGTAAATTTGAATGCATGCCACAAAATACATAGTATAAATCCACAGGTATTCTGATTTTTCTATTGATGCGAGATTCCATACCAGGAATAGAAATTAGATTGGGACTTCCAACCATGGATCTCAACCACTGCATTTTACTTTTACCCTCCTTTCTTACATTGTAATTACCCCGAACAACATATATCCTCTACCTTCTATCTCCAACTTATCTACTTTAGGCATCCCTAAAAAGTTATACAGTTAAATGCATGTTATCAAATCTGAGACTTTTCACATGATATGCATTTCTTTGAAAAAGGTATAAACACATGCAAAATAAATGTAGTAGCAAGAATATGAATAGTTTGCAACAATACTTCTTGTAAAGCTGTAAAACATTAAATCTTAAGTCAATGTTCATGTGTGCATCTAAATATTTTCAATTTCAACTTAATATTCAATGTTAGTATAACACCTCAAAGCATACATTTCGTAACAAATAATGTCTCTTCGATAATTTATAAATAATATAGTCAACACCAATAACATTAAATCTATTTGAATACCATCAACATAGATACAAAGCAATGGTAAAGGTCCTAGGTTCTCACAAATGAGAAATATATTTAAAGCCCATGGAAGGCATTTTTAGGCAATAATACCGACAAAATTTTGTACTTTCTACCATGTTAAGTTTTAACACATCATTGGGTTCATAGCTCCCCATAAAAAAACTAAAAGAGTTTACAAATGAAAAAAAAGACTCTTATTGACAACTTCTCAACAATTAGTGGGAATTAATATAATTTCTTTCTTTCTTTTTCATGTACTAAGTGATGTCACAAATAAATACATCTAGATCAGCCAAATAATATCCAAGTGCCTTTTTATTTTAAAACCTTACCTACTAGTCACTTCTGAAAGGAAAATTTGCATGTACTAAGTGATGTCACAAATAAAGACATCTAGATCTGCCAGATAATATTCAAGTGCCTTTTTATTCTAAAACCTTACCTACTAGCCACTTCTAAAAGGAAAATTTAGTTGGACAATATAAACACGAGTATATCATCTAATCAAAGCATCGAATTTAATGCACCATAATTTGTAACAGGGAAAGTGTTGTTACTTTTTAAAGAATGTATAGTCCAAGATGCCATATCTCATAAAAAAATTGGAGCAACATCATTTGAAATGAGCACATTACTATATTTGAACATTATTTGACACAAATAAAGTGACAACCTTGGGCTTTTCTAAACCGCTATAATGCCTTATGTATTTTATTATTTTCATTGTGCTAGTTTATGACATAACTAATGATCTAGATCTTGGGGGGAGGCCCCCACGACCTTAAAAATTTAAATTCTAGAAGAAAATAGGAGAACGCGTTAAACAAACCCACCAAGAAACTTTTTATTAAAATAGAGAATAACTGTAAAAACTACATTGTGGTGGATAATCTGTCCTTTTACAAAATGCATCTTCTTACTTATAGCCTTTTTTTGTTACAATACCACATGTAAATTCCATGGGTGGGTAAATACCATGGGTTGATGTCATTTACAATACATGGGTGAATGAATACCATGGATGGATGCCACTTTCAATACCATGGGTAAATTCCATGGGTGGATAAATACTATGGGTGGATGAATACCATGGGTGGATACCACTTACAATACCATGGGTAAATTACCTGGGTGAATGAATACTATGGGTGGATCAATACCATGGGTGGATTCCATTTTCCTTTAGGATCATTACTCCCTCCTTAAGAAGCAATGGTCCCCATTGTGTGAAGTTCCCTCCTAAGAAGCCTTTGTTGAATATGAAGAGCCATTGAAGAGAATGGTTTTGTGTGGTTAACCCATAACCATGAGGAATGAAGATCCGAGGATAGAGATACCTTATAATGCTTGTGACCAATTGTGATACTGATAGTGTGCGACCTAGAAAATGGACTTCGATGAAGTGTGGGCTTGTGGATGATCCACAACCATTGCAAACGAAGATCTAAGGATAGAGATACCATGTAATTCTTGTGACCAATTATGATATTAACAGTGTGCAGCCTAACAAATGGACTTCAAAGACGTGTGGGTTTGTGGATGACCCATAACCATGAAAAATGAAGATCTGAGGATAGGGATACACTATAATGCTTGTGACCAATTGCGATACTAACAGTGTGCAGCCTAGCAAATGGACTTCGATGACAAGGATTTTGTGCAATTGACCCATAACCATGATGCTGACTATTGGTGAAGTAGCAGGTGCCTACATAGCTTAGGGTGGGAGGGCACATATCAAAATATCCCAAGCTAGATGTTGTTATGCTGAAACTAATAAATGTGAAGCAGGTGCCTACTAAAGCAAGGTGGAAGGGCACGTCTCCAAAGGGAACCCGCTCTGAATGTTGCTCCTAATTTAAAATTGGCATAACTCGGTCAATATAACTAAAAATATTTGTTATAACCTATTTTTGGAAATAGAATGATCACTATGCATCTCCCCATTTGATTGAAATGCATATTTGGACACTTTGGAAACTCAGATTCGTGTTGCAACTGTCTCGTCATCATAAAAGTTCTGAAAAAATAGCTGATTTTAAATCAGCGATATCTTCCTCATTCGAACTCTAAATCGACCAATTTTTTCTTTTGAAATTGCATAATTTTTTTAGAGGAGATCAGATATACAATATTTCTTTCTGAAATTCTATAGAAAAACTGCAAAAAAATATAGGAGAGTCGTCGTCCACGACTTGTCATCAAAAAATATTCCTGCAAAAAAAAGAAAAATGAAAAATTCTTCCCTCTTTGCCCAAGAAAATGCTCTGTGGAGGTTGTAGCACATGCCTAAATTTTTTTGAATATTTCTGCAAAAAATTGAAAATGAAATATGCATCAAACTCTAATTCCCATGGAATCATTTAACCTAAATCGGATACCGCTAATCCAGATCTTGGGGGAAGCCCCCCAAGATATAAAGATTGAAATGGATCTTGGGGGGAGGCCCCCAAGATTAAAAAAATTTAATGCCATAAGAAAATAGGAGAACACACATTAAACAAACCCACCAAGAAACTTTTTATTAAAATAGAGAATAACTGTAAAAACTACATTGTGGTGGATAATTTGTCCTTTTACAAAATGCGACTTGTTATTTATATCCTTTTTTTATTACAATACCACAAGTAAATTCTATGGGTGGGTAAATACAATGAGTTTATGTCACTTACAATACCATGGGTGAATGAATACCATGGGTGGATGTCACTTACAATACCATAGCTAAATTCCATGGGTGGATAAATACAATGGGTGGATGCCACTTACAATACCATGGGTAAATTCCATGGGTGAATGAATACTATGGGTGGATGAATACCGTGGGTGGATGTCATTTTCCATTTGGATAAACTAATCATATTGTTGCCGCTCTTGAACAAATGTAAGTCAACATGAAATAAAAAATGTGAACTATCATATCCTTTTAGCCCATATTTGATCCAAAAAATACCAAAGCAATATTTCATTTGCACCAACTAAATTGCGAAAAAAATATGTACATGGAGATAGATTGCTAGATATTAACCCGCGGGGTTTGCTCAACTAGATGTCACCAACGTTATTAGATATTTGGCTAATTAGATACCAGCAGGTGCCCAGTTAAAATACCCCTAGGTGATGTTGAGAAACCAAGTGTAAAATATGGGAAGCACTTAATTTCTCTTTCTTGGTAATTACATGTGAAAATCATTTCTCTTTTAATCTTTACTTATTCTTCATCAAGATATTACACTTTTGTTCAACCATTCAAAAAAGTAGATATCACATTACACAATTCACAAGAAACAATTTTACCCTCGGAAAACCCATAATGGGGAAAAAACCAACAACCCTTTCCTTATAAAACCATATCAAAATGAGATATATCCAAGCTAAGAATAAATACTAGACTACCACAACGATACCAAGTCAAACCCTCCTCCAAGTCTCCTCCAAAAGTCAAAATCAACATTGGTCAAATCTGCTCCAATCTGGTCAAACTAAGAGAATTTTGATCCTGTAACTAGGGCCAAACTTGAGCCTACAATTATCCTAGAAAAAACTCACCTAATCATAGAAATTTGTCCTTCACATGTGTGAGGTTGTAAACGTCAGAAATTCGGTCAAAGATGTTAATTTCTTCTCATTTTGACTTGCCTCTCTCTCCCCTTTGACTCATCCTTTTTCTGCCTTCGCTAGGTGTAGAAGATACTTGTTTTGTTTTCTCAATGAATTATCTCCAAATGGGTTGAATGGATCTCCAATATATAGTTGTCCAGGAGGGTCAAATAGGTGCCAATCGGAGGGCTAGGCTAACTTTTCCAAGGAGGGCCAACTTGGTCAACTTGTGGGCTTATGACTCATAACAAACATTCAAATTATTTTTCTTTTAAATCTCCAAATGGGGCATGAAATAAATAAATTTTCATTTGACTCAAAAATAAATTATTTTTACTCTAGCATGAATAACATGTTTGACAAATCATCATAAATACATTATGAAGATTGAACCTAGTTACAAACTTACAATTTCAATAGGTGAGGCACACTAGTCTACGCCAACATCTTTACTAGGGATTCCATACACATATAAAGCGTTCCCACAAGGTTTTCAATGGGAAAAAATAGATAGATAGGTATATAACAAGATAAATTCACCTGGTGAAACAGGGCCAGTGACTACTGAGACTGGTTCAGCAGACCTTCCAAATATACCTGTTACAACACATTCACACTACAAACAACATCCAACATCCTCTAGACGAACTTTATATGAGCATGAGCATTGTAAAATCAAGGGTTCAAATGTCTCTGCAGCGTCAAACTCTTATGATTGTAACCAACTCATTGGAAAGAAATTTATGAACCTAAATATGGGTAGACACTACAAGAAAACTAGTATTCTGAATAGGAGTAACAGTAAAATAACTACAACATACCACTGATGTTTAACATCTTTTTTGTACTTCTCCCAAATGATTTGTTGTGACTCACTCTTTGGAATGACCTCCATAGTAGTCAATATTTCTCCTTCCACAACCTTCCCTATTAGAACAAGCCTCTGCACTTTCAACACCTCTGGAAGATTGTAATCAAATTATTAGATATCATAATAAATATCAAAGGACAAAAGTCAAAAGGAATCCTATTAAACAACATTATAATATGTTAGAAATTTTAAGAAGACATATTCTTGGATAACCATTGGTTGTAAAAGTGAAAAATATCAAGGTAAAAATGGAGTTGTTGTGCTCTGAAAATAAAAGGAATTTCCTTATCTTCAAAGAATGCCTTGGCTTAGTACAATTTGTATCTAGGGGCCAAACATGCCAGCCTAAGGCCTAACATATTTGTGACTAAAAATATCTCAGCCTAACAATTGGCAGCAAAAACGATCTAAAATAGCATTTGAATTGCTTCCTTTCCAGGTAAATTTGAAAGCTTCAATACTCAATGGAAAGAAATGATACATGTAGTGTAAAAACCCAATGCATATAATATACCTGGAAGGATTACATTGTTAGGTTCTGACAGGGACAGTTCCCCCACAACACCATCCAATGAAATGGTTAGATAGATAGAACATATTACTACTCATTAGAAAATCCATTAAATAATAAATACATTTTATTTTGACATATCGACAACAACCATGAATAAAAGAAAAACAACCATGCCTTAAACTAGAATTCACAAGTCCTGTGTACCACACATGGAGAAAGAAATCATAACAATAAAATTATTACTCAAAATATAATTGACATGTGTAATCATCATCAATAACTTCAATAATATTTAGAGTTTTCTCCAATGATCATAGTCATTTTTCCTTCCTCAGTTTCTCTATACCAACTGATTTGGTTGTTTCCTGCCAATCCACCATAATATTCACCTTCTCCAATATACACGCCAAGAGACAACTCCTCGATGGCAACATTATGTGCAGATAGAGGAGTTTCCATGTAAAGTAAGAAACAATTTTATATGTTTTAGTTTTATGTTCAATAGTGAAAATCAATACTTCAGTCATTTTGAAGACTGTGAATAGTGGTAATCATTAAACTATCCATTTCATGAGAAATCCAATCAACCTGGTGCAACTGACAACCTTCTTCTTGCAATCAAATATTTTCCAACTTACCATCCTTTCGAGAAGCTACCCAATGTACTTCCAGATAAACTCCCACATGTTCCAACTTTGGAATATATGTCTTATCTTATGAAACATCATTACTGTTATGTTAGGAGAACTTACTAACTGAATTTCGTAATCAAGCAATTCACAACATATAAATTGTATCTTTTCCTCGATCACATACAATGGAATTAATACATAAATTACTATCATGGGCTAGAATGCAAAGCAATTTGGGAAGGGACTGAAAACAACTTTTAGCTTACAAGAGTCAACACGCTTTTCTAATGGAATGTTCAGACTTTTCTAGCATAGATGAGTAGGTAGTGGGTTACCAAAGGTCCACAAAATGAGGCTGAAGAATAGAAGGACAACACAAATTTGTTGGAGAAATAACTTTTCATCTGTCAAAGGCAAGAAAAATACGAAGTAGTCAAAGTACAAGAGGAAATGAATGGTTAGAGTCTAAGGAAGCTGACAGTTTGATTATTTTTTATAACCATCATAATTTTGTAACTGGTTTTGTATGAATGATCAAGCTAACAAAGTAGGATGGAAATCAAAGCAGAAGAGGAAATGAATGGTTAGAGTATGACAAAGTTTCCAGTTTGATAATTTTTGTAACTATTCTAATTTTGGAACTCATTTTCAATGAATGATCAAGCTCTCAAATTAGGATGTCTAAGAGCCAAATAATTTTGTAATCTACTAATGATTAATGAAATTTATGACTATAGTTGTAGGTCGATAACTCTTACATTTTGTGCAATATCATGGTTATTGCACTGAATAATGTTGTGTAATTTTTTTAATTATATTTAATATTGAATTCTTTTCAAATACATAATATTGTGAATATAGATTTTGTATTTAATAATTCACATAGTTATTCTAGGGTGAACAATTACATACATGGAGGTTGCAATAAACTTAGCATCTTTCAAACTGTCACATGCATCTGAGAGCTCAACATCAGTACTGGGTAACCTAATACCATGTGTACTACCCACCACCTTCTATTCCACCATAGTATAAATTTTGGGGAACTACTTCCTTTTTCTTCATAACAATCTGGAATAACCAGGTCAATGCCCACCGTTCTGCTAGGTAAGAAAAAAGAAGTGTAAGAAAGAAAATGACGTAAATCTACAGTGTTCACTTGCTGCAACTTTCAGATAATATTGAAATAATCTACTATCTAGGCCAAAACGAGTTAATTTATGGAATAATTTCTATCCCATACCATCAACAATGACATTAGATAAAACATTATGTGATGTTTCTTTAAAACCATCTTTTCTAACAGGAGTGAAAATAAGTTCAATGTGGTTGCCAACATCTTCACACATCAATTCTAAAACCTCTGCACAATAGCTACATATATTTCTGTCACAAATAGATGATTTCTCCACTAAAATACACCTAAATAAACAAGCAAGTAAAATCATAGAATACTAGATTCCCATGGAAATCTGGAAAAAATCTTAAACCAAACCAACTGGCCCAATAACAAAAAAGGGCACTATTTAAGAATGTAGGTGTTCACAGTTTTCCATATTTATGTAATATTCTCTAGATCTAAACTTTGTTTACCCTTTGAAAATTAGGATGGAGTGTCCACTCAAAAGATTCCACCCCATTTTTTTAAAACTGAAACTCAATTTAGATTCACAAAATCTTCCATAACAAAGAGCATTACCTTTCTTAATCTGCAAAATTAGTTATAGAGACTCGGTTAAGTAGTAAACTCTCTTTTAATGTTTCAAGGTACGAAAGTGAATTTCCACCCATAATAACATCTGTTGTCAACTAGCAGGTTCTATAACAATATAATATGCCCCTTAACGAAAACATATGTGTAAACATAAGCTTCAACTTCAATCTATTAAGAGTTGAACACAAAGGCTATATATCCAACAACGTCTAAATCAAAAGAGACTCAAATAAATCCATTAGTTGAAATCTAATCCCTACCTAAAACCATCATAAAATTCTAAATGCCTTTCAAGACACACTGAGGATATTACAATGTTTCTGAAGGTTTCTCACCGTTATTGCTTATATTTTCTAGGAAACCATTACCTTTATGCCGAATTCACTCATGGATACAAGATCCTCTTTCACTGCCACATAAAAGAACTATTGCAATAGGAAATATAGGCAAATCATATAACAATTAGTCTCTAGGGGTGATATTTTACTATGCAAACAAAAATGACTTATTCCATAAGAATGTACTACTACCCTCCTTTATAAATTAGTGAAAAGCTAAGTCTTCCTCCTTCTACAGTTTGTCCATGCAATTTGAGTGACTCACAACTAGGAGGGCCTGCAACATCATGCTAAGTTCCACCAAATGAATTTTGAAATAAAACACTCCTTTGGCTAGAAAAATTTCTTTGGAATACCCATTGTAATAAAGATTAACTAAATAAACCACATACAAGTAAGAATTTTTTAACGATGGTTATAAATTGATCAAAAAAAGCAAGAAGAGATCATGACATATGCACTCAGAGAACAAAATATACATATGTACAAATTTTCTACGCTATGGTTTTTTCAGGACATGAGAAGGAATATATTTTAAATACACTAGAGTAAATAAGACATTGGGATGGATCTTTAATGCCTACAAATTACCCTAACGAAAAGAAAGGAACATAATATGACATAAACTCATTCAAAACCCTAAATTCTCATTGGAATCCAAGTTAAATATAAAAAAACGGCAATGAAATTACAACATTTACAATAGCAATCAGCGTTCTTCTTAACCCTTTCATCCAAGCTTTCTTTCATAGTCTTGGGATTGACAACAGTATGCCAAATTTTCAGGCTTCCACAGGGAAAATATCTTTGTAATTCTTGAGTGATGTTGCTTCGATGGCATACCCCATGCTTCCACCATTAACTGTGTTTTTTTTATTATTATTATTGTTCTCTTTTTTTTCTACTTCTGGATTTTCATTCTGGGCTTGTTTAGCCACCATTTTTATCTTGTTCTTGCTACTGTGTTTCTTCTTTGTGATGGAATTCTTGTCGATGGTATTCTCTGGGGTTAATTCCTAGAAATAAGGGGGCGAATAGAAAAAAATACACCTGCAATCAATGTTTTCAAGGTGAATCGCACTTGAATGAAAATTGGAGAGGCGAAATCTTATTTTATCCAGCGTGTTTTTCATATTATTGGTGGCTAAAATAAAATATTCATTTATTTTTAAAATAGTTTTTAGGCAAACTATATAAAATGGGTGTAATATAAAAAATTATCCCCTCAAAAATATAAAACCCCTTAATTTCACCCATGGGCTAATATTCTCCCCTAAAATTTTCTATCGTTATCACCCTTACGGGAGGAGTGACATAGGATACTTGCTGGATGAGTTTAAGAAAGCTAAGCCACCTACCTTTGACGAAAATTTGAAGAAGCCTATGAACATAGAGGCTTGGTGACTAGGCATGAAGAAGTTCTTTGAACTACATGAGTACACGGAGAATATGAAGGCCATAAAAGCTATCTTCAGCCTCAAAGGTAAAGTAGACCTCTGGTGGGAAGATGTAAAATGAGTCAAAGACATTAGGATACAAGACCCGAGTTGGCATGAATTCAAGAGACTCTTCAGGAATAAGTAGTTGTTAGAAAGGTACTACGACATCAAAGCCAAGGAATTCTATGAGCTTAAAATGGGATTGATTACAGGTGAGGAATATACAACCAAGTTCCTGGAGTTATTAAGGTATGTACTGTATATTAAAGATGAGAAGGCTAAAGTTCAGATATTTTTTAGTGGATTTCCATTAGTTTAGAGATCAGATCAAGTATGATGAGCCTCAATCACTTGAGGAAGTTATTGGGAAACTGAAACATGGTTATGAGCAGTCAAAGCATAAGAATGAATCTCAGCAAGGATGGAAAGGGAAAGATAAAGGTAAAGTTAAATGGAAAACGAAAATAAAAATACCTCATAATGCAGAAGAGAAAGAGAATGTTTCACCACAAACGAAGTTCAATGCAGCTAGATAGGGACATGGGTCACAACAACATAATAGAGGTGATGGTACATGACGGTTGGAGTGTTGGACATGTGGTAAGGCGAAACTTAAAAGGGATTGTTCACAGAATCAGGGTGGCAGACCTCATATATATAGTGCACATGAGGTGCAAATTGTTGGGGATGTTGGGCAGAGAATTCCTCGTATTTATGCAACGTTGGATAACAGGAAGATAGATCATCAGGAATCTATCATTGAGATGGATGGTAAGCTTTGTGATCAAGTTGTTTCTATTTTGATTGACCCTAGATCTAATTATAATTATGTTAATCCTAACTTGGTGGATAAGTGTGATTTGAATAAACTTATTGCGTGCAGAATCGTGGTTAATGCAGTTGGCTACAGGTAACAAGAAGAGAGTTCATCACTGGGTAATAAATTGTGCATTTGAGTTGAATGGTAAGCCTACATCAACACATTTGAATGTATTACCGTTGGGGCCATTATTGGTCCCCAGTTTTGTACCTATTTACACCTACTACCTTACTGTTTCTATCGACATTTACCTCATTTTTTCCTTTTTGTGCTACACTATCACTATCAAACTATGTTATTTTGAAAATGGAGGTAGAAAATTTACTTAGTACTATTTTCATATAATTTTGATTAAGTTTGAGTAGATATTAAGAAGCTCATATCCATTGGACTACTTTTGACTGATCATTATTTGGACTCGTAGACTTTGAAGCATGTATACAGGGAACAGAGGTTTCAACTCATGGATGGACAACACACGTTGAGGGACAACTCATCAAGCAACCTATTATGAAACCACCATTCTGTACTCAATTCTACACCATGATTATGTACCTTATTAAGCAACTGATATTCAAAGTTATATCACAGACGTTCCAGAATGAATCTTCTTATACTCAAAAAGGAGATCGATTTCATTAATCACGACCCGATCCATCCCAGTTTAGTCAAGGATCCATCTGAAGATCATTTACAGAGATTTCATGCAGCCTAGTTTAGTTTTTATGTTATCTATTTTCTTTTTTTGGTTAATCAATTAGATCTAGCTTCCATCGGTTGAACCTTTTTAAGGCCTGATGCGTTCTGTATCTAGGCTAGGAAGGAAGTAAGAGAAAATATTATGAAGTAGTTTTTGTACAAGTGAGCTTTGCCTCAGAAGACATTGCAATGATGATGTATATGTCATTTGATTTTGAACTTTAATATATAATTTTGATCCGACATTTAATCCTCTGTGAGTATTATGGTTTTCTTTAGTTTTTAACAGTATTGAATTAATTTAAACTTGCTCCAAGAGTGGCAAGGGCCCACCACACCCTGGAAACAAGTTTTGCAGTTAATATAGATAATAGGAATTACATTTGATCAACAGTTAGAAGTGTGAATTTTGTTCAAGGAAGTTACTGCTTAGATCTCAGAATTGTTATCTTTATTCTGTACTTAAAATCTCTACTCTGTTTCATAGATCTGAACCGAATGCGATAGATCTCGTTCCTTAATCATCAAAAGACCAACAAGGATTGTATTGGGTGATTCTTTCTAATGCATGAATGGTTTCTTTAATATGATTGCATAACGTAGAATTTTTTAGAATATCCTTAATCTAGAAACATACAGGGTTAATTACCATATCATAGGATTAACAACGAAATTGGTTTTATGCTCTATTATTTTTTATTCAAGACTGAGTTCTCTAACGTTATTCCTGTGTGAGGAATTCCTGGGAGTAGTGAAACAAATATCAGTTGTAATTGAGTTCGATGGTTTTGGAACTTAGCATGATAAGAATAAGATTGAATTGAAGTCAAAGTGTAATGCTTGTTGTGAATGGTTTTCTGAGTTTGGTTATAACAGCTTTCGTTTAGAACAGGGTTTGGATTTTTGAATTGAATATGTAATACAATCAGCGTGGAAAATTTAATGAGAGTTGTGTTCTTAGGTATTTTAGAATGCTTGCAAAGTAGAATCTTTATTGATTGAACTCATATGACCCAAGATTTAGGCTCAGAGAATTATATTTCATTTGATTGGAATTCACTTGTTTTTTCTAGCATAAGGACGTTTTAGTTGAGCATTACTTTTATCTAAACTGAGTTTGGTATTAATTCGATTTTGTAGTGAATGCAGGAGTTCAGTGTGAATTTGGTTTGACTTCTTTTAATTTTTTGTTTAGACTGTTATTCCCATTATTCTAAAAAGGTTGAGCTTTCTGAGGGATTTGCCTCATTTAAATTGAGGATTTCCTTATTGAAGATTTCTGAGTGGTGAGCTATAGTAATTTGTGATAAGTTTCTCTTAGGTGGTGATTAGAATCTTTTAATTTAAGAAATGGCTTCCCCTTTATTTACATCATGATTAGTAAAGCCAGAATTGATATCATGGTTCATTTTATACAGTAATTGGGTTATTTAAGTAATGATTGGTATTATTTTACAACAATGATCTATATTACTTAAACTATAAATTATGAAGTAGCTTGCATAATGGATTTGCGTCAATTTGTTTGTCTTCTTCATTTATGAGTATATTCTTAAAACATATCAGTTATTATTGAATTTTAAATAGGATATGGATTGGATTTAATAAGTTTCTTCACTTTAGCATGTTGTGCTTATGAAAAGGAGGAATTAAGAATTATGTACTTAATTTTGGAACTTGAACCGGAACGCAATGTAACTCAAAGATTACGATCCTCAATCGATGATTTAATTTAGGGGATTTAAAACAACAAATGAAAATCCTAGCATTTTTGGCATCGTTGCCAAGGAGTTGCAAATGGTCCAAGTAACAATTAGTGTTTTTTGTCTACTTCATTTATGAGTATATTCTTAAAACATATCAGTTATTATTGAATTTTAAATAGGATAGGGATTGGATTTAATAGGTTTCTTCACTTTAGCTTGTTGTTCTTATGAAAGGGAGGAATTAATTATTATATACTTAATTTTGGAACCCAAATCAGAACGCAGTGCAACTCAAAGATTACGATCCTCAGTCGATGATTTAATTTAGGGGATTTAAAACAACAAATAAAACTCCTAACATTTTTGGTGTCATTGGCGAGGAGTTGCAAATGGTCCAAGTAACAATTTACGTTTCTGAGTTCACGAGTGTTGAATATTTTGCAGGACAAGGAGAGGGAAAGAAGTGTATGGTATGACGTGAGTGAAGAGCCACACATCCACTATGGTGGGGTTTCCCCAAAGTCTGGTTGTTTCTAATGAATCTTTGTAGTGTTATCTTTTCATATGCGTAGAATTAGAAGTACGCCTAGCGATAGAAAGGGTAGATTTATTTCAAATACACAATCATTTTCAAGACGATTTAGTCCCACAAAAACACCCCCAACTAATCCAGTTAATCGTTATACATGTATCAAAGAGGGAGGAGGCACCAACAGCAAGGTGGCATCAACAAAATAAATACTGCTACAGAAGGGGCTTGAACAACCACCAATTGTACCATAGAAAGTGAAAACTGGTCTAGGAACCACAATGGGCACAAGACCAGTGATAATTCCACACCTGGAATCAAAAGTTGTAGGACCACGCAGGGACCTAGGGTCGGGTAACATCAAGATCAACCCAGCTGAATATTCTTCCAATCAAACCACTCCACCAAAGACTACTCCTGAACCTATATTAAAAATGGCTAATAATGGAGGAGGGGAGGAAAACAGAAACAATGGGGAAAATCCTAGAGATAATGACAGAGTACACACCTTATTCAAAGAAAAAAATGAATGGAGAGATGGACCACAAGGAGGTCCTAAGGAGAAAAAAGGCAATGTAGAATCAACTTTTTGATTTCCTATTTTGGACATTACCAAAAATATTACCATGAAGAATATACCCTTGGAATTTCTTCCACTTTTTCTCGGTATGTCTCCCAAAGACCTTGACACATTTTTATTTGAATTTGATATTCTTTGTAGAAGCTATAATTATTATGATGATGCACACAAATTGAAATTATTCCCTACCACCCTAAAAGGCTGAACCCTAAGATGGTTCATGAGCCTAGGCGAACATACCATTTATTACTAGGATGATATGAAATCCATATTCCTTAAGAAATACCAAGACTTATATTAGATATCATTTTGGGATTCAACTGCATTAAGTAAGTTATTCATCTATGACCATTTCCATGAGAGGTAGTCGTAACTAACTAATTTCTCATGATTTTTGAATAGTTTACTTAGCACTCATTGCATCGGGTGATGCTCACATGGGTGACCTCTCGGTAAGTCTTGGTTAGTGGGTGCAAGCCTCAGATGTGATGATTGATGCGATGTGATTCATTTCACTAGTTTCAATCCCACTTCTTCACCCCTGTGAGCATCACCCACTGCAATGAGTGCTAAGCGAACTATTCAAAAATCATGAGAGATTAGTCAGTTATGACTGACTCTCATGGAAATGGTCATAAATGAATGACTTACTTAACGCAGTTGAATCCCAAAATGATATCTAATATAATTCATTGATAAAACCCCATAATACTTAAATACCAAGACTACTGTAAAAGTAGAGATGTTAACGATATCTTTAGGATGCAAAAATCGGAAGATGAGAGATTGGAGGAATATATGGAAAGGTTCCTCTATAACTATCACATGTCACAAATGGGAAATTTGGATGAGAGAACTATTAGGACTATATTCTTGAAGGGGTTCAGGGAAGAGTGCATTGAAACACTTAATATTCTAGGTTCCAGAGATATTTATAAGAAACCTTTTGCTGAAATAGTTGAACTGTGTCGAACTTATTCTAGAAGCCAAGGTAGGCAAAAGAATCCGGGACAATTCAAGGGACTATGTGCCTAAGAATTCAAAATACGTACAAAATGTTGTCACTAGGGTCGAGCTGGGAAAACTTCTATAAAACTTTAAAACAAACATCTTAAACACCATCAGTGACCAGCTCGATACTCTAAAAATCAAAAGAAAACAAGAAGAGGAAAAAGAGGCTTTAGAAATTTTCTATCCTAAATGTAGACATAAGAATGTTGAAGGGGAATGTCCTATTAATATGGTCGAGGTCTGTGGAATTTGCACACAATGCACATCCCTTCCTGGTCTATAAGCCATTTTCAAAGGAGGTGTTGAAAGTAATGATTTACCACAAGTAAATAGGAAGCCAACATGGAGAGGGTCAAACCAAAATATTTTTCAAGGACCTAATTTATAGGGGTTTCCCCAAAATTAGTCATGGAACTCTCAACTATCATAACCTCCATGGCCTCCACAACCACCTAAAAACTCACCTTGTAACCAGGGATGGAGAGGAAAATTTTTTGGGAACATATTCCAACCACAAAATCAACCATATTCCCAGTATCAATGCACACCTAATATGCCTTATGCATCCAACACTCTGTCATTTCAGCAAGCATATAATCCAGCCTATTTTCAATAGTTGTTGGTTCCTATGGGCCTAACCCAGGTTCAGAGGTGATTTGGCCAAACGAATCCTGGTGCTACTGGCCCTTTCGGAAACATTCCGTGGGGCGCAGACTGAGGTCTCAACCAAAGTAGTATGAGAGGGTGCTAGAACGAGGTTTCCGCACCTTGGGAATGTATGATGAGCTTTTAGAGATCCTCGGTTTAATCCTATGCACACTTGCTATGCCTTCGTAACCTGTGATGTTTCTTTTGCGCAGCCCTACCCGGGGTGCAACCCATATAATACCCAAGTTCCTCGTTGTTAATCTGTTATTACCCAATTACTTAACTTGTGTGTATAAGATTAATGATTATTACAACATATTCAACAATCATATCAAAGCGCATGATAAAATAAACCAACATAAATATAAAGAAGACAATCCACAACAGATACACAAAAATAAGAATCAACTTCTCCTTATTAATCTTCAATCCAAATTATAGACTTGACACCGCCCTGCGCACTCAATTGCAGGGGTCCGCACACTCAGCTGCGGACTCTACTAGGCCTCTGCGCACTCATCTGCAGAGCCTCTTCCTACCACTACAACCCAGTACACTTAGACTCTTCCTCTAAGCTTGAACCTTTCTCATTCTTCTCTCTCCAGAATCGCTCTCTTCACACTTAGTGCCTCACTCTATTTATACATTCCCATGGTCCGCGAACCATGGGTAGGCCGACATGACTTTAAATTACGTTACAATATTTTAGGGTGGACAACCCTATGACTCATCCTATACTTCGCGCTCCGCGCCCGAAATTTGTGGAGTCTTATAAAACCTTTGACCAAAACTTGGGCTTTGAGCCCCAAAACATGTTGTGGTGGGATTCCATGCCCAACAGGCCCCCAACACAATCATCGTGACTTGTCCCAAGTCACTCTGCTGGTGCGGTGATCTTGGCACGGAGCCCCTCCAACTGGTCTCATACTGCTTGGAGGTCCGCGACGCACTGTTCTATTGTTTGTTGGACCTGCTGCATGTGCTCTTCTGTTGCTTCTTTGTGAGGCTCTGCTATCTGTCTTAGCACATATAGTCCCTGCATCTGCGCGAGCTTGCCCTAAATCTCGACCGTAATGGTGAAGGCCTCATAAATCCAATGTTGGACGCGTGCTTTGAGAAGTGCCTCTTTCTGTCTTGTAGCATCCACCTGCTCCTTCAGTGCCCTTGCTTGCTACATCTTTTCTAGCCTCTTGTTAATCCACATCTAGACGCTCACCTCCATGAGTACCCAGAAGATCTTAGTTTCACAAATCTGCGTGGTGTCATTAGTAGCCTAGAGCGATGCGTATTTTGCAGCCTCTAGAAAGTCTTGTTCAATATTAGGGAACTAACTATCCTTAAGTAGTTCCCTTGTCACCAATAAAATAGACAAGAGAAACCACACGTAGTGGAAGGTCGTTCCCTGCTCTTGAACTTCCTTGGAGTTAGTTAGGAAATCTTCACAGAGGAACTCGACCCAGTTGAATTGGACCCCCTCCGTGCATTTTTCTACCAGCCCAACTACCGGTGCTGGTACCTCGTCTCCATGGCATTTTCTCATCACCTTCATGGCCAGGAGTTGGGTGGATACGCACACCCCTTTATCTTTAATGCTACTGATTGCATAAACCCTCTTCTTCTTTTCCAGTTTGTACTTCTTCTTCATGGCCTCTGCGAGCGCCAAATCTTTGCTTTTTCTGGCTAACTCCGCGGGGTTCTTTCCCTTACAAGGGAACCGGGAAATGCTATGTATAAGGTCCGTTGTGATGGGAATATGCTCCTCCATCCATAAGTACCCATCATGCACCAGGAAAAGCAACTGCCTGATCATGAAAATTGTGATAGGCGCACGATGAAAGTGTGGAATCCATAGTAGATGAAGCAGTCTAGCCTTCTCTATTCTGCACAACCATTTCTGTGGCTCTAGTGTTGTAACTGACTCCTCCATGCTCTACTTCATGAGGTTGTCAATCTCTAAATGTGGGAACTTCTCACTGTCTACGAGGTCCCAATCTTCAAACTTCATTGTGGGCATGTGGCCCAGGGGCGAGCCCTCAAACACTATTCCATTGGGGAGGAGCGGGGTTTGGAGTGTGCTCTTAGCGGCATCCAAATCCTTGGGTACCTTAGCTTTCCCTTTCCACGGAGGGACGTACTCAGGCAATTTTGCTGCAGCGTGCACTGGCTGGATGTCTTCTTCCATTTCTTCATCTGCCTCTATCTCATCTACGAGAGCCTATAGGTCCTCCTCCTCATCATCTGTCTCAATGGTGACAGCCTTGCCCTTTTCTTCCATGGAAAGTTTACCAAACCGCGGATTTCGCGGGGACATGCGGACTGGTCTCACTGCCTATTTATCCTTCTTGGGCCTCGGCGTCCGAGGTGATTTCAGAATTTCTGGTGCATCCCCAGCATCTCTAGGGACATCCTACACTGTAGGGTTCTATGTGGCTTCTTTAGCGGTACTCTCTACAAAACTCACACCTCTCTTAGTAGTTGTCATCCTGTTCAAATTGTCTATGGTTGCTCGCAAACTTGGGGGCTCAAATACCACTTGGCGCTCAACACTCTGTGCTCTACATAATAACTCAAATCTCAAATGAAAAAGTGTTGCCTCATGGCTAGCCCTTGGAGTTTTATAGCGCCTTTTGAATTTGAATTCGACTGTTCCCTCCACTTCTAAGTCATTAATGATTTCTTGGCGATAGATCGTCCCAAATCTTGTCCTTACTTTGTGTCTTAAATACCTATCGCCCGCTCCTTTTTGCCTTAAATCGGACATCCCATCATGAACAGTGACACCAACGGTCACTTCCTAGCCTACCCGCACGGCAGTGCAGCCCCCCATGTGTTGTCGCGACCCTTGTGACATGTTGTTTCTGTGCACATCTCCCTTATTGTGCAACTCCCACACAAACTCTTTTATAGTCCTACGCTCTCTTTCAACTGCTTGGAGCATTGAGACTATGTTCCCTACGACTAGTCAGGTGGTCGTACCATCTATTTGAGACTTCAATTCACCTTCCAGTATAGTCCGTGGACACTCCTCAATTACCCTCATGATAGCCGGTGCCGCGCGTTCTACCTTATGTGGTGCACTCCCCTGGTTACTGCATTTGGTAAGGTGCGGTCACAGCCATGGTAACAGAGTCATAAATTCTCGGTGACAATCTTCTAATGCAGTGGTATGACCATCCATATCTTGCCTTGTCATCCTTGGTGTACCAACAAGACATGCTTGCATGATCTCGTTTTCCAGTCTTTTGATCTTAGCGTCCATCAACATGCTTTTCTTCCTCAATCGTACCCGATCTTCTTTGAGTTCATGAAGTCTAAGGTTGCCTCGCCGAATGGCTTCCTGAATCCTTATATGTTCATCCTCACGTAGTTGTGTGATTCCTTCATCCTGGTCTTTGTGCACTATCATAGTTGAGGGAGCTATGACGTGTGGATTCCTTTTTGTATTCTCTTTAGAAATTACGGTTTCTACTCTGTTCTACACCTTTGGAATCATCTTTGTGCTCAGGTTTTTGCACATGGTCCTATAGGCCCATCGAACCGCTGGCACGCGCAAGTCCCAATCATTTCATCTTGCGTGGTGGATCTTGTTCATTACTTCGCACATCCTATCGAATGCTTGCCCATGGATAATTGGTAGTGCGTGTCACCTTTCCTACTGCTGTGATTTGTTTCGATTCTCTATTCTAGGGCTGGTGTGTGCTTGTGCAGGCTGTACAACATATGTCTGTACCCATCGAGAAAGGTGGGCGTGAAAGTTGTTCCACCCCTGCTAACTGAATTTCATTCGAAGTTGGGGTTTTCCAAAACGTAGGCGCATCATCCTTCTACATCCGTGCCAGTCCTCAAAACTTCCTTGATGCGTACCCCACCACCGTGTGGGGGTTACATGTAGTGCCCACTTCAGCGCATCGAACTGTTGCTTCTCTGGGACTGCACTTTCAAATTGGCTCAGAAATTCATCCACCGCTGACAATCCATCATATGTCGGCAGCTCCCTTGCCTCTGTTGTCATGCAATGCAGTGATCTAACCATCATATTGCAATTAAGCATTGTTACTTCGTGCAGCTGATTCTACCATCGCTCTACTTCTTCATCTGAATCCGAAGTGCAGGAGCTTTTGCGCTCCCACAGAATTCTCCCATCTGTAGTTGGATTCACCCAATCTTGTTCTCATGCAGTTATCTTGTAAATACAATCAAGATCTTCATCACTATCATTGTCGCGCACTGGTTCAATGTAGTGTGTTCCTTCAGCTAGATCCAGTGGGACTACTATGCATAGTGACTTTTTCTCAAAGATCATTTTGTGCTTCTTCATATTTATGACTTCGTTCATATCGGTGGCCCAATTTATTCCCCGTAGCATGGGATAGGGGTTACTATCATAGACAATCTCTATCACTTCAAAATCCGCCTGCACACTCGCACCTTCAATATCTACTGTTACCCCTTGCAATCTTCCCATGGGCAAAATATTCTGTTGGTTCGCCATTCGTAACTGAATAAGGGACCATTGTAACGCGGGTATGCCCATGTGTTCCCATGTTTTCTTTGGTAGTACATTCGCGTCCGAACCCAGATCTAGGATTACTTGATCCATTTCATACTCACCAATCTACGTAGTCAACCTCATTTCCCTTCGAGTGCACAATGCATGCTTCCCCGGCTTCCAGACCACGCGCGGTTCTCCTGACCCCGCGCATCTTGTGATAAGTCCTTGTAATCCTTTGAATGCCTTGCTATCGCATAGCAGTTTCATGCATGTCTCTAGAAAGGTAGTGAGCATTGAAGGATCCATTGCTGGTTCTAGTTGATCCTTACTACCTGAAGTGGAGGCCTCTGTGAAGCTCTTCTTAGCTTCCATGATTGTCTCCTTCACGTGTTCTAAGTCAAACTCGGGTTCCTTTGTAGGAGCCTTGCAAACCCACGCACTTTCTTCTCGCTGCTTCCCCTTATCATCTCCCGCGGTCATACTACTTCTGAGCATAATGTTTACATTCGGGTCTTCTTCGCGCAGCTCAAACCTCATCATTTGTATATTCTGAGTCGGAGGGGGCTGGAATAACCCTTTTTCACACATCCTTGTGATCAACGAAGGGCAGTCTTCTGTCTCATGATCAAACTGAGCATAATACAAACATGATATCCTTGTCGGGTTGGTACAATCTTGGGCATAGTGCCCTGGCCCTCTGCAATTGTAACAAATTAGCTGTCTGCGACCCCTTCTTGGTCCCATTCCGCCTCGTCCTCGGCTACGCCCCTGAAATTTAGTGAGCGTTGTCCCCGTATTTGGGTCGAGGGCTCGCGTTTCGGTTTGCACCTTGTAGGCAGGGGTTCGATCCATCATTAGTTCGTAACTTCGGCAAGTGCGTTCATCGTGGCCTACCAACCTGCAGAAATTACAAAACAATTGCTGGGACATCTACATATACTTCTGCAACAAATGACAATTATTCGTAGTGTGTTTCCATCCTATCTGACAGATCACACACCATAAATCAGGTGTTGCACTCAGCCCTACCTGTGCCTCCGGTCTCAACAGCATTGGCCCTCCTCATGCCAAGTAGTTTGCGAACACTGGACAGTGATCTTTGTCGTGGCCCTAGCCTTTGCATTTTATGCACCATACTTCCTCACGCGCCTCCAACCAAGGTGCCCTATCCTATTTCAATCTTTGCATTTCCAGACATAGATTCTATAGTTGTGCGTGGATTTGTTCGACTCCCAACCCAGGGTCTTGTATAGGGGTCTCATGTAATCTCATTTCCATTTCCAATGCTTTGGCCTAGGTGGAAAGTTTCTGCTATGACAGCGTCGTCCTCAAGTGTGGTGTCAGAGATGCTACAAACCATGCGTGGTGCTGTCCATCCGTCAAAGTCATATTGGCTTCGTGAATCGTACTCTTCAGCCTTTGATCCAAATCCCAGGGGGTCTCATCCAAGAGCATCACGATCTCTTTAAACCCGATGATTGATTGTTTTTCTGACTTGGGCCTGCTAAATTCCCTATTCAGATCGGCCTAGATCTCTGCAATTCCTGTGTTTGGGTGGTCATTAGAATACTTGATATACCATGTTAATGTGCGATCCTGCAGCGCGCTCACTAGCGTGGCTTTCTTAATATTATCATCCGTTAGACCTTTTGCTTCAAATATTGCTCTTACCACGAACCAGAATTGGTCCAGATCTTCATTCCCCACTCCTTTGAATATCGGTAGTTTGATCGCGCTCGCCATACTGAACTGTGGTGGTGGCGGAGGTGGAGTGGGTGGAGATGGAGGTGAGGGGGGTGAAACGAGTGGCGGTGTGGGTGGAGGTGGTAAACGCAGAATTCATTGCCTTATCAAACTGACCATGCTTCTCAGAGAAACCTTTGCGATCTCTTCCTCGCTCTCCCGCAAGGGTGAAATTAAGGGACTTTTTCCTAATTATTCACTACTTCCGCTTTTGTAGATCTTCCCGCTCCACGTAGTCCCAAACATTAATTTATTCGTATAACCCACTTTTCACACAATAACATCTTAATCCAAGTGTTCAAAGATTTAATATACTTACCTCGTGGTCCCTTGAGAAAATTTCGTTCTACCTCACTGTAGCTAACGGTTGTGTCTAATGCAAACTAAGTGATAAATCCTCCTATTATTCGGTCGAGCCAATGGTACACAGCTCGTGCGATCTTATCTTCTAACGCTTCTAGTCTGTGCACTAATTTCAGAGTCCACACTATTGGTTTGTCGAGCCTACACCTTCCCTGGCTATCTACTAACTTCACAATCCACTCATACATCTTAGAAGGAAAGGATGCAAAGAAAATTTTGTGGATTTCCGTATACAGGTAGCACTCTAACCATTGTTCCTTAGATACTCGTGGAGTTCTGTTTTCCTGCGTCACGAACTCATGAGTCTTCTTGTTCAACCACTCTTCAATTTATTTCTTTGTTGGGTTCTAGTGGCATGACATCAGACATCCCTTATGCAGATCCCGGTCCCGGCAACGGAACCATTTGTTGGTTCGTATGGGCTTGACCCAGGTTCAGAGGTGATTTAGCTAAACAAATACTAGTACTACTGGCCCTTTCGGTAACAATCCATGGAGCACAGACTGAGGTCTCACCTAAAGTAGTATGGGAGGGTGCTAGAACCAGGTTTCCGCACCCTGGGAATGTCTGATGAGCTTTTGGAGATCTGTGGTTTAATCTTGCACGCACGTCGCTACATGCACTTGCTATACCTTTGCAGCCTATGATGCTTCTTTCACGTAGCCCTACCTGGGGCGCAACCCATATAATACCCAAGTTCCTCACTGTTAATCTGTTATTACCCGATTACTTAACTTGTGTGTATAAGATTAATGATTATTACAGCATATTCAGTAATCATATCAGAGCGCGCGATAAAATAAACCAATATAAATTTAAAGAAGACAATGCACAACAGATACACCAAAATAAGAATCAACTTCTCTTTATTAATCTTTGATCCAAATTACAGACTCGACACCACCCTCTGCACTCAGTTGCATGGGTCCGCGTACTTAGCTGCGAACTCTACTAGGCCTCTGCACACTTAGCTACAGAGCCTCTTCCTACCACTATGACCCAGTACACTTAGACTCTTCCTCTAAGCTTGAACCATTCTTATTCTTTTCTCTCCAGAATCACTCTCTTCACACTTAGAGCCTCGCTCTATTTATACATTCCGATGGTTTGCGGACCATGGGTAGGCCAACATGACTTTACATTACGTTACAATATTTTAGGGTAGACAACCCTATGAATCATCCTATACTTCACGCTCCGCACCCGAAATTCGTGGAGTCTTATAAAACCTTTGACCAAAACTTAGGATTTGAGCCCCAAAACATGTTGTGGGAGGATTCCATGCCCAACAATAGCCCTTATTACCACCACCTCCATTACAGCAACTCCTGCCTCTACCTTCGAGCTCTATTTCATCCCCACAACAAGCACCCAAAACATTTAATTCGCCTTGACCAACTCAGCTGCTTGCACAACCTATCTCTAACCCCAATAATAGACCTCCACAACCTATGCAAAACAGCGAATTACATCCTTTCCATATGTATGTTATTACTATTGTCCCTGTCAATGAAATTCAATTAAGATCAAAGAAAAGAGTCAATAAAGAGAAATCAATTGTAATCATTCAAGAGGAGGATCCTCAAGTGAAACCTGAGGATGAAATTCACCAAGAAACAGAAAACCAAAAAAATAGTGAACTAGAAGAACCAAGGGAGCCTTCTTACCCGGAAAGATTGCTTGTTAAGAAAACTAAAAATCCCATGGAATATGATCTAGAATCTGAATTAAGGAATGTTTGTATCAAAATACCATTGCTACAATCTATTAAAGACATTCCTATTTACACCAAGATCATTAAGGATCTCTGCATCAAGAAACCAGGAAGAAAGAAAAACAAAAATAAGAATGTTAAAGTAATGAGTCAAATGACAAAAATGATATCTGGTTTGCCGCTGAAATATAGTGATCCAGGAAACCTTGTAGTCACCATAGAAATAAATGGAACTCTTTTACCAAATACCCTTGTAGATTTAGGAGCATCCATTAATGTTATGACAGTTGATACCATGACATTAATACAACTACAAGGAGTCAGGCCTACACCCATATTGTTGGAACTGGCAGATGAGTCCATTGTTAAACCTATGGGGATCCTAGAAGATATAGTGGTAAAAATAAATTCCTGGGAATACCTAATTGATTTTGTGGTAATTTCCCTAAAAACCTCTAGACTCAGACATCCAATAGTCTTGGGTTGACCTTGGCTGGCCACCGTCGATGCTGTCATTGGTTGCAGAAATGGGGAAATGATTATTTCTAATGGATTACAAAATTAGGCATTAAATATATTTCCACCTACCCAAATGACCACATAAGTACCCCTTTGGTTAGAAATTACTTATGGATAAGAAGATTGTATGCTTCCCTTACTCACCTTACAAAAATCAAGGGGATTTCGAGAACAATCAGAGGAACATATTTTGCAGCAATTTTTGTCTGATATTAATTGCATCGATTATCCTGTTTCTTTTAATGGTTATCATCATGTTTTTAGAAATGAATTTCAAGAGACTTGTCATCCTATTGTATTTTCATCATTCAATATGGAAACTCTAGAAGGAAACAACAAAGTAAATAGTGAACCTATTGAAATTGGCACTAAAAAAACTGTATATTGGAACCAGATTAAGTACATAACAGAAACAACAGGTATTAAGTATGGTTCAAAAGAAGTCTAGAGAATTTTCTTGGGCTTATTTGGATATGAAAGGTATTCATCTAGACACTTGTATACATCACATTTATATGAATGAAGAGATTAGACCTGTTAGGCAGCCACAAAGACGTATGAATCCAACTCTAAAAGAAATTGTCAAAGACGAATTGTAGAAACTTTTAAGTTCGGATTTCATTTACCCTATTTACGACAGCAAATGGGTGTCACCCTTGGTGGTAGTCCCAAAGAAAAATTGGAAATGGAGAATATATGTAGATTATCGAGAGTTGAATAAGGCTACTTTGCGGGACTATTTTCCTTTGCCTTTTATTGATCAGATACTTGACATATTGTCAGGGAAGAAATATTTTTCTTTCCTGGATGGATATAGTAGCTACAACAAATTAAAATAGCCCCAAAAGATGAAGAGAAGACCACCTTTACCTGCCCTTGGGGAACCTATGCCTATTGAGTTCTTCCCTTTGGTTTGTGCAATGCTCCAGCTACCTTTCAGTAGGTTGTTTTGGCTATATTCTCTGATTTGATACATGACTATGTAGAAGTATATATGGACGACTTCACAGTATATGAGGATGATTTTCATCAAGCCTTGGAAAACATTGAAAAGGTATTGATTCGTTGTTAAGAAGTTCATTTGGCCCTCAGTAGTATTAAATGTAAAATGATGCAAACTAAGGGGATGTTTTTGGGACATCACGTATCACATGAGGGGATAAAAGTCGACCTTGCGAAAATAGAGGTCATATCACATATTCCAATTCCCACGTCACAAAAAGAGGTAAGAAGTTTATTGGGAAAAGTAGGGTACTATAGGAGATTTATTGAAAATTTTACTAAAATTACAGCACCTATGTTTAAATTTCTTACCAAAGATGATGATTTTTTATGGGATACTTACTGTCATAATTCCTTTTAGGAATTAAAGGATAAATTGACTATTTCTCTAGTATTGTGAGGGCATAATTGGTCTCTTCCATTCCAGATTTGTATAGATGCATCAGACACTGCTCTTGGAGCGGTGTTGGGTCAAAGGGAGGATCACTTTCCTTATGCTATTTACCTTTCTAGCAAGAATATCTCGCCTGCAGAATTAAATTATACAGTTACTGCAAATGAATTATTAGCTATGATGTTGGCTTGCTGGACCCTCGCCTAGGTTAAACGTTAGTCAGCCAAGAAAATCCCTACACTACTGGCCCTTTCGGCATCAATCTACGGAGTGCGCACTGAAGCCTCACCTGAAGCAGTAAGGGGGGATGCAGGAACCAAGTTTCCACACCCTAAGATGGTAGTGATGTCAATTTATATCCTCAAACTTTGCCCCTTGCGCAAATCGATAAGCCTTTTAGGGATATACTCTTCTTGACCATCCTTCAGACCTCCGCGAAGGTCTACAATTTTCCTTCGCATACCCTCAACAGGTGGTTTGGGGACTAATGCACCTCTGTGACTACTCTTACTGTTATATCTACTGAGATTATCTTAAGTATTGGATGACCTTATCATGTATTAAGTTTATCTTCACGTAAATAGATATTCTTACTCACGTTCATATAACAAAGAGAAACATATAGATTCATGCATCAATATAGCATTAAAACATAAACCGAGTGTTCAACATAACATATTCGTATGCATTATAACATAAGTAAAATACACAGGTAATTCCAGAATACTTCTCTTTATTGATAATTCAGATCTTCAGTACTTACTCTAACTATCCTGTGCACACAACTACATGGGTCCGCGCACTTAGCTACGGAATTCTACCATAGGCCTCTATGCACTAAGTGGCAGAGCCTCTTTCCTACGCTAAGACTCTTCACTCTTAGCTCTCACAGACCCATTACATCATTTCATCACTCTCTCTGACTTCGTACTAATTAAAAGACTCTTCTAATACTTATTGTTATTCAATCCCATGGTCCACGGACCATGGGTAGATCTCCTAAAGCCGACATGACTTACATAAACAAAGGGCAGAAACCCCTAGTGACTTTGTATGTCTTCACACTCTACGACCACAAAATGCGGAGAATTTATATTCTTTCATACAAAATTTTGGCTTTCTGCCCCAAAACTTGGGCTTTTGACCCCAAACGTGACTCTAGGGGAACCCATTCCCAATAGGCCCCCAACACAAACATGGTGACTCACCCTTGAGTCACTCTGTTGGCACATATATCTTATCGTGAGGACCTCCCAGCTCCACCTGTACCACTGCAACTTCGCTGGTGCACTGTGTCGTCCCTGCTTTACCTGTTCGACCAACTTCTCTATCGTTGTTCGTGCGCTGTCTGCCTGTATTTTCTATTGTGTTTCTTGTAGACCAACCAATTTACCTTCAATGGTAGTCATGAGTGCATAGGATTCATCTAGCCAAGGCCCTATTCTGGCCTTGAGAATGCCCTCTTTGCGCTGTGTTGCATCCACCTATTCCTTTAGCGCCTTTGCCTCCTGGAGCTTCGTTAACCTTTGTGTAATGGTGATAGTGCACGTCGTCGCTTTGAATTCATCATATCTCTGCTACAGTTCTCATGCTCTGTTTCCAACCTTTGCAAGTTGGGATGCTCCTAAAGATTGGTAACTACTTTGAGTGCCTTCTCGAAGAGCGCAGTGCAATCATTTACTGTGGCATTTATAGCTGCTACTACATCTTTGACAGCGACCTCGCGCTACTCTTTAACCTCTGGTGGAGTCAAAGTCTAGGCCCTCAACTCGATCTTCGTAATATTAAGGTTGAGTTAAAACTGAACCTTAGCTAGCATTGTTCTCACTTTGCGCACTCCTGCAGCGAGCTTTCGAATTCTAACCTCTACTGGCACATCTTCAGGAATATCCAGCTCTGGAACATTCCTGCATGCCTCAGTGACCATGGCAGTGGTGCACTTATTCTTTTCCATGATGGCCTTAAGGAGATCAATGGTAGATTTCTTCTATACATCCATTTGAGCATTTTTCACCTTTTTCTCACTACTAACATTCAGTGCGCGTTGTTCCTAACCCCGAAGTTCCACGATCACACCATCTTGTAGGGTGTGAAGGGCTTCACTTGGGAGTGCGGCCAAGTTTAGTCCAACCCTCTTAAGAGAGCTGACAGTGGCCCTATCAGCTTCTACTTTTGTGGTCAGTGCTCCATTCAACAGCGTTATGGCCCAAGGATCCAGTGTGCACACCATTTCTGCTACCTCTAAAGTTCTAGGTGCCAAACTAGTGGACGCCGCACTGCTTCACGCCACACTGGTCTGTACCTATGAAGCCAAGATCTCCAACTCGCGCAGACCCATTTGAATGGCACCCAAGGCCTGTTTTTTTTGCTACTCGAACTGCTGCAGCATTTACAAAGTCACGTCCCTCACTGTATCCCCGATATCTTTTAGATCACCTTTAGTCAGAGTGATCGGGTCAAGTGATGATTTGTTGGCCTTGGACTTCTTTCGCGGCCCTACTTTCTCCTACTCCCTTGTGTGCTTAACCTAGAATGGAGTAGTCTTCGAGTCTGCTCCTCCCTGCTCTGTTTTTTGCTCTTCATCCTTTGTCTCTAGGGAAGGAGATTTCTGACTCCTATCGAATTCGCGCTCCTCCTCTTCTTCCCACCCCTCTGTCTGCGTTTTAGCAGTGCGCTCTGCTTTGGCTTTGTCCTCAACCTCTTGCTTCCTTTTTTCGTCCAACTGTTCCATCTTTAATATGGCCTCTTCCTTCTTGCGCTTCACGGTAGACTTGCTAGACCCAACTGACAAGTCTAAGGTTTTGCACCAATATGTTGGCCAACTCTCAAGGACTACGGCAATTGCATCATCCGTCGCCAAGTATGGAATATCACACCATTTTTTCTTGGGGTCCTTTCATGCTCTAATGGAAACACAGTGGAAGTTCACCTTGAACTCCACATATTCGGATAATTTCTCGAACACAGTCAGTGATAACCATGGTTTATGGTTGATTGCAGTGCAGATGCTAGCCTCCGTCAGCACCCAAAAAATATTGTTGTCTTTGACCCTTTGGTGGTCCTTTGTAGCCCAGAGAAAAGCGAACTTCGCTGCTTCTGGTAGCTCTCCTGCAATCGGAGGAAAATGACTGTCCTCAGGTAATCACCATGCCACCAATATTATGGATAGCAAAAGCCATGCATAATGGAAGGTCTTGCTCTAGTCCTATGCCTATCTGTAGTTCGCAAGGAACTCACTGCAGAAATAGCGTGCCTAGTTGAATTGTAAGCCCTCCGTGCATTGGGATGCTAGTGACACTGCTGGTGTCGGCACCTCATTTGCGCGACACTTCCTCATGATTTTACTAGCAAGGATCTGGGTGGCTACTTTGATTATAGGGTCAGTTATGCTAGAAATGAAGTAGTTGCGCGACTTCTTAGCAAGCTTGAACTTATGCTTCATTCGCTCAATGAGGTCATGCTCACCTATATTTCCACCAAATTCCATGTCCAGATTCAATCTTGAATGTGGCAGTAGGGTGATCCTATGGATCAACATGTCAGTGATCGGTATTGGTTCTCCTAACCATAGGCACCCATCGTGCACTAAGCATAAAAGTTGTTTGATCACTATCAAATTTATGGGCATGCAGTTGCAATGTGGCACCCATAGCAGGTTCAACAGTCCTGCCTTGTCCACCCCTTTTATCCACTGTCTCATCTCTACCGCAGTCACACCAGATTCTTTATAAAAGACGCAGTGCATGAATGTATCAGTCAGTAAGTGGGGAAAGCGCTTTGTATTTGCTAAATGCCAATCCTCCAGCTTTAAATGGGGGACGTGTGCCAGATCCGGTCCTTCATATTTGATCTTGTCCGACAGAAATGGGGTATGTAGTGTGACTTTGCTCTCATAAATGTCCTTCAGGATATTTGCCTCACCTTAGCACAAGGAATGTATTTGGGCAGTTTGGAGATAGGGTTTGTCCCCTCAATGTCAACGTCTTCTGCTCCCATGTCAATGTCTTCCCCACCCATATTTATTTCTTCGATGTCCTCTTCAGGTTCCATGTCGACTAACTTGCCCTTCTCCTGCGCTATGGGATCTTCCTTCTGCAGGTGTTTTCTGGGTGACACAGGCATTGGCAGTGTCACTTTCTGCTTATCCTTCTTTGTTTTCAGACCCTCTTTGGTCAGCGTAGACCTCAGCCAGGGCCACCTCGACGATTTGGGTACTTCTGCAGGTACTTCGACACTTGCTACCTTCAGGGCAGCTCCCTTAGCTACCATTGCTTCTCTAGCACTCACGGTTTCTACGGGCATCGACATGATGCTAGACAAAAACTCCTTCGTCTCCTTTGGAAACCTCTCAAACACTGAACTCACTACTAAAGCTTCAAAGTTCTCAAGGTTCATGCGTGCCTGAGAGCTCAACACCTCAATTCTCAAAATGCCAAGTGTTTTTCGTTGGGCAGCCATCTATAATTTATAGGAAATTTTGAATTCAAATCCTACCATTCCCCCAAAATCCATTCATAAGTGATAGATTGGCAACAAATTTTCAAAGATCTTGCCCTTAAATTTCGACTTAAATTCCGCCCCCCTCTCCATTTAGCTATTTTTTCACTGTCAAATCATGAATAGTGACCATAACGGTCACTTTCCGATTACCTTGCATAGTTGTTGCTTCAATAGCACAGCTCCCCACATGCTTTTGCTGACACTTTACATTCCTTCATTCTGCGCAGTTCCCAAATCGCACATCTCCACAACCCGGGCATTGTATTTTATAGTCTCGTGCCTCCTTTCAGCTGCCTAGAGCGATGTGCTTCCATCGTGTAGTCATATAGTTGGATCGCCAGTGTATGGCTTCAATCGGCTGCCATTCACCTTTCCTAGGAAGGGTTATCCATTCAACTTTACCAATTGAACTACTCCACATCGGTAATCTCCTTGATGACATATGGCCCCAGCCAATGCATCCTAAATTTTCCTAGAAATTTATCAAACTTGTTGTCTTATAATAAAACTAAATCATTTACCTTTAAGGTGCAGTTTGATGTGTCGATCGTGCCATGCCTTTTCGCGGTTCTTTTGAACTTGTGGATGGAATCCAGCTGGAAATATATCCTCTTCAAGCTCTGTTAGCTACACGAGCCTTTCTTCCAGGACTCTCTGATGTCTCATTATTGTGAAATCCACTATGCAAAGACTAGGTACAGTGTACTCCATCGGCATCACAGCTTCTACGCCATAAACCAGCCTGAATGGCGTCTGTCCATTCAACTTCTTGTAAGTCGTTCTGTAAGCCCATAGCACCACTGGTATACACACATCCCAGTCATTCCTTTGAGCATTGCAAACCTTTTTCAGTGCGCTCTCCAATATCTTATTAAACACTTCCACTGTCCCATTATCCCCGGATGATAAGGCATACTTTTTTGATGGTAAACATGAAATTCCTCCATCAACACACTGATCATTTCATTAAGAAAATGTGTATTGTTATCGCTCATCAAAATCTTCGAACAACCAAACCTCATCAGTACATACTCAAATATGAATTTTGCTGTTGTCACACCTGTACAGTCCTTCACAAGCTATGCCTCCGCCCATCTGGTTAAATACTAGGTCGCAGTGATGATGTACCGTGCACCCATCTTCTTTCTTGGAGGCTGAATCGGTCCCAAAAAGTCAATCGCCCACTTCTCGAATGGTTGTAACATCATCTGCAGATTTAGAGGAAGCTCATCCCTCCACGATGGCCTGCCAGTCCTTTGACATGCATCGGATGCCCTACAATATGATTTCAAATCCTTATGTAGGGTTGGCCACCACAACCCAGCGTGTAGAATCTTCTACGTTGTTTCTTTTCCTACATAATGTCCTCCCGTGGCTCTATCATGAGCCTCAATGAGGATGTTGTTCCATTCAAACTTTGGCACATAACGTCGTAGTATTTCATCTTATCCCATTTGTACAAGTGCCCTGCAATGACAAAAAATTCTGCCGCGTGCACCACCAATTCCTTCTTTTATTGGCTAGTGTATCCTTATGGAGCCATTCCTATCATCAGGAAGTGTATAATATATTAAAAGTGACTATCCATGATGCACACTATGAAAAGTTGCATGTCAAGCAGTCCTTCCTCCAAATTAGTAGGCTCTTCTCTAGTTTCAATGTGCGACAGATGATTCAGTCCTGCATTCAATCATCTTGGTTTCATAATGACCTCAAAATCATATTCCTAGAACAAAAATAGCCACCTACATATCTTCCCCCCCAACACAGGCTTGTTTACCAGGTATTTTAACGCAGAATGGTCTCTATACATCTTAACATGTCCGCCCAACAAATAATGCCTGAATTTTTGGAGCGCGTAGACCATAGCCAATCCTTCACGCTCTGTCGTTGAATAATTTTTCTCAGCTTTGGATAGATTCCTTCTTGCGAATGCTATAGGATGATCCAAGTTCCCCTCACTGACCTGTGTCAGTACTACTCCCAATGCAATACATGACACGTCCACATGCACATGAAATTCCTTCTTCCAATCCAAGAAGACTAGGATCGGCGCAGTGATAATTTTCCAAGCTCCTCTAACATTCTTCATTCCAACAGAACATGACATCCTTCTTTAATAGTTTTTCCATCGACGCGGTGATTTGGGCATAACTCTTGATGAATTTCCTATATTATGATGTATTCCCCAGTGTTGCGCGCATATGTTTCACAATCCTTAGTGCCTCCAAATTGATTATGACTGGGATCTTCGCAGGGTCTACCATCAAGCCTTGTCTTCATACCACATGACCCAGCAAGATCTCAAAAGGGACACAAAACAAACATTTCTTCAGATTGAGCACGATCTGGTACCTCTGGCATGTATCTAGCATTAAGCGCAGACTTGCCACATGGTTCTTTACCAATCCAAACATTGTCCAATCATCAAAGTATACTTCCATAAATTTATGAATGAAGTCATCGAACGTCGCGATGACTACGCTCGAAAAGATCGTTGGTGCATTCTTTAGCCCAAAAGGCATTACAGTATACTGAAAGCATCCCCATTTAGTCACGAAGGTCGTCTTACTTCTATCCTCAGGCGCAATTTTGATTTGATGGTACCCAGAGAACCCATTAGTGAATGAATATGCTTCCTGGATGCCTATATTATCCAGTACCTTATCGATAAATAGAGTTGGGAAAGGATCATGCACGCAAGCATCATTTAACTTCCTGAGATATACACATATCCTTATTTCATCCTTTTGCTTCTTTTCCTTAACTACCATTGGGCTTACATTGGATTCTTCTATTGGCTCAATAATGCCTGCCACGATCATCTTATCCAACTCTAAGCGGACCTTTTCTTTGTACTTATAATTGAGGTGGTAAGGATTTTTCTTGACTGGCTTCACATCCGATTTTAGAGTAATCTTCATAACACCCAAGTCCCCTATTATCCCCTTCAAGTCGAAAAACTTCTTAGGAAACAAGTCCTGGTACTCGGGGAGAAATTCGGTGACCTTATCTACTATTGCATCATCCTAGTAGTCTCCAATCTTTGCAAATTTCGGCTCCACTTTTGTGCCAATTTTTACTTGTAGTTTTGAGTAGCACGGTTATGTTAGATTCTCTATTTGCTGTCCTTCAACTTCGTGGTGTCCTTCAGCCTTTGGGATATTAAATTTTCTAGGATCCTCATCGTCTTCCTTAGCTATCACGTTGTAGCACTCCAGTGCCTGGCTTAGCTAGGTGGTCCAATCAGGTTTAGTCAAATCTAAAGGATCTTGCAGTATTTTGAAGATCTCTACTTTGACCTCCTACAATGCTTCATCGATAGATTCAAATACATCCTCAAAAATAAACCTCATCAAGAATCCCTATCGCAAAACATCCCATTCTTCAGTGCCATGGAGAAGCTCTATCTCTAAGTACCAGTTCATCATTATTACCTCCAAAGTATGAAAAAATAGATGCACCCACTTAGGCTGAGGCTTCGCTCCATAAACTTCAATCCATTTGGCCAAGTGATCACGCAGATCATTCCTCCCATCATATTTCTCTGGCAATCGAACCCTTGGGCGACCAAAGCGTATTCTCATTATCTTTCTATATTCCCGTCAATCATCAAAACTATCTTTATGCGTACCCCACCATCTTGCGGGCATAGCGCACAACACCCAATCCAAGGCATGGAAGCAATGATTCTCTGGTACTTCCCTTTCAAAGGCATCCAAAAATGCATCAACATTAGTCAAACCATCATAATAGGGCAGATTTCTTACCTCCGATGACACAGCGCAGCGACTTAGTCATCATATTAAAATGCAACATAGACACTTCATGTAATCGATTCTGTCAATTCTCCAATTCTTCATCCGAATCTGATCTGTAGGAACTTTCGCAGTCCCATGCAATACTTCCATCTACTATAGGATTTACCCAATCTTGATCTCACGCCGTTATCTTATATATGTCGTCCAAATCATCATCACTTTCATAATCGTGGATTGGTTCAGTATAGCGCGGTCCTTCTGCAGGATCTAGGGGTACTACTACGAGAACCGATTTCTTCTCAAAGATCATCTCTCGCTTCTTCAGATTAATCACCCCATTCATGTCAGTAGCCCAATAAATCCCAAGGAGCGCAGGGTAGGGGTTGCTATCATCCACAATATCTATCACTTCAAAGTCATCCAATGCGCTCTCACCTTCAATATCCATCGTTACTCCCTAATCTTTTGTTGATTTTCCATTCTTAACTGAATTGGAGACCACTGTAGTGCATGTCTCCTCCCCTTCGCTCCCATGTCTATTTAGGCAAAACATTCGCGTCTAACCCTAGATCCAAAATAACTTGGTCCATTTCGTATTCTCCTATTTGCGCAGTGAGCCTCATCTCATGCCCTGTTCTTGCCTTATGCTTACCAATTTTTCTAACTATGCACGGTCCATCAGGAGCGTCTTCTTTTCCGACACACCTATTTATCAGCTCCTATAACCCTTTTACAGCTTAGCTATCACACAAAAGCTTCATGCAGGTTTCCAAGAAAGTAGTAAGCATAGAAGGATCCATGTCTTCAGTTGGCTTATCCTGGCTTCCTGTGGTAGAGGCCTCAGCGAAGCTTTTCTTCGCTTCCATAAATATTTCTCATGTGTGCTCCAGATCAAGATCGACCTCTTTTTCTGGGGCTTTGCGGACCCACGTACATTCTTCAGGTTGTTTCCCCTTATCTTCACCAGTTGTAACTTTGCTTAGCAGCACTATATTAATGTTAGGATCCTCTTCGTGAGGCTTAGCCCTCATCATCTATAGGTTCTGAGTCAGCTGCTGAGGCTACGCCCCCTTCTCACGTATCTTTGCTAATAACACATGGAAATATTCAGTCACATGGTCAAACTGAGTACAATATGGGCATAACAGACGCATCGGGTTCACGCATTCTCATGTGTAGTGTCTTGGTCCTCCGCAATTATAGAAAATCACCTATCCTCGACCTCTACTAGGTCCTCCTCCACCTTGGCCTTGTCCATGCCCTTGATATGCTCCTTATGCTCCCCTGCACCCTTATCAGGAGGCCGAGTCTCTACTTTCGCCCTATATGTGGGCATTCTATCCATCATTAATTCATAGCTATGGAAATTGTGCTCATCATGGCCCACTGATTGACAGAAGTTGCAGAAGAGCTATTGTGGTGTCTGTACAAATTTTTGCAGCAAATGGCAATTGTCAGTGGCACGTTTTCCAGCTACCTAACATATAGCACACCATAGAGTGGGTCATGCACTCATCCCTACTTGAGCTTCCGACCTCAAAGGCATTGGTCCTCCTACTGCAACATAATTTGTGAAGATTGGGCAGTGATCTTTGTCATGCCCCTGACCCTTCCATTTCAGGAACCAAACTTCTTCACACACCTTTGGTCGAACGGTTCTATCATTTTTCAGACTCTGCATTTCTAGGAAAATATTCTGCAACTGCGCGTGGATCTGTTGAACTCCCAAATTCGCATCTTGCATCAGTGTCTCATTGCAATTTATAGAGCTTCTTCTTAGGTTCCAATCTTTTGTTGTGATAGTGCGACTCTTAGATGAGGCAGGAGCGAATCCACAAACCATTCACGGGGCTGCTCGTCTGTCAGATTCATGTTAGCTTCGCGGATTGTACATTTTAATCTCTAGTCTAGATCCCAGGGTGTCTCATCAAGATTCATCTTGATTTCCTTGAATCCCACAATTGACTATGCTTCAGACTTAGGTCTACTAAACTCCTTATTCAGCATGGTCTGAATATCTGCCAGTGCAGCCGTCGAGTTATCAGTACAGTACTTAATGTACCATGTTAGTGTGCATTCCTGCAAATCACTAACCAACATTGCTTTCTTCATCTTATAGTCAGTGATACCCTGAGCTTCTCATACAACCTTCACGACGAACCAAATCTGTTCCGGATCTTAATTTCCCAAGCCCTTAAACATAGGTAGCTTTACTGAGTTTGCCATACTGAATGGTGGCCGAGGTGGTGGTGGTGTAGGCAAGGGTGTAAGTGGTGGAGGTGAGGATGGAGGTGGTGTGGGAGGATGTGGTATCCGTGGGAACCCTTGTTTTATCAACTGAACAACATTATGCGGAGAAGCCTGTGCTGCTTCCTTGTCATCACTCAGAGGAGGTTCAATCAGTGGGCTATATTTAGGGCTTGTTTTCCCTCTTTTCCTGAAATTCCTTCCGCTTCGTGTAGCTCCAAACATCAAGGTAGTTGCATGACCCACTTTTCACACAATAACATCTTAATCCAAGTATTTAAAGATCTTAAATACTTACCTCGCGATCCGTTAAAGAAGCGGCGCTCTGCTTCACTTTAACTGACTAAAGTATCGACCACGACTCAGTCACAAAACCTCCTACGATAAGATTGAGCCAATGATCGACAACGTGTGTGATCTTACCTTTAGATGCTTCCAATCTCTGTGCTAATTCGAGTATCCAAACTATTGAACCGTCAAGCCTCCACCTTCCTTGGTTGTCTTCCAATTTCGTGATCCACCCATATAATTCAACCAGGAAGGAACACAAGAAGGTCTCTTGTATCTCTATATAAATATATATGTCCAACCACTACTCTTTCATTAATTACAGATTCCTGTTTTATTGTGCCACGAATTCGTGGATCTTCCTATCCAACCAGTCTTCAATCTCTTTCTTAGTTGGATTCGAGTGATGCAACATCACACATCTCTTATGCATATCTCAGTCCCGGCTACAGAACCATTTGTTGGCTTGATGGGCCTTGACCTAGGTTCAAGATTAGTAATCCAAGCAAATCCCTACACTACTGGCCCTTTCAACATCAATCCGTGGAGTGCGGATTGATGTCTCACCCGAAGCAATATGGGGGGATGCAGGAACCAAGTTTCCACACCCTGAGATTGTAGTGATGTCGATTTATATCCTCAAACTCTGCCCTTCGTGCAGATCGACAAGCCTTTTAGGGCTTATCGATATACTCTTCTTGACCATCCTTCAGACATCCACGAAGGTCTACAATCGTCCTTCGTTTACCCTCAATAGGCGACTTGGGAATTGACGTGCCTTTGTGACTACTCTTGCTATTATATTTACCTAGATTATCTTAAGTATTGGATGACCTTATCATGTATTAAGTTTATCTTCACGTAAACAGATATTCTTACTCACGTTCATATAACAAAGAGAAACATATAGATTCACGCATCAATATAGCATTAAAACATAAACCCAGTGTTCAACATAACATAATTGCATGCATTATAACAGAAGAAAAATACACAGGTAATTCTAGAATACTTCTCTTTATTGATAATTCAGATCTTCAGTACAGAATCTAACTACCCTGCGCACACAGCTGCAGGGATCCACACACTGAGCTGCAGACTTCTACCCTAGGCCTCTATGCACTTAGTTGCAAGGTCTTTTTCCTATGCTAAGACTCTTCACTCTTAGCTCTCACAGACCCATTACATCATTTCATCACTCTCTTTGATTTCGTACTACTTAAAATACTCTTCTAATACTTATTTTTATATAATCCCATGGTCTGTAGACCATGGGTAGATCTCCTAAAGCTGACATGACTTACATAAACAAAGGATGGAAACCCTTAGTGACAATTTACATCTTCGCACTCCGTGACCACAAAATGCAGAGACTTTACATTCTTTCATACAAAATTTGGGCTTTCCACCCCAAAACTTGGGCTTTTGACCCCAAACGTGATGGATGACTTCACGGTATATGGGCACGATTTTCATCAAGCCTTGGAAAACATTGAAAATGTATTAATTCGTTGTTAAGAAGCTCATTTGGCCCTTAGTAGTATTAAATGTAAAATGATGCAAACTAAGGGGATGTTTTTGGGACATCACGTATCACATGAGGGGATTAAAGTCGACCTTGCGAAAATAGAGGTAATATCACATATTCCAATTCCCACGTCACAAAAAGAGGTAAGAAGTTTCTTGGGAAATGTAGGGTACTATAGGAGATTTATTGAAAATTTTACTAAAATTGCAGCACCTATGTTTAAATTGCTTACCAAAGATGTTGATTTTTTATGGGATACTTACTGCCAGAATGCTTTTTATGAATTAAAGGATAAATTGACTATTGCTCTAGTAATGTGAGGGAATGACTGGTCTCTTCCATTCCCCATTTGTATAGATGCATCAGACACTACTCTTGGAGCGGTGTTGGGTCAAAGGGAGGATCACTTTCCTTACGCTATTTACCTTTTTAGAATGAATATCTCGCCTGCAGAATTAAATTATACAGTTACTGAAAAGGAATTATTAGCTCTGAAATTAACAAATTTAGATATTATATTATTGGATATGAGACTTTTGTCCATACCAATCACTCTGCCAGTAGATTTCTTATGAATAAGACTATTACTAATGGAAGAATTACAAGATGACTACTTTTGTTACAAGAATTTAACAGTATTGTGATTGACAGGCTTGGACGAGATAATTTGGCTACGGATTTCCTATCTTGAATGAATATTGCCCAAGATACAACTTTAATACCAGTTCCAGATGATTTTCCAGATGAAGATTTGTTTTTCATTTCAACATTCACTCCCTAGTGTTCTGACATAGCTAACTACTTAGCGACAAGGAAGCTTGATCCGAATAGAAAATGGCATCAACCCATGGTATTCATTCACCCATGGTATTGTGACATCCGCCCATGGTATTCATTCACCCATGGAATTGACCCGTGGTATTGTAACTGAAAAAGAATATAAGTAACAAGTCACATTTTGTAAAAGGACAGATGGTCTACCACAATGTAGCATTTATAGTTATATATTTTAATAGAAAGTTTCTTTGTGTTTTTATTTACTGTTTGTTCCATCATTTTCTTTCTAGCATTGCAATTCTTTAGATCTTGGGGGCCTCCCCCACAAGATCCATTTCAATCTTTTAGATATTGGGGATCCTCCCTCCAAGATCTGGATTAGTAGTATCAAAGAAGGTTATGATTCCATGGGAATGAAGGTTTGATGCATATTTCAGTTTCAAATTTTGCAGCAATATTCAACAAACTTCAGGCATGTGCTACGTCCTCCACAGAGCATTTTCTTGGGCCAAGCGGGAAGAATTTTTTATTTTTCATTTTTTTGCAGGAATGTTTTTGGGCGATGAGTTTGCAGATTAGATCTGAATTTTTTGGTGCAAAATTTACAAAAACAAATAACATATCTGGATTCCTTGCGAAAAAATACCCAAATTCAAAAAACAAATCGGTCGAATCAGAGTCCAGATGAGGGAGATATCGTTGATTTAAAATCAACTATGTTGCAGAAATGTTTCTGACGACAATTCGTGGATGGCGACTCTCCTATTATTTTTTTTGCAATTTTGGTGCATAATTTTAGAAAAGTGATTTTAGATCTGAGCTCCTCTCTAAAAATTGTTCTATTTCGAAAAAAAAAAAATGGGTCAAGTTGGAGTTTGGATGTGGGAGATATCGCTGATTTAAAATCAGCTATTTTTTCAGAACTTTTGTGAAGGCGGAAAAGTTGCAGCACAAATATGAGATTGTAGAGTGTCCAGATAAGGATTTCTGACACATAGGAAGATGAAAATGGTCCTTCTATTTCCAAAAACAGGTTATAATAAATATTCTGAGCTATATTGACCGAGTTATGTCCATTTTAATTCTGGAGCAGCATTCAAAGCAGGTTCCCTTTGGAGACATGCCCTCCCACCTTGCTTTAGTAGGCACCTATTTCACATTCATCAGTTTCAGCATAGCAGCATTCGGATTGGGTTATTTGGAGACGTGCCCTCCCACCCCAAGCTATGTAGGCACCTACTACTTCATCAACAACCAACATCACGGTTATGGGTCAACCGCACAAAATCCTTGTCCTCAAAGTCCATTTGCTAGGCAACACATTGTTATCATCACAGTTGGTCGCAAGCATTACAGGGTATCTCTATCCTCGGATCTTCGTTTGTCATGGCTATGGGTCATCCAAAAACCCACACTTCATCAAATTCCATTTGCTAGGCTGCACACTGTCAGTATCACAGTTGATCACAAGCATTACAGGGTATCTCTATCCTCGGATCTTTGTTCATCATGGTTATGGGTCATCCACAAACCCACACTTCATCGAAATCCATTTGCTAGGCCGCACACTGTTAGTATCACAGTTGGTCACAAGAATTATAGGGTATCTCTATCCTCGGATCTTCGTTCATTATGGTTATGGGTTAACCACATAAAACCCTTCTCTTCAGTGGCTCTTCATATTCAACAAAAGCTTCGCAGGACGGAACTTCACGCAATGGGGACCATTGCTTCTTAAGGAGGGAGGAATGATCCAAATAGAAAATGGCATCAACCCATGGTATTCATCCACCCATGGAATTTACCCATGGTATTGTAAGTGACATCCACCCATGGTATTCATCCACCCATGGTATTCATTCACCCATGGAATTGACCCATGATATTGTAACTGAAAAAGACTATAAATAACAAGTCACATTTTGTAAAAGGATAGATGGATCGCCACAATGTAGCCTTTATATTTATCTATTTTAATAAAAAGTTTCTTTGTGTTTTTATTTACTGTGTGTTCCGTCATTTTCTTTCTAGCATTGCAATTCTTCAGATCTTGGGGGCCTCCCCCACAAGATCCATTTCAATATTTTAGATCTTGGGGTCCTCCATCCAAGATCCAGATCAAAGTGGCCCCAAAATCTTTCCAACAAGGAAAAACATAATATTGTGCAACGGAGTGCCAATTATTCTTGGATAGATGGGGACTTGTTCTGCACAGGAGTCAAATTGATCATGAGAAGGTGTGTGTGGGAGGATGAGATGTTTGATGTGTTGAAAGCTTGCCATAGTGAGCCCTATGGTGGGCACTCTGCGGATAAAATAACGGCCTACAAAGTCCTACATGCGGGCTACTATTGGCCCACACTTTTCAAAGATGATAAAAATTTTGTTTCAATTTATGATGCCTCTTCAAACAAAAATATCGGTCGAACCTTTTGAGAAGTGGGCATTGGATTTTGTGGGGCCCATCTCTCACACATCCAAGAAAAATAGATACATTCTGGTTTTCATTGACTATGTAATCAAGTGGGTAGAATCCAAGGCCTTGTATTTTGCTTCAGAGAAAGAGGCGGTAGATTTCCTTTTTGAGGATATCTTCACTCAGTTTGGGGTGCCTAGGGAGATTGCTACAGATCAAAGCACACAGTTTATGTCCAAACTAGTGAAGGTTATTACTGAACAATATAAGATCAAGCATCAGAAGTCTACCCCCTATCACCCCCAAGAAAACGGACAGTTGGAATCTAGAAACAAAGTCAAGGAGTCTATCCTCATTAAGAAAATTCAGCGTCACCATGGTGATTGGGCTAGCAAGCTACCCGATGCATTGTGGGCTTATCGAATAACTTGGAGGAATGTGACTGGACACACTCCTTATGAGTTAGTATATGGGAAACAAGTGCTACTCCACATTGAATTTCAAGTAAAAACATTATGAACTATCACTCAATTGGGAATGAATCTAAATGAAGCCCAGGAGTAAAGGTTACTATAGCTGAATGAGCTTGACAAAATCAGGAAGGATGCATTTCAATGAACCATGTTAGTACATGATTAGAGAGCTAGGTGACATGACAAGTACATCAAGAAGAAGTTTTTTCAACTAGGAGATTGGGCACTATTATATGACAGTAAATTTAAACATTTTAAAGGTAAATTTTCAACTAGATGGTTGGGACCTTATGAGGTGGAAGAGGTCTTCAATAATGGCTCTGTTAAAATAAAAACCAGTGATGCTGATCAAACCCCATTCATGGTAAATGGTCATCGATTGAAGATATACGACCGACCACTCTCTCGCCAAGAGTTTTTGCAAGAAGTAAAAGGAGATCCATAAATGGAGTTGGTTCAAGGAAAGGATCCAGCTCATGTTGGTTCCTCAAGCTAATTTTCTTTATACTTATATATTTGTATTTATGTACATAGTATAAAATAACAGTCAGCTAACATTTTTTGTTTTCCCTCATAGATCACATAGAATAAAAGGGAAATATGCCAAGGGTAAGTTTATTCCTTTAACCATACTTGGCAGATTATTTATTACGGACAACGTATTTTCTTTGTTTAAACGAAATTGATACACAAATAAAATATGTGATTCTGTTACGATGTACTAAATATTTTCATATGAATGTACCGTATGGTGATTACACTGGTGAGAAAAGGACCTTTTGGAGTCTTCTTTGAACGTTTTAGACTCCCAAAAATTGAATGCTCCAAGAAAAGACTGATTCGGGCTCGTAAATATTAATGGAACAATGGTAGTTAGGGATCTACTGAGTACATAATTATTCTTTTCCAGGCTCAGCATAAAATTTACGAAAAGGAAACCCCTTGGAGTCTACTTTGGGTTCTTCAAACTCTCTAAAAAGGAATACCCCAAGCAGTGGCTAACTCAAGCTCGATAAACTTATGAGGTGGAACTAATTAGGGATCTGTTGAGCATAAAATTATCCTTTTATGGGCTTAGCAGAATAAGGATAGATTAGAACACTTTGGAGTCTTCTTTTGTGCATTTCAAACTCTCTAAAAATGAAATGCTCTAGGAAATCATCATTCCAGGTCTGGTTAAAAATCTATGGGATGATGTTTTCAGGTTCTATAATCTGTATAACTATTAGCAGGAAAAGTCTCCAATTAAGTTGCATGGGATACTCCAAGAAGAAATTTTGTTCACTTTCAATTCAGTTCAAATGGATTAAGTACTTAACTTGGCACTATTATGAACCAAATAGAGCTCCTGAACTGGTGATAATTTTCAAAGGTGTTAGCATCAACAATCAATATGAATAACAAGACATCAACATTTTGAAATTGTTCTCATGTTTCTGGGAATCCGTTATGTTTTTCTAAGAATTAAATACATTCTGTATATCTTTCAAATCAACTCAAATGATTATGTACCTAACCTAGCATTGGAATTTTGTACTCAACTTGACATTGTAATACATCAGGCAGGATCACTAGAAGTTTTTTTGGATTTTGTGAAAAAAAGGTTTAAAAGAATTACAAGGATAATTTTCGCTTAGCAGCACTCCATTCATACGGGTGATATTGTAATGACATTTTAGGACTATTTTTATACCCTGCGCTAATTCATCATTAGAAGTTTAGTTATGAGGATCATGCATCTCCAACAATGGAAATCAGTATTGCTATCTTTTCTCTCAAGATCCGAACATTATTAAAAGTCAGAACCAAGGTATGTGAACATTTATTTGCTTAGACTATATTTGAAGTATATGTATTATGGGCTAACTAGAAATTTGTCTCCATTATTTGTCATGATTCAACCATCCTCCCATGTTTCGATTAATGTCTAATTCCCATTTTCCCTTCCTCTCATTTTAATCATGTGGCCACATGCTAGTTATTGATTTATCATTATATAAACCAATCCATATTTCCATTAGCACCGACACCTTGTCCATTCTCTCACTCGTTCATTCTGCCTCATACAAGATTCTAGATTCATCATTGCCATCACACATGTAAGCTGTCACTCCAGCTGTGCAATCGTTTTTCTTTAAAAAAAAATGATTCAAGGCCGAGGAAATTGGTATAGTAATTTTCCCTCTCAGAGTGATAAGGAGGGCAACTGTGAGTATCCATTATTGCAAGAAAAATCTTCCAAGATTATTTTTCGCTCAGGCATGGTGGTTGATCGCCATGAGTTCACTTTTGTTCATTTTTCCAGGAGTCTAGAATATGCGAGTTGTAGATAATTGTTTGAGGAGAAGGGTTGGATGGGATTCCTTCGGAAGTTTCAAGGGTATAATGACAAAGTGGCCTCGGCCTTTTTTTAGAGCTTTAATGGAGAGGTCGTGGAAATTGGGAATCTCAAGTTTAAATTTACTAAGGATTCTATTAGCAAAGTGATAGGATTTCCTTTGACCGGTGAAAATTTCTTCAAGAGAGGACCACTTGACTTGTCAAACTGTGCGAAATTCCTTAAACCTGCCTATCAAACTCTAAGTTGGTCGAAGGGAGTTTTATGTAGTTGCCTCGATGAGAAATGGTACCCGCTTGTTACAGTACTTCGGAGGTTCATCATGTGTGAAGGTAGGTATGCTTCCATATTTATCTACCATATAAGACTATTATTACATTTTATAGAAGGCTGAGAGGTTAATTTTCCTTTCTTTTTTTTCCTAAGAGTCTACATAGATTTGCAAAAGGAGTTGAGTTGGCAGGTAAAAACCCTGAAACTAGTATATCTCACCATAGTATCATTAAGATGTTACTGGTCGAAGAGCTAAGAAAACAACAGAAGTGTTGGGAAGATTTTCCAATTGAGAACTTTCTAGGAGAGGAAACCCAAGTGAAATGGTGAAAAAGGCTTATCAGTCCCCCATAAAAAACACTCAAGTTTTGAGACTCTACTAAGTTTTAGTTTTCAGTAAGGACCTAGTCCTGCAAAGGTACCTACGACTATTGTACAAGAGAACTCCACAGAGAAGCCTCTAAAAGCACCAGTAAATCCTAGTGTTTCAGTTGGAAAATCAACTCCAACATCAGGGGGGAAGAAGAAATGTAAGGAGGGTAGAGTACAAAAATGCAAACCTGGCCATAAAAAGGTGTCTGTTAATAAATCTCGAGTCCTCCAACCAAATAAGTCTTCCACAGAAGCCATCGAGCCCACCATTGAAGCAACCGAACATCAAGATGAAAGGGTCAATGTTACCCTTAAAAGAAAACGAAAACTTTTTCAAGGCAACCCAGGATCCACAACTGTGCCTTATACACCCCTTCAGGGAGCAATAGAAAACCTGACCGTATCTCAGAATCGGTGTCGAACTAGAAGCATGTATAGACACGATTTATCTATCTTAAGTAGTCAGAATCGAATCCTATTAATGTTTTTTCTTCTCCTAACCAAGAAACTGAGAAGCCCCCTATGATGAATGAAGAAGCAGAATATCCCTCGTTTGAGGGAAGTGACCCACAAGATATTGATCAGTAACTGCTGAGTAGCTCTCCACCCTAAAACCTACCCAGCAAAAGTGAAAGAAAGAAGAAACAAGGAAAGCTACCCAACCCCAAAAGGAGAAAAATTGGGTCGGCCTATGGTGGGAGTAATTCTCAGCAACCTATGGTACCAGGGAAAACCCCCTTTGTTCATGATGAAGAGGATTTGCAATTGCTCGTGGCTAAGTTACAAAAGAAAACATGAAGTTGAAGGATAAAGCACATAAGTAAAAGACCTTATTATGTTATGTACAGGTTGCTAACAACCAGTATCAAGACACAAATCTCTCTTTGGTGTCTAAGAATGATGCACTGGTGCTAAGGAACAAGCATTTAGTTCATTGGAAGTTGGATTGGTTGCGGCCTATCAAGAGGCATAATGCTCAGAAAATAGATTTTTATTTCTAGAAATCTTCGGTGAAAGATAGTCATGGCTTGGACGTTTTGGTCATAGCAACGAGAATGTAGAACTTGGCCTACCTTACTTTTGGTGACTAGATGACAGCTACATGAGGGTATGCAACCTTTAGGCATGGGGGGATGTTGGTCCCCACCTTTCTAACTATTTACACCTACTACCTCACTATTTCTATCAACATTTATCTCCTTTTTTCCTTTTTGTGCTACACCATCACTATCAAACTATGTTATTTTTCAAATGGAGGTATAACATTTACTTAGTATTATTTTCGTATACTTTTGATTAAGTTTGAGTAGATATTAACGAGCTCATATCCATTGGATTACTTTTAACTGATAATTATTTGGACTCATAGACTTTGAAGCATGTATATAGGTAACAGAGGTTCCATCTCATGGATGGACAACACATGTTGAGGGACATCTCATTAAGCAACCTATTATGAAACCACCATTCTTTACTCAATTCTGCACCATGATCTTATACCTTATTAAGCAACTGATATTCAAAGTTATATCCCAGGTGTTCCAAAATGAGTCTTCTTATAATAAAAAAGGAGATCGGTTTCATTAACCATGACATGACCCAACTTAGTTTAGTCTGGGATCCATCTGAAGATCATTTACGAAGATTTCATGCAACCTAGTTTAGTTTTGATGTTATCTATTTGCTTTTTCTGGCTAACCAGTTAGATCTAGATTCCATCAGTTGAACCTTTTTAAGGCCCGTGTGTTCTGTATTTAGGCTAGGAAGGAAGTAAGTGAAAAGACTGTGAAGTAGCTTTTGTACAAGTGACTTTTGCCTCAAAATACATTACAGTGATGATGTATATGCCATTTGATTCTGAACTTTAATATATAATTTCGATCTCACATTTAATCCTTTGTGATTATTGTAGTTTTATTTAGTTTTTAACAATATTGACTTTATTTAGTTTTAGGAGTGGCAAGGGCCCACCACACCCTAAAAACAAGTTTTGCAATTAATATGTATAATAGGAATTACATTTAATCAATAGTTAGAAGTGTCAATTTTTTTCAAGGAAGTTACTACTTAGATTTCAGAATTGTTATCTTTATTCTATACTTAAAATCTCTACTCCGTTTCATAGATCTGAACAATATGTGATAGATCTCGTTCCTCAATCATCAAAAGACCAACAAGGATTGTATTGAGTGATGCTTTCTAATGCATGAATGGTTTCTTTAATATGATTGCATACCGTAGAATGTTTGAGAATATCCTTAATATGGAAACATACAGGGGTTAATCACCATATCATAAGATTAACAACGAAATTGGTTTTATGCTCTATTGTTTTCTATTCAAGACCGAGTTCTCTAACATTATGCATGTGTGAGGAATGCTCAAGAGTAGTGAAACAAATATCAGTTTTAATTGAGTTCGATGGTTCTGAAACTTAGCATGATTAGAATAAGATTGAATTGAAGTTGAAGTGTAATGCTTGTTGTAAACAGTTTCCTAAGTTTGGTTATAATAACTTTCGTTTAGAACAGGGTTTGGATTTTTGAATTGAATACGTAATACAGTCAGTGTGGAAAATTGAATGAGGGTTGTGTGCTTAGATCTTTTAGAATGCTTGCAAAGTAGAATTTTTATTGATTGACTTCATACGACCCGGGATTTAGGCTCAGAGCATTAGATTTCATTTTATTGGAATTCTCTTGTTTTCTCTAGCATAAGGACATTTTAGTTGGGCATTACTTTTATCTAAACTAAGTTTGGTATGAATTCGATTTTGTAGTGAATGTAGGAGTTCAGTGTGAATTTGGTTTGACTTCTTTTAATTTTTTGTGTACACTGTGATTCCAATTATTCTAAAAAGGTTGAGCTTTCTAAGTGATTTGTCTCATTTGAATTGAGGATTTCCTTATTGAAGATTTCTGATTGGTGAACTATAGTAATTTGTGATAAGTTTCTCTTAGGTGGTGATTAGAATCTTTTAATTTAAGCAATAGATTCCCCTTTATTTACATCATGATTAGTAAAGCTAGAATTGATATCATGGTTCATTTTATATAGTAATTGGGTTATTTAAGTAATGATTAGTATTCTTTTACAACAGTGATCCATGTTACTTAAACTGTAAATTCTGAAGTAGCTTGCATAATGGATTTGCATCGATTTGTTTGTCTGCTTCATTTATGAGTATATTCTTAAAACAGATAAGTTATTATTGAATTTTGAATAGGATAGGGATTGGATTTAATAGGTTTCTTCACTTTATCTTGTTGTTCTTATGAAAAGGATGAATTAAGCATTTTGTACTTAATTTTGGAACCTGAATTGGAACGTAGTGTAACTTAAAGATTACGATCCTTGGTCGATGATTTAATTTAAGGGATTTAAAAAAACAAATAAAACTCCTAACAGTCATATAATATGATTTTGGGTATGGATTGGTTATATCTTCATAGGACCAAAGTTGACTGTTATGACAAATCCATTGAGTTCTTGGATGACAATGGGGAGCAAATAATCTTACAGGGCAACAAGAAAGTAACATCAGTTAGGATGGTGAAATCTATGCAGGAAAAACACAGTCACAGAAACGGGTGTGTGTTATTTGCAACACATTTCTAATGATAAAGGTAAGGAGGATGAGGATGCAGAGATATTGAGAAGGTACACGATCTTACAGTAGTCTCAGGATGTGTTTCCAACAAATATCTTAGAGTTTCCCCCTCACATAGAAGTGGACTTCTCCATTGAATTGGTACCAGGGGAAGCACCAGCATCAAAGGCACCGTACAGAATGAGGACTCCAGAGTTAGTAGAGAGAAAGTTGTAATTGAAGGAATTCTTGACTCAGGGATACAATAGGCCAAGTGTATCATCGTGGGGTGCACCAGTATTGTTTGTGAAGAAGAAGGATGATAATCTCAGGTTGTGCATTGATTACAAGTTATTGAACAAGGTGACCATTAAGAAAAAGTATATGTTGTCGAGGATTAATGACTTTTTCAATCAACTAAAGGGAACGACAATGTTCTCAAAGACTGATTTGAGATCCAGATATCATCAAGTACACATTAAGGAAGAGGATATTTACAAGACAACTTTCCATACTAGGTATGGGCATTATGAGTTTATTGTAGTTCCATTTGGTTTGACTAATGCTCCAACTATCTTTATGTGCTTGATGAATAATGTGTTGTGTCCTTATTTGGACAATTTTGTTATTGTATTCATTGATGACATCTTGATATATTCTAAGAATGAGGAAGAACATGTCGAGCATTTAGCAGCAACGTTAAGATTTCTAAGAGAGCATTAGTTGTATGCTAAGCTCAGTAAATGTAGTTTCTTTCAAACAGAGGTACATTACTTGGGGCATGAGGTCTCCAAGGAAGGCATAGCAGTGGATCCACAGAAGATAAGAGCTATCATGGAGTGGGAACCTCCTAGAAATGTGGATGAGGTAAGATAATTTATGGGGCTAGCAGGCTATTATAGGAGGTTCATCAGGAACTTCTTGGATTGCATATCCTATTACGTCATTGTAGAGGAAAGGTAAGAAATTTGAATGGACAGAGGAATGTGCAAGAATTTTTGAACAGTTGAAGCAGTTGATGATAAATGCTCTAGTGTTAAATATTTCATATCCGAACAAAGAGTTTGTAGTGTGTATAGATGCTTGCAAGAAAGGACTTAGTGGAGTCCTTATGCAAGAAGGACACGTAGAATTCTATGAATCACGGAAATTGAATGAGCACGAGCATAAATATCTAACACATGATCTTGATTTATCAGTGATCATTCATGCATTAAATATGTGGAGGCACTATCTTCTTGGCAGGCGGTTTGTATTGATGAGTGATCACAGTGGGTTGAGATAATTGTTTGACCAACTGAACCTGAATTCCAAGTAAGCTAGATGGTTGGCCACGATTAGTGAGTTCGATTTTGAGACTATGTACATCAAGGGAAAAGAAAATAGGGTTGTATATGCTATTAGCAGGAAAATGCAGGTAAATCACATTATAACTATTAGTTCTTATGGGACAAATATATAGGATCAGATCTTACAAGTAGGTCAACAGGATGAAAAGTGTAGAGATCTTAGGCATAGGTTACAACATAGTACAGGTATAGGTAGTGGTACAAGTGCACAAGATGTGGACTATCATTTGTCAGCAGATGGCTTGATCAGATTTAGGGACATGATATATGTGTCAGATAATAGTGAGCTCAAGAACATTATCTTGAGAGAGTTTCATGCGAAACCATATTTGAGTCACCTAGGATACCAAAAGACATTGACAACAGTGAATAAGTTTTATTATTGGCTGAATCTAAAGAAGGATGTACCAGATTTTGTGCCTAGATGTTTGGACTGACAGCAGGTAAAGGAAGAGTGTTAGCATCCAGGTGGATTACTATAGATGATTCTAATTCCAGAGTGGAAATGGGAGGTCATTTCCATGGATTTCATTATGGGTTTTCCGAGGACATCTAGACAACATGATTCCATCATGGTTGTGGTAGACAGGTTGACTAAGGTAGCACACTTCATACCAGTGAAGACTAAGTATTCAACTAGTGATGTGGCACAGGTATTCATTAGAGATGTGGTCAAATTGCATGATGTTTCGAAGAAGATCGTGTCAAACAGGGATGCTAAGTTCACTTCCAAGTTTTGGAAGGAGTTGTTTGCAGGTTTACGTATAGAGTTGGCCTTCAACATAGCTTATCATCTACAGACATATGGATAGATAGAGAGGGTCAACATGACATTGGAGGACATTTTGAAGATGTATGTGATGCATCAATAGTGAAAGTGGGAAGAGTATCTTCCACTGGTAGATTTTGCTTACAACAATGGTTACCAGGAGTCATTGAGGATGAGCTTGTTTGAGGCATTGTATGGGCGAAGTTGTAATACTACCATCAGTTGGAGTGATCCAATGAACCAAGTATTGATTGGACTAGACATGTTAGCAGAAATGGAACAGGAAATGTAGGTAATAAAGAAGAATCTAAAGGAAACATAGGATAGGCAGAAAAACTATGCAGATCAGAACATGGTGTTTAAGGAGTTCAAGTTGGGGAACAAGTGTACTTGCACATCAAGCCCAAGAAGAGCTCCTTGCGGATTGGATTGTGTGCCAAGCTGACACCTCGATTTTGTGGACATTTCAAGATTATTGAAAGGATTGGACTAGTAGCCTATCAACTTGCACTGCCTCCGACAGTGAAAGTCCATGATTATTTCCATGTCTCATTGCTTAAGAAGTATGTTAAATATGTTGATCATGTGATTGACTAATCTGTATTGTAGGTGGATCTAGATGGAGAATTCTAGCTGGAATCTCAATGTATATTGCAGAGAAAGGTGATCATGCTCTGGAACCGAGAAATCAAGCAGGTTAAATAGCAATGGAAGCACTTTGGGCCTGATGAAGCTACATGGGAGATGGCGGATTAGAGGTGAGCTATGTATCCTTCTCAGTTGAGCAAATGTCCTTGATAATGTTTTTGGTATATGTTTTGATGTGATGTTTTTGATATATTTACATATGTATATGGATGTAAATACCACCATGAGTTGTGTTATAAAGCTCCAATAAGTAGTATGGGTGTCATGTCATTATGGTTGTCATGTTGTTATATTGTCATGATGGTTTTCTTCTAGGTAGGTTGATCATTGTAAATACTACAACGATCTAAGTTATAAAGCTCCATGGGAAGTATGTTTTTCTTTCAGCACTTTCAATAGTCTTGTTGGTTATAGGTGTCATTGAACACCGAGGATGGTGTTCCCCCAAGGGGCAGGGTTCTATAACATCCCTGGTGAAACTTCCATGTGATAAAAGTTAATAAAGGAAAAATAATAATCGCAGTTATGGGACACTTATTCCAAGCTAAATGTTGGGCAAAACATCCCAGTGTTAGTGTTAATTTGGTTTATTATGGCTAAGGAAATTGGCAAAGGCAATGACAAAGGCTTTGGAAAGGAAAAGTGGCATTAATTAACATTTTATCTATGAAAATAATGGAAAATAATAGAAAAGGAAGGTGAAAGGCCACATGTTGCATGTGAGGAGGAAAATGAAGGAAAAATAATTGAAAATGGAGAAAATAAAAGCCTCATTAATAAAAAGGCTTCTCAGGATCAGTTGGTACCTTTTGTCAATTTAGTTTTGGAGCTTTCTCTCTCTCTCTCACTCTTTGACGACTTAGAGATTTCTAGGAGCACTTCAACATTGGATCAAGAAAGGCAAAGAAGACAAAGAGGAAGCAAAGATCAAGTAAGGAAGAGCAAGATCAAGCAGCTACAACGCGTTTACTTGCAGGTATCGATTTCCATGTGTGATTTTCTTGTTAGATTTGGCATGCATGGTTATGCATGCGTGTTCTTGGTTCTCTTGTTGTCATTGACATGGGTTTTTCCAGGTGTGATAGTGTTCTTCAGCCTTACCTTTCCATTTTCAGATAACCATGGTGTGATGGGGTTCTCATGTTTTGGTTAAGTTGGATTGTCGGATGGATTTGAAACTGAGTGAGGTAGATCTCTGAATGAAAAAATACATGGCCTAGTGTTTCCTAAACTTGACTAAGGATTACAATAAAGCCATTGGCCTTGTAACCCCTAAACCAGACTATGGGTTGCGGTAAAGCTAGGTATTGTGTGCCTCAGTGGGCCTAGGAATCCTCAACTAGTGAATCGCGGGATATATGGTAAAGACTAGAGGTTTTTTCCCTTGAGTAGGCCTAGGAATACTTGGTCGGTGAATGTTTGTATATACGATAAAGCCTGGAGGGTGGTGTCTTGATTATGGCCTAGTGATCCCTAGATCAAATTGTGGATTGCGGTAATGCCTATAGTGTAGGAGACAGGAAAATTATTCACTATGTAGGTGAAGAAATCCAGTGGCATTCATGCTTGCTTAGGGCCTAATGATCCAGTGTGGATTACGGCAAAGCCTAGTTCTATTGATGAGGGTGAGATAGTTTAGCCTTTGGAAGCCCTGGTTTATTTTTTTGGATTTTGAGTCCCACATTCATGCTTGGAATATGGCATGAGGGTGATTGGTTGAAGAGATATTTGGCTCAACTAATATATGGTTGGGTGGAATGTGGAAGTCCCAAACCTAGTTGGCTTTTGCATTCATTAATAAGAGTTCCTTTCCTTGGTATTTTATGTGCAAATGTACTAGTTCATATGTGGAATTTATGGTTGTTGTATCTTTATTATTTATGTTGTTTATATGATGGTTATGACTATGTTTTATGACAGTGATGATGTATGGCTCTCATCATGTTTTGATTTCTAAATGAGTGACCAATGCATATATGACTGAATAGATGATAATGCAGCTAATGTGATAAGGCATCAATGCTTCTTAGTGATCCTTAGATAAGTATGACACACCTATGCTCAAATATGTTATTATGACCTGTATAATGCATATTTGTGATATGTTTGATGAAATGCATGTCATGGCTAGTATGGGTTCAGTCAAGTCCTTGTTCAAGTATTTTCATTTATATCATTGTTTCGAAGTTTCACGGAGTTATGGGCAGTGGCCTGAGTCTTGGCCCTAAAAAAATGGCACAAAATCCGGGTTGTTAGCATAGAACTACTTGGAAAATTCCCCATTCACAGGCATGCCCTTGCTATGGGAGCGATTGGAGGGTCCCAATCGCATGCATGCCCATGTCATGGGAGTCACTGAGACTCTAGGTCAGTAATTAATGCTAGGTTTTCTTAGGGGTTGATCACCTAGAATGGTTGGATGGCTCCTGAGGGTTCTTTAGCATGTGTAGAAGGTCAGATTGGTTGTGTTGTGTCAATTTCACTTCCTTAAATTTACATGGGGAGTTGAATCATATCATAGTAGCCTCTTGTCACATGTTTACCCCAACAGACCGGTTAACTTGGGTAAATGTGGGAGGAGGGTGTTACAGTAAGGTCTTAAGTTGTCGACTCCACTTCCTTAAGGTCATATAGGAGGTTGGGCCTTATCATAGTGACCCTCAACTCATGTTTAACCCGGGTAAATCGGTGAAAGCAGGTAAATGTGGGAGGAGGCGTTACAACATGCATATTTTTCATGCCAGGATGTGCATAGTAGAGTGCCTTATGTGACTCCTCAAGGATGGTTCGTTGTATGCTCCCTTCCACTGGGATGTATCTAGTTCAAGGGTATAACACTCAAACCTTGGTTGTATTCACTTCCCACTTTAGAGTGCTGATGTAATCTCTAGATACCAACTATATTCAAAGAGTTTCTCTAACACAAACTCCCTCAAATTGACCCACAAGGGTGTTAGGGAGAACATCCATGGTCTTCTACTTAGCGCATTGGCTACTACATTCTCTTTTCCCTAAATGTATGAAACCCCATAATCATATTCACTCATGAATTCGCTCCATCACCTCTATCTAGAATTCAAATTCCTTTGAGTGAAAAGATGCTTCAAGATCTCATGACCAGTCTTTTGCTCAAAGCTCCTCCCGACAAGGTTGTGCCTCCAAAGTTTCAAATCTAGAATCACTAACGCTAATTTTAAGACATGGGTAGCCTATAACTCTTCAGGTTTCTTTAACTCCATAGATGCATAATCTATTACTCTTGAATTAACACAACTCCTGATCATTGTTTGGAAGCATTTATGCAAACAATGAACTCCTTCCCCATGTCAAGCACTTAAAGGATCAATGCACTTATTAGTAATATTTTTAGTTCAAAGAATATAGTGTAGTACTCATCTATCCATCCGTGGGTTGCACTATAATGTGGTGATAGGTTTTGTAATCTTTGAAAACCCTTCCACAAACCACTGATAATAACCTACTGGCCCTGTAAAGCTATGCACCTCATGAGCATTTTTCAGCACTGGCTAATCCATTATGGCCTTCACGTTTTCTAGAGTCAACTGAATTCCCTTCTTTAAAAATGATGTGCATAAGGTAATGAATTTCCTTCTAAAAGAAAGAGCATTTCAATAGTTTTCCATACAACATATTTTCCCTTAAGAATGTAAACACAACCCTTAATTTCTCTTCATGCTCCTTTTTATTCTTAGAATATATGAGAATATTGTCTAGAAATACTTGCACAAAGTGTTCCACATACTTACGAAACTCATCGTTCATGAGGCTCATGAACACTATTGGGGCATTGATCAAACCAAATGGAACTACTACGAACTCATAGTGTCTGAAATGACTTTGAAAGGTAGTTTTTGGTATGTCACCTTCCTTAATCCTTAACTGATGGTATCTAGATCACAAATCAATTTTTAAGAAAACCAATGTTCCTTTCATTTGATCCAAGAGATAATCTATTTTGGGTATCGAGTGCCTATTCTTTACTGTGCCTCAATTCAAGTCCCTGTAATCCTTCCACAATCTTAACGAACCATCTTTCTTCTTGACAAAAATCATTGGTGCACCCCAAGGTGAAATACTAGGTCTAATGACTCCCAAATCTAACATATCTTTTAATAGCATCGGTAGCTCATAAAGTTTTGGAGCCGCCATTCTGTAGGGTTTCTTGGATATTGTATCTGCTCCAAGTTTTAATTCGACTATGAAATCAATCTATCTCTCTCAAGAGGTAACCCTAGGAACTCTTTGGGGAAAACATCCTCAACTTCTAATATAACTAGGTGTTGATCTAAGGCGGGTCCCTTCCTATCACTCATTGCCTTGATCCCAAACAATTTACAACCCTGCCATCTACCCTTAGTAGTCCTCCTAACATTAGAATCTCTACCTTAAGTCATATTATGAAAGGCAATTACTTAGTTCTCATTAATATTAATTAATTAACCTTAATGTATTACACATAATGAGTTAATCTTAATTTTGTTAACCTCATTAATCTAATTTAATTGAACTTTAGCTTTTAATTAATTAATATATTATTACTAAAATTAATTAATTAATTAAAATCAACCTTACTTAATTAGTATAAACATAAACATTATCCTATTATTTTAATTGATATATTACTTAATTAACTGAAAATTTAATTTGTTCATTAAATATATATAAACAATTATATATATAACTAGTAAAGATCAATCTTAACTAGGGATCTACCAAGCGTCTATATCTTTTCATTCTAAAAGAGGTTTGTATATCAAGGGATTTGATCCCTCCAAGTGCTTGGTATACTAGGAGTTAAGATAGATCTACGCTGGTTTAAATTCCCCTTTAAATAAGCTACATTCTACATGAATACTAGGGATTCTCAATACCATGAACCATTTTTATTTTTATAAAATTATTTTTATATAATTATTTTTTAACCGAATTAAAATATTTGCATTACATTAATATTTTTATTTAATTTAATTTTATGTAATTTAACTTAATCAAAATGTTAAAAATTGCATTAAGACATCTCTATCATACTATAAAACACCTCTCCCAATTAAAAAAACAAAAAAAACAAACCATCTCAATTAACCTTATTCAATCCCTTTCATGAAACCCACGTGTCAACTTACCCTCATGGTACCAACTCCATACGTGCCCACACTTACTATGCTCTTAGTCTTCTCTCATTTCCCTCTGCGACCATGGTTTGGGTTTCCATACGTGCCCACACTTACTGTGCTCTTAGTCTTGCTCTCATTTCCCTCTGCAACCATGGTTTGGGTTCCCATGACGCGACACCATAGTTCTATAGCCAGCCAGATGAAGGGCACGGCCCTGGACTCTGGTCTTCCGTAATGCGATGCGATCAAACCCTGGTAATTCATAATGCTTTGTGATGCATCTGACCTCCTGACAAGCTTAACCAAGTTGATCTTGTCTTCTCCAACCCAATTATCAATGGATTGATTCACTAGCATTTCTAATACCAATTCTGCTCTAATATTCCCCATATCGAACTCTGTACCTCTTCGTTCATTGAATTCTGAATCATTAATGGCATTTTCTGCTGTCATCCCCCATTTTTTTTTCTGAAATCTGAATTCTTCATTTCAAAATGTTTGTTGAAGCATGGGAGGAATGTAGTGCCAAGGGCAAGACATCGTAGAGCGTTCTAGTTCTCTCGCATAGTATTTCAGTTGTTTACTTCAGAGTCAAATGGGAAACCCTTCCCAAGGTGGTTGTGGCCTTTTCAGAGTAAACGACAAGGGAATATCTTTGACAGGTTCACCTCACCTAGAGATGGATGACAGTCGGTTCTATGATGCAAAGTGGGGGACCTTTGGTGCTCGGGAAGAGATTGGGGAAAGTCAGAGCCAATCTTGATTTATTAATTATAAATCAAGATTAAGGATTAAGTAACTATTAATCAAGCTTAAGGTTAACCATAAACTTGATCATTAACCAAGCTATGGTTAATCATAGCTTATTCACTAATAAATTTTAATTTTTAACTAATCATCTAGAATAATAGGCTACTGGATACTAACGTGTTCATGCGAAGTGTGTGTATATAGCTAGACTCACATATATACTAATAATACTTATAAGAACTAGTCATATAAGTTAATCATTAATAGGTAGGTTAATAACTTAATATAAGATAATAACACGAGGACGTGGACACTACAAAATATGTGTTTTTTTCTTAGAAGGTCACATCATCACATCAAAAGGGAGTAGAGTATATACATTTTCATAAACATTAACAGTGAAATTGTTGCATGAAGGTGGATCCCTTGTCCCACAAACAAGTGGGTCTCATACGCTAATTTAGTTCTAGCTTAAGTGCATAGTTTTAAAAACCGTTTTTAAAAACTGGTTACCAGTCTAACCGGTCGGTTAGCAAGCCCGCCGGTCTAAACCGGCCAAAAAACCCAGTTTGAATGCCCATTTCTCCATTTTTTTTGCCCTAATCAGTGAAAACTAGCCGGTTTAGGATGGCGATACAAACCGGTCGGTTCCGTCCTAAACCGGCTGGTTTTAGGCACGCCCACCATAAAGTTAAAAAAGCATATTTCTGGCTGTGTTTTGGGGGTTTTGGGGGAAAACTAAGGGTGTTTCAACCCTAACAATGTTGGCAATTAATAGTAATGTTAAATTCTTAAAGTAAGAGTGACATTTCCTTTAATTTTCATTTTCATCCTTTACTTAAATTTTTAACATTACCATGAAATGACTCAGGATGTTTGAGAGTGGTTTCGACCTCATTGGATTTCATATGGAGAAACTAAAATTTTAGATTTCACTCAAAATTCAGTAGACTTAATGGTTTTCAAGATTTCATGGTTTGGGGGTAAACAATAAATGCAATCGGAGCTCCAAATGATGAGCAAAACTCCTGATCTAGATCCCATTGTGTTGGACAATATTGATCCAACATCAGAATGGGTGGAGGAGACTAAAGAACTTGTGTTTGAGGCTGATTTTGATATCGACATGGCTTTAGCGGGGGATGAAACAAATTATGTGGTGGCATTAGAACCAGGATCAATAGCGGCATCAAGGAAAGGCAAAGAACCAATGGAAGGCACTAGTCATGTAACTCGACAAACTCGTGCTTCCATTAGGTCCACTTCTATTGTCATTGGTGGCATTGATACTGAGGTTGCAGATCAGGCTGAGGCATCCTCAGAGTCTGAACCAGATGATGTCTATGTAGCTCCTGATGATGATCCTGTGTCTAGTAGTGGTGATGAACTTGATGATTGATCATGTGTACACTATAGACTTGTAGTAGGCCAATGGCCTCATAGCTTGCAACATTGTTTTTGGACTTTATAGGCCATTTAGAGCCTCATTTCTTATGTATTTTGCTATTTTGTCGATGATATGTTTGCACTTGGTGCCATTTTGATATATTCACCTTTACATGGTATATAAATGAGCAAACTTTGCATATTTTGTTTCTATTGGCTTGGAATCATGGTTTTACATCTAAAAAATAGTTTTGTTTCATTAAAAATTAATTATTTAATGTATTTTTTTAAAACCGGTTCGTTTAGACCAAACTAGTCCCGGTTAGACCGGTTCCGGTCGGTAAACCGATTCATTAGGTGGACCGGTTCCGGTCGGTAAACCGATTCATTAGGTGGACCGGTCCGGTCACCGGTTCCGGTTTTAAAAACATTGCTTAAGTGTGACCTTAAAATTAGATTTTTGTTATTATTATTTATTATATAGTGTCTAAAAATTGATTTACATTTTTTTAGATTTCATAAACGTAATCTATAATAAAAAATATGTGAAATCATATATGTTTACAATTTTTTTTGAGGGGGTTAGTATGCTTGAAGTTGTGCCACTAGCTTGTGGTTTAAGAAGCCACAATCCAGGGGTATCTAAGTTGTCAAAATCATCCAAATCACCATTTTGTGCATGAAGACCTAACCCTTTCCTAATGCCATAGTCTTGGGCCTTTTGGGGTTGTTTTATTCCAACTAAAGATTCACTTAGGAAACAACCATACATATAGGCAACTTCCTGCATGAGAGTAGAGAGCCAGGATTATAGGGTTGCATGTAATTCTACCCTACCACCCTTGAAGAAACCACACTACATACATTGACCAACAATCAGAGAGAAGAAACGAGTGACTCACAGAGGTACCAACCATGGAATTAAACATAGTGTTGCATGTTTGGTTCATGAGGGGGCATGGCACGCCACCCCCCTCTTTATTGGAATTGGGATTCAGTGGGGTGGCATCCCTTCCCCTCTGTCCCCACCCCCTAACAAATCCACTCATTACTATGCTCATCTAACCCCATCTAGGCACACCCATCCTCGACCAACATAGTGAACATTTGATCAATCCAATTAGGATGAATTGAGACAACCCAAGGGGAATTAAAGTCTAGGTCTCTTTCATGGCTTCCCCAATTGACTAACATATTAGCTTCCTTGTTCCCTATCCTACGAGAATAGGAGGTGATTACATAAGGAAAACCACACCACCTATAATTAATTGTTGATGGTTTGTAAAGGGGTAGGATTTCACTCCTGCCATATTCCTATGGGTCTTGGATCGTTAACTTGTTTCCTTATGTCCGAGGAGGATTAGCTCTTAAGTCAAGCCTCAAAATGTGATGAGTCAACCTACATTTGCGGATAGCAACCAGTAATGATTGTCCCTACTATTAGTCTGACAACTGAATTATAATAGTTTTTCCCATTATTTGAAAAAAAATAAAAAAAATTACATAATTCAAGCATGTATAATCTCTAGCACATTGAAAAAAACTACTAAAATATTAAAAACAAAAATTTTAAAACCACTTTTTGCAAAAAATTGTTACTTTAAAACAATCATTTAAAACCTTTGTTTGCGAAACCATCATAAACACTACTCTTAGAAGCCATATTTTTTGTTATTTAAGTCCCTCGGTAGAAATCACCCATTTATGACAAATAAAGTCTATCATTTCTATTTAACACATTCAAGGCCGCAATCCATGCAAGGTGATAGGTAAAGCAAATTGACAGTTTTAATAAAAAGGCATAGAAACCTTAAGGATGCCTAAACCTACCAAGAAACATGGGAGATTTTTCATAATTGGAAGAAGTTGAAAAGGATTTCAGTTTAAGATATGTGATGGATTGGAGATAGGTCAAGTAGATTGGGAGCCTTGATTCAACTTGTCGTACTTGAATGTCACAAGGCATATAAATATGTTGATATTTGATATTTCCTGAGAGGGTGAGAAAGACATGTATGTTTTTTGGTTGAGAAAGAAAGGAGAGCCATTTAAAAATTGAGATCAATGTTAGAATGATAAAGCTTTTCAATTATGATATACAATTTTTTTAGAAGAAAAATATATATTAACAACATAAATTCTAAGTGTCAAAATGTGCACACTTTAATATAACCATTTCATAAAATTATTTAATTACTTTGTTATTAGTGTATTTTGAATTATTTTTAAATATTTAATGATATGATAAATAAATATAATTTTAGAAATTAGTTTGAGTGGTTTATATATATATATATATATATATATATATATATATATATATATATTGTAAGTCAGTACCTATGGGAGATTGGAACCCATGACCTATCGCATGGAGTGCCTTAACCGTGCACTTTTCATCGTCGAACCAAAGCCCTGAAACTATTTTTAAATATTTAATCATATAATAAATAAATATATTTTTAAAAGTTAGTTTGAGTGGTTTTGAGTTAAATATGAGTCTTTCAAGATTGGCTAGTTGTGAGTTTCACCTTTTAAAGGTCCTTGTCTTAGGCATGGCATGGTAGTTGTGAGTTTTGCTCTATTTATTCTTTGTAGACAATTAAAAAAGTATTTGGTGGGTTTTCCACAAAGTTTTTTTAAGGAATAAATTATGATAAATAAATGAATATTTTAAATAATTTGAAATTTATAATTTAATGTTTTATCAAGCATTTGATTTAATTAAAACAAATAAAGAAAATGATTATTATTAGTAAATGCAAGTTAAATGTACAAGATGTTGATATGCATCTATATTAATAAATGGTTCATGTAAGTTTGACTAAATTTGGTTAAATATGGTAATGTCTTTGGTATGACCATGGCTAATGATATCTATAGTAATGTAGTGGCAAGCATGGGGAAGTGTGGGGTTTATCTATGGCCTTGATGAGCACCCAATCTTATCTTATACTCTAGGAATAGGAGAAGCAATAAACAATAAGATGGAAGTTGTTGCAATCTTCTAAGGCCTCAAACTTTTGAGCACCATCACCTCCCAATTAGTCCTTTTTTTTGGAAACTCCCACATCACCTTCTTTGAATTTGAAGACAAGTTTGAATCATCCTCCTCTCATATTCAATTAACTCTTTAGAGGCTCTCCTTAAAAAATTCAAGGCACTAGCCTCCTCCATGTTAAAAGAAATCAAAATAGGGAAGCAAATGTTATGGATAACTTAAGAGTCAAATTAAGATTGGGCTTAATCATCCAAAATATAACAAGAGAGTTTGAAACACCCTCACCCCACATCCCAAAATGAAGCTAGTACACTTGCTCAAGTGATTAAGATTAGGCAAGGATGAACTTATGGTTTTTAAGAAAAAGAGTGAATTTCCCATCTCCTCCTACTCTTTGTTGACCTTCACTCATTCATGTCATTGAAGGACAAGACATTATTGTCTCCCTCATAAACACACAACCCCCTCCCCGCATCTTCCTTCATTCCTCAATGAATACACTCATATCTCACATCCCTTCTCCTCTGGTCCCTTCCATCTCTATGCATATTTCCTCCCAACAATTCGACTCTCCACCCATTCTCACCATGGAAGAAGTCATTACACTTGTCATTATTGTGTGCTTACTATAGATGTGTGTACTTAAATAGCACCAAACGAGAGCTTAGGATTGCCTTGGACGATGTCCATTACATTGTTTTGCATACCACTCACTAGAAATCCCAAATGGAGAAATGCTTAGGGACAATGGAGGAGAAGAGGGACATCTCCAAATTGGAGATAGAGTAATGATTGCATGAAGATTTACAAGGGAGTATAGTAATGAAGTATCCCTAAAGTAGCTCTCTCAAAAAAATGGAATTGCAATAGTGAGTTATAACCCTCTTAGACCTCGTTGTTCAAATTACAACTTTTGTCAGATTTCTTAGAATGGACAAAAGTCAATTGTAGTCATATTGTGTGGTAGAAATCATGAGAAAAAACAAACACTAAAATCTGGGCGGAATAAATAACCATCAAAACCTCGAAATATTAATTTACATATTTTATTATTTCTTTTTAATCAATTTATTTATAGAAATTTAAACAGAAAAACAATTATTTTATCTCAAAACAATGAATCCCCTCCAAAAGGCTACCCAATTTTATAATTAATTTTACATACTATCTAAATTACAACAAAGCATAATGTACTCATAACAACTTACATGTTACTCCCTACATTAAAAACATATAACTTTTAGATGCCTTTATATTTTTCTTCTTTGGACTGTGACATACTTCAAGAGTGAAATGGGTCGAACCAAATCTTTTCTTCCAAAATAGTTTGTTCCACAACCTTAAACTTTTTTTGACGTATTTATTTCTTTCAGTGTTCTATAGTTAGAGGTTAGTCGCCACATATGGATGTTTTTGTAATCTCATAGAGTATAGTATGCGCTCGAAGAAACTTGCGAACTCACCGGGTATAGGCCACACCATATGATTGTCAATTTCAACCTGGCGAGTTTGACATTAATATTCAATTCATGACACATTTGGGAAATTAAATGCCTTGGTGCTTGTCCTTAGAATGTTACCATTTAAGTACAAAAATTAAATGTTGTGTCTCCTCCGCTTTTTGAATTTGTATTGAACTCATTTAGTGTTTAAAAAAATTATTTACTAACAATTGTCTTTAAAAGTGCAAAGATACACCAAAGGAATAAAGATGGGAAAGATTATCTAGCTATAAACAGAACCCACCCACAAAGTTTGCATAATTTATTTCCATTTACTATCAACATGTTAAAAAAAATCATTTCACATTAAATATGTTTAAAAAACAAAAAAAATAAACAATCTTTAGAACTTCAAATTTGAGGACTAAGTGTGACAGCCATTTAAAAACTTTGATTCAATTGAAATACTGTCAAAATGCCTACCAAAAGGCTGAAAATCCATGATAGTGGAATATATAACTAGTTCCTCACAATCTGAACAATAAATACAAGAATGAATATAGTGACAAATCCATGCAATTTAAATAATCCTACCCATTATTTGGTGTGAATATCAAAAACCCATGTTCAATATATTTGAGGATATAATTGTATTGTCATAATTTCATATGACATGCACGTTGCAGTGAAGTGAGTTAGTAACTGAAATAGTTAAAAAGGATAACAGATAAACCCAAACTGTGACACATGGTAAAGCACAGAGCAATATTTTCTCTGTCAAAATACTTTCAGATAAAAACAATTTTATCATCCGCATAAAAGTTAGTTGTCTCCATTATTTGAAATAAGAGAGGAATAGATTTGAACCCATTCAAGCCCAACAACATTAGGACTGACTATGAATGCAGCCCTGTATTTCAAGATTCCCAATCCTCATGCTACACTGCCCAATATTTGACTAGCCCTACACTGCCCAATATTTGACTAGCCCTAGCCCTTATGGTACTGAGGTGAAACTAAACTTAATAATAGACTGTAAGCATGTCTTATTACCATGCGTATTTTTTTTTGGATCATCCCTTTACGGACATGCCATTCTGGTGGTGTCGACCAGAGAAGGTATATAACATTTGTGGACGAATCAATACCATATTAACCTAACCAGCTGACCAAGACCTCATTTAACAATAACATTTTCACTACATTAGCGTGTTGGAAAGGCATAAATCATTCCCTTCACTCCGACTTGATTATCTACACATGTGCACACAAATAAAAATTATATAAGCCTGAAGTGATTCAAGTTTTGCCCAAACCTTGAGATAAAAAGGCAAACGATAGGCATTGGAGAATTAATTATTATATAAACTGAAATATACAATCTTTTAAATCCAACAATTATATCTCAACCTATAAAGTATTATACTCAATTACCTATAGCTATTGATTTCCCAATGTGATAATCCTGGTAAGAGAAAAGGGCATATCTAATATTCCAGACTTGTATGATTTATATATGAGGAAAAAAATAAGATTTAATGAAATTCAAATATCTGCTTGACTGTAATAAGGACTTTACATACCTTAGACAATGTATAGAAATTTCAATTGCAATTTCATTCTGTTGCAAGTTCAGCAGTGTGGCATTGTTCTGTCAGTTGAAAATCATGCCACCTGCTCAAACCCTGTTCTATGTGGCACGCCAATAACCAAGTGGGAAGAAAAAGAAACCAAGTTTGAAGCTACAGAAGGTTAGCTTCTTCCACGGTAGAAAATTGCAGACAACAAGAAGAACATTAATATTTCATCACATTTGATGCTCTCAGAAATCCTGAAATTATCATAGTATTATTTGCATTTGCAGTGAAATTTTAGGCCTTGAATTTTGTGGACTATCGAATGAGTTCATGAAATAGTTTTGCTCGTTCAAGGTAGTAATTGTAGTCAAATTCCTTTTGTGTATGACAGATGAATGATTGTTTTTTTCCTGAAATTTCTAACCAGAAACTTACTTAATGTCTTATGAAGTGGAATGTGGCGGATCCCATCCGTTTTGTGGCATTTCACGAGTAATAGGGGCCGTTGATCTAGCTTAACTGTTGTTGTACAACAAGCGGGGATTTTCCAACCCATAAGAGGATTTTGATCAGGAGTACTTGCAGAATGTGGGCATCGATATTTTGGGCTATGATCATATGAAAGATCAGAAGATTTTAGTAATGGTGAATGTTACTGAAGACGAAGCTCAAACAATTGAAAGTAACAATGTCAAACTATTCTATGCTTGCTCCAACAATAGCTGAAGATAGAAAACCTGCTTTTCCCGGTGTGCCAAATGGATCTCCAAGAGTTGATAATGGAGGACAGGAAACTGCTCTAGACAATGGTGTCCCCAAGGATGTCAAAGATGAGTGGCATGCTCCAAAGGAAATTCACACATTTTATTTTGTAAAGTTTAGATCTTATGAAGATTTGTCGCAAGTGGCATGCTCCAAAGGAAATTCACACATTTTATTTTGTAAAGTTTAGATCTTATGATCAGACATTTTATTTTGTAAAGTTTAGATCTTATGAAGATTTGTCGCTAAAGGTGAGCAATGATTAGACTCACAGAGATCTTTGATATCCCATTGGGGACAAAGCCTATGAAGTCATTCATGTTCTAACTTAGTTGCTTCAATATTTTCTGTATTTAGGTTTCTATGGTTCATAATGAATTAAGCAAAGTTTTTCGATAGAAATCACATAAAAGAAATTTTTAGCCTACGTGTTTTGAACCAACAAGTGTGGTTCATCATTAGGACCAGATCCAACATTGTCAGGTGAACTTGTAGATTCAAGAGATTTGATACCCCATCAGGGATGAGCCTGTGAGGCCATTCATGCTCCAACCCAACCGCTTCAGCACCATCAGTTCCAAACATTGGAAGGGATTTTGTTAGATATTTTATTGTCATACAGATGCAAGTAAACTAATCGTTAGAGCCCCGTAAGCTCATGCGAGATGGAACGAGACATGTCCAAAAGTGCTAGTGCATGTAGGTTACCAAGCGAGGCCAAGATTGAACCCGTGAAGTACGATGAGACATGTTTAGAAACTCCAATGCTTGTAGGTTACCATGCGAGCCCAAGATTTGACCCGTGAAGTACGGCAAGGGACGTGAGGTTGCAAAATGTGAAGGGTGCTGAGTTGGCAAAGCGGAGACTCGAATCTACATGAGGAAACCTGGTCTGAAAAACCCCTGCAATGTGGTCAAAAACTATTTGATGAAGGACAACGAAAATGGAGCATGAGGATTGGCTAAGTTGAACAATATTTACCCAACAAATCTGGAGAGAACACCTTCGGTGTAAATAACACAAAAATGAATTAAAAAGTGAATATTACATCTAGTATTATGGGAGTACTTTTTATCATAAAATTTATGTATGAGATTATTTTTTATATAATATTTACCGACACAAAATTTGTATTGAACTCATTTAGCGTTTAAAAAAACTATTTAATATCACAAAAGTGAATAAAGGGTGAATATTACATTCAGTTTTATGGGAGTACCGATACAAATTATATCATAAGATAAAAATTTACGATCCAACTAAACAATGAATTAAAAAAAACTGTTGAAAAATAGTATCTTTGAGGGAAAATGTTGAAAATACGGATAAGATTAGTAAGTACAACCTTCTATATAAAAGTGCATTCAAAACAAAAAGCTTTGATAAATTAATATCAAAATGTAGGAACTTGAATTTGGATGAGTCACTTGTAAAATAATAGTGCACACCAATTACTAATGTAAAGTATAAATAATGGTACACACTATGAATTACACATATGAAGTATGATGCATGCCATGAATGAGGAACTTTAATTTGAATATCTCAGTTATGATGATCAGTGAGTATGGTTCTGCCTTTTATTATAATAATGTCTATGCATACATGGTCTAGAACATCGAAATCATTCTCTCTTATAAGATGTCACCTGTGGAGCATGATTTTTTTTATTTGGGATTTTTCCTCAAACCAAACTGCGATAAGGTGGAGTATTGTAGCTGGTTGTTAAAACATATAAGGAAAGGTGAGCACCTGGTGCTATAAATGGCTCTCAATAAGGGGTAAAATGACTCTGATCAAATTGACATTGGAGAGTATTCCTATGTTCTGGTTTTCTCTTGCAAAGATAGCCAAGTCTACTATTCATAAGATTCACCAAGGCATGAGCAATTTCTTATCGAATGACAGAAGAAAATGTGCATATTGTCATCTAGTCAAGTGGGATACTCTTGCTTAGGCAAAGCACCAAGGTGGGTGGGGTTTAAAAACCTCTACTAGTTCGATCTTTCTCTGGCCATGGAGAGCACTTGGAGGGAAATCACTGGTGATGGCATTTGGAGCAAAACACTATTCGAGAAATACGTGCACAACCAATCGATTATGGATGGGATATGGTCTTTCATGCCCCCCACTCATAGTGTTGGCTCGAATGTATGTAGGGGAATGTTGGTCACTATTCCTTGGATCCAAAAGTGGATGATGTGGAAGGTTGGTAGTGGAGATCAAGTCATATTGGGATCTTTTCCTATTATTGGAAGACTTGTTGTCTCTCTTTTATCTCCTGATCTTATCGGTCAACTAAATTCTCAGGGTGTTACTAGACCTCATTAGGATTTATGTTTTCTTTGGAGTAGTTTATAGTTGGTAGATGGAAAAATGCTCTTGATTTGGGCTTGCAGGGTTGAATTGTTGTTAATGGTCTTAGTCTTTCTGAGGAGGATAATCTTTTTGTATGGGCCTAGAAATCCTCATCCAGACATATCACTACTCGTCATTCCTACTATTTTATATTAGGGTGCTACCCATTACAAAGGGTTAGCTAGTGGCATTAAAAAATATGGGATTGTCCTATTACTCCAAAATTAAAATGCTTTGTTTGGTTGGCCTTAGAAAACCATATCCAAACTTGGGATCACTTGTTTTGGAAAGGTTTTTATGAGCCAAATGTATGTGTTGTCTACACAAAAGATCTAGAATCAATCAATCATTTATTTTTTAAGTTTGACTTTTCTAGGTCCCTCTAGTTAGATGTCCTTAGGGTATTAAACTTACAGGATAATGGCTCAATGATGCCCCTGGATCAATGCCTTCTTTGGTGGGATCAAAATAGGGGAAGTTATAAAGCATTACCCATTTTCATTGCATGGGGTATTTGAAAAGTCCAGAATAAACTCATATTTGAAGGCAAACCCAAAGATATCACTAACATCACGGGCCAGATTTTGGGTTTATTTTTGGATTATGTTAAGCCTTAGAAGCCTTCTAGAAGTCGATCTTTTTTCTTTCCACCCACCTCCTTATCTAAAAATGTTGGTTTCTTTGATGGAGCTTATTAGGAAGGGTTGTGTGGACAGGGTGCCACCATTTTCCTTCCAAACAATGTGTCCTTTCATATTTGGTTGAATGTAGGTGTAGGGACAAATACTAAAGCAAAAGTGTCAGCTACTTGGGCTCTTTTATGTTTTGCAGCTTCATTGAACATATCCACTATGCATATTTTTTATGATTCCATGTGTGTGGTGGATTGGATGTTGGGAAAGGGCCATTTTAGGGTCATCTCACTAAGGAACTGGATGCATCACATTCAAAATCTCAAAGGTCTCTTTCCAAATTTGTTCTTCCAACATATTTTGAGAGAATGGAATCAATGGAGAAACCTCCTATCTAAAAAAGAATTGCAGGTGGAGGAATTTTGCATCTTCTTTGAAGAACTAAGAGGACTTCAGCTTTTGAGGATGGGATCACTCTAGATTCCCAGTGATCTGTAACTAGCCCAACTAGATCACTTCTCCTAAATTTCTATGAAACTATCAGTTGTTTGATCGTTCAGTTTATGATGTGTTTTCCTTTCTATTATGGTTTGTGGCTATAGATATTTTGGGCTTGTTCGATCAGTAGTTTTGGGTTTGAATCTTCCTAAAAATTTTGCCAATACTTCTCAAAACATTTTGGTTGGTGATAACTTAGCTTTATTAGTCTTGACACCTAATCATAGGGATTGGGTGCACAACTGTAAATAGTGTAAATAAATAATAGAGAAAATGGAGAGTCATCGAGAGATGAAACTCAATAGTCACTCCCTCATGTATATAATAATGAACAGCCTAAATGAATAACATAATCTCATTTGGGGAGTTACCTCCTAGCCTGACATGGTATCAGAGCCAGTTCTAATTTTAGCTTTCTTCCCTTTGTAACTCCCTCATGTTCTGCCTACTTTTGTAGAATTGTCACCTTCTTTGCATCCTGTACACATGCGCTGGTGATTTCTCTATCTTATCCCTGCAAGATTATGTGCATTATTGAATTCTCTAGTCTAAATGTAGTGTGAGTGTTGAAGGGTCGATTTGCTGCATTAAGGCATTGCTTTGCCTACTACGAAGACTGGAGCCAGTTGCTACATGGAATGGTCATGTGATGCCAGGAAGTGCTGTGACTGTGTGCTGGAAGGGTGGCGCAGCTAGAAGCGTGGTGTTATGGCCAACACTATGACTGCAACTGCATTTGAGTCTATTATTCCTTGGAGCGTGGTGCTGGACTGAGTACGCTCTAAGTTTGGTAGAAGACCAAACGACCCTCCATTATATCAATATTTGGAGACTGCTAGAAAATGTTGCATACTGCTGGTACGAATTATTTATATGCATTGAATGATTGTGTTGCTGGTCTGATATCAAAACGTTGCATACGCTGGTCTGATATCAAAACGTTGTATACATTGATATTTCAATATGAATATTTTGAAAGTCTGCATATAAATCCCTGCCATATATAAATCGTTGTTCCTCAGCTCCACTCCCATAGCTCTGGTTGTCACAGCGTCAAAGACTGTTGGGGTATTTTTCAAACTGGTTGCAAATTCACTGCTACATTTCCGCAGACAAAAGTTTGAGGTATGGTGAATGTATATGGTGTGAAGGGCATTCAACTCCTTTGAAAATGGTGGTAGTATTAAAGTTCGTTGAGATTTTTGAATGGTGATAATAGAATGAGAATTTTGGATGGTATTTTTTTCGGATATATATTATATGGTTTATATGTTGAAACCATCATATAATATATTTGTGAGTGGAGGAATATATGCTACATTAAAAGTATTAATATAGTGAATTCTTTTCCACCTAAATAGAAGATATCCAAAAAGGTTGTGTTTGTTTTGGAAATCAAAAGTAGATATTTGTTTTTGGGAATGCATTCACTAATATCTATTGTTGGAGTAGTTCTCTCTGGGAAAGAGAACTATCCAGAATGGTCAAGGAAAATTAAACACACTCTCATTTTTAATGAGCTGTGGAAAGGAGTGTGTGTTGGAGACGGAGACAAAGAACCAGAACAACCTACCTCAGACAAGGAATTCACCATTTGGGAAAATAAGAACAACAAGGCTTATGCATTGATTGCAGCATCAGTAAATGAAGAGGTGAGTCACCATATTTCGCCATTTTCAAATGCTTTCGAAGCCTTACAAAAACTGAAGGAACTCTATGACTCGCACTCTGCACTTGAAGTTGTTCAACTCATGATTCAATTGTTCAGCCTTGAATTACAAAATGATGATCCTCTTGCTCTTGCATCAGAAGTAAAATCTATTATGCATGATATCAAAGTCAATAATGTTGAACACGAGATTCCTCTGATAGCTTTTCTCAAGGCACTTTATCCCACTTACTTAAATTATCTTGAGTCATTGCAAGAAAATGGAAACCTCAAAGATATTACCTTTGACTCCCTTGTGAAAAAAATTGTTGACAGAGAGAAAGATTTTGGGAAGAAAACAACTCCTCAATCTTCTGAAGAGGCCATGTGTCTTGCACATAGAGAGAAGAATCTTGCTCAAGATTTTTCCAGAGGAAGAGGTGGTCGAAGAGGAAGAGGAATAATAAATTTCATAGGAAGGGGGGGCAGACACTCTCAAGGAGAAAAGTCATATTTACATTGCATACGTTGCAAAAGAGATGGATCACATGATGCATCCACATGCAAGTTGCCTTGGGAGAGAGTTGAGCGAAAGAAACCAACCCAAAGGTAAAAATAATGACAAAGAGAAAGGTAAAACACCTGAATCCGCTCACTATGTTGTGGCACATTGTAATATTGGAGTAAATGAAGACTTATTTAATGCTTCACTTGCTTCTTGGAAAAATGATTGGTTGCTTGATTCAGGAGCAACTTGCCACATGACTTTTAGAAGATATTTTTTTGAAGAATTTACTGACAATGTTGATGGAGCAGTATACTTTGCAGACAAATAAAAAATAAAGTCATCAGGGCTTGGCACAATCAGGCTTAAATTGCTTGGTCTTCCAGACTTTCTTCTGCATCATGTTTTATATCTCCCTCAACTGAGGAGAAACTTGTTGTCCTTGGTCCACATACGCCAGCAAGGACAATGCATTCACATGTTTGATGGAAAGGTTGAGGTAAGAAAAGCATTAGACCACTCACTTGTCATGACAGGGATAGAAGAAGAAAGGCTTCTCAAGCTACAGGATACCTTTACTCATGCACAAGATTTCTCATACAATTCTAATTATGATGAAGGTACATTTCCATCAAGTTTATTATGGCATGCTAGATTTGGACACTTGAACTATGACAACCTTCTCTTGTTGAAGAAAAATGGTGTTACTGGTTTGCCTACAATTCCATGGAAACTTAAGCAATTTGATGCTTGCATTCTAGGAAAGCATAGCAAACAATATTTTCATGATTCACATTCCAAAGCACATAGAAAACTTGAACTCATTCATTCAAATTTATGTGGTCCAATGCTTGTTCCTTCTGCAAATGGAAATAAATATATGATGACATTTATTGATGAATACACCAAAATGTGTTGGGTTTATTTATTGAAGAACAAATCTGATGCTTTTCAAACATTCAAGAACCTTCATACATGGATTGAAAATGATGCACAATCTCATATTGGCTCTATTGATCCAGGTGCCTCCAGAAAGACATGCAGGACAAAGAGGGTTATGAACGCTAAAAAATCAAAGTGATCAGAATGATGTCAAACTAGGACGAGAGCGTAGATCTCGTCTTTCTGATCACGGAGGTGCGAACGGTTCGTCAATCTGAGTCCGGATGATGAAGTTATTGCGAACAGTGTTTGCCTTAGTTCCTTTGAAAAAGGAGGGTTTTCTCATAAAAATGGACTTAAAGCTTTTATAAGGCAAATCACATCGAGAATCATGTAAAGGGCAGACTTTAAGACCCCCGATCAGTGATTGCCGATATATGGTGTCGGAGAAGTTAAATCGGCGATATCGGCACTTGCGAATCGACGATGGAGTGTCGGATCAACAGATCGGGTCGGCGAAACCCAAAGGCCAAGGACTAGGACCCTTGGTTATTAGCGAATGTGATTAGTGATCGCCGATTTCAGCGAGCGAAACGATTTGCGTCAGCAATCGACGTCAATGGATGCCGAAGGAAGGACCCCGGGCCGAAGCGATAGTAATAAGCAATTAGGCGCGGACCCGATGGGCATTATAAGCCTGATTTGATAAAATTTGAGATCCGGTCTTTTATGTTTTGGTTGGATTTATTATTTTTTTAGTGTATTTCTGTTTTAACAGAAAGAAGGCTATTCCGAGGATTTTGTTGCACCAGCCGATGCTTCTATGCAAACGGCTTCCATTATAAACAAAACTGACCCCCGATTTTTAAGCGGCCTTGTCCCAAACGTGTTATAAAACACGATGGATGCAGAGAGCCGAGGGGAGGCGAAAGGTTGCGTGAGGAGAGGTAAAAAGGCTGCGTGACGGAGGGCAGAGAGCCCGAGAGGCTGCGTGGAGAGGCCCAAGAGCCTGAGTGCTAGAGAGCCAAGGAGGAGGCTGCACCCGATGAAGAGTCACAGATAACGAGAAGGGCCAGAAAGCCAGAGATAGCCTGCCAATGCTGTGAATTATGTAGAGAAACCAGAGAGCACTTGATCGAGGTAGATCGCAGAGCTGCAGTGACATAAGCCAGAGCGCTACAGAGCCAGATAGCTAGCGAGCTATAGAGCCAAGAGTCCAGAGTAGTTATTCTCGTTGAGATCGATTCTTCTTCTTTGATCGATTCTTCTCCTTATGATCGATTATTCTTAATTGATGATGTGAGAATCAACATGTCAGCAAGCTTTAGCTTATTGATAGCTGTTTTAGATGCCCCACTTCTTCATATGGCCATTCGTAGTGAGGCCGGGACAGATTGGTAGCGGGTTGTGCCTGCGCATTGATAATGTGAATAGTGTATTCACCATGGATTGTCTTATGAACATACACTTCTTCAGATGGCCCTTGGTTGTGAGGTATATGATTATTGTTCATGTACTTCTTCTTTTACATTATGCTACATGGATCCTTGATTGATTCATGCAAGATCTTGTTTATGACATGTTGTCATGATTCCTTACTTGATTTGATGTGGAATCTTCTATGTGATGTACTTGCTGTCATAACCTATCATGCTATGTTTTGAGATCCCTTGTTGTATGTTGTTGGGATACTCTTGTTGTTGTCATGCATGTGTTTTGCTTTTGACATCCCTTTTATGCCATGTTGGCTGGATGTGCACCATGCATGTTTTTGTGTCATACTGATAGGAGTCTTTTGATTGAGAGTTCTAGTTGTGTTTCATCTCTTAGAGCCACTCCTGCGTGAGGGCATTTTTCCTTGTATGATCGAGACATCATCTTTGTGTACATCATCTTTATTGACAGCACTTAATGCAGCGGCCTACACCATCTTGACACTAGGGCCCGGAGACGTAGTCCATCCTGGATGAACTCCGTTATCAACGACTTTTGTTTTCATGTGCTAATGATTGTTATGTTTCTCTTCTTTACGGCATGTAGATGTATTCATTAATGTTCCTTTAAAATTAATTTTAACACATCATGAAATTAAAAGGTCTTGGAAGGGTCCTTCTTCACACCTGGACCTGGATCATCTATTCACACTAATAATGGAAAAGAATACACTTCAAATGAATTTGAAAACTATCTTCACCAACATGGGATCAAACATCAAACAATTGTGCCTTGTAATCCCCAACAGAACGGAGTAGCTGAAAGAATGAATAGGACAATCTTAAATATGGTGCACTCCATGATGTTTTTCAAAAATGTAAAATTGATGTTTTGGGTTGATGCAGTTCTATGTGATGTATATGTAAAGAATAGATGTCCATCTAATGCTATTAGAAACAAGACTCCTTATGAAATGTGGTATGGACACATTCCTTCGGTAAAGCATCTCAGGGTCTTTGGTTCCACATGTTATGCCTTGATACCAAAGGTACATAGAAACAAACTTGGTGCAAGAAGTCGTAAGTGTATCTTCCTGGGGTATTCAAACACCTCCAAAGCATACCATCTCTACGATGAAGTCAATAAAAATTTTGTTGTATCTAGAGATGTAATCTTTCTTGAATCATCCAAAACTAACAATGTTGTTGAGAAACAACTTGATCGCTTGGATAGATTCACAAATGCAAAATCATTTCAAGAATTTGATAATCAGATTCCACACCTTGAAAGGGGGATTCCTATACTAGATCAACCTGTGGAATCTTCTTCTGAAGCACTCTCTCCCCCGCATGAAACTCCAACAACAGATGATACTTTGAGTGATGTGATTGATAGAATTTGGAGACTCAATCTTGATTCAGTCCCAACTCAATCAAATGAGTAGCCTGGACCATCTCAGAAAGGTCCCCCAAAGTGGCTGACAAAGACACTTGAAAGTGTTCATCCTAATGAGGTTGGAAAGACAGGAACTAGAAATTCAACCCGACAAAATGGAGGTGATGTAGATGACTCTGATTCACCTATTGATATGGATGCTTCTTATGATTGTGAATTGAATTTGTCTACAGATTTTGAACCAACTTCCTTTAAAGAAGTTGCTTCTCATGATGAATGGAAACAAGCAATGCAAAAGGAGTATGATACCTTGATAAAGAATGGCACTTGGAAGCTGGTTGATCCTCCATTGGGAACCAAACCAATTGGCTGCAAGTGGGTCTACAAGAACAAGTATAAAGCTGATGGCTCACTTGAAAAGCACATAGCCAGGATTGTGGCAAAAGGTTTTGCACAGAAGGAAGGGGTTGATTATGAAGAGACTTTTTCCCCCACAACAAAATGGGCTACCACTCGGACACTCTTTGCCCTAGAAGCTCAGAATGGTTGGAAAGTCCATCAAATGGATGTAAAAACTGCTTTCTTGAATGGAGATCTAAAAGAGAATGTTTTTATGTCCCGGCCTGAAGGATTTGTTGTGAAAGGACATGAACATAAAGTATGCAAACTTGTGAAATCCTTGTATGGCCTCAAACAAGCACCACGAGCCTGGTATGAAAAACTAACTGAGCATCTTCTGAAACTTAATTTCAAACATTATGATCTTGATGATGTAACTTTGTTTGTCAAGAAAGTTTGCAAAACAATTGTATATCTTGTGGTATATATAGATGATCTTTTGATGACAGGGAATAATGAGAGCTACATTGCATCCATAAAGAAGGAATTGAGGAAAGGTTTTGAAATGACTTATTTGGGCTATGTTCATTACTATCTTGGTATTGAAGTAACTCAACATCCGAAGTCCATATTCCTTTCTCAAAATAAGTACATTGGAGATACGTTGAACAGGTTTGGCATGGCTGAATACAGTCCTCTCACTACTCCAATGGAACAAAACTTAAAGCTCACATCCATTGAAGGAAAATAATTTGAGGATGCAACAAAGTATAGACAGCTTGTAGGAATTCTCAACCACCTGACTACTACCAGACTAGACATTTCATTTGTTGTTGGAATCATCTCCAAGTTTATGCAAAAGCCTTGTGAGGGATATTGGTCTGCTGCAAAAAGATTTCTAAAGTACTTGAAGGGAACTCAAGACTTTGGACTCAAGTATACACAGGTGGGCGACTTCAGCTTGATTGGATACTCTGATTTAGAATTCGATGGAGACAAAGAAACTGGGGTATATACTTCTGGTTATGCTATGAGTCTTGGATCAGGAGTTGTCTCCTGGAGATCACACAAACAATCAGTTCCAGCAGATTCCACAACAGAGGCAGAATATGTGGCAGCAGCTGAGGCAACAAAAGAAATTGCATGGCTTAGGAAAATTCTGGAATATTTGTAGGTAAAACAAGTACATTCGACTCCACTTCATTTTCACTTGAGGTTACTTGAAAATATTTAAAAAGAAAAATAAATAAATAAATAAAAAACACAAATCAAATATTATGTATGTAATTATTTAAAACAAAAAAAATCAAAAGACAATGGGCCTGACCCATTGTCTAAAGGTCATGCAGGTTCAAGAGGCGCGATCAAGTGATAGCTTGATAAGTATGTTGAGGTGTGGTGTAGGGAAGCAATAAGCATGAAGATTAATTAAAGCTTAACCACCATAGTTGACCGTGACATTAGCATGGTTGACTGCAATGTGTGGCCTGAAATTACTGCGGGGGTTCAACCTCGTTGAAGCTCCCGTATATTCTTTACCCCTGTGGTGAGCTCCCAAAGATTTCTACCCCACGTTGCTCATTCCACATCTTCCACCGCTTTCATCTGTTAATTGCCCACGTCAACGGAAATAAAGGGAAAAGAAGAAATTTAAAAGAAATAACTTATTTTATTTGATTGACAGCTTTTGAATGTGAGAAACCCGCGAGAAGATCTGGGTCATCCGATCAACAGGCCACAGATCCGACGGTAATCGCGCGGTTAACTAGAACAAGGTTTATTTCAAAAATCGGATGTGATGATGTATGAAATATAGTTTAATTCGCTAAAGTTCGGGCCAATCGCAACCATCCATTGAAAGAGACGGGATCCGACGGATATCAGGTCGAAAAGTAATCGGGTTTTATCTTTAAAATTGGACCCGATAAATCATTAATTGGAAGTTTTATTTCCTATCGGGTCTGTATGGGAGTCAAAGGGGCATTGAAAAAATAGACGCGATAAAGTTTTGTTCAAACAAGTTTAAAGTTTCGTGAGTTCTGAGGCATCGGACCGTCCATTGAAGGGGTGATCAGATGGTGATCACGTACAGCTCAGGCAGACGTGATAGGTTTATGAACCAGAGTTTTAATTCTTTGAGTTCCGTGGTAACCAAAGGTTTGCCATATTCTGTGTAAATTAATCAATTTCGCTATTTTAGCAAAATGACCAAAGTTAGAGGCAGATGACTAAAATTCCAAAGGAAAGGTGATTGGTCGGGTTTCTTAGTGTTTCTGCCAATCAGAACACTCCCGATATATATGTGGGCCCAAGTTCACGCACAGAGTTCTTGTAAAGTTGCAGTTTGTTGTGTTAAAATAGTCTAACTGTCATCAAGACATCTACAAGGTCACAACTTGCAGAATAACACTCAGACCATATACTCCAGCCACCGATTCGAACAACGAATAGCCATTACCTACTAATTTTTGTTACTTCCTGTTATTTTATTTTCTTGAGAATGAGGTGTCTTTTACCCTCTATGTAATATTCTGTAATAACTTTTAATTTAGATAGTTAGGAGAATAGTTAAGTAGTTTGACAGTATTTTAGAAGAAGCAAGCACCAAAGAGGAAGATTGACCAGCGATCGAACCCGGAGATGGCCCAAAGCGTTTGCTATTCCTCGAGCTCGGTAATCGGATTAGTACATGGAGGATCCAGCTCCATGGCCGCTTGTCGACATCCGCAGCCTCGGGCTGCAGTGAATACTGCGGGAAATAAACCCCTGGACCGCCGAAACCTGCCAGAAACGGGGACAAAGGGCACTGTAGAGATTTGGAACGAAACCAGGGTTTCGCATGACCACTCAGGATATCACCAGGATCCAGCAGACGCTGACGAGAACAAGCTCGGAGATGAAGCGGTTTACTGCAACAGCGGAACTCGCGGGAAGGCAAACAGTGGTTCTTGTTCAAGGTATGGTAGAAACACCCCCTTCACTGAATATCAGAATGATGCTCTGTATTTTATCGGAGTAGATCGGGCATTTCTCCTGCCTTGGAGCTCCAAATGGTTTTCTCTCCCTTCGATCCGCGGTATCTTGTACATTGCAGGCCCAAAACTAACAGATCTAGACCCTTTTATGGCATATCGACCCTATCTCGTACAGATCCAGGGGAATGTGCGCAGATCAAGACCTGGGGTTGTCGAACCAGATACCAACAAGACAGATCGGTCTCATATGGAAAATAGGACTCAACCCATAACAGATCTGGTCGCCCATACACTGATATGGGACATGCAAAAGCCACAGAAAAACACCCCTGCATCAGATCCATCAATTACAAGAGTCGGAACTCCGGCAAGAGGAATCTATAAAAGAGCTCAGATCTGTGGACAAGCAACTGACATACAGCGACTCCAGCAAGGCTCGGACCCCAGAGAAGAGGTTTTCACACAACTCTTTCTAAAACCACCGGCAGGAAACAGTCACTGTTTGAGATTATGGAAGGGCAGCAGCATCCTAGAGTTACGGAACAGAATACAAACCCTTCTTGGCATCCCAAAACAGAGGCAAAATCTGATCTACAAGGGACGCAGCCTACAGGACCACTACACCCTCCAGGATTACAATATAACCACAGATTCAACAATCATCATAAACCTCCGTCTGAGAGGAGGAAGCACTGGATCCAGTTCAAAAAATACAGGCTCCTTCAAGGACGCGGTGAAAGGGAAAGGGGAAAACCTACAACCAAAACCAGGTTCAGCACCAGAGTTACCAGGCCCTTACATTGTGGAACAAACACTGGAATCCCCAACGATCCAAATAACGTTGCCAGAGGTAACTGATCTTCACATTGATCTAGCCACACGTGCTGTAATATGTAGATTCAATGGTTTCTGGCCAAAATCAGATGCACTGCATCAATGGATTTTCACAACATGGACACCTGACTGCGAAGTTCACCTATGCTCAAAGGGTTTCTTCATAGTCATTTTTAGAACAGAACAAGAACGTGATGATATTATCAACCAGGGGCCTTGGTTCTGGGGCAAGGCTGGCCTCTTTACCACCCCCTGGTTCCCTGAATTTGATGCGAATACTATGAAAGTAACAACAGTCCCTGTTTGGGTGAAGCTACACAACCTCCCTCTCCACTTCTGGCATTACAAAGTTTTATCAGCTATTGGAAACACATTAGGGAAATTCCTCAAAATAGATGGAGAGAGAGTAAAACTAGGAATTTTTACCTACGCTAGAATCTGCGTAGAAGTGGATCTAAGTCTGGGGCTACCAGATCACATTACATTAAACTATAATAATACACAGCGGATACAAACGCTGGATTATGAAAACACAGCATTCAGGTGCTTAAAATGCATGCAGACAGGACATCTCCAAAACACCTGCCCAATGGGAAAGAGGGACCCCAAAGAGAACAAGAAACAACAGAAAAAGGCGAAAGGATGGCAGCACACTGATTGGAGGGAAAAAGAGGACATGCAAACAGAACCAACAGGAAAACAAACAAAACCTGACATACCAATGGAACAGGAATACACTCAAGAAGGACATGCCACTGACACACAATTGGGACCTGACATTTTGCAACAGCCACCAGAAATTCAGTTTGAAGCAGGTGGCATCAAACGAACCCACGGATCTGAAGGCTCGGAATCCGACAAAGAACAACTAATAACTACAACAGAAAATCAGCTGGCTCTCACTGCCCCTAGCTCTGATGGCTGGCGAAGGGTGGAGAAGAAGAAGGGCAGAAAAGCATAGCCCTGCTGAAATCCAATTTATGTATTTTTTCTCATTTTTTTTTGTAACCTCTATTCGCTAGCGAATACAGGAACAGTCTTCTGCATATGCTTAAGCATCTACAAAATGTAATTTTTTCATATTCTGAATAAAATTACGACTTTTTCTACGGGAAAAAAAAAAAAGTTAAGTAGTTTGACAGTTTTGGTGATTACCAACTGTCTCATAATGTATAAAAAGAGGAAAATTTATAGAGAAGGGGTTCGAACTTTGGAGAACCTGGAGACTAGGCCACTGTATTCTTGATAAAACTGTTGATTAATGAAAGAATCAGAAGTTTTCCACACATTGTTGGGTATGATTTTGTGACTTCTCTGTTATGTGTCATTAAATGTTTTCTTCTTTTAAGTATGGTAATGAAGCTGCAGGTCTTTATTTTCTTATGTAAATGAAGTTAAAATCCCTTAAAAGAGTGCTCCTATACTTGAAGTTCCCACCTCTGCAATTCTTCTAAGTTACAGATAGTAGTTTCTGTGTAAGACAACATATTATCTTTAACTTCTCCAAGTGTCACAGATAGTAGATTCTATGTAAAACAACATATTGTCTATGACTTCTTCAAGATTTCTTCATTCATCATTTATATTCAGCAATCAAATGGCATTCTGAGATTTTCATATCAACTAAGTATTGAGGGTTTAAAACCAAGTCCTTCAGGTCCTTCATTTGAGAATACAACATATAATTAAGTGACAAACAAGTGACAATAATTATAAACATTAATGTCTTAAGCACAATTTCTACACAGTGAGGAAATTGGTTTCTTAAGGGACAACACCACTCATGATTGACAATACCTCGGAAATAAAGTTGGCAAAGAACCCAAAGTCCCATGATCAAATGAAGCACATCCATACAAAATATCATCTGATTCGACATCATGTTGAGGCCAAAACAATCCATCTTCGCCATTGTTCCACTAATGAGAAGATTGTAGACATCTGCACCAAAGCGCTTGGAAGAGAAAAGCTTGAAAGATTCAAAACGATGCTTGGACTCACCAACATCCTTCAGATTAAGGGGGGGAATGTTGACACCAAATCACAGGGATTTGGCGAACAACTGTAAATAGTGCAAATAAATAATAGAGAAAATGGAGAGTCATCGGGAGATGAAACTCAACTGCCACTATCTCATGTATATTATAATGAACAGCCTAAATGCATAACATAATCTCATTTGAGGAGTTACCTCCTGGCTTGACAATTAGTCCTATTTAGAAACTTTCTTGGATACCTCTATCGTCGTTGATGTTGTATATCCCATAGGTTTTTGGTTCATATAAATTTGTATATGAAGTCCTTTTTTATATATAATGAAAGGGTGATCTATTTTATCTGGAATGATTTAGTTATAAATTAATAGTGCACATCAATTACAAATGTGAAGTATGGTGCGGCACATGTATCCTCCATGACCACCTTGAACAACAATTTAAGAACCATGAATGTGGAAACACGTTGGAAATTGAACTAAACAAATAAAACCTAAAATTGAGAATAAAGTAATAGCTTTGTAAGTGGGTTTGAAAGAGTCATACAGGTACGGGGTCGTTAGTTTTCCCAAAATTTTGAAATGGGATTTGATATCATATATTATTGTTTTTGTAGTATATTGTTGTGTTAGTGACATTGCATATTTGTAACACCCTCCTCCCACATTTACCCAAGTTAACCAGTCCACTGGGGTAAACATGTGATGAGCGGCTACTATGATGTGATTCAAATCCCCATGGAAATTTAAGGAAGTTGAACCAAAAAAACAAAACCATTCTAACCTTCCACACATGCTACAGAACCTTCAGGAGCCAACTAACCCTTCCAGGTGAACAAACCCCGAGATAAATTGAGATTTGATTGATCTAGACCCCCAACCACTCCCATTAAAAGCAATGCATGTGACTGAGGCCTTCTAGTCGCTCCCATAGCAAGGCATGCCAACAACTGTGGAATTTTTCATCTAGTTCTAAGCCAACAACCCCAGATTATGTGTCACTTTTTCAGGGCCAAGACTCAGGCCACTACCCAAAACTTCACGAAACTTCCAAAAATGATAAATGACATTGGAACAAAGGTACTAATGCAAACACTTTATCAATGACTTGATTGGACCCTTACTAACCATGACAGATATTTCGTCAAATATCTCACAAATTTGTAATGTACAAGTCATAACAACATATCTGAGGATATGGGTCTCATACTTATCTGAGATTCGTAAAGAAACATTGTTTCCATATCACAATAGTTGAATTATCATCTATTAGGTCATGTATTCATTTTCCATTCATTGTACATTCATTTGTAGATCAAAACATGATGAGAGACATACATCATGTCTGTCATAAAACATATTCATAACCAACATAACCAACAGAAATAACGAGGATATAATAACCATAATAATTGCATATAATAAAATACATTTACACATGAAATACCAAGGAGAAAGAGCTCTTATGGATGAATTTAAAAGCCAACCAGGTTTGGGACTTCCACAAACCACCCGACCATAGATTGGCTAAACCAAATCTTTCTTTCAACCAATCACCCCCATGCCATATTCCAAGCATGAATGTGGGACTCGAAACCAAACCAAACTATGTTTTCTTATGCTTTACCGCAATCCCCAGCAGATCACTAGGCCCTAAACAAGCATGGATGCCACTAGATTTATCCACCTACACCGTGAGGAATTTTCCTGTCTCCTAGTCTCTAGGATTTACTATATATTCCACCATACAATGGTTGAGTATTCCTAAGCTAATCAAGACTTCACTCTCTAGGCTTTACCATATATCTTGCCATTCACCAGTCAAGGATTCCTAGGCCTAGTTGAGGGCACACACCTATATTTACCGTGTATCCTGCCATTCACCGATCAAGGATTCCTAGGGCCACCAAGGCACACAAATTCTGGTTGTACCACAATCCCACCTTCTCTGGTCGAGGGATTCCTAGGCCTTGTGTTCTTTCTTTTCAGAGACCGTCTCACTTAGTTTCGAAACCATCTAGCAATCTAGCTCAACCAAATACAAGAGAACCCATCACACCATGGTTATCTGAAAATGGAAAGGCAAGTATGAAGAACATTGTCACACCTAGCAAAACTCATACCAATGACAACAAGAGAACCAAATACACACATTCATGTATCATGCATGTCAAATCTAGCAAGGAAATCACACATGAAAATTGATACCTGCAAATAATCTTGTTGTAGCTATGTGATCATGCTCTTCCTTGCTTTATGTTTGCTTTTCTTTGATTTTCTTTGCCTTATTGGTCCTTCATTTTCTTTCCTTGATCTAATGCTAGAGTGCTCCAAGAATTCTCTAAGTGTCCAAGAGTGTGAGAGAGAGAGAATAGAGAGAGAACTCCAAAACTAAACTAACAAAAGGTTCCAACTAATCCTCATAAACCTTTTTATTAATGAGGCTTCTATTTTCTTCAATTTCCCTTATTTTCCTTCATTTTCCTCCTCACATGAAACGTATGATCTTTCACCTTCCTTTTCTCCTAATTTCCATTATTTTCATAAATAAAATGTCAATGAATGCTTCTTTTCCTTTCCAAAGCCTTTGCCAATTTCCCTTAGCAATAATAAACTAAATTAACACCCACACTAGGATGTTTTTCCCAACACTCATCTTGGAATACATGTCCCATGACCTTGGTTATTATTTTTCCTTTATTAACTTTGTTACATTGAATTTTTACCAAGGTTGTTACAGAACCCTCCCCCTTGGGGAACACTGTCCTTAGTGTTCAATGACACCTACAACCAACAAGACTTCTGAAACAAAAACTTACTTCCCATGGAGCTTTATAATTTAGCTCAATACAATATTTATAATGATCAACCTGCTAAGAAGCAAACCAACATGACACATAACAACATAACAACATGACATCCATACTACTTATTGGAGCTTTATAACACAGCTCATGGTGGTGTTTACATCAATATACTTATCCCAAAAACATCACACCAAAACATATATCAAAAACATTCACTCAACCAACGAATAGAGAAGGATACATAGCCTGCATATGATCCGCCATCTCCCATGTAGCTTCATCGGGACCAAAGTGCTTCCATTGCACTTTAACCTACTCAATTTCTTGGTTCTAGAGCATGAGCATCTTTATCTACAATATACACTAAGGTTCCAACTGGAATTCTCCATCTGGCTCCACCTGCAATACAAACCAGTCAATCACATGATCAACATCTTTAACATACTTCTTAAGCAATGACACATGGAAAGCATCATGGACTTTCACTATCAGAGGTAGTGAAAGTTGATAGGCCACTAGTCCAATCCATTCAAGAATCTTGAAAGGTCCAAAAAACCGAGATGTTAGCTTGGCACATGATCCAATCCTCAAGGATCTATTCTTGGTATTGATGTGCAAATACACCTATTCCCCAACTTGAAACTCCTTAAACAACTTGTCTGATCTGCATAACATTTTATGTCTTTCTTGTGCTACCTTTAGATTCTTCTTGATTACTCGCATTTTATATTCCATCTTTACCAACATATCTAGTCCAATCAACACCCTGTTCACTAGATCACTCCAAATGATGGGAGTATTACAACTTCGCCCATAGAGTGCCTCAAACAAACTCATCCTCAATGAGTCCTGATACCCATTATTATAATAAAACTCAACCAATTGAAGGTACTCCTCCCATATCCTCTATTGATGAATCCAATACATCCTCAACATGTCCTCCAATATCCTGTTGACCGTCTCTGTCGGTTCATCTGTCTATGGATAATAAGTTGTGTTAAAGGCCAACCCTGTCCCCAAACTTGCAAACAACTCCTTCCATAACTTGGAAGTGAACTTAGCATCCCTATCTACTTCCACGGAACACCGTGTAACCTCACCACATCTCTGATGAAGAACTGTGCTACATCATAAGCTAAATAAGTAGAATTCATTGGAATGAATTATGCTACCTTCGCCAACCATTCAACCACAACCATGATGGAATCATTGTCTAGATTTCCTCAACAAACTTGTGATGAAATCCATCGAAATGACCTCCCACTTCCACTCTGGAATCAGAATCGGTTGTAGTAGTCCACCTGGATGCTTACGTTCTACTTTCACCTTCTGACAATCCAAACATCTAGACACAAACTCTGCCACTTCCTTCATCAAATTCAGCCAATGATATAACTTCTTCATTGTTGCCAATGTATTCTAGTACCCCAGGTGACCTGAATATATTTTTTGCATGAAACTCTCACAAGATAGTCTTCTTGAGCTCAATTTCATTCGACACATATATCTTGCCCCTAAATATGACCAAATCATCTATTGTAAGATGATAATCCACATTTTGACCACCCATGCCCTATTGTAACTTGTGCATAAGCTCCATGTACCTGTCATCCTGTTGTCTTGCCTATAAGATCTGATCATGTAAATCTGTCCCATAGGAGCTCATAGCTACTACATGATTCATCTGTATCCTCCTGCTAAGGTCATCTGCAACCTGTTCTCTTTACCTTTAATTTACTTGATCTCAAATTCAAACTCACTAATTTTGGCCAACCATCTAGCTTGTCTGCTATTCAGATTCAGTTGGTCAAACAAGTATCTCAATCCATTGTGATTGCTCATCAATACAAAACTCCTGCCAAAAAGATAGTGCCTCTACATCTTCAATGCATGGATGATCGTTTCCAACTCAAGATCATGTTTCAGATACTTTTGTTCATTCTCATTCAGTTTCTATGACTCATAACACACTACTTGTGCTTCTTGCATCAAGACTCCACCAAGTCATCTCTTGCAAGCATTTGTACACACCACAAACTCTTTGTCCATATCTGCAATATTCAACATTGGAGAATTTGTCAATAACTACTTCAAATTTTCAAAAATGGTTGCACATTCCTATATCCATTCAAATTTATTACCTTGCCTCTATAGTGACGTAATAGGATATGCAATGCGAGAGAAGTTCCTAATGAACCTCCTATAATAACCCGCTAGCCCCATAAATGATCTTTCCTCATCCACATTTCTAGGAGTTGTCCACTCCATGATAACTCTTATCTTCTCTGGACCCACTGTTATTCCTTCCTTGGAAACAACATGTCCCAAGTAATGTACCTCTATCTGAAAGAAATTACATTGCTAAGCTTGGCAAACAACTAATTCTCTCTCAGTAATCTCAACACTGTTGCTAAGTTTTCAACATGTTCTTCCTCATTTTTAGAATATATCAAGATGTCGTCAATGAATACAATAACAAACTTATCCAAATAAGGACACAACACACTATTCATAAAGCACATAAAAGTAGTTGTAGCATTAGTCAAACCAAATGGAACTACCACAAACTCATAATGCCCATACCTGGTCCAAATTTTTTTCTTGTAAATCTGCTCTTCCTTGATGTGTACTTGATGATATATGCATCTCAGATAGATCTTTGAGAACATTACTGCTCCCTTCAACTGATCAAACAAGTCATCAATCCTTGGCAACAGATACTTTTTCTTGATGGTCACCTTGTTCAATTGCCTATAATCAATACATAACTTGATAGTACCATCCTTCTTCTTCACAAGCAATACCACTGCACCCCAAGGTGATACACTTGGCCTAATGCATCCCTTGTCAAGAATTTCCTTCAACTATAACTTCAACTCTACTACCTCTGGTGTGCTCATCCTGTACAGTGCCTTTGATGTTGGTGTTTCCACTAGTACCAACTCAATGGAAAAGTCCAGTTATCTATGAGGCTACAAATCTAAAATATTTGCTGGAAACACATCTTGAAACTATTGTAAGATTGGGTACCTGCTCAATACCTATGCATCCTCAACATCCTTACCTTTATCGCTAGAAATATGCACTATAAATAACACACACCCTTTTCTGCGACTGTGATTTTCCTGCATAGTTGTCACCATTCTAACTAATGCTTCCTTCTTCTTACCCTGCAAGATTCTTTGTTCTCCATTGTCATCGAAACACTCAATGGCCTTGTCATAAAAATCCACTTTTGTCCGATGAATATATAACTAGTCCATACCCAAAAGCATACTATATGATCCTAACATAAATACATCCAAATGTGTTGAGGTTTGCATACCATTCAACTCGAATGCACAATCTCTTACCCAATGATACACTCTATTATTTGTACCTGTAGCCAACTGCACTAATTAGGATTTTGCATGCACTTCTTTATTCGAACCACACTTATCCACTAGGTCAAGACTAACATAACTATAATTAGATCTAGGGTCAATCAAAATGGAAACAACTTGATCACAAAGCTTATCATCCATCTTGACAACAGTTTCCTAGTGATCTTCCTACTTGTTATCCAGCGCTGCATAAATCTGTGGAATGCTCTTCCCAACATCCCCAATTGTTTTTTCTTCCTGTGCACTATAAATATGAGGCCTGCCACCCTGATTTTGTAGGAAATCCCTCTTAAGATGCTCCTTACCACATGTCCAACATTGCAATCGTCCTTTACCATGACCTTTATTTTTCTTCCCTCCATGTTGTAACCCATTAAACTTCTTATAAGGTGCAACATTTTCTTTCTCACTTGCATTTTGAGGCCTTGTTCTTTTCGGCTACCATCAACATTTAGCTTTGTATTTCCCTTTCAAACCTTGTTGATATTATTTCTTGCGCTTTGACTACTCATAAAAATGCTTCAATTTCCCAATAACTTCCACAAGCGACCGAGGCTCATCATACTCAACCCAACCTCTAAATGTTAATGGCAATCCACTAACAAATCTCTGATCTTTGGCCTTCTCATCCTTAAGATACGGTACATAACTCAATATGTAACACCCTCCTCCCACATCTACCCAAGTAACCGACCAACCGGGGTAAACATGTGATCATAAGTTACTATGATATGATTTGACTCCCTATGTGTCAGTTAAGGAAGTGGAATCGACGAAAAACACACCATAAAATCCTTCCACATCAGCAACAAAACTCCCAGGAGCCATCCTAACCACTCAAGTAACCAACTCCTAGGTCCCACTAAGTTTTCAGGCCATTAAACCCACAGAATCTCCCTTGATATGGACAAGCATGCATCCAAAGGGCTCCAAATTCTCCCACATCATGGGTATGCATGTGTCTAGGGACTTTTCTCCTCATATCTATGCCTGCGACTCTAGGATTTGTGCCACTTTTTAGGCCCGAAGCCCAAGTCACTGCCCAAAAATCAATGATAGGTTCAAAATTGAATTATCACAATGGAGCAACGATACATTTGCAAAACATTAAGAAGGTCTAGACTGGACCCCTACTAGCCATGACAAAAAATTCGTCAAACATGTCACAAACATGAAAGCTATAGGTCTGAACAACATAATTGAGCATAGGGGTCTCACAATTATCTGAGATTCGCTATGAGGCATTGTTTCATTATCACATTAGCTACATTATCATCTATTAGGCCATAGATACATTATTCGTTCAATTACAAGTAAAAACATAATGAGAGTCATACATATCCACTGTCATAATACATGTTCATAACTAGCATAATAACAACAAAAATACCAAGGAAGCAACAACCATATCATCCACATATAAACTTGTATAATACTCATGAATTAACAAGGAGAAGTAACCTCATATTAATGATGCAAAGGCCAACCAGGTTCGGGATTTCCACGAACCACCCGACCATAGACATGGTTGAGCCAAATCTCTCTTCAACCAGTCACCCCCATGCCATATTCCAAGCATGAATGTGGGATCTCATAAAACACATCAATAAAAACCACCCAGGGCTTCCAAAGGAAAATCCACCTTAACCCATCAAATAGTGATTCCACCTCACGGTTGGAAATCACAAACCATCACCAAATTGGTCTCTACCTAAGCCTTCTAGGGCTCCAGAGCATTTGTTCCAACAAAGGCTCTTGGACTAGTAACTCAACCCACAAATGCCTCTAGGCTCCAGAGTGTTTGTCCAACCAAGGCTCTAGGACTAATAACTCAACCCACTAAGGACTCTAGAGAATTTGTCCAACCAAGGCTCCAGGACTAGTAACTCAACCCCAGCTATTACAGGGCTCTAGAGCGTTTGTCCAACCAAGGCTCCAGGAACTAGTAACTCAACCTAAGCTAAAGGAAACATGAGAACCAACTAGAAAAATAAAGAAATGAACCCACAACACCATGGATATCCAGGAAATGGAAAGGCTAGGAAAATCCACTATCAATTTAGGCAATCATCCATGCCAATGATAAATCATGACCAATAAACCACATGCATATCCCATGCATTTCAAAACTAGTGAGGAAAACATACATGCAACTTGGTACCTGCAAGTAAAACCCATTGTAGTTGCTGATCTTGATGTCCTCTTGTTGTTTCCTACTCTTCCTTTTCCTTCTTGCTCCAAAACTCCAAGTATGCCATACTCCTCCAAGAGTGCTCCAAGAAAACTCTAAGTTTCCAAGGGTATTAGAGAGAGAGCTCCAAAATTGATCTAACAAAAGTCTTTGAACTAACCCTCAAAAGCCTTTTTATTATGAGGTCTCTATTTTCTTCATTTTCCATTATTTTCCTTCATTTTTCTCCTCACATGCAACTTGTGACCTTTCACCTCTCTTTTCTCCTAATTTCCATTATTTTCATAAACAAATGTGCCAAAATGCCATTTTTCCTTTGCAAATCTTTTGCCACTACCTTTGTCAATTTCCTTAGCCATTAGTTAATCACCAGTGATCCCCATCACTATGCTTTTGCCTAACATTCAGCTTGGAATACATGTCCCATTAACCATGGTTATTATTTTTCCTTTATTAACTTTTATTACATGGAATTTTCACTAAGGTTGTTACATAATTAATCCAAGAACTTGGTCGTATACTCCTCATCTATCATCAATCCCATATTTAAATCATAAAATTCCTCAGATTTATTGTCGTAGTACCGCTCAAACAATTACTTCTTCCTGAAAAATATTTTGAATTCATGCCAATTCAACTCCTTTGTCCTGATGTCTCTAACCTGCTTCACATCTTCCCATTAGATGTTTGCCTTCCCTTTGAGGTTGAAGATAACTATTCTAGCCTTCGTGTTCTCTGTGTATTCATGCAACTCAAAGAATTTCTTCATCCCAAGTATCCATTCTTATGCATCCTACGACTTCTTCAAATCTCCATCAAAGGTAGGTCGTTTTGTGTTGGCTTCAGGGGCTTAGACCTAGATTTAGAATTAGTTGCACTAACCAACAAAACCCTATACTACTGGCACTTTCAGTAATGATTTGTGTAGCGCAAATCGCAGTCTCACCCGAGGTGATATTGGGGGATGCTAGAACTAGGTTTCTGCATCTAGAGGGCTTATGCAGTGTGGTTGTAAAGTTTATATCAGTTTAGGGCTTAATACGACCTTCACGAACCATTAAACTTATTGTTACAATCGTAAAGTGTTTTCCTACTTAACAGACTTGTGAGTTGCACATAACTAGTCTAACATGTATTATTCATCATATAAAAGAGTATTTGAACCTTCACAATGAAATTGCAGAAGAAATTTACAAAATGAACCATAAACAGACTAAAACATAGAAACTATGCGAACATAAGAAAATACACAGATCTGTCTCAAATTCTTCTTTATTAGTTCAAGCCTTCATAGACACAATCTTTTTGACTCTGGGCACACAACAGTAGGGGTCTGTGCACATATTTGGAGGAGCCTTCTGCTTCGCCAAATATAGAAATATATCATAATGAAAAACTCAAAAATATATCATCTCATGAATTAATTTCCTTAGACCTTCTAAGACATCCCTTTATATATCCTCTACCCTTACAATACCATGGTTCGCAATCCATGGGTGGAGCTCAAAATATTCTAAATAATCCCATCCCTTTACAAAATAAGGGGATTTTACCCACCTTAAAACTCCTTTGACTGCTAGAACTCTGACGAATCACACTCCGCTCCTCAAAATGCAAAGACTTTACATGACTTAGACAAAACTTAGACCGAGGGGACCCCTACCCAACAGGCCCCCAACAGAAATATGTGACTCTTCCTCTAGTCACCTAGCTGGTACATCCTCGATATTTTCTTTGAGGCTGTTGTATGCAGGCTTCAATGGATGAAGTGTCTGTGTGCATTGTGTTTCAGCCTGACGAACTTCTTCTACAAGCTTCTCTATTGTCGGCCCTTTTGTTCCTAGACTAATTGTTCATTGTGTTTGCTGCATCCTCTTCAACTTGCTCTCTACTTTCTGTGAGAGCTAGCAAGCCTCATCTACCCAAGGTCATGTTTGTGTGGATATTATCAGTGCCTTCTGCCGCAACTCATCAACCTATCCCTGCAAAAATGTTCCTTCCTGAAGACGGGCGAACCGTTGCACCGGTACTAAGGTCCACGCCGTGGCTTTGAGCTCATCAAACTGTAGTTGCTTGTCCTTGATTTCTGCCTCAAACTTCTCCACATGGGGTTCCTCCTACAGCAAGGCCCATATCTCCATTGTATCCTCAAAAAGTTGGCCACAATCCTTGACTGCAGTGGCTATTTTTTCCATATAAGCTTTTATTGTCGCTTCGCGCTGATCTCAAACTTCCTGTGGTGTTGTAGGCTACAACTTCATTTAGAGTTCTGTAATCTATATTTGTAGCTCAAATCATACTTTTCCCACCTCTTCCCTTGATTGCTTGACCAATTTTTCCAGCTTCTGAAGCTTTTTTGTTGATTCTTCCTCTGCCGGGATCTGGAGCTCTGGAAGCTCACTCCAAACTCTAGTTATAGCCTCTTCCAGTTGCTGGCTACAAGAAGATGCCTCATCGTGATCCTGCATTTCTTTATTCTTTTCTTCGAACATCTGTTGGTCGTCGATTTTCACTTCTTTTATGACCAAGAGAGCTCGTTGTTCCCATATCTTCAGTTCGTCAGAAACTCCCTGGTGTAAATCGTGCAATGCTTGAATGGGGAATGCCACAAGGTTGAGACTTAGATTCTTCTAGTATTGTGCATGCTTCTAGTGTTCGACTGTCTCAAAATGGAGAGAGACACCTAGGAGTTGCACTGCTTGGAGCTTGGATGTGATGTCGGTAGTGGCACTAAACTTTGACATGCTCACTTGACCCACGCTCGCCTGAGTCACGCTCGCTTGAACCGCACTTGCCTGAACTTCCATCTTCTTGAGGCCCTCTTGGACTTCTGTCAACACCACTTTGTACTAGTCTTCAATGTTTCCTGAGAATTCCTCTGTCATAGCCCAGACTGTGTCTCCTATATCATCGATGTCCCCCTCAGTTAGGACCATCAGCTATGTGGCAACGGATCTATCAGACTTCTACTTCTTCTGCGTGCCTTGAGCACTTTGCTTCTTCCGTATTTTCACTATAAATTGGGAATCGATTTCCTCCGTGTCCACAAAAGGGTCTTCAGCACCATGATCACCCTCATCAGTCTCCTACTCAAATTGATGCTCTGTTTCTTGCGCCATGTTCTTCTCAAGGTAGATTGTGAACTTCTGAGGCACCTTCTCCTTTACCGCCGACTTTTCGATTTGTGCACCTCCAGTGGCTTGCTATGTCTTACTTGTGCTTGCCTACTTTGGATCCTCTATAGTGGGAGTGAGCCAATTACTAGACCACTTTCTTATCATGAGCAGGATGTCCTCCTCAGTAACTAAAAATGGTAACTCGTACCATACCACCTTCAAATCTTTCTTCGCACGGATGTACACATGGTGAAAATCTGCTTTGAAGTCGGAAATGCCACGATATTCCTGAAACAAACTTGGTGATAATCATGGCTTCTGGTTGATCACCGTGCACAGGTCCATCTTAAATAAGACCCAGAACATTTTGTTCTCGGTAACCAGGGTCGGTTCCTTAGATGCCCACAGCGAGGCATACTTCGCAGGCTCGCACACATCAGGGTTGATGTACCATCAACCCTTTCTTACAAATGACATGCCCCAGTAAAATTCCATAAGGTACACAAAAAATACACTTATTCAGGTTCAATGAGATTTGTTACTTTCTGCAGATATCCAACATCAAGTGCAAGCTCGAGACATGCTTTTTCAATAGTCCAAAGATTGTCTAGCCATCAAAGTAAACCTCCATAAACTTTTGAATGAATTCTTTAAACACTGCGACGACAACTCTAGGAAATATTGTCAGTGCATTCTTCAACCTAAACGAGATGACTATATATTAAAAGGACCCCCATTCAATAGCAAAAGTGGTCTTCTATCTTCCAGCGCTATCTTAATCTGATGGTACCCTGAAAACCCATTTGTAAAGGAGTAGGCCTCATGTCCTCCTACATTTTCCAAAACTTCATCTATGAACGGTGTTGGAAATGGGTCATGCACACATGCATCATTCAACATCCTTAAATCAACACAGATCCTTATTTCTCCCTTAGTATTTTTCTCCTGCACTACCATTAGGCTCACCCATTCAGATTCTTCCACATGTTTGATTATGTTAGCTGCGACCATCTTCTCAATTTGCTCCTTTACCTTCTCCTTATATTTAATGTTGAGCCTATACGGTCGTTGTTTTACAAGATTCGCATCTGGCTTCAAAGTGAATGACGCTCAGGTCTCCCACAATGCCTTTTAACTCTGTGAAATTAGTTGGAAACGTCTCCTGATACTCATGCAATAATTTGGTGACCTTTCCTAATGTATCATCATCTATGTAATCTTCTATGTGCGTGAACTAGGGCTTTGCCTCTGAGCCTATATTGACCTGCTTCATCTTAACAGGTCACATTACATCAGGCATTTCAACATCTGGTCCTGCCACTTTTTGTTGTCCTTCTGACTCGGAAATATTAATGTTGTGTGGATCTTCCTCACCCTCCTCAGTGGTCTTATTATAACATTATAGTGTGTTTTTCAACTGCGCAATCCAGTTGAGTTGTACCCAAGTTGTTGGCTCATTAAGTGTCCGAAAAATTGCAGCTCTAATTTTGTGAAGGGCATCATCGATACATTGAAAATCATCTTCAAAGCTAAAGGTCGATATAAAACTTTCCTTCAATTCATTCCAATTAGTGGTGCCATGGTGTATCTCTGTTTCAAGATACCAATTCATCCATATCACATCCAAAGTGTGAACAAATACATGTACCCATTCTAGTCGAGGTTCTATGCCCCATGCCTTTATCCAATGAGACAAATGATCTCGAGGATCATCCTTGACATTGTACTTCTCAGTGATCCTTGTGTTTTCATGACCAAGCCTGAGCCTCATCAACCTTCGGTACTCCCTCAAATCTCCTATATTATCCTTATGTGTGCCCCACTAGCGTGCAAGTGTAGCCCTCAAAGTTATATCCAAGGCCTAGAATCATTGTTCTTTTGGTACATCCCTTTGAAATTTATACAAAAATAGGCTGACATCGCCTATCCCATCATAACATGGCAAATTATGTACCTCAGTTGATATGAAGCTAAGAGATTTTGTCATTCTATTACAACACAGAGTAGAAACTTCGTGCAACAGGTTCTGCGAGTTATCTAATTCTTCATCTGAGTCTGAATGACATGAATTATCCTTCTCCTAGCTTATCCTTCCATCTGCAGTGGGGTTGATCCAATCCCGTCTCGCGCGGTTAACTTCTAGATGTGGTCAATATCTTCATCACCATATTCTTCACGAATGAGTTATGTATATCACGCTCCTTCTGAGGGATCTAAAGGAACAATGAAACTGGTACCGTTCTTTTCAATCCATAATTCTCCTTTTTAGATTGGTTATGGTGTCCATATCAAAATCCCAATCAATTCCGAGTAAATATAGATACAGATTATTATCATCCACAATCTCAATAACTTCAAATTCCACCATCATGCTTGCTCCTTCAATGTCTACAACAATGCCCCGCAGTCAACCCATCGGGATAATCTTCTGCTGACTAGCCATGCACAACTAAATTGCTGACCATTTCAGCTTTGGTTTCCCCATACGCTCCCAAGTCTTCTTCGGTAATTCATTTGCATCTTATCCCAAGTCCATAATTACTTGATCCATTTCAAATTCGCCAATTTGCGCAATTAATCGCATTTCCCAGCCAATTCTCTTCTTATTTTTGTTGACCTTGTTTATTGCGCGTTGTTTAGGCTGTTCCTTCTCTTTACTGGCACAGCTATCGATCAATTCTTGCAACCCTTCCACTGCTTTCTAGTCCCTTAGCAACTTCATACATGTCTTCAAAAAGGACTTCAGAATGGTTGAATCAGGGATCTCCCTCATAGTAACTACTTCAAGAGCGTTCTTTCTTGGTACTAGTTGTGTCTGCGTCCTTGATGTCGAAGTTCCTGGGTCCATGAAACTCTTCTTTGCCTCTATGAAATGTTTTTTCTCCTTCTGCAGATCGAACCTAGTACTCTTCTCTCCTGCCTTCCTAACCCATGTATCTGCCACAAACATTTTACCCTCTGCTCTATCTTCTCTGGTAGTCGCACCAATTCATGTCACTATATTAATGCTTCGATCATCCTCACATGGTTTGGATCTCATCATTTGTAAATTCTACGAAGACTACTGATTATTATTTTCCTGCATATTAGCCATTAAAACGGGGCAATCCTTTATCCCATGGTCAAACTATCTACAATACTGACAGGAAGGGTGAGTGGGGTTTTGAAAATCCCACGCAAAATGTCCAACTTCACCACAGTTATAGCATATGATCTGACCCTGACCTCATCCAACGCCCCCTCCTCGACCACGTGCTCGATCTTGAAATCCTCTGTGGGCCGCAAGTGAACCATGATCTTCCTGCACATGACCTTCATCTTTAATCTTGTATGTCAAAGTTTGATTCATCATCAAATCATAGTTGTGAGAATTCTTCTCGTCATGTCCTACTGATCGATAGAAGTTACAATATAATTGCCTTGGCGACTACACATATTTTTGTAACAAATAATAGTGATCAGTCGGGTGTTGGCCTACAACTCAAAAAATACTACACCATACGCTTGTTTGGTACTTTGTCCGACACTAGGCTCCTTTCAAAGGATTGGGACCTCGGCCAACCAAATAATCAGGATAGATAGGACACTGGTCCTTATAGTGACCTTTTGCTTTACACTTTAGACAACAAACTTTTGAGTGTATCTCATAACAAGCTTCCTTACCTTTCTTCAAATCTTGCAGTTCCATATGCAATCTTGTTAGCTGGGACTGTATCTTTTGAACCCCTATGTGAGTGTCTTGTACCGGAAAAGCTTCCAACTTCATCGTTATTTCCAATGCTTCAGGCTACGTCCCAATATTTTTCTGTGATAGTGGTAATCTAAGGTGTGGCAATAGCGCAGCTATATACCACTATTTGTGTGGTTTGTCAGAGATCTGGAAGTTGACTTGTCCCAGAAAACATTTTAACCTCTTATCTACATCCCAAGCAGTCTCATTAATGACTTGCTTAATTTATTTTATTTTTGTAATGCACTGTGACTATGGCTTTGGCTTCTTAAACTCTGCGTTTAGTTCATTCTTCGTCGCAGCTAGTGAAGAAGTTGGATTCATCGTATTGTACTTGATATAGCATGATAGTGCTATGTTCTACAACATTGTGACAAGTTGTGCTTTCTTCATATCATTGGCATTGATCTGCTAGGCTTTCCACACAACTTCTGCAACAAACCAAAATTAATCAGGATCCTTTGATCCCTAACCCTTAAAAATAAGCATCTTTAATACATTATCCATGTCAAATAGTGGTGGTGGAGGTGGAGGTGGAGGTGTAGGTGTATGATGTGGACGTGAAGGTGGAGGTGGAGTGGATGGATGAGGAATCCTAGAAGTGCCTTCAGTTTCTGACTATGCGCACCTTTAGGTGTACTAGGGTTGCTACTTTCTTCTTCACTTTATGACTCACCCAATAATGAACTTTATTCACCTTCAATAAATTTGTCACGGTCTACTCTGGATCTTTTTCTGCTTCGCATAGATCCAGTCTAGCTTCTTTTAAACATCAATCTATAGTAATAACACCCTTTTCACATAATAACATCTTAATCCAGAGATTAAAATAATTCAGATACTTACCTCATGGACCTTTGAAAAATCGGCACTCAGCTTCGATGTAGGATAATGTTGTGTCAATTGTGAATTTAGTAATAAATCCTCCAAGGATGCTATCGATCCAGTAGTCAACAGCTCTTGTGACCTTATTTCAAACTCCTTAAGTCTCTTAATCAGCTCTGGGTTCCACACAATAGGATCATCGTGTTTCCAATAGGGCTCATTTACAGCTAGTTTTGAAAGCCACTCGTGTACCTCGTTAGCGAATGATTTGAAAAATATCTCATGATGTTCTTTATAGATATACCTCTGTAACTACCTTTCTATCGATTGGCACAGATTTCTTCTTTCTTGTGTTGTAAATTCGTGCAACTTCCAATCTACCCAATTTTGGATCTCTTTTCTAGTTGGTCGCCACATCACACATCCCTCATATAGATCCCGGTCCCAGCAACAGAACCATTTGTTAGCTTTAGGGCCTTAGACCCAGGTTCAGAGTTAGTTGCACTAACCAACAAAACCTTATACTACCATCCCTTTCAGAAACGTTCTGCATAGCGCAGACCATAGTCTCACCCAAGGCAATATTGGGGGATGCTAGAACCAGGTTTTTGCATCTAGAGGTGCACCTATAAGGTTTCTATTAGTTTAGGCCTTAATCCGACCTTCGCAAACCGTTAAACTTATTGTTAAATTCGTAAAGAATTTCCCTACTTAACATACTTGCAAGTTGCGCATAACTAGTCTAACATGTATTATTCATCATATAAAATAGTATTTGAACCTTCACGATGAAATTGCATAAGAAATGTATAAAAAAAACAATAAACAGGCTAAAACATAGAAACTATGTGAACATAAGAAAATACACAGATTTGTCTCAAATTATTCTTTATTAGTTCAAGCCTTCATAGCTGCAAGAGCCTTCCCCTTCACCCAAATATAGAAATAACTCACACTGACAGACTAAAAAACATATCATCTCATGAATTAATTTCCTTATACTGGCTAAGACATCCCTTTATATATCCTTTACCCCAACAACAGAATCATTTGTTGGCTTCAGAGGCTTAGACCCAGGTTCAGATTTAGTTGCACTAACCAACAAAACCCTATACTATCGGCCCTTTTGGAAATGATCTATGTAGTGCAGACCACAGTCTCACCCAAGGAAATATTAGGGAATGCTAGAACCAGGTTTCTACATCCATAGGGGTTATGTCATGTGGTTGTAAGGTTTCTATTAGTTTAGGACTTAATCTGACCTTCGCAAACCATTAACCTTATTGTTACAATCCTAAGGCATTTTCCTACTTAACAGACTTGTGAGCTACGCATAACTCGTCTAATGTGTATTGTTCATTATATAAAATAGTATTTGAACCTTCATGATGCAATTGCAGAAGAAATGTACAAAACAAACCATAAACATCCTAAAACACAGAAACTATGCGAACATAAGAAAATACATAGATTTGTCTCAAATTCTTCTTTATTAGTTCAAGCCTTCACAAATACAATCTTTCTGACCCTACACACACAACTGCAGGGGCCTGCACACACAGTTGTAGACTTACCAAGGTCTTTGTGCACACACCTGTAGGAGCCTTCCCCTTCGCCCGAATACAAAAAGAACTCACAATGATAGACTAAAAAACATATCATGGATTAATTTCCTTAGACTTGCTAAGACATCCCTTTATATATCCTTTACCCCAGCAACAGAACCATTTGTTGGCTTCGAGGGCTTAGACCTAAGTTTAGAGTTAGCTGCGCTAACCAACAAAACCCTATACTACCAGCCCTTTTGGCAATGATCTACGTAGTGCAGACCATAGTCTCACTCAAGGCAATATTGGGGGATGTTAGAGCCAGGTTTTTGCATCCATAGGGGTTATGTGTTGTGGTTGTAAAGTTTCTATCAGTTTAGAGCTTAATTTGATCTTTGCGAACCGTTAGCCTTATTGTTACAGTCCTAAAGATTTTTCCTACTTAACAGACTTGTGAGATGCGCGTAACTAGTCTAACATTTATTATTGATCATATAAAATTGTATTTTAACCTTCACGATGCAATTGTAGAAGAAATGTACAAAAGGAACTAAAAAAACCCAAAACATAGAATCTATGCGAACATAAGAAAATACATAGATTTGTCTCAAATTCTTCTTTATTAGTTCAAGCCTTCACAGATATAATATTTATGACAGTGTGCACACAACTGCAAGGGCCTATGCACACATCTATAGACTTGCCAAGGTCTCCGTGCACACAGTTGCAGGAGCCTTCCCCTTTGCCCGAATACAGAAAGATCTCACAATGACAGACTCAAAAACATATCATCTCATGAATTAATTTCCTTAGACTTGCTAAGGCCTCCCTTTATATATCCTTTACCCTTACAATACCATGGTCCGTAATCCATGGGCAAAGCTCAAAATATTCTAAATAATCCCATCCCTTTACACAATAAGGGGCTTTGACCCACCCTAAAACCCATTTGACTCCTAGAACTTTGCGTGAATCACACTCCACTCCTCAAAATGTAGAGACTTTACATAAATTAGACAAAACTTAGACCTAGGGTACCCCTACCCAACACTTCACTTTCTTGAACTTATCTGGAAAATATCCCTTGTCACTCCTCTGATAAGGATGATAATGATGATGATCATAGTGCCTGTCAGAACCAGAACTATAATATAACCTATGTCCATCACCTCTCCTATCTGAAGTATCCAAGAGCCTGACATCTTTAATCGTGTCATCCCTATCTGACTTGTACCCACCATGAGATCTATTGCCATATGCCCCATTTGTCCTATCCTCCTCCCCATGGTTGATCCAAAGTGATCCTTGTATCTGTAATTCTGAAAAACTTTGAAGGCTTAATGCATTGAATTATGCTTGTTTCTCTTATGTATGAATGATCTTGTCATTATCTACCTTGCAACTCCTTATTTCTATCTTCAAGCTTCTCAATGTGTCTTCTAAGTCAGAAGAGTGCCCACCACCACATTGCTCATCTGACCCATAAGGATAATCTCATGAATTGTAGTATACCATATTTTTAGTCATTTTTTATCTCTTTCCTGCAAGTACCGTCATGTCAGCTAAAACCAAAACATAACATTATCAACATACCTCATGATAGTTCAGGGGAGGATATCTCATCTGCAAGATCAACCAGATTAGCACGATATATGTATAGTCATAATCACATCATCATATAACATCAGTTTAACCACTATCCAGTTATCAATTCTTGATCATGCTAACCACATAACATGACCTCGTGCATGACAACTACAAGCATATCAATATATTCATAACAATATATAAGCATTGACATGCATAACTAATGCATAATCGTCATACACTCATTATGACCACATCCAACAACACACCATCCACTTTCACATGGTGACACCACTGCAACCATGGTCACCACCATGCATACACAAGAAGTACATAGACCACAAGCATGGAGAACACATATATGCAAACGACATGAATGCATGACCAACACACCACCCATCTAGTCCAAGGGTTGAACCATGCTCTGATACCACTCTATAAAACCCTCCTCCCAAATTTACCAAGTTAATCGTTATGTTGGGGTAAACATGTGACAAGAGGCTACTATGATGTGATTCAAATCCCCATCTATAGTTAAGGAATTTGAATCGACAAAACAAAACCATTCTAACCTTCCACATATGATACAAAACCTTCAGGAGCCAGCCAATCCTTCCAGGTGACCAACCCCTGAGACAACTTGACATTTGAATGATATGGACCCCCATCCACTCCCATGAAAAGCCATTAATGCAACTAAGGCCTTCTAGGCACTCCCACAACAAGGCCTGCCATTGACTATGGATTTTCTTAGCTAGTTTTGAGCCAACAACCCTGCATTATGTGCCACTTTTTCAGGGCGAGGACTCAGGCCACTACCCAAAAGTTCATGAAACTTCCATAAATGACAAATGACATTGGAACAAAGGTAATAATGCAAATACTTTATCAATGACTTTACTGGACCCCTACTAGCCATGACAGACATTTCTTTAAACATGTCACAAATATGCAATCTATTGGTCATAATAGCAGATATGAACATAGGGGTCTCATACTTATTTTAGATTCCTAAAGAAGCATTGTTTCCATATCACAATAACCTCATTATCATCTATTATTTCATGTATTCATTGTACATTCATTTGAAAATCAAAACATGATGAGAACCATACATCAAGTGTGTCATAAAACATACGCATAACCAACATATAAACAACATAAATAACAAGGATATAATAGCCATAAGAATCACATATAAGTTAGTACATTTACACATGAAAGATTAAGGAGAAAGAGCTCTTATTAATTAATACAAAATCCAACTAGATTTGGGACTTCCACGAACCACCTGACCATAGATTGGTTGAACCAAATATTTCTTTTAGCCAATCACGCCCATGCCAAGTTCCAAGCATGAATGTGGGACTCAAAACAAAACCAACCCAGGTTTCCTTAGGCTTTACCAGAATCCCCACCGAATTACTAGGCCGTAAACAAGCATGGATGCCACCAGATTTCTCCACCTACATCGTGAGGAATTTTCATGTCTCCTAGTCTCTAGGCCTTACCATATATCCCACTGTACAACGGTTGAGGATTCCTAGGCCTATTAAAGACTCTACCCTCTAGTATTTCCTGTATATCCCTCCATTCACTGGTCAAGAATTCCTAGGCCCACCGAGGGACACAAATTTTGGCTTTATTTCAGTCCCACTTTCTCCTGTCCAAGGATTCCTAGGCCTTGTTTTCTTTCTTTCCAAGACCACCTCACTCAATTTTGAAACCATCTGGCAAGACATCTCAACCAAATAGAAGATAACCCATCCCAACATGGCTATCTGGAAATGGAAATGTTAGGCTGAAGAACACTGTCATACCTGGAAAAACCCAATCCAATTATAACATGAGAATCAAATACAAACATCCAGGAACCATGCATGCCAAAAATAGAAAGTAAATCACACATGCAAATCGATACATGAAAATAATCTTGTTGTAGCTACTTGATCCTACTCTTCCTTGCTTGATCTTTGTTTTTCTTTTCCTTCTTGGTCCTTCCTTTGCTTTCCTTGATCCAATGCTAGAGTGCTCCAATAATTCTCTAAGTGTCCAAGAGTGTGAGAGAGAGACAATAGAGAGAGAGCTCCAAAACTGAACTGACAAAATGTACCAACTAATCCTCAGAAGCCTTTTTATTAATGAGGCCTCTATTTTCTTCAATTTTCCCTTATTTTCTTTAATTTTCCTCCTCACGTGCAAACTTTTACCTTTCACCTTCCTTTTCTCCTAATTTCCATTATTTTCATAAATAAAATACCAATTAATGCCACTTTGCCTTTCCAAAGCCTTTGCCATTGCCTTTACCAATTTCCCTTAACCATAATAAACCAAATAAACACACACTAGGATGTTTTTCCCAACACTAAACTTGGAATACATATCCCATGACCTTGGTTATTATTTTTCCTTTATTAACTTTATTACATGGAACTCTGACCATGGTTGTTACAATATTATTAAATTTATCTGAATAAAAGTATTATTAAATTTATGGGAACACAATTTATTTTCATTGAGTTAAGTATATTTGTTGTATTATTATGCATCTATGGAATTGTTTTTGTGTTATATTGTTTAAGTGAATGATAACATAATTTATTTTATAATTAAAAATATGGATGTGATATAATTTAGAGGCTTTTGCCTTGGTATCAATGCTTGAAATGTTAGAAATTAAATAACAGAGCAATGGAACACATAAAATATTGTGAAATCACAAACACAAAAAAACATAAAACAAGAGAGACACATATATACGTGGTTCACCCAATTTGGGCTACGTCCATGGAGAAACAACCAAGCCTTCCTTTTATGTTATCCAAGAAAAGGAAGAGATACAACCTACAATAAATCCGTTGTAATTTCCTCTTCGCTCTCACATAGTCTCCTTTCTTTTTCTCAAACATAAAAATAATACACAAGCACAATACAATTTCGATCATATAAATCGAGGGTTGCCTTTTGTTAGCCTCCTGTTACAACAGGGTATCATTTTTCATGATTGACATTTTTACATGCCAAATATGTCATCTTTCTTGCAGCAAGGTTCCATATTTCCAGAGAATAAGTAATAAAGTGTGCCAATTAAAATGCCACTATTGTTTCCAATTTTGATGAGTTGTTCCAGTTTTGAAGAATTTCTTAAAGGGAGAACCAGACAGTCTAATCCTGGCCTCCCTTGGTTTCAATTTCTGTTTTAGAATATAGAGAATGACATCTGTCCAAACAGCTTAATCTTGGCAGATTTGTAGATAGGTAGAGAATCAGAGGGACCCAACTGTCTAATCTGGGCCCTGGCAGAAATAAGTGTAGACCTAGATAGGATAATGCAAAAGAAAAATTGTGAATCTAGGTTTGCAAGTCTAAGTGCACCCAAAACAAAAAGAAGAAAAAATGTTAGGACAGTATGCTGGGTAGGTAGCTGTTCGGTGGCAGAGTGATGACTAGTGATCAATTTTGTACCTCACAACATCTTATTTTTCAGACCACAGTTATCAGGCAGTTTTGCAGTTTCATGAAGGTACTCAGGCTGAAGATTCATTAACATCCCCTTCTTCTCATTTCTCCCAAGTCACTTACTAACATCCCCCAAGAGGTCAAGATCTGCTTGAGCCTCTCAATTTCATCATCTCCATGACATTTGCCTTGGTGAGGATCTCCTTCACTCAAGGGCTACTCACTCATCATCTGTGAGCCTTCTTTTCCCCAAAATGGCATAAGGTCTCACACCTTAGCGCCCTCTTTTCATCTCCATATTAACGTTTAACTTTATTATATAACTCCCTATCAGTTTGTCCCCTTCCCCTATTAAAATCATGTATATAAACTCCCCTATGTAAATACCCCTCCCTGGCAATATAGCCATACTCTCTATAAGTCCAGGAAATCTCAGGCCATCTGGGACTGTTTTTAGCCCATCCGAGTCATTAAGGAGCTAGTTTGACATCTGGTCAGCTAGTAACCTCTTCCTTAGCCCAAAAAACCCCCAAAAAAACCCATATTCCGCCCCTAAACTAAGTTTGGTGCATACATATTAACCCGCGCACTCTTGAAACCCCATAACCCACAATCCCTATGTTTAAAACCCACTACCGTGATATATTAGATTTGGAATATTCCTGCGAATATTCCCACCGCTAACCCACCGTCCCTTCGCGTCTGCCGCCAGCTGTCCGATCCACAGCCCCGCAGATCGATGATGGGCGAGCTGCCCCATCCCCGAACCACCTGGCCTTTAACGTCCGGGAGATGGGCGGTATTACCGCTGTACTCCCGCCACGCGTCAGGCGCTGGGCTGTGGCGGAGCGCCTCCCTCCAAAACCGCCATCCCCGAAAAGAGGTGCGCCACATACCGCTTACCACCCTGCCCAGTGACGTCACATACCCATGTCACCCCTGCACAGTCATACGCCTACGTCACCCCTTGTCCAGTCACCCGATGAGTCACCTGCCTGCGTGGCCTCCTGTCGCGTCACTGCTACATGATGACGTCATGCTGACATCATCCCGCCACGTCGCCCTGTTGACATCATGCTGACATCACCCGCCTTACAATGCCGACGTCATGCTGACGTCATCAACACTTTTTGGGCGCAGAGGCGCAAAAGTCGCACTTCGGAGCCCCGGAATCGAATTCTGAGGCAGTTTTTGATGAGCGATTTGCGCCTAGTTTAGGCCGAAATGGAGAATCTTCAGGGAATCTTCAAGGAATCTTCTCACCATGCGGCCCCAGGAAGCCCGAAAAGGCGCAAAAATGATCCGTTTTCTTCACAGAGCATACCAAAAGGATCAGAAGACAATTCCAGATGATGCGGAGGCCGAACAACGGCCATTTACTGGTGATTAGACCCGCAGTACATCAGATCCGCAGTCCAGATTTTGTCAAAGAGTATCAGTGGACAAAAAGCAGCCAAAGAGTATCAGCCGAAGATCTGTTTAGGGGTTCGAAGCACCTGTTCATTAATGAAGCCCCTAGAAAGTCAAATCAAAAGAGCAACGGCCCATCCTTGCCCTCAAATCACCATTAAAGCATTCAAAGCACCAGGGCAGCAAGGAAGTAGGAACCCATGCATATTTATTCCAGAAGACACTACAGCAAGCCACCAAGGACCACATCATTCACTTATTTCTGATACGGCGACCCTCAGCGCCGCTCAAGAGATTTTTGCATTTAATTCCAGATAGAGTTAGGTCAATAAATTATTTTTTATGACCTAATTAGGTCAAGATGTAATAAAGGAACTCTGCAGAGAGTTTTTGCCCTATATATACCACCCTCTATATAGTTCTAAGGGTTGGTCAATTGAGAATTTCATTAGAGACTCGCATTGTATACCTGAGTTTTTCATAATCAAAGATTGCTTAAAGCTTGGAGAAAGAATTGTCTGTTATTGATGAATGTTTTGAAGAGTTGAAGATGGAATTCCTGCGCTGTGGCCTAAAGCAATAAGTGCCTCTTACCTCTGTTTATGTGTTTACCATTATCTAAATAGCAGAAAGAAAGAATAGCCTAGAATTAGTTTAAGTACTCTCTATGCTCAGTTTCTGCTATTTCTTTATGTTTTCCTCCTATTGAATTGGTTATGAATATGAATTCCTCCTAGCTCATGTTTACCCCAGTTCGCCTATGTTTGCTAATTACCTAGGGATTCTTAACTGCTCCTAGGTAGCGCTCTGTTACCCCCTCTGTTAAGATTGATTGAGAGATTCTTAACTGCCTCTCATTACTTAGCATCTCTCTCCGACCCTAAAACATGAGAAATTGTTTCAAATGCAGCTATCTTGCTCCATTTTCCTTCACTGTTATTAAGGAAACTTAACAGCAGTTCTTTCCTCGACTCCACGCCAAATGGTTCGAAACCCTCAAACTATGCATTACCTCTCTACCTGAAAATCAATTTTCCCACCAAAACAAAACAAAGAACCCCCTGAACCCAAGACCTAGCCTAAAATCCTTTCAAACAAAGCTAAATCTAAAAGAGAGAGCCCTCTCTGATTGCAGGTTGGCTAGAACCTACAGTCCAAAGTTGGTTTGTGGTTACCTCGGCCGTATCCCTTTCTTAACCTTCAGGGACAACCTGAGTGATAACATAATGGCGACTCCACTGGGGACCTTCCTCAGTTAATTTTACAAAGTTTCACGAAGAAGGTTAAAAACCCCCTGTAGAAATCGATTTTCTAATTGCTGTATATTTCCTAAAACTACAGATGAAGCCTGAATGTCAGCCAGGAAGCCTTTGAAACTGTTTTTGTTTTACATTAACAGGTTTAGATAAAAGCTGCTTCAGTCAATCTTCATGCTAGTTTTAAGATATACACAGCCATTCCAAAATCTTATCTGGCCCTTGTGAATACAAAAATATTCCAAAAATATACCCAAAAAACAAGTTTGGAAGCTGGCTCCCAAGAAAAATCTGTGATATACAAGGTCAAACCCAGACCCAGATCCTCCAGCTGTTTTTCAAAACCCTAACATAATTCCTAAAATCCTTAGGAAGCAACAAAGACAGGAGAATTTTGCTGATTTGAGTCCTGAAACAACTTACCCTAGCTCTGTTCCAACTCCTATCAAGGTTTTATTCCGGTTTACCCCTGCTTCCCTTAGCTCATCATCTACATCTCAAAGCCCTTCCTTCACTCCTTCATTCACTGCACATATTCCCATTACCACTACGGTTGTTTCTACCGTTCCTATCACCCCCGTTGTACCAGTCGTTCCTGTTGTCCCGGTAATCCCTGTTGTTCCGGTTATCCCCACCAATATGGCTAACAGATATGCACCCCTGCAGTTGCCTGCTAACGCTGCAGCTTTACCCCAAGATTACCAATCGAAAATTTCATATTTTGATTCCACTGGCCCTTTCACAGCCATTCAGCATGCCAAAAAGATGCAAGACTATTTTGAAAACTATGAAATAGATGATGACAGCGTGAGAATGAGAATTTTTGTCCAGAGCCTGACAGGTGATATAAGAACTTGGTTCAGATCACTTGCTGCAAATTCCATTACCACTCATGATGAGCTTTACCTGTCCTTTACCAACAGATGGGAGAAAAAGAAAGATCCCTTGCACATATTAGCTGAATATGATACAATCAAACGAGGTCCTCAAGAGACCGTTTTGGAGTACTGTGCAAGATTCAATAATGTATATAATGCGATACCACAGAATTTAAGGCCTCCACCTGACCTGGCCTTGTACAAATTTCCCGATGGTTTTGACCCTGATATGGCATACCAGTTAAAGGAAAGAGCCCCTACTACCCTTGAAGATGCCCAAAAGGTTGTTGTTACCGTAGAAGCTAACTTAATTGCCAAGAGAAACAGAGCGAGAATGGAAAAGAGAACTACCTGTAAGGAAGAGCCCTCAGCCTTTGACCAGAAGCTTGATGCTATCATTAATGGCCTGCAAAGACTAGGAGAAAGAGTAGAACATGTTGAGAGAAAAGCATCATGGGAAGGACAGCAGCCCAACACCATAAGAAATCCAAATTTCAGGAAAACACAGAACATAAATGTTGGTAGGTCTAACCAAGACCAAGACATCAGACCCCCTTTTCAAGATAACTATGTAGAAGGATCTACTTCTAGTCAGCCTATAGAAGACAATCACATGAATTTAATGGACCTAAAGGGTGAGCATCAAACTTTCCTGACACAAGAAGACCAAAATGAACATGATGGTAGTCAATTTCAGACTAAAACTGGCGAGTCTTTCGATTTCAAACAGGGTTATGATACTGCTGTGTATGAGGTACACAAACAGTATAAGCTCAGGACTAGGACCGTTGACATCTCTGAGCCTAGCAAGACGAAGGAAACCAAACAGCCCAACAAGATTAAAAACACAGCTGTCATAACCCAACCAGCTGATACGACTGCCACAAACTCAAGTCAAGTGACTGTAGAGGACATAACAGACACGCACCCTGCTGTTGAGCAGCCTTTGCCACCTCCTTTCTCAAAACAAAACTCAAACAGCGTCCCAAAAAATACTCCTGAAGTTGCAAAACCACAAGCGAATACTTCCCATAGCATTGATAAACAAGAAAAAGCCACTAATATTTCAGGAGAAAAGGAAAAAACTGTTGTTATCAACACCAAGACTCTGCCGGAAAAGCCATTTAATTTGGAGACAGAAATAGGAAAACTCAAGATAGCTATCCCTCTCTCAGAACTCGCTAAACATGATGTGTATAGGCAACAAATTCAAAGATCATTGCAAATGCCAGAAAACAAAGATGATGTAAATGTCTTGGATGATTCCCCTGAACTGCTATTTGGCCCAGAAGTTAATGGAAAATCTACCTATGGACCTGTCCCACCCTTTTATGTCAGCCTGCATATACATGACAAAGTTTTACACAACGCTATGTTTGACTCAGGGGCATCACACAATCTTATGCCCAAAGCAGTAATGGAAAAACTGAACCTTGATGTTACAAGGCCATACAAAGATCTGTACTCATTTGACTCAAGTCAAGTGAAATGTTTAGGCCTCATCAAAGACCTCTGTGTCTCCTTAGTCCAATATCCGAACAAAACCATCCTCATGGATGTAGTAGTCGCTGACATTCCTCCCAAGTACGGTATGCTCCTGTCAAGATCATGGGGAGCTAAGCTTCAAGGATCCCTTCAACTAGACCTTTCCTATGCTACCATTTCAGTCTTTGGGCAACCAAAGAGACTATACAGAGAAACGCTCATGAAATATGTAGTGAGCAGTGAGAACAAGCCTGAAAATTTTCCCATTTATTCAATTCACTCCGATATGGATTCTTTCATTTTATTTAATGATGAAATAAATCTGCCCACTGGTGATAAACCGCTGGTTCTAGAAACAGACACACATATCAATGAAGAGTCAGTTGTCCACACAGACGTAAATGTCACAACAGCAAATGCAACCAGCATGTTACAAGAGCCTGCCCAAACAGAAATTTTAGATCTGCCCAATCCTGAAACAGCTCAATCTCTTGATATTGATCACCAGCAGGAAATCACATGGTTCTTAGAGTTTGATGGTTCTGTTAACAAGTTAGGAGCAGGGGCAGGTGTCTGGATTCATAACACACACAATAACCATGCAGAAGGACATGCCTACAGACTGAACTTCAAATGCACAAATAACATGGCGGAGTATGAGGCTCTGTTGTTAGGCCTTAAACTGTTAAAAACTCTAGGAGCTGTAAAAGTGTCTATCTTAGGGGACTCTGATCTAGTTATACAATAGATGAAAGGTAATTTTGTTACCAACGATAATAGAATGAGAGCCTACAGGACTGCTGCTACTGACGTACTCTAGTCATTCGCCGAATTTAAGCTTGACAAGATTTCCAGAAATCACAACATTCACGCTCACAGCCTGGCTACATTTGCAAGTACATGTAAACTCCCTTTTGACCCACATCATCACTTCACAGCCGAAATAAAACATAGGCCCACCATCCCAAATAATGTCAGAGATTGGCAAGTATTCGAGAATGATGCCCAGATCAATAATTTCCTTACCCTTGCGCACGAATTTTCAAATATCCACATTGACACGGATGCCATGACAGATTCTGAACAACACAGAAATGAAAGTCAGCAAGCCCTAGATACTGCAACAGCCAAACTGATTCTGAAGCCAACCATTTTTGACAATGAAAACATTGAACAGCTGAAACAAACACAGGCAGGAGAAGCAGACAGAACTGAGGTAGAAATCATTGACATAAAGGATAATTTTTTGCCTGCCGGACTAACTCCGCTAGAAGACATGTTTGACTCTAATGATGTTCCCAGAAAACCAAAACTGCAACCCATAAACACGGAAATTGAAGAACACAACATTGGGACACCAGAAAATCCAAAAATGATCAAACTGTCCAAAAATTTGCCACCCGATCAGAAGCCCAAGTACATTGACTTATTCAAAGAATTTCAAGACGTATTTGCTTGGAGCTATGAGGATTTGAAGTCCTATGATACATCAGTGATTCAACACACAATCCCATTGAAGCCCAATCAGAAGCCCTTCAAACAGAAATTGAGAAGAATTAACCCCGTGCTGCTTCCCCCGATTGAAAAAGAAGTAAAAAGGATGTGGGAAGTAGGCATAATAGCCCCTATCAGATTCTCAGAGTGGGTGTCCAATCTTGTTCCCACAAGAAAAAAGACAGGTGAAATCAGACTTTGTGTATATCTCAGAAACTTAAACCAAGTCTCCTTAAAAGACCACTATCCTTTGCCCAAAATGGGCCACATATTGCAGAGAGTAGTGGGATCATCTAGAATCTCTTTACTAGATGGATTTTCGGGTTTTAACCAGATACTTGTTCACCCGGATGATCAAGACAAAACAGCTTTTACCACACCCTGGGGAACATTTAAGTATGTAAAGATGCCATTTGGACTTAAAAACGCTGGTGCTACTTTTCAACGAGCAATGGATATTGCTTTCGCCAAAGAAATACATGACTTCCTGGTTGTGTACCTTGATGATCTAACCCCATTTTCCAAATCTGATGAAGAACATCTCAATCACCTCAGGCAAATTTTCGTGACATGCAGAAAATATGGTATTTCCTTGAATCCTAAGAAGTCCCTATTTGGCCTTGAAGAAGGAAAATTACTTGGCCACATTATATCAAAAGATGGGATGAGAATTGACCCTAAGAGAATACAGGCCATCCTCAAAATTCCATACCCCAGAAACATAAAAGAGCTACAAGCATTCCTTGTGAAAATCAACTTCTTGAGAAGATTCATTCCAAATCTGGCTGAATTAATAAGGCTGTTAAGCAACATGTTAAAGAAGGATGCCACGGTAAGATGGTCCCTGGAAGCCAAGCAGGCATTTGAGAGTATCAAATCTGCCTTAACTCAAACCCCTGTCCTAACTAGTCCACAGTTCGATAAAGATTTCATCATATTTTCATTTGCATCCGAGCATACGATAGTTGCTGTCCTGCTGCAGAAGGATGAACAAGGAGCTGAAAAACCAATTGCTTTTTTCAGCCGAGCCTTAAGAGACGCCCCATTGAAGTACCCGATAATGGAAAAACAGGCCTACGCATTTGTCAAGGCCATTAAGGATTTTAGAGTGTACATACTGTATTCGCACGTGATTGCCTACGTCCCACACGCCGCTGTAAAAGACATACTGACTCAAGACGGATTAGAAGGCAAAAGAGGAAAGTGGATCGCAAGTATCCTTGAATACGACATTGAAATAAAACCAACCAAGCTGATAAAGGGACAAGGTTTAGCTAAACTGATGTCCGAAACGAATTTTCAAGCCTTAGATATTAACTAGCTGGACAATGAACCGGAGTTGGCGACTCCACAGATCAGTGAAATATTTCTGCAATGCCCCTGGTACACTGATATTTGCTATGTATTGTTAAACCTGTGTGCTCCCCCAGGATTGTCCAGGACAAAGAAAAGATTTTTGAAAATGAAGGCTTTGAGATTTTGTGTTATTGATGGTGCATTATTTTGGAGAAATCATGAAGGTATATTGTTAAATTGTTTAACCATGCATGAAACTAACAATGTCATGAAAGAATTCCATGCAGGTGATTGTGGAGGACATCTCTACTGGAAGTCCACAGCAGACAAAATCTTGAGGGCTGGTTTCTACTGGCTCACTCTTTTTGCAGATGTTAAAAAGTTTTCCATGTTGTGTCACAAATGCCAAATTTTTGAAGGCAAGAGAAAATTGTTGCCCATGCCCCTTAAACCCATCTCCACCGAAAAACCTTTTCAACAATGGGGTCTTGACTTCATTGGAGAAATCCATCCCTCTTCCTCAGGCCAACACAAATGGATCCTAACAGCCACCGATTATTTCACCAAATGGGTTGAAGCCATTCCCTGTAGACAAGCCAATGATACCATCATTATCCAATTCCTTGAATGCAACATCCTTTCCAGATTTGGCTGCCCTGAGAAGATCATCACTGACAATGCCACTGCCTTCAAGTCCAAGAAGATGATCAGTTTCTGCCATAAGTTTCACATCACCCTGGGCCACTCCACAGCATATTACCCTCAAGGTAATGGATTGGCCGAATCATCTAACAAGAGCCTCATCAACATTATAAAGAAAATGCTAGAAGAAAACAAGAAAAACTAGCACAAAAAGCTGGTGAATGCCCTATGGGCAGACAGACTTTCAAGCAAAAGATCAATTGGAATGAGCCCTTATGAGCTGGTATATGGCATAGAGGCTAGATTTCCTTCATCCCTGGGCATTCCCACCATCAAGCTGTTACAAGAGATTCAGGCTGAACCAAATGACATTCAAAGAAGAATTAATCAGACAATTCATCTTCAGCAAACCAGAGAACAAGTCTATGACAGAGCATAAACCTTACAAGAAAAGCTCAAAAAGATGTTTGACAAGAGGGCTAAAGCTGAAAATTTCAGTAGTGATGACAAAGTTTTGAAGTGGGACTCAAGAAGAGAAGACAAGGGCAAGCATGCAAAGTTCGATTTCCTATGGAAAGGCCCATTTATTATTTCTGCTGTTCAAGGAAACAACACCTATTTTCTCAGATCTATGGAGGACAGCACTGTTGAAGAAGGTCCTGTGAATGGCAGGATGTTGAAACATTATCACGATCCTTGTTGTTGAAACAATGCAAGTTCTGTAAATATCTTTGTACAGTTATATTATGTATATATGAGCACTGTTTCTAATTCCTTTGATAAGCAGGTCGATTATTGAAAGAACAACAGTAAATTCGTGGAGGCACAGCCGGTGCTGATTGTCCAGTTTTTAAAGACCCATCTCTGTATCAATCTCAGCAAAGCAGCAAGAGTAACAATGCCATAACAGCAATTCGGGTCAAAGAGAAGCTGTTTGCGCTTATAATTCTCAGGCAAGAAAAGGTTAACAGAAGAGGAAAATTTCAGGAAATCGTCTCAGACCAAAGCTGAAGGAAGTACATCAATTTGCAGTCCATGTTTTCAAAGATATATTCTCAGACAGCATTGTACATAATAATCCAGCAAGCAGAAGAAAGCAGGCGTTGTTGAGCAGTTCACAAAGACTCACTTGTGAAGAAGGTTGTTTTGTCACAGAGTTTCATATTTCTAACGGCCAGAGCAAAGAGGTTTTTCAGTTTACGGTGACAACAGGGATCAAGGCAGTCTGACCTGCTGTTCTTGACTTTTCACAGGGAAAAGCCATCCCCAAGTGGAGCCACTGTTAGCCTCCTGTTGCAACAGGGTATCATTTTTCATGATTGACATTTTTACATGCCAAATATGTCATCTTTCTTGCAGCAAGGTTCCATATTTCCAGAGAATAAGTAATAAAGTGTGCCAATTCAAATGCCACTGCTGTTTCCAATTTTGATGAGTTGTTCCAGTTTTGAAGAATTTCTTAAAGGGAGAACCAGACAGTCTAATCCTGGCCTCCCTAGGTTTCAATTTCTGTTTTAGAATATAGAGAATGACATCTGTCCAAACAGCTTAATCTTGGCAGATTTGTAGATAGGTAGAGAATCAGAGGGACCCAACTGTCTAATCTGGGCCCTAGCAGAAATAAGTGTAGACCTAGATAGGATAATGCAAAAGAAAAATTGTGAATCTGGGTCTGCAAGTCTAAGTGCACCCAAAACAAAAAGAAGAAAAAATGTTAGGACAATATGCTGGGTAGGTAGTTGTTCGGTGGCAGAGTGATGACTAGTGATCAATTTTGTACCTCACAACATCTTATTTTTCAGACCACAGTTATCAGGCAGTTTTGCAGTTTCATGAAGGTACTCAGGCTGGAGATTCATTAACATCCCCTTCTTCTCATTTCCCCCAAGTCACTTACTAACATCCCCCAAGAGGTCAAGATCTGCTTGAGCCTCTCAGTTTCATCATCTCCATGACATTTGCCTTGGTGAGGATCTCCTTCACTCAAGGGCTGCTCACTCATCATCTGTGAGCCTTCTTTTCCCCAAAATGGCATAAGGTCTCACACCTTAGCGCCCTCTTTTCATCTCCATATTAACGTTTAACTTTATTATATAACTCCCTATCAGTTTGTCCCCTTCCCCTATTAAAATCATGTATATAAACTCCCCTATGTAAATACCCCTCCCTGGCAATATAGCCATACTCTCTATAAGTCCGGGAAATCTCAGGCCATCTGGGACTGTTTTTAGCCCATCCGAGTCATTAAGGAGCTAGTTTGACATCTGGTCAGCTAGTAACCTCTTCCTTAGCCCAAAAAACCCCCCAAAAAACCCATATTTCGCCCCTAAACCTAAGTTTTGTGCATACATATTAACCCGCGCACTCTTGAAACCCCATAACCCACAATCCCTATGTTTAAAACCCACCACTGCGATATATTAGATTTGGAATATTCCTGCGAATATTCCCACCCGCTAACCCGCCGTCCCTTCGCGTCCGCCGCCAGCCATCCGATCCACAGCCCCGCAGATCGACGATGGGCGGGCCGCCCCCTCCCCGAACGTCCGGGAGATGGGCGGTATTACCGCCATACTCCTGCCACGCGTCAAGCGTTGGGCTGTGGCGGAGCCCCTCCCTCCAAAACCGCCATCCCCGAAAAGCGATGCGCCACATACCGCTTACCGCCCTGCCCAGTGATGTCACATACCCACGTCACCCCTGCACAGTCATACGCCTACGTCACCCCTTGCCCAGTCACCCGATGAGTCACCTGCCTGCATGGCCTCCTGCCGCGTCACTGCTACGTGATGACGTCATGACGTCATCCTGCCACGTCGCCCTGCTGATGTCATGCTAACGTCACCTGTCGTACAATGCTAATGTCATGCTGACGTCACCCGTCGTACAATGCTGATGTCATGCTGACATCATCAGCACTTTTTGGGTGCAGAGGCGCAAAAGTCGCACTTCGGAGCCCCGGAATCGAATTCTGAGGCAGTTTTTGATGAGCGATTTGCGCCTAGTTTAGGCCGAAATGGAGAATCTTTAGGGAATCTTCAAGGAATCTTCTCACCATGCGGCCCCAGGAAGCCAGAAAAGGTGCAAAAATGATCCGTTTTCTTCACAGAGCATACCAAAAGGATCAGAAGACAATTCCAGATGATGCAGAGGTCGAACAACGGCCATTTACTGGTGATTAGACCCGCAGTACATCAGATCCGCAGTCCAGATTTTGTCAAAGAGTATCAGTGGATAAAAAGCAGCCAAAGAGTATTAGCCGTAGATCTGTTTAGGGGTTCGAAGCACCTGTTCATTAATGAAGCCCCCAGAAAGTAAAATCAAAAGAGTAACGGCCCATCCTTGCCCTCAAATCACCATTAAAGCATTCAAAGCACCAGGGCAACAAGGAAATAGGAACCCATGCATATTTATTCCAGAAGACACTACAGCAAGCCACCAAGGACCACATCATTCACTTATTTCTGATACAGCGACCCTCAGCGCCGCTCAATAGATTTTTGTATTTAATTCCAGATAGAGTTAGGTCAATAAATTATTTTTTATGACCTAATTAGGTCAAGATGTAATAAAGGAACTCTACAGAGAGTTTTTTCCCTATATATACCACCCTCTGTATAGTTCTAAGGGTTGGTCAATTGAGAATTTCATTATAAACTCGCATTGTATACCTGAGTTTTTCATAATCAAAGATTGCTTAAAGCTTGGAGAGCGAACTGTCTGTTATTGATGAATGTTTTGAAGAGTTGAAGATGGAATTCCTGCGCTGCGGCCTGAAGCAATAAGTGCCTCTTACCTCTGTTTATGTGTTTGCCATTATCTAAATAGCAGAAAGAAAGAATAGCCTAGAATTAGTTTAAGTACTCTCTATGCTCAGTTTCTGCTATTTCTTTATGTTTTCCTCCTATTGAATTGGTTATGAATATGAATTCCTCCTAGCTCATGTTTACCCCAGTTCGCCTATGTTTGCCAATTACCTAGGGATTCTTAACTGCTCCTAGGTAGCGCTCTGTTACCCTCTCTGTTAAGATTGATTGAGAGATTCTTAACTGCCTCTCATTACTTAGCATCTCTCTCCGACCCTAAAACCTGAGAAATTGTTTCAAATGCAGCTATCTTGCTCCATTTTCCCTCACTGTTATTAAGGAAACTTAACAGCAGTTCTTTCCTCGACTCCACGCCCAATGGTTCGAAACCCTCAGACTATGCATTACCTCTCTACCTGAAAATCAATTTTCCCACCAAAACAAAACAAAGAACCCCCTGAACCCAAGACCTAGCCTAAAATCCTTTCAAACAAAGCTAAATCTAAATGAGAGAGCCCTCTCTGATTGCAGGTTGGCTAGAACCTGCAGTCCAAAGTTGGTTTGTGGTTACCTCGGCCGTATCCCTTTCTTAACCTTCAGGGACAACCTGAGTGATAACACCTTCTAGGGAAAAAAACCCTAAATTAACACAACTTCTATCGTCATATCATTTTCCTAATGAATGACCCAGATTGACTAAGAAATTGCAATATTTTACCAGGAAAATTTCGATATGTTTTTAGCTTCGGGGATGCTTCCCCCGAACCCCCACCATGAGGGGCTCATAAAATCATTTCCCCCCCCTAAACCCCCCTGACGGTGATACTACAGGTGGAGTTGCCACCCCATTCGGAACTGGGATCCAACGTGGCTAAAAAAATACCTCTTAATCAAGAATATAATCAAGCTCCATACCCAATATCAAAAGACTCTCATTTATAGTCTAAATTTGTAACATGATTATTACCGAGTCAATTATTTTGACTAACCTCATCCTATTTTAAAAAGGTTGCTTACAAAGGGTGGTAAATTTAACAAGGGTTTCTTAACAAGGGTGGTAGATGTAAGGGGGTCATAAAAGATATTGAGGAAAACTTGAAACAACCTTTACTTGGGGTCTAGGAAAGTCCTGTTGGAAATACTGAGAGGGGGGTGAATCGGAATTTCTGAGCAATAACACTTTTTAATATTTTTCAAAACATTAGTTAATATTCATTTATTATTATTGTTCTTCTTCAGATGATCATAAACAATGATCAATAGTAGACAACATGGTACAACAATGCAGAAAGATAAAATGAAGGAAACAAAGATTTTTAGGTGGAAAACCCCCTTTGGGTCAAAACCACCAAACAATTCTTTAGTAATTGTCTTCTCCTTGTTAAAATAAAATTTAGTGCATCAATATTTCAGCTACAACTGAGGGAGGCATAAACCCCCTGAATCATAGGCCACAACCTGTAGCATGCTATTAAACCCTAATATCCTGTTGCAACCAAAAGGATTCCCCAATGCCCTGTAGATCTGGCCACAACCTGATGAGTGCCCCAACACTCTGTTTACAAGCTGCTGTCGGAAAGGATTCTTTGTTGCCTTGTTAGTTTATTAGCCACAACTAAATGGATGCCACAACTCCTTGTGCAAGCCACAACTTTCCCTAGCACCACCCTGCCACCCTAAAGTGTTCTTAGGCCACAACCTGAAGGTGACTCCAATAACCTGCCTTAACGAGCCAGAAGACCACATTTCACAATTTTTAGACTGGATCCCCTGTACTCTGAATCAATTTAGAATAGTTGTAAGGAAAATGTAGAATAGATATCGAATCCTAGTAGTCGTTGATCATTGTGCCCACAAACTAGTTGTTGCACGATGCTACACAACAAGCTATGTCTATTCAATTGCACATCACTGTCACTGCACACTGTATATCATTGTCACTACAAATCACTGCACAACTGCTGGCTATCACTGCATGTCACTGCTCATGAATAAATAGTCATCAATGCACAACCACTTTCACTGCACACATATATCACTGCACATCTACTGGTTGTCACTGCATGTCACTGCACTGAGCTGCTCATGAATGAATAAGCATCAAGAATCAATATATCATGTTGCCACACTATCAAGTTGCACACGGTGCTGCAACCATTTGGCACTGCTATCAAATGATGGCACAAACCAAGGTGCCTCAGGTCCTCCCTATGACCTGCCTCAAATGCTCTCAAATTATGTCCTTGGAGAGATACCAACATATGTTACTTTCACTATTGAGCACTGCTCATACACTACTATCCATCTTTACGTCAATCTTTTGTACAATAAAATGATATTGCCCGCAACGATCTGTTGCCCTGCAAGGTTAAACTTGTGTCACTGTAAAATATTTAGATCATCACTATAAGACAAATCCCTAGGTCATGATAGTCTATGTCAATTATTACTGTAGTTTCAACCATCTGTCATAAACAACCTACTCACTATGTCAAGTATTACTGCAACCTATAGGTTGGATCCAAGTGTGTCAATGTATCACATCACAGTCATAGCAGTTTTATTAATATAGTCGACCATATGTCATTGTTAAGTCATTTACATGTTAGGTCCATTAGTTATGTCTAGGTGTTAAGTCAATTCACACTTCTGAGTTTGTCATAGCTCAATACCCGATACTACAAAATTCATATAATATATGGATCAAGTTCTCTGCATAACATATTCCAAAGGTGTTGTTGCTTCATAGATGGGCGTCATAACTTAGGTCACCGTTGGTACAAATTCATAGTCATTGTCATGTCAAGTAGGTCAATGTATCAAGTCACAGTCAAGATAGAGTGATTATAAAAAGGTCATAGTCAAGAGGCAAAAACACTGTAATGCAACTATGTTAACACAAATTCTCATGCACTACTACATAAGGTTATTGTGTCATTTGTCATCTTGTCTAGTTGCTTTAATTCTTGTTACTATGTTGTAGGTTACGCATGCCACTATAATTACAGTCCTAGGTATTTAAATCACTGTGTCATATCTAGGTGTAATATCTTAGATTGTCACATCACTTAGGTTCTAAGTCTATGTTAAATCTATCTATACACTTGAGGATTGTTATCACAATTATTAACACATGATGATGAATGTCATTTTGTCATTAGTGTTACTGTTGTTGCCAAAAAGTTATCATATTACAGAGGTTATATCAAAATGCCAAATCATTCTTATAAGTTTTGCAAGAATAACATCGAAAAGAGGGTAGCATCAGTCTCAAGACTTTTCACAGTGAATTATTTAAGTGTCAAGCCTTCAACGTCTTTGATTAGTGGTTCAGTGCATGCCACAATAGATGTGTTTACCATCAGAATTTTTCTAGACTCCAATTTTCAACTCTCTAGATAATTCAGAAAGATGTGCCTTAGATCAACCTACTCACACAGTGACTACAAGGATCAAACACCACACTTTCATACCTTGTTAGATATCTTCTTTCATGCAAAACTGTTACTATAATGAACTTAATTTGGACTACTATTAGAATGATAATAAAGTTGTCTTCTTTACTTAAGTGACTTCAATAGGTTGGCTTAACTTTAAGTTGTAGCCACAGGTATATATACTGGAGTACTGCTTGTCGTGTTTCAGATGAGAGACCATACTATCCTCAAGCTATAATAATTTTTCACAAGCATCAAGCATTGAAGTACTCCACAAGAACCACAATCATGTATACTTAGAGATGATCATAAATAAACAATCCTAAAACGATTCAATACTAGTTTTGAAAGGTCACCGATACCTACAAATAATTCCATAGAGATGGAGACTTTAGTACTCCACTACAACTTCAAATTAGGCCACATAAGCAGACCTTAAAATTTGATGCCCTAGACCATAGAATAGTCTTCGTTACTAGCAAAAGAAAAATGCTCAAACAGGCTTGCTGCCTAACCTTACACCTACACTAAATGAAAACAAAAACAACTTAAAGAAATATACAAGAAATTACCTTGTATTTCGCTTGAGAGAGGGAGACCTATTCGTTGTACTTTGCCTAAAAAAAAATCCGAACTGTTTTTTTTCAAATATATTATTATTAGGCCGAAAATTTTCGAAGACACATGAGAAGTTATGTCTTTAGAGGAGTGATGGTTCTTCCTTTATAATTTGTAGAGGGACTTCATAATTGACCGTTATAGATCAAGGAAAGGGCTTCGTGAAGGAGTATTTAAAATTTTTAATTAAGTCATGTCTTGTGTGTTAAGTAAGAAAGGTCGTGAGCCTTATGAGTGAAAGCTATTAGCCTTTACAATATGAGGGATAACTTTTTATAAAAACAAATAAATAATTTAATACTTTTCTTAAGGTATGGTTAATTTACTTTATAAGTATTATAAATTTGTTTGTTTAATCTCTAAGGAATTTGTACACTAACCCTATTTTGTGTGTTTTTTAGGTGAGATATGAGTGTATTAAGTCAATGATTGATTTATTTTCTTTGGTTTTGAAGTTATGTAACTTATATGGGGTGATATTATAGTGATAAACAATGTCATATGTTGACAATTGTAGGAGGAGGTGTCATGTCACTACCCTTGGGGGTTTTTAGCCTAGAAATTAGGGTCACTAACTTCAATTGTGAATATATCTCAAACAATAAGGCCTCTCGGGGCATACCTCATATCAACAAAAACATATTTTAGAGGAGAATTTAATGACATAGATCTCCGACCCAAACTCAATTATTTGACCTACCAAAAACCCTCAATAAATTCGAGGCACATCCTCATTCCAGGGAACCCAAACCCTAGAACTTGGGTTTTTAACCATCCAACAATATAGCTTCTTTCTCGATGTAAGATGAAAATTAATAAGAAGCATTCATTAACCATTTGACATCAATGACTGGTGTTTTTGGTCAAAGTCAAACCCTGTTAACTCCATCGGTTGACATCAATGGTAACACATCTAACAATATCCCCCTTTGTCATTGATGGCAACACACATACCCCCCCTATGGGTACAACACCCCATACCTTCATCCTTCACCTCCTTCTTGAGATTTCAATCTCCTTCTTAGGTTTTTCTCTCCCCCTTTGACATCAATGGAAAAGGGTTACTCCCCCCTGAGAATTTGCTTGCTTCATGTGGACCTGTTATCTTCCTGTGCTCCCCCTGACAAGAAGTCTTCTTGTAATATTCTATCAGTGACGATCCCTGTGGACCTATCTCATGTATGTGCTTCCCTTGAAGAGAAACCTTCCTTTATGAACATGTAATCCTTCAACTGTTCTGCTCCTCCTAAACTTGTAATGAAAGTGCCATCTCGTTCAAACTATCTGTCCATCAATCGTAGACTTGTGCCATATACTGCTTCATAAAATCCTCCTCTTCAAATTTCAAGGATTCGATGAACATAATCATTCAAAATAGTGAGCCGTTTAACATACGATCTTAGATCGAGTCATTAACCGAAGAAATTGTTGATTCGTTATGACCTGTTATGAATCCTGAAAGCATAACTATTGAGAGATTCTTGTCTTCTTTCTTTTCTTTCTCATCGTGTACTTATTCATCCCATACATATTTTCTTTTCCAAAGCTTCTTATTCTCATCATCAAGCTCTTCATTCATGTTTGATGCCATACTGTACCTGCATTAATGAGCTATGTATCCATGGCTATGACACTTGAAGCATTCAATTTTATCCATAGGTGATTTCATCTGATATCTGCAATCGCGAGTGCTATGGCTATAGTTATGGCAGTTGAAACATTCAATGTTTGGCCCATCTAGCATGTATTCTCTTCTAACAAAATCATCATGGAACTTGACTCGTGATCCTGCAAACTTGTTTCTATGGTTTTGCAGATAATGATTGTACTTATCAAAAACTTCACAATCCCTAGCCATATGTCCATAGTTAGCACATAAAAAGAAATAACCATCAAATGAACGTGTGTACTTGGATAATTCATTCGGATGCAATGGTCCTTGGTAATTTCACATGTCAACAACTTTACAATCCCTGGCTATATGTCCATAGTTAGCACATGAAAAACAATATCCACTAAATAAACGAACATACCTGGAAGATTTATCATTCTTCTTTAGTGGCAGTGTTATAGTTTGTTGTCTTCCTTTTCTCTTAACTGCATTGGTATTGTTCTTTGCAACATTCTTCTTTCGCTTTTCACTAGGATAAAATTCCTTCTTAGAATCATGCTGTGAAGATGTGGAGCTTGTATCTTCATCAACTAGAGATTTACCAGCTTTAATTGCCTTCATTTTTGCTTCAACTATCTTATCTTGCAATTGTTCCTTTTGCAATCCCTTGAGTTTGTTGATATCATAAGGGTTGCATCAAGTTATTCTTTATTTTGAGCAAGATATTCTTGAAACCATCTTTTCAAGATCTCCCTTCTTGTTTTTTCCTCCCCAAACTGTAGCTTGAGAAGAGTGGTCTTCTCTACTTCTCTGTTGAGAACATGTATTTGTTCCTTTTGCTTCTCATTTTCAATCCTGAGCCTACTTATTTATGCTAAATATGTTTCTAATTCCTTGTGCTTTTGGTCAACCGCAGATATGTATCTTTGATCAGATTCCTTCCTTTCAATTTATGCCTCTGGCATATGTTGTTTGAGTCTGTTGATCTCTACAAAGGCTATGTCAAGTTCTTGTTGCTTCTGTTGGAATTCTTTCTTGAGGTATTATGTATCTGTATTCTTGAATTCTCCCAAATGATTTCGAAGACTGCTAATCATCTTCTCAGACTCTTCATTTTCTTTGATGAGTTCTTTTGTCGTCTTCAATTCTACTTCCAAAAGTCTTGTCTTTTCCTTTTGAATTTTGAGTTACTTTATCACCTTGATCACTTGATTTTGAAACTCTATCTTACTCATTTCTCCAATTTCTTCATCATAATCAAAAGGATCCAAATTTTCAATAACATCTTGACCTAATTGCTTTGTTGAATAGAGATTATGAAGATTTTCCAAAAGAGCTTTAGTTGTTGAACATTGACCAACTTTTATTTTCACAAAATTTGGAAAACATTCAAAATTACATTCATGGCCTTTGAATTGTTTTATCTTCGTCAATATATGTGTCTCCAAAAAAAATTGATTCCCATACTCCATGTGCCTACAAATGTACTTCCATCCTGGATTCCCATATCTAGTAATTATCTGCATCAAAATTAGGGGTTGGTAAACAATACTCACTTTCTTCAAATTTTGTTGTACATGTACCTTTCTTTGAAATCCTTGCAACCTGCTTCTTTGACTTTCCCATCTCTATGCTCTGAAAACCACCTTCCAGTGGTTAAGATGTTACTAAAGGAACCATGATCTGATACCAATTATTGGAAATACTGAGAATGAGGTGAATCAATATTTCTTAACAAAAACAATTTTTAATCTGTTTTACAGAGAATTAGTTAATCTCCAGTTATTATTCTTCTTCTTATTCATACGATCACAAATAATAATCAATAGTAGACAACTCCATACAACAATGCAGAAAGACAAAACAAAGGACACAAAGGTTTTTAGGTGGAAAACCCCCTCCGAGTCAAAAACCACTAGATGCTTCTTTAGTAATTGTCTTCTCCCTATTAAAAGAAAATTGATTACATCAAGATTTCAGCTACAACTGAGGGAGGCATCAATCCCCTAATTCACAAGTCACAACCTATAGGATGCTACTAAACCCTAATATCCTGTTGCAACCATAAGGACGCCCCAACACCCTATAAATCAGGCCACAACCTGATGAGTTCCCCAACACTTTGTTTACTAATTGTTGTCGGAAAGGATGCTTCGTTGCCCTATTAGTTTATCAGCCACAACTAAATGGATGCCACAACGCCCTGTACAAGCCACAAATTTCCCTAGCACCACCCTTCCACCTTGAAGTGTTCTCAGGCCACAACCTGAAGGTGACTCCAATCACCTACCTTGATGAGTCATGTTATCCCCCACAATGTCCCAGGATAAGAGGAATCGATGGAGGTAACCACAAACCAAGATTTCAGTTTGGTAGCTAGCCCTACCAGACTAGAGAGCGCTCTCTCTATGAGATCACAACCAAAGATTTGACATAAATATAAAATAATTTTAGGCTAGGTATGTTAGGCTTAGATAGGTTTGAAAATTTAGGGTTTTGATGCTGAACAAGGGATAAAAATAAGGCAACTAGGTCAAAAGATCAAAGGGTAACACAACAGAAATATAAAGGAGAAAGGTAGCAATAGTTTTGTGATAGCTTAGGTTTTTTCAATGTAGTGTAGTGTTTCAGAAGAAATAAGAAGACTTAATGAGCATATATGTCATGAATTCATTAAGCTAGAAAGCAAATAACATATAGTGATAATTCCATCAAAATAGAGCTTTAAGGAAAGAATTTTGCTTATAAACTTAGGAAAAATCACTGAAGAAACTCATGAATAGAAAGAAGAGATGAATATCTATCATATGAAACTATAACAGAGAAGAAACAATACCAAAAACTCACTGCACATGAATTCCTAGATAATAGTTGCAACTATTCTTTGATTTCCTGAAAATGTTGAAACACAAGTTACAAGAGTTCTCTCCTCAAATGTCCAACCCTTCTCTCTGACTGAGAAATTGATACGTATAGACTAAGATAAATAATTTCCCCACCTTCAGGAGTCGAATCCATGAGTAGTGGAATAGTTTCCAATAATATCTCAACCAATAAGTGAGAGTGAGAAGGTCAGAAATAAACTCTTCTCTTAGACTTTGATTTGAGTTTTTCTTCATTTATGAGGCCTAATTAAACATAAAAACAACCTATCATGCTAATTTATTCATGATTAAATCATAAAGACTTCGAACTACTAAAATTACATCATCAATTTGACCTTTACCCAAGTTTGAGGCCAGTTTTAGGTGCCTTCCTAAAGTCAAAATTGAAATATGAAAGAATAGTAAACTATCCTTGTCTGTCTAGTTTCCAGAACATCTTGAATTATTTATAATGACCCATGGGAAGGCCTCCAAAAACTAATTCTCCCAATGTGTTTCCAGAAGCACAACGCCTGTCAAAATGAGGGGCAGAATGTTGATTTTTGACCCCTTTTTCTCATTTTTCTCAAAATTTGAGCCCTATTTGAAAAATCCGAGGAAATGGGTTTTGAGAGGAGGCCATCATATTTCCAAAAATTCAAACCATTTTCATTTGTATCTTTGAGGAAAAAGCGCAGCACCAAGGCGCTATGTTTCTGAAACTAATGTATTTTCCTAAATTTGCACCAAATTTCACCAAAAATAAAAAAAATGCTCAAAAAACTCCCAAAATTGGTCCAGAAGTGCCAAATGAGGTGTAATATTCTATCATGGATGCTTCATCAAGCAGCTCCATGTTTTCCTTCTCATATTTTCCTTTTAGGGTTTCGTGAAGCTTGTTTTGCATTTGTTTGACCTTGATGTTGCAAATCTTGTTATTGGTTTGGTAGTGGTGGGCCATGTGCCTCAACAGCTGGTTATCCCTGTTAGATTGTTTAAGAAGCTTATCTAGATGGCCATTGACTTTTCCTAGCCAATATTTCGAGTCTTCATTAATTTCCACAACAATTCTGTCTTCAATATCCAAATCCTCATCTAGTAGGTTTTGGTCTTTTTCCTTCTGCAATGCTCTTTTGAGACCCATTGTCCTAGGCCTCTTCCTTCCAACCTGCTTTCTTGTTCATTATGCTCATCATGCTTTAGCACTGCTTTACCTTTGACCTCTTACCTCATCATTAGTTTTTTGACCTTGAGTTAATCGTTTTCTTGCTCAAGGAAAGAAATGATAAATCTCGCCCTTGCCAAATTGTCTGGGAGATCCATGATCTGGGAATCCTTCTCCTTGATAGCTTGTTGCAAGGTTGAATGATCATATTTTTCCTCCATATCAACTAGCTCAAAATCATGCTCAATTAGCTGTTGGCATTATGATTCTGGTATGGCTTTATGATACATATGTTGTACTTGATGGCAACCCACTCATCTCATGTAGAGAAAAGTTCACGCACTTATATGCAGAGAAAAGTTTATTTCATGTAGAGAAAAGTTCACGCACTTTTATGCAGAGAAAAGTTTATTTCATGTAGAGAAAAGTTTATTTCATGTAGAGAAAAAGTTCACGCACTTTCATGTTGGAGAACTTACCTTTGGTCCATGGTAGTTAGTCCTTGGTATTTGAACCTATGGTTTTGGACCATGGTACCTCGTCAAAAGTGTGTATATGTTGGAGAACTTACCTTTGGTCCATGGTGGTTAGTCCTTGGTATTATTGAGCCCCATGTTTTTGGGCCCCTTGTATTGGTTATCTATGGTATTGATCCATGATTTTAGGAAGAAGCTTGCCTATATAAAGAAAAGGAGATCACTTGGCTAAATCATTCTTGCAAATCGAATATCTTAAGATCTGAAATATTGGGTTATTGTTTTAAACGTTTGATCTATGAAAGTGAAGTTGAAAGCGAATCTGTGAAGGGTGATCTCTTGAGCGCTGCAGCTGCAGAAGTGCGGAGGCGCCACAGAAGGCGCAGTGCGGAGGCGCCACAGAAGGCGCAGTGCGGAGATGCCACAGAGGTGCCACAGAAGGCGCAGTGCGGAGACGCCACAGAAGGCGCAGTGCGGAGGCGCCACAGAAGGCGCAGTGCGGAGACGCCACAGAGGCGCCACAGAAGGCGCAGTGCGGAGGCGCAATGCGGAGATGCCACAGAGGCGCCATAGAAGGCGCAGTGTGGAGACGCCACAGAGGCGCCATAGAAGTCGCAGTGCGGAGGCGCCACAAAAGAGGCAGTGCGGAGACGCCACAGAAGGCGCAGTGCGGAGGCGCCACAGAAGGCGCAGTGCAGAGGCGCCACAGAAGGCGCAGTGCAGAGGCGCCATAGAAGGCGCAGTGCGGAGGTGCCACAGAAGACGCAGTGCGGAGACGCCATAGAAGGCGCAGGTGCGGTGGTCGCGGCGCCACAGAAGGCGCAGGTGCGGAGGTAGTACAGATATCCGTAGATCTATACCAGTGAAGTTGCGATCCCTGCTTAAAATTTGTTTTAACTGCCTTTTACTATTTTGCAGGGTTTTGGGTGCATAACTGATGTTTGGTTACTGGTATTGAGTTCAGATAACAGCATGATTAATGACTTATCTTTATGTACTAGATCTGGTTGATAACTCTCATAATATCATTATGGATCTGGTGATTGGGTGATTCAGAAGGTTGTTTGATTATGAGCTTCAATGTTGTTGTTGGATCCAGTTTGAAAAGTAGTCCTTGAAAAAAAAAAGTAGGGGGTTGTAGCTCCCTTCCAGGAGAGACTGGAAAACGAGAGAGAGTTGTACCTCTCTGCAGGTTGCAGCCTGCGTACTGGTAAAGGACTGCACCAGTACAAAATCATTGTAACAGGAGTTTCTAATTTGAAAGAAGATAGAGACATATTGCAGCAGGTGGTTTTCACCCACATTGGGTTTCCACCTTATATCTGGTGTTCTTTGGTGTGACTATCTGTTTTTCTTGTTCATGCTCATTATTTTATGGTACTGATATGCAAAAATAATTCAAAGTGTAAATAAGGAAGATTTGTTAAAAGAACTTGATAATACTAATTCACCCCCCCCTCTCAGTATTATTTTCAACATTAGCTCCTCATCCTGCAAATGTGATCCCTGTTATGCTGATATAGAAGGCTTGGCCCTTTCCTCAACTTGAGAAGTAAACACGTCTTTTTCCTCTCTGGTATGTTTTGGTCACCTCAGGTTTAGGTGCCTTAGGAACCTCCTCTAATTTGTTTGATGACCCTACCACCATAGGCTATGCTAATGTGTCTTGGTGATGGCTTGGTGAAGTAGTCTCGTGCCTTTGCAAGGTTGCTTCAATAAAGGTATCCCATGCTATGTTCTTTTCTGCCAACTGATGGCGAACTACAACCTTTATCAAACTGTGATGGAAAAGGTTAGGGTAATGCTCTTTGTTTTTCATTCGCACCTTTTCAGACATTTTGAAGAAACTTCTACACAAGTAGTTACACAAATTAAGAGGTTTCACAACTGTGAAGTGCATAAGAAGCCTAGTGTGATAATAATACAACTTGGAAAACCTCCCCTCATAACTGAAAAACTTCATCACAACCTTCATCAGTGATGCATACCTTTCCAACAAGTATCTTAATGGAATGATGTGTGAATGAACCTCTTTGTAGGGTGATTTCAATAAGGGTTTTGTTGACGATGTTGGACCCGCAAACATGTAAGGGGATCTCCCCGGTAAGAAGTCTCAATTAGACCTCATACCTTTTGGTGTAGGAGTCCCAGCAGTGGGTCGTATGGTAATGCCTTGTCCGTGATTTCATATAGAGGCAAGTAAGATGTATCTGTTGGTAGCAAGGGTGTGACAATTGTAGCTAGCCAAGGAAGGTGCATAAGAGGTTCTAACACACGGGGGTTGAGATGAGTGTGCTCCTTGGAAACCTGCAATAGCATGGAGTTAAGAAGGGAACACACAAGAAAAGATGCATCACAACAAGGAAGGCAACTTAGCTAGCAATCCAAAGTGATGGTTAAACCAACAACACGTTTTAGAAAGATTCATACATACATGCACAGAAAATTCCATACATGCATGTGTAAGCAAACAAATACATATATCATTTAGAGTAAACCAGATAGCATAGAATACAATACAACAAATACCTAAAACGTGTTGGCTCTGTTATATTAAAAAGTGTAAGTTTTAGCCATAGAATACATCCATGTCTAACCACTAGTTCTGACAGCGGAACGTTACAGCCACAACCGCCTGCTCCTCGAAAGAGATAACTAGTTTTGTGTAATGGAGAAGCCAAGGCTCGTTACAATACTGCCCAAGCTCTCCCCAAGATAGTCTTATTGGAAGCTTGGCTGACTAAAAGCCTTTACAATGAGTTATGAGGTTCTATTTATAGCAAAGGGTGGGGTGACCCTTGACATTCCCCTTTGTGACAATTCATCTACCCTCATGACTCTTCATCTACTCTATAACTGTTACATCCAACTATAAACACTTGAACTTCCACTTGACAAGACATTACATTACAATGCACATGTGCCCATTTGAGACAAAATGGCTTGAGCAAGCCATGCAAGACATCACTCACACTCGGTCCGTTGTGGTGACACCAACTCTTTGACATGCTTATGATGGTGAAGGTGGTGAGTTGATACTAAGCTTGGTCGTCCGTGATGGTGTGCATGTGCTAAATGGCGATGTGAGAGTCAGTATTTGCATACCGTCATCAGCGATCAAAATTCCTCTTTTCATATTCATATTAGGGTCTCGCTCAAAATTTTTTGTCATTCCACCTAGGTCCTCATTTAAAAATTTACTCAATAATGGTAGCCCTAATAAAAAAACCTCTCTTCCTCAAAAATCAATACTTTTTGGCCCACCTTCATGTCTTACTAAGAATACATCAATCATAAAATATCATTTCACCATGTCATCATATCAGTCATGACACAATCAATTCTAGTCAATCAAGGTTACCATTAGGTCCTAGGGTTTTCAAGGTCCAATAAAACACCACTTCCATTGCATAATGTCAGCAAGTATCATAGTGATCAAATAAAATCTCTTCACTATCTAAGGATGATTTGTAAAAAGAAAATCTTATTTAAGCATGTAATTTTGATTTTAAATGTAATATTTTTTATTTTTCACTATGTAATTTTATGTCTTTCAAATGCAATAAGCACATGATTTCCAAGCTACTAATTCAAAGTTCGAAAATGCCAAAGGACCAAAAAGTCAAAGGTAAAAGTGTTCTCAATGTATATCAAGTGATCAATTTTTCAAAGAAAAAGTCAAGTGTAAAGGTATAGTTTCCAAGAGTAAGGTGAATGACAAAAGAAAGAAAGTGGGTCCCAAGGCCCAAATCATCAATTTCATGAAGTATAAAGGCCACCAAGACATCAAAAACAAATTCATTTTCACTCTCAAAGGTCGTGCTCACACTCCCTTGGTTCAAAAAGTTGATTTTGTAGGTTTAATGGAAAAAATTTTCTTGGCGTTGTGCTTAGAGCAATGGTCGCTGCCTTTTCTAACACAGGGATTGCGCTTCAGGGCAAGGCGCTGCACTTTTGCCCAGTGAGCCCCCAGAGCACCAAAACACCTCCAAATTCTCTCAAAACTTCAACAAAGTCTTGTTTCCTCTTCTACCAAGTAAGTCACACAAATTTTCCACCTCTTTGCACTCCTAAACAACATTTGTTTTTAGTGTTTTGGTTCCTAAGAAAAATTGGCACTTGGGCAAGTGATAAAACCCTAAATCCATCCCTATCCCAAATTTTCTGCCCATAGACCCTACAACACCTTCCTACATCACTATTAAACCCATCCCTACCCCTACACTATCATTTCCTAGTCCCTAAACCCTTTTCCCATAAAACCTTAAGACCTAGGTTTCCAAAATTCCTAGACGGCCTCTACCATAAGCCTGTAATTTAATTATCATTCCCAACTCCCATGGAAATTTCATCTCCTGACACCTCCCACAGCTCCATAATCCCTCCCCTCATCTCCTAAAATTTTTGTAGCCCTATCCCTATTCCCTAGACCTATTTCCACTTCCCATTCGCACCTACCTTATTCCTAGGGTTTCTTAACCAAACACTATGGAGGAAGACAGAAACTATGTGGAAGAGGAGGATACATAAGAAGAGGAGGATAGACAAGTAGAAGAGGACAGAGAACAGAGGAGGCCACACAAAGGAGGTAAAATCCTAAGGTTGGAGCCCACTAACACAAATGAACTGATGGCTTCACCAATGGTAGTCTCATGTTTTCAGTATGTAGGTTGCCTTGATTAATGCAAAATGATTGAAAGAGTTTAGCATCACTCTATTTTGAGCAAAATTTTTGCATCAAAACTTAAAGATAATCTAGTGACCCTAGTAGGATTTACCTTCACTTTATCTACTTCCATCACCATTGCTGCCACAAGGATTCCAAACATGGTTGAGAGGTGGTTTAAATCAAAAGATTTCGAGGATCAATATTATGAACCATTCATCAAACCACTGTACAGAAATGAGAGGAGGAAGGTCTTACCTTTCAAATACCTTCTTAATAGGTATGCCCCCATGATGAAAATCATCATGAAGTACTTCTCTTGTGAAGGAAGGTTCTTTAGGCTCTACACATACCATATCGGACTGCTTATTAACTTCACAAGGGTCAAATTCCTCAATATCCCATACTATCTGTTCATGAGCATAGACAAAATGGCCCACATTGTACAAAAGAGAGATTATGACCAGCAAATGAATAGAATTTTCCATCACTCATTGATCAAGATCATTGTCCTTCATAACCTTAACCAGTTGCATATTTCATGGGACAATTTCATTGCCAATGATATTTTCACTGCTCCACAAGCTCCACATGCTGAAGATATGCCTTCTTCATCTCATCCCATTGATCATCATGCTGAAGACATACCCCCTCCATCTCAGCCCACTACATCTATTCCTCCATCAGTTCAGCCTATTTCACCACCATCATCACCATTGCATGGTCATACAGGGTCACCTAGTAGAGCTGAGGTTAGCAAGCCTAAAGGGGCTGAAATAGGCATATTTACTAGAACATATCAGAAAGGGCATAGGCAAGTGTTTGCCCCATAGATTGTGGGAGGGGCCCTACCTTATTCATCAACAAAGGAGGTACAAAAGGGCAAGAAAAAGATCACAGAAGCAGATGAGCATGAGAAAGCCATGCAAGAGGATGACCTAGTTGACTTGACCAAGTTGACCTAGGTGGATTTTGACCTAGTTGACTTGGATCAACCAGATGAACATGAAACTTCCAGTTTTCTTGTAAAAGAGAAGGATGCCCAAATTAGAGAGCTTCAGACTAACTTAGATAGAGCTAAGTCCTTTCTTGAGCAGGAAAACAAGCAACTAAAGACAAAAAATCTGATCAATGAGGTGAGACTCATCAAGGCTCAAAGAGAAGAAAATAAAGCAAAGGTCATGCTTGATGAAGAATATGGGAAGTATGGTGATTTTGATGAGGAAGAAGACCAAATTCCGAGAAATAGGCCCAAGAATAGAGGGCTGAAAAGAGCTCTAGAACTAGAGAGGAAAAAAGAGGCTGAACTTGCCAACAAGCTCACTTTGAATGAGCAATTTGCCACCATGACCAATAAGGACCTGGAATATTGGTTTGAAAGGGTAAATGAGCATCTTTAGAAGATATTGAAGAAGTCAAATAAGTACAATGACTTACAAAGAAATATGGCCAAATATTACTTCAAGAAAAATCAAATTGCAAGGTCCAAGCTCCAAAAGGTCCAAACAAGACTTGAAACCCTAGCCAAGCAAAATAAGGAATACAAGCTTGAAATACTTGTTGAGGCATCACTCATTGCCTAACATACCTCATCAGCCTTCCACAAATCAAAGTTTGAAAAATTTTGAGCAAATTTGAAAATTTTGGATTTTTTTGCATTTTTGGCAGTTTTTGCACTAGTCACACTGCCAAAAGCGCAATGCCCTAGGCGTTGCGATTTTCCTAGAGGCTTCCAAAAGAAAAATGGCCACCACCATTGGATTCAGAAGGCCAAATACAGTCAATAAAACCACTTTGGTAAGCTTTTTTGGGTCATCTAGGCAGTCAAAGGGTCAAAAAACACCCAAAAAATCATGTTTCTGCCCCAATTTGGAGGCTGGAGCTGCGCTTTTAAACCGTCTAGGGAGAATCAACTTTTGGAGGGTCAAAAATTAACCATTTTGGAAAATAAAGGTATATCTGGAAACTAGATAGGAAATACTTTCAAATGAGCTATCCTGGTCTCAATTTGGACACCGGGAACCCTCTCAAAAGTGGAGCTTAAGTTGGCACTGCACTTTTGACACACTTTTCTAAGTTTCATCATTTTGTAAATTTTCTCAGTTTTGACAGTTTCACCTTGAAAAATCATGCTTTTACCAACTTAATTGATGAATTTATTTTAATAATGATGTTTTAAAGTTACCTAGGGTAAATACATTAGGTTAAAACTCTTTTTGTGATGTAATGAATTAGTTTCCAAAAAGTGAGGGATGAGTCAATTTGACCTCCCTACACTCTAGGTTTCAATTCAGATTTTGGTGGAACAGCTCCTTAACTCATGTATTTGACTCCTGGGGATAGGATAATTTGTTTTAATGTTATATCTATCATTTCTTGACTCATGTCACAGGTTGGATGTTGTTGTATTGATCAGAGACACTAGTGTAATCAGTATTTGGCAGAAATTTAATGAATGAGTTGCAACTATTTTGTTGGAATACCTGTGGTATGGCATTTTGACATGGTTTCTTCTTATGTTACATATTTTTGAATGCTTTGTACTCTCATGTTTCATTTCACTTCTTTGATATGTTTATTTTCAAATTGATGAGCATAACACATCTTACATGCTCTGTTTCGGGGAAATCTTCACAATTTGTCCATTTTCTTCAGTTTAGAAAGAATACATGCTTGTATTGCTCTTTCTAGCACCTTTCCAGTCTGATCCATCTCACTCAAGAACCTTAAAGTGTTTGAGTTTCTACCTACCTTGCTTCATCAGATGTCTGTAATCATACCCTTATTTGGCCCTAACCTAGTCTCTTTGACCTAATCCTCATCCAACAACCCAATTTCAAACAATCAAACCCTTCTGCAAATCATAACTAGCCTAAAACCCTAATTCATCCAGCCCTTTTGGCTGTGATTTTGTGGAGAGAGCCCTCTCTGACTTGGTAGGGCTAGATACCAAGTCAAAAGGTTGATCTGTGGTTACCTCAGTTGGACTCTTCCTCAGCCTTGGAGATCCGAAGGAGTGATAATAGGTGACATCTTGTTGAAGCAAACTCTTGCCTCTATTGCATATGGGCGCATTGGTATGGTTCCTCCATCCAACTCATCTGCTATCATGCACATGGTCTTCTTGGGTGTAGCTGAACTGGAAACACACTGATGCATAGTGTTTGTGCTAATCTTCGAGTGTGTGCTGGTGGTCATGCACATCAATTGTCAACTGCATGTTCATCTCCATTTGGATTCACTTATTTTCTTTGCCTTGGTGAGTGTGCAAAATGAGTTGGATCACATGCGTGTGCACAATGACATGCATGCTTCTTAATTCCCTTGCATACGATCAACAAAACTACTCACCATGTCTTCTGTTGGGATGGATCCATAACTTGTACGGGCACAGTTTCATCTGTGAGTGCATGTTGTGCCTGTTGTTGTACTTATTCTTGTTGCAACTCATTCTCTCGTCTATGCATCTCTTGTTCTTCCTTGAGTTGCTACTTCAGCACATGCAGCTCCTTCTCTATTTTGTTCTCTGTCTTTGTGTGATCTTCATGTCACGCCGTCACCTCATAGCCTGAGTCTCCAAAGTTACTTTCATCACAAGTGGATTTTCTCGAGCTTGCAACTTTGTTCCACCTTTGTGTTGTCAACATCCTTCCTCTTGTGTTCGTTGTGTGTAGCTGTGATGCCCTCTGTTGCTCCTGATGGTGTTTCTCGCTGTGATGTTGCTACCATCTTATCTAGATGTCCTTGTCCATGAACAACTTGATGTCTTCATAGGTAGGCAAGCTCATAGACACTTGCTTGGCTACAACCCACATTATGCTCTCAACGGTGTCCTTTGACTTTTCTCTCCTGAAGGCCATTGTAATTGTGCTGCTGAGAGACAGACGAACACTTGTAATTCCTGTATACATAGCAACACTCATGGCAAGCAATCTGTCAGTCGAAAACCGAAACAAACTTAAGAACTGACTTGCAACATACATGTTTGACTGATCATGAAGGTTGTGCGATTTCCACCTGGAGGTTGGGAGACTAATTTCCAAAACTGCACAAGGCACAGTCTGGGCTGTTGGGAGCCTGACTAATTGCTCGAACTATGTAATGCACAGTTGATCCTGGTCTGCTGAGGATTGAAACTGCACAATGTGCAATTTCACTCAGTAGTGACATGCAACCAGCAAACTGCATTGCGCAGTTTCTGGGGCCAACGGGACACTGCCTCCAATAATTGTGCAATGCATCAGTTCCTGGCTAGGCTTGCGGAATTTCTGGAGGGAAGGCAGAGCCTTCGCTTCCGAAAATGCATAGTGCTAGCCGTCCAAGGCACGGTCCAGGCCAAGGCAGCCCAATCTGGTCGACAGTCGACTAAAAACATGAGAAGTCTTAATGCATGGTGAGATGAGTGCAAACAAGAGTGAATTATCATTCATGCCAACAACAAGTGTAGGATTCAGAAAACGGGAAAGCATGCATGTGTGTGAAGCGAGTCGCTGCAACAACGATCGTTCGTGCAAAACAGTGTCATGCATGCCACATCAGTGAGATGCAAACGAAAACTAAAACGGTATTAGTACAAGTTAGTATGTATCAAAATAACAACAAGCTCTCACTAAAATCAAGCAGACAACATTCGTACGAAGTGAAACACAAAAAGCACCAAAAATGCAACACAAGACATGAAAGGCAGGCCTACCCCAAGGCAACTGAGCTGAATGTTCCGACGACTCCTAGATGCAATGTGGGATGTCAGAGCTATAAGATCGATGTGAGGAATGAGCTCTGTAGCGTCTAGTTGATGAGTTTTGATAAAATCGAGGTTGTGTAGTGCATGCCACAAATCTATGGAAAGCAACACTTGGTGGGAGGTTTTTGAAATGATATTTGAATGTAACCTCCAGCTGCTAAAAATAGATCCCTGAAATAAGGGATGCCTTTGCATGTTGCCTTGGGAGGAGCAGGCCATGCATGCAAATCAGTTTTGCTCGGTCCCGGAGGGAATCGGTCAACTCAACTGCACATGCAACAGTCTGCTCAACTGGGAAGAAAAAATGCGCATTTATGGGAGGGAGTTGGGCTGGCTGCCCAGAGGGATTACGCAATTTCTGGGCAGAGCAGTTGACTGCTGCTGAGAATTGCGCAATTTCTGGGCTGAGCAGCCCTGCTGGAAGGAATTGCGTAATTTTTTGGGTGAAGCTTGGATGGCATATTTGCGCAATTCTGGAGCCCAGTAGGTTGCCAAACAAAATTGCGCAATTTCTGGAGTGAAGTCTGGTTGCCCTCCAGAATTGTACAATTTCTTAAGGGAGCTGCTCAGCCTGCAGCTGGACCAAGTCTGGAAGAACAGCTTGTGAGGGGAATGCAACAAGATCTGATGGAAAAGCTGTCATTCTGCAAGAAAAACACTAAATCTTGTGTACTTGATGAAGCAAGACATGCTGCTGTGAAAGTTTGGTAGGGAGGCTCCAAAACGAAGCTAAGGAAAATTTCTGGAGGGTGGTTGTAGCCGCTTCAACATGTCTGTATTGCTCAAGGTCTAGGCTCATGACTTTGAACTAATACTCCCGATGATTTGGTATCTCGATGGAAAGAGAGATGGAAGCAACTGAGAATGTGAAATAAATCCATGCAATGGTGGCTTTTTCTCCTTTCATATTGGTGGCAATCAAATCAGTGAGTTGCTCATGAAAACCTACTTCTCCCACTCTTTGACAAAACCCTAGGCAGTTGACATCTTCAAATCATTGTCTTATGAATGGTGAAGAATTGACATTATTGCAATATGTGGGCTCATACCTCATAATCTCCCCCCTTTATGATGTTTTATTTTCTCTGATTGTGAAGAATCTCCTTCCATTTTTGAAACCCTAGATGATAGGAAAATGGAAAAAACAGTGAAAAGTGATTGAAGTGGTGAAATGAGGAAGTTAGGGAAGGGAGATGGGAGTAGGGAAATTTTGGGAGATGGACAGGGGTTTTAGGAATCCTTAGGAAGTTAAATGGAGGGAAATGAATGAGGGATATGAGCTAGGAAATTTAAACATAGTCCTAGCTAGGGAAACTTCCCAATTTGACAAATTAGGGTTAGGGTTTGTAGGGAGGTGAAGTGGAATGAAGGGAAATGGTTTCTTGGTGAATGGGGATGATGAGATGCATGCAAGCAAAGGTATAGGGATAGTGATTTTAGTGTTTCAAATCTCCAACTGATCATTTGAAAGCTCAAAACATGAAACTCATAGAAAACCCTAGAGGGCTAAACTCACCATCATTTTGTTTGTTTCGCCAAAGGAAAATAGGGAATGAAAATGAGTGTACTTACTTTTTATGAGGCTTAAAGGACGAAGAAACTGAAATGCAGGCTTGAAGTTTTGATTTGAGTGATTTTTGATGATTTTTGGGAGACTATGTCCCGTGCACAGTGCAGTTCACCGGTGTACATCTCCAAAACGCAGCGCAGTGCTTCTACGCGCAACGCCTCCTACAGAAACACAGCATTGTGTTTGTATGAACATCGCCAATCAAATTTGCCACATTAAGCTGAAAAATCCGTGTTTTCTCACCTAAGAAGGAATGAGCTCGATAACAAGATGAGATAAGAATGCAAACGAAATGTATATGAGTCTTTTTGGGCTTTTATGGACGTAGCATGATTCTCCTTTAAGTGATAATGGGCCCTACATGTCTCTTTCAAACATGACTTTCATTCTTTTTGAACTTGGCTACCTTGGACATTTGTAACCTTGACTCTTTTTTTGTATCTTCTTTGAACAGTGAACCTTATTTTTTGGAAGCTTGAAACTACAGCTATGAAGTACTTATGAAATTAGATCTGAAATCAGAATTTATTGAAAAGACTTTCTTATCATAACTCATCCTACACTGGATTTTTATGCATGAAATGAAAGTGTTGGTGACCTTGAAAACCTAATGACCTAATGGAGACATTATACTGAATGAAATCGTGATGGTGATGACTGACATGATGATGATATTCTCTTAATGATGATACACTCAGTTGAGTGATGAAAGTGACTGACATGTGAAATTCTTGAGAGAGTAGAGATAATGCTAGACACACTAACCAGTGACCAAATTTTATTCTGAAAAACTAGTGACATGATAGAATTTGAATTTGAGACCCTAAACAAAACTTGGTAAAAGCATATTTGATCACTGGTGATAGGCAGAGCTGAATGACACTAACAAGTCAGAAGACCATGTTTCACAATTTTCAGACTGAATCCCCTATACTCTGAATCAATGTAGAATAGTTGTAAGGAAAATGTAGAATAGATATCGAATCCTGGTAATCATTGATCACTGTGCCCACAAACTGGTTGTTTCACAATGCTACACAACAAGCTATCTTTGTTCAATTTCACATCAATGTCACTGCACACTGTATATCATTGTCACTACAAATCACTGCACATTGTATATCATTGTCGCTACAAATCACTGCACAACTGCTGGCTATCATTGCATGTCACTGCTCATGAATGAATAGTAATCAATGCACAACCACTTTCACCGTAGACATAGATCACTGCACATCTGTTGGATGCCACTGCATGTCACTATACTAAGCTTCTCACGAATGAATAAGAATCAAGACTCAATATATCACGTTGCCACACTATCAAGTTACACATGATGCTTCAACCATTTGGCATTGCTATCAAATGATGGCACAAACCAAGGTGCCTCAGGTCATCCCTATGACATGCCTCAAATTCTCTCAAATTATTTCCTTGGAGAGCTACCAGCATACGTTCCTTTCACTATTGAGCACTACTCATACACTGCTATGCATATTTACGTCAATATGTTGTACAATAAAATGATATTGCCCTCAAAGATCTACTGCCCTGCAAGGTTACACTTGTGTCACTATAAACTCTCTAGGTCATCACTACAACACAAATCCCTAGGTCATGATAGTCTATGTCAAGTATTAATGTAGTTTCAAGCATCTGTCATAGACAACCTACTAACTATGTCAAGTATAACTGCAACCTATAGGTTGGATCTAAGTGTGTCAATGTATCACATCACAATTATAATATTTTTATTAATATAGTCGGCCATATATCATTGCTAAGTCATTTACATGTTAGGTCCATTTGTTATGTCTAGGTGTTAATTCAATTCACACTTCTCATTTTTTTCACAGCTCAATACCCGATACTACAAAATTCATATAGTATATGGATCAAGTTCTCTGCATAGCATATTCCAAAGGTGTTGTTGCTTCATAGATGGCCATCATAACTTAGGTCATTGTTGGTACAAATTCATAGTCATTGTCATGTCAAGTAGGTCAATGTATCAAGTCACAGTCAGGGTAGAGTGATTATAAAAAGGTCATAGTCAAGAGGCAAAAATACTGTGATGCATCTATGTTAAAACAAATTCTCATGCACTACTACATAGGGTTATTGTGTCATTTTTCATCTTGTCTAGTTGCTATACTTCTTTTTAATGTATTGTAGGTTACGCATGCCACTGTAATTACAGTCCTAGGTCTTTAAATCACTGTGTCATATCTAGGTGTAATATCTTAGATTGTCACATCACTTAGGTTCTAAATCTCCGTTAAAGCTATCTGTACACTTGAGGAATGTTATTAATTATTAACACATGATGATGAATGTCATTTTCTCATTAGTGTTACTGTTGCTGCCAAAAAGTCTTTATATTACAGAGGTTATATCAAAATTCCAAATCATTGTTCTAAGGTCTGCAAGAATAGCATCGAAAAGAGGGCAGCATCAGTCTCAAGACTTTTCACAGTGAATTATTTAAGTATCATCCCTTCAACGCCTTTGATTAGTGGTTCAGTGCATGCCACAATAGATGTTTTTACCCTCAGAATTTTGCTAGACTTCAGTTTTCAACTCTCTGGATAATTGAGAAAGATGTGCCTTATATCAACCTACTCACACAGTGACTACAAGGATCAAACATCAGACGATCATACCTTGTTAGATATATTCTTTCTTGTAAAATTGTTACTATAATAAACTTAATTTGGACTGCTATTAGAATGATAGTAAAGTTGGCTTCTTTACTTAAGTGACTTCAACAGCTTGGCTTAACTTTAAGTTGTAGCCACAAATATATATACTATAGTACTACTTTTAGTGTTTCATATGAGAGACCCTACTATCCTGAAGTTATAAGAATTTTGCACAAGCATCAAGCATTGAAGTACTCCACAAGAACAACAGTCATGTATACTTAGAGATTATCAGAAATACGTAGTATTAAAATGATTCAAGACTAGTTTTGAAAGGTCATGGTACCTACAAATAATTCCATAGAGATGGAGACTTTAGTACTCCAGTACAACTTCAAATTAGGCCACATAAACATACGTTAAAATTTGATGCCCTAGACCATAGAATAGTCTTCGTTACTAGCAAAAGAAAAATGTTCAAACAGGCTTGTGGCCTAACCTTACACCTACGCTAAACGAAAACCAAAACAACTTAAATAAATCTACAAAAACTTACCTTGTATTTCACTTGAGAGAGTGAGACCTATTCGTTGTACTTTTCCTCAACAAAAATCTAAACTATTTATGTTCAGATATCTTACTATTAGGCCGAAAATTTCAGAAGACACGTGAGAATTTATGTCTTTAGAGGAGTCATGGGTCTTCCTTTCTAGTTTGTAGAGGGACTTCATAAGTGACCGTTATAGGACAAGAAAAGGGATTCATGAAGGAGTTATTAAAATTTTAATTAATTCATGTCTTGTGTGTTAAGTAAGAAAGGTCAGGATCCCTATGAATGAAAGATATTAGCCTTTACAAAATAAATAAATAATTTAATACTTTTCTTGAGATTCCTTAAGGTATGGTTAATTTGTTTGTTTAAGCTCTTAGGAATTTGTACACTAACCCTCTTTTGTGTTTTTTGTAGGTGACATGTGAGTGTATTAAGTAATTGATTGATTTATTTTCTTTCGTTTTCAAGTTATGTAAATTATATGGGGTGATATTACATTGATAAACAATGTCATATGTTGAAAATCATAGGAGGATGTGTCAAGTCACTACCCCTGCAGTTTTTAGTCTAGAAATGAGGGTCACTAACTTCAATTGTGAATATCTCTCAAACGAGGAGGCCTCTTCAACAAAAACATATTTTGGAGGAGAATCTAATGACATAGATCTCCGACCTAAACTCAATGATTTGACCTACCAAAAATCCTCGACAAAGTCGGGGCACATCCTTAGTCAAGGGAACCCAAACCCTAGAACTTGGGTTTTTAACCATCCAACAGTATAGTTTCCATCTTGATGTAATACGAACATTACTAATCAGCGTTCATTAAGCATTTGATATCAATGGCTGGTGCTTTTGATCAAATTCAAACCCATTCAACTCCATGGGTTGACATCAATGACAACACCATCCAACAAGTCCACAAATAAACAACTTAAGGCTCATTCTCTTTACAAAGTATTGTCTTAACAAAGGAAATTTGAAAAGAATATTTGATTGTCATAAGAGACTCAAACATAATCATCAAATTGATGATTTTGAATTCAACCTCGTTTGTAAGCAATCTTACTTTGATTATAGTTAGAATCTATAAGGAGGTTTGCAATCTATGTAAGGTTTCATTTTTCCACGTTTTGAGAGAACACGACCATTGGGTTGATTCCATAGCCAATGACATCTCCACCATTAATTAAAGGGTGTTGTGAAAAAATGGGGGTTTCATTTTCATGGAAATTCATTCTCTCTAAGCTTATGGATATCATCACATGTTACATCCCTTAAATACCCACTTTTCACAACTCCCTCATTGTTAGATATCAAGCAATACAAAAGGATTTGAAAGAACTAGAACATCTCCCTCTCACATGCTTACATCAAAATTTGTCTCGTTTTTTGAATCTCGCAATGAGTTTTTCATTAATAAGGTGGGATAATGTATTAACATATAGAAGTTAGAAACATCATTTGGAGCAAGGCCATTCAATCTAAATGTTCTAGGTAGGAGTCACCCTTAGTGTCCAGATAGTCTTTTGAAATTTCTATTTGAAGGCTTCAATTTTGATGTGTGCTCAAGGTGTTTCAATTGTTGGATTCTATTCAAGCTCAATGTGTGGTTGTTCTCTATCCATTATTCCTCTCTCTCTTATTTTTTTTGTATTAGTTCTTATTTGGCGTAACTCTCTCTAGTTCTTTGGGTTTCACTAATAATCATCTATTTCCTCTCGACACTTTGGTCGTTACCTTTTGGGGGCATGGTTATTTGGCTCTATGATATACTAATATTCTCAATTTCAACTTCAAAAAATTATATCTATGAAGACCATGGTAGTATTATTATTTGGTTTTTGGAATTGGAGGCATTTTTATGTTTTTGGATTCAAGGCTTTTTTTTCTTGTACAATTTTGCATCAATTTAACTCTCAATTTCAATCATCTTTGTTATTGTACTAAAGGGTTATAAGGAGTCAAAGGAGTTCTAATGAGTGCCTTGAAGCATGAACAACCCATTTAGTGCATCAAAACTTCTCTTTTATTGGTGACTTCCAAGGTTTATGAAATTGAACATTATTGCACTTCTCCAAATGCAAAAATTATAAATATTCTAACTCGACAAAAGTAAAACATACATTTATTTAAGGAAGAATGTAAAATGTTAAGGAATATGGTCATAAATATTAGCAAGGAGTCTCACTTTGTAGCTTTTAATCATATGAACAAATTTTTATCTAAGTAGACTCTGTGGAGGAGGACATACTATACCAAAAGTTAGAAGACATGGACATTGGTTACTAAACTCTCTTCCTTCTAATATAGGGCCCGAAGAGGCTAATAGCCACCAAGTGTTTCGTCGATTCTTATGTTTTGTAAAACAATTAGAATACTAGATGTTTTTTATAAGAAATATACTCACAAGGGATGTTGGCATGGTTTAACTTTATACTTTTTTTATTTAGCTCTACTAAAACATTTTTTTAATACAATATTTGTCAATTTCAATTTATTTATTTATTTTGTTTAGGATAACTAGTATGGGCTAAATTTCCATGCTTTTTCCCAAAATAGATCCACTAATTTTCATGTTTTTTAAAAATCATTCACCCAAATTCTACAAGATAAATTATTTTACTTTTAAAATAACCAAAATTACATAAAAAAAATCTATAAAATCCTAACAAATCTAAATATTTTTATAAAAATATCAGAAAATATTTTATAGTTTGCATATTAAAAACAAATAATATTTATCAAAATTTCTTACCCTCTCACATAATTTTTCAGCTTCGAGGGAGAATTCTATGAGCAGACTTGCGGAGTTGCCATGGGCTCCCCCTTATCCCCTGTTGTCGCGAACCTCTTCATGGAGGATTTTGAGTCGAAGGCTTTGGCCTCCTCGCGTCTCTTACCAAAGCTTTGGAGGAGATTCGTTGATGACACTGGTGTTGTCTGGTCTCATGGTCCTGATGAGCTCGATCGCTTCTTCTGTCACCTTAATAACCAATCCGCCGCCATAAAATTCACGATGGAAAAAGAGGAGAATGGTTGTCTTCCGTTCTTGGATGTTCTCATCTCTAAAAAGGTGGATGGTTCCTTCTCTCATCAGGTGTATAGGAAGAAGACGCATACTGAGCAATACTTGCATGCTTCTTCCCACCATTTCCCTGCTCAAAAGTTAGGTGTTCTTAGCACGCTTGCCACCCGTGCTGTTAGAATTTCGGATGAGGAGAGCCTAGAAAAGGAGAAGGCTCACCTCCTAGAAGTATTTAAGAAGAATGGTTATGATAGACGCCTCGGTCAAAAAGCCTTCCTCAAGGCTAAGAAGGAGCCTTCTACTCGTAAGGTTCCCAAGGATCATATCATGGGTGTGAACCTTCCGTACGTCCAAGGAACCACGGACAGGATTGCAAGGATTCTGAGGAAGTACGGTGTGGCCGCGACCTTTAGACCTCTCAATACTATTCGTGGTTCCCTCAGGTCGGTAAAAGACCCGATTGACCCTAAGGACATGAAGGGCGTCTATGTCATTCCCTGTTCCTGTGGGACCCCTTATATTGGTGAGACTGGTCGCTCTATTAATCAACGGATAAGCGAGCATTCGGCTGACTTAAGACATGGAAGGACCAAGTCCTCGGCCCTGGCTGAGCATGCGGGAAAGACTATGCATCATGTGTGTATAGAGGAGGCTCAAGTCATTGCCAAAATTGCGCACTTTCACCATCGAAAATTTAGGGAGGCCCTGGAGATCGAAAAAAGGCCGGTCAACCTTAATAGGGATGATGGCTGGAAGATTAGCAGTTGCTGGGTCCCAGCCTTGTCTTCTTAGCCTTCTCATCTCCTTTCGTTATGTCTTAGGGTTTCTGTCTTCCCCCTCCCCTATTTTTCTTTTGTCAGTTTTGTCCTATGATCTTGGAACGGTTGAGTTTGTTTCGGGCTATTATTGTATCTATGGGGCATATTAGTATATTACTATTTAAGTATCTCTAGGTTAACCTTAAAATTAAGTTTCCCTTAAACGAATTCCTATAAATATCAATAATTAATAATATTGATATGGTTATCCTTGATAAAGATTTTGGAATAAATTTGTGATTTAACCTATAGGTTTAAAGATACCTTAATATTAATAAAACCTTGGATTATAAGTAAGAATAGATTTTGGATTATGATTTACCTAATATTTACCTAATATAATAAAACTCGAGGAATAATAGGTGAACAAATTGTTTAGATCTATCAAGATGGTTTAGATTAGGTAATAAACTTTTAATCTATTGGACCAATCTATTTAAATAATAAATATGATATAGACCTAACTTATAATAGATAATAATGACATTATTAACCTTAATAAATTTAAATATCTTTTCAATAAATACCGTTTTAACCTTTAGGTACCATTACATTAGTTTTAATAATAAACTATCGACCTCAAATTATTAGTAATAATAGTTTACCTTGGAATAATTATTACTAGGTAATTATGATTTACCATAATAGTAGTTATAATTTCACCTAATATAGCTAATTCTCCAAGAATATTTAGATTATTAATTACTTATATAACTGATTGATCTAGTAGAAAAATAGGGTTTGGTCCCTTGACATTGGAATAACAATTAAATATGATTTATATTAGGGGATATAATAACCATCTTAATTAAATATGTACATAATAAGAATAATACACCTAATTATTTACCTAATTTTTTAAATTTTACCAAATTTTACCAAATATTTACCTATATTTAGCTTTTTAGAGAAATATTAAATTAATAAAGAATTTTTTAATAATTTTTTAAGAAAATAAAATAGAATAAAATATAATAAAAAAAATTTAGTAGTTTGACCAAGGTCTCTTGGTCAAAATTAGCCGTTAGAAATGTAGCCGTTGGGATCTCTGCACACTCTATTTATTCACGCTAAGCTAGATTGGTTCTTCAACTTGTCCTGACGATGAACCACACTAGTTGGTTCGAAACGCGTCGACAAAAGATTCGCTATGTGATTTTGCCGAAGATTATCTTACAATATTATGGATCACAGAAGTCTAAATTCCTCAATAATTTTTCATCTTTAAAATTATCTCTGAAAAATAATTTAAATAACAATATTTAATTATATCATATTTATCCCTGCACATTAATGACGTAATAATTTAAAACAACAAAATTTAATTACATCAACAACAAATTAATCCGTAATAATTTAAACAACAAATTTAATTAATGACGTAATAATTTAAACAACAAATTTAATTAATGACGTAATAATTTAAACAACAAAATTTAATTACATCAAATATCATATTTATCCGTGCACATTAATGACATGCAAACAAGTTTCTACCAACCAAAGAAGTATTTGTTTTAAAAGATATTAGAAGAAATTAAAAAGTACTCATTTTGGAGACGTGGACCACATGAATAACCGGTTTAAAATGTATACATGTGATACTAAATTTAAAAGATATTATAAGAAATTAAAAAGTATTTATTTTGGAGACATGGGCCACATGAATAACCAGTTTAAAATGTATACATGTGATACTAAATTAATGAATGAGAGATTAGTATTGAATAAATGTAAACCATTGTTTTTTAATGTCATTGAGATATTAACACTTAATAATTTAAAACAATTGTTTTTTTAATGTTATTATTGTTATTTATTTTGTAAGATGTGATACTAAATTAATGAATGAGAGATTAGTATTGAGTAAATGTAAACAATTGTTTTTTAATGTCATTGAGATATTAACCCTTAATAATTTTTATTATTGTTATTTATTTTGTAAGGAAAGAAATGATATCATCTCAAGGTACTCATTTAAGAGTTAACAAGGCTTGAAGTCAATACAACAATTTTTATAGACAAGAAGTCATTACAACAATATTTATTAAAGACATTATAATTGATCATGTCATTAGTAGAGATTGAATCCTAATGGGGAAGATAATAGTAATTCAAATTCAGCCACCCAAGATAACCTTAATTGGCTAAATTGTTGAAAATAGCAACAAGAAATGCTAAAAATAGCACTGCTATAAATAGAAATTCATCCAGTGTTGAACATAGCAACAAGGAATGAAAAAATGAAAGTACTAAAAATAGCATTCTATAAATAGCATTTCGGGATACCTTCCTATTTTAGTCAATCCCTAAACTAAAATAGAGAAGTAAAATTCGAATTTGATCTTACCAGTTGTTTGAAAAATAATTAATTAATTCCCCATGAGTTAATTAGTTGTGAAAAAACAAACATGAAGTCTATGTGAGGACATGCAACAGTTTCTCCATTGATTGAGGAATTTCTCCATCAGTTAAAGAGATAAGGATGAGTTGTAATTAGTTGACTCAGTTAACTGAGTCAAGTCCAATTAGATTAATTCAAACAGTTTGTTAAATTAATGTGAGTTCAGTTAGTTAATGCATGCTTGCATATAACTGCTGCACTTCAGATAACTGAATATTCTCTCATAAATAACTCATGCATGTCAGTTCAGACAGAGAACTAGTTGAGATCAGATGGAGGGACAGTGTACTATTAGTTGCTAGAATATTCCATTGTGAATATTCCTTGCATGCAGAAGGAATTATTTCCTTAAGGATTGCACAGTTGCTTCTTCTTGTTTAGTGAATGTGATGAGGCCAATTCACACATGTGGCTTCACTGGACCCCAAGAAAAATTGCGCAAGGAAATAGGAGGCTTGGAGGGCTTGAGGAGGATATATACTATGTCTATTCAGTCTGTGAGTTGTATTGTTTGATTGCAAAGAGAGCAAGATAGCTTGAGAGCTGATTCTTTTTGTAACTTGAACAAGTTTTCCACTTGTATGATAATACAGAGTTGGGGTTTTAGGCTGAGGCTTTCCCCTGGTTATTTCTTCTGTGTTATGTGTGATTGATTTCTCCTTATCAGTTATATGTGTTCTATTGATCTTGCTCATATTCGATTAAGCTTCTGCATAATTGTTTGTAGAAGTAGATCAAGTATTTTGCTTTAGTATATTGCATTATCAGGTGATCTACAGTGGGAATTTCTACATAAATTACTTTAATATCTATTAAATGGAATTATTTTAACGATTAAAAAGATGAATTAGTCACAATATAATTAGTTTTCATAAAATATAAAAAATAATAAATTAAATATAAAAAAGAAAAAAATATAAATAATAATAATAGAATTTCCATATTAATAAATAATTGTATATCATAAAATTATATAAAATTGATCATATTAAAATGAAAACATCATATGGAAAATAATAACAACAATATTATGTTTAATAATAAATATGACATATGTCCATGGGGTAGCGTAATTGATGATCATTGTGTTATGAGTAGAAAATCCTGTATATCCACAAGCTCATGCAATTTACTAAAGCACAAGACAAGAATCTACTTCTACTTTCAACCAGTGAAAGCCAATAGTTCGATGAAAACAACAAGAACAAGAAGAAGATAAATCAATGACACATAACATTGGATGTATCTAGGGAAAGCCACTGCTCAAAACCTTGTTATATGTATTTCATATATCCAAAATATGAGTGAAGATACAAAGCTTGTTCTCACTAGAACAATTCCGCACAAGCATGCTCTACTCTCTCAGCTCACAAGCCAGCTCTTGGCCAACACTTAGCCAATTTTGCAGCTCTCCAAGCCCCTAATCTCTTGTGTAATTCCTCAGATGAATAGCCTGTATTTAAAGGAATTTCATGCTTCCAAAACTGCGCAATCCAAACATAGGATCAATCTCTGATGCATGCATGATATTTACACTCCAGTAAATAATACAACTAATAGTACACTGTCCCTACACTCTAGTCTCAAATGGGTCTTTCTCAGAATCCACATGCATGAGTTTCTGATGAGGGAATATTCAATTAACTAGAGTGACACGTGTGGATACACTAGTGCACAAACTAGTTGTTAACTCTCTATTAGTTCCTACAAACAATTTGGAACTAATTTAAATGAACTTAACTCAGTAAATTGAGTGATCTAATTTCCAACTCAATTTAAACTCATACTAGACCCCTAAAACTTAGGGAGAACATATACATGACTACAAAAAGACTTCCAACTCGAAATTCCTAAGCTAATTAAGTTAATTAAACTTAATTAACTATTTACAAGTTGCTATGAGAATAGAATTCGATTTTAATTCTCAATTTAATTCAAGGACAAATTAAACTGGAATTTCTTGTTGTCATTTCTCAACACTCCCTCTCAACAAGAAAGGGATTATCTACTACCTCGATCCTGTCTCTGTGAAACTTGAATTTACATCTTGAAAATGCCTTTGCCAAAATGTCAACATATTTCTCCTTCGTGGGAACGTACTCTAACAACATAATCTAACTCAATACACAATCTCTAAGATGATGATATCAGATATCAATATGCTTGGATGGATCATGAAAAACTATATTTTCAGAGAGTTTGATACAACTCGATTATCACAGTAAATAACAGTTGGATCCATCTGCTGACCAAACAAACCAACCAAGATCTTCCTCATCCAGATGGCCACACATGTTTCCTGACTTGCAGCCGTGTACTCTACCTCTGCCGAACTGAATGCAACCGATCTTTGTTTCCTACTGTACCAATAATTTGTTATTGACCCAATACTGAAGATCCCTCCCAATGTGCTCTTCTTGTCGGATGGACTCCCAACCTAATCTACATTGGTGAAGCCTTGAAGCTTCACTCCTTCTATCTATCTGTACCATAATCCATACTGAGAAGTGACCCTGAGGTATCTCAACACATGTTTTTCCGCCTTCTAATACATCTTGGTAGGCCTAACCATCGCTTGACTAAGATGGTTAACTTCATAGCACATATACAGTCGTGTGTTCACCAAGTACATGAGTGAACCCAAAAGTTGACTGTAAACATTAGTTTCCACTACTTCCCCTGAAGCAACATCCTCCTTCCTCCAGTTACCTGCTAGAGGAGTCTCCATGGGTTTGTTGCTCTCCATGTGGAATATCCTGAGTATCACGTTGGCATACTTGCCCTGAGACACAAACAACTCCCCATCTCCCTGTCGTACTTCCATGCCAAGAAAGTAATGTATGAGCCCCATGTCCTTCATCTCAAATTCTCTTGCAAGGTCCTCCTTGTAAGACTTGATCAATTGATCATCACCTTTCAGTATGAGATCATCAACATAAAGTACAATGATCAACATTTTACCTTCCACCACTATGTGGTATAGTTTCACATCTGCTTCACTCTTTGTGAAGCCCAACCCAGTGAAGTAGCTTTCCATCATAGTGTACCAAGCACGAGGTTCTTGCTTCAGCCCATACAACGCTCTCTTGAGCCGACAAATGTGACTCCACACTACCTTCAGGCTCCTCTATGTAAACCTCTTCCCCAATCATGCCCTTAAGAAAGGTTGTCTTCACATCCATCTAATGTATCTTCCAACCCATCTATATTGATAGTGCCAATATAGATTTAATCGACGAGTACCTTGCAATAGGAGCAAAGGTCTCATCATAGTCAATCCCCTCTACATGTGAAAAGACACTGGCCACAAATCTAGCCTTATGCTTCTCCACACTACCATCTGCATCTTGCTTTACCTTGTAAAGCCAATGAAGGCTCACCACTGACTTGTCCTCTGGTCTCGTGATCACATCCCAAACATTGTTACGGACTATGGAGTCATACTCCTCCACCATGGCATCAACCCAAACTAGTTGTTGCACTTCTTCCTTAAAGGAATATGGCTCTGTCACAACACATTTGCCCATAAGATCCATGTATCCATTGTACCTCTCAGGTGACCTCCTCTTCATGTGTTGAGAAGTGGGTGCTCCCACATTCTCCCATGCATCATCCAACAATCTGTCAGCCTCTCTCGTGCACATTCTTCCCTCTTTGGAAGACTCTTCCTTAGTGGATGTCTCCACTCCTAGACCTTTGCATGTGGCTACTCCACATCAATTTTAGGCTCCTCAACCTTAGGAGCTAAAATCTCCTCATACGCATGTAGCTCAAGCTACCTCTCAAGTGAAAATCGCATGGCCTTCTCCTCATCAAATCTGACATCCCTACGAACCATTGTCATCCTGTTGGTCGAAAAGTACACCCGATAGCTGTGAGGTGTATCAGTGTACCCCAAAATATCCCCAACTCCGTTGTTGGCTCAAGATTCTTCCATGCATCTTCAGTCACATGGCAATATACCAATGACCCAAAAATCCTGAACTGACCAATATCTGGCCTCTTACCGGAATAAGCCTCCTCTGGTGTCTTCATCTCAAGTATCCGATGTGGACAATGGTTCTAAACATAAACCATTGTGTTGCATGCCTCAGTCCACAAGTTTAGTGGTAGACCCTGATCATGAAACATCGCCCTTGTTTCCCCTACTATGCTTTTGTTCTTCCTCTCATCCACCCCATTCTGCTGAGTGTTATGGGGTGTCGTCAACTCCCATTTAATCCCTTCCACTGCACAGAATATGTTAAACTCATTTGAGACATACTCACCATTGTTATCAATCCATAGAGCTTTAACCTTCTTGCTCGACTCTTTCTCCACCAATGCTTTAAACTCACAAAATTTGTGAAAGTTTGATCCTTTTTCTGCATGAAAAATATCCAACATTTATGAGAATAATCATTAACAAATGTAACATAATACTGGTGTTTGGTCGTGGATATTGTTGATAATGGTCCACACACATCTGAATGGACTTTCTCTAGAATAGCCTTTGTTTAACTGTCTCTATTGTGAAAGGACGACTTGGTGTATTTTCCCAAAGTACACCCCTTACATGTATCGACTTGCTCAAGCGTACTTTTGGGAAGACCGGTATAGATTTGCTGCAATATCCTCAAAGCCCCATGATGCAAGTGGCCCAATCGCCTGTGCCATAACTCGCCAACATCTCCGCTTTGAACCCTTTCTACTTTTGTGCTCAAAGAAGCACACTCCTCTACCTCTAGATTATAGAGATTCTTCACCTGAATCCCTATCTTCTTTACTTGACCTGTGGCTATGTGTCGAAGGAATGCCTTTCCTTTCGAGAAGATCACATCATAGCCTCTATCCTCAAGCATGGAAATGGATACCAAGTTCTTCTTCAACTCAGGCACATACATAACATTCTTCAAGGTGAGTGGAGCCCCATGCTCCCTCTGAAAAGTAATCATGCCCAATCCAGTAACACTATACTTCCTGACATCACCCATCTCGATATTCATCTGGAGATCATTCTCCTTCAGGTCACTGAATAACTCTTTGTTTCTAGTCATGTGGAATGAAGCTCCAATGTCTAAGTACCATACACTTCCCATCATTCATGACATCATGCATGCAATGAGGGAAAATTGTAATTCGAATTGAGAGGCAAAAGCCTCACCCACCGCTCCTCCTGAGGACTTCTTCTTGGAATCCTTGAGTTGAAAATTTGTAAAAAAATGGCCCAGCTCATTACAGTGAAAGCACTTAAATTTCATCATATCTTTCTTCTTACCTCCATGATAAGAATTTGATTTGGAATGGGAATATTTCCCTTTCCCCTTCTTCACCTTAATCGTGAAGGCACCGTTCTCTTCATCACCATTCTTTGATGAAGAACCATCCTTGGTGTTCCTCCTTATCTCCTCCTGCATCAAATCTGACCACAATTGTTCCCAATATGGCAGCTTCTCCTGACCATTGATAGAGTCCTAACAACTATGCCAACTCTTTGGGAGTCCTAGAAGAGCAAGACTCACCATATCAACCTTGGAAACCATGATTCCAACACTTCCAAGTTCATAACGACAGTGAGTAAACTTGGTCAAGTATTTTGGAATCATCTCACCTTTCTCCATTTTGATTTTTCGAAGATTTTCCTTTAGTGCCAATTTCCTTTGGTCACCATTGTTATGATACAAGCCCATCAATGCTTTCCACATAGCATATGGAGTTTCCTTGCCATGGAGACTCGAGACAATGTGGTCTCTAACTCCCTCAAGTATTATCTACCTCGCCTTCACCACACTCTTCTTCCATTCAGCCAAATTATGTGCATCCAAAGCTACTGGCTTAGGAATTTATTGATCAACGAATTCCTTCAAGCCATTATCTCTAGCACAGCCTCCATTCTGTCCCTTCAGGCTATAAAATTCGAGCTTCCTTCCATGGCATACTCAAGCCGCAAACCGTAGAATGCCATTTGTCGATCTTGAAGTATGTATTGCAAATTCGAATTTCACCTGTAATCCAAAAATTAAAAGTTCGATATCTCCTCTAGTATATTGTTCTTAGCATCAATACCATGTAGAAAATCTTTTAGATTAAAAAGCTCATACAATTTACTAAAGCATAGGACAAGAATCTACTTCTACTTTCAACCAATGGAAGCCAATAGATCGATGAAAGCAATAAGAACAAGAAGAAGATAAATCAATGGCACATAACACAATATGTATCTGGGGAAAGCCACTGCTCAAAACCCTGCTATATGTATTGCATATATCAGAAATATGAGTGAATATACCAAACTTTTTCTCACTAGAACAATTTTGCACAAGTATTCTCTACTCTCTTAGCTCACAAGCTATCTCTTGGCCAACACTTAGCCAATTCTGCAGCTCTCCAAGCCCCTAATCTCTTGCGTAATTCCTTGGATGAATAGCCCGTATTTAAAGGGAAATCATGCTTCCAAAACTACGTAATCCAAACATAGGATCAATATCTGATGCATGCATGATATTTTACACTCCATTAAATAATACAACTGGTAATACAATGTCCCTGCACTCTAATCTTAATTGGGTCTTTCTCAAAATCGACATGTATGAGTTTTTGATGAGGGAATCTTCAATTAACTAGAGTGACACTCTTGAGGAAAAAGGAATCAATGTAATTATTATTGTATACTATTAAGTGTATAGAGTTTGCATTGAGTAGGTGATCACTTCCTTCAAGATTTGTGCAAGGGAATAGGGAATTCTACTATTTTTTAGGATTTAATTTCCTCAAGTATTACGCAAGGAAATAGGAGGTAGGTTGAGGCTTATTTTGGCTAAGTGTTTGATCCAGGTGGATATTGGTGGCCACCTGCCAAGTCCACCTGGACCCCCACCATTGTCTTTCTCAGCATTTTTAGTTTCCTTAATTGTAGCACAACTTACTATTTTTAGCAGTTTTTCGGGTCCTGAACTTCCGGAGCCGTTTTGAGGCCCTAAACGACGTTTTTTGGGGAATCCGGGGGCAACATGGGTCCATGGAATGGACCGATGTTGCCCGTTCCAACAATGATAGTGCTATGATAGATCTTTCTAATGAGCTATTGTACGCGTCAAACGGAGATCATATGCCAAAGTTACGACCCCGGGAAGTTGATGTACCAATTTACCCCAAACGGGGCCCACAGTTTGGCGTTTCATCTCCTAGGGTTAGGTTTTGGAATGTTAAGGGTTTTTCCATTGTTTCTCAACAATAAATAGGCCTTTGAGCCTCATTGTAACACAGTTCAGAGGCATGTAGCCATCACATCTCTTCTCAGAGATAAGCTACCATCGCCCTAGCTGGTTTATTTCCATTTCTGGTTGTAAGCATATTTCAGTATTTTCCATTAATGAAATGAAGTATTATTTCCGCTGCATCTTTGTGTATATGGTTATCTCTGTAATTTGTTGCGTTCCTGTTTAAATCCGGATCAGTGGTATCAGAGCAGTCTGCTTTTTCTCTGTTTTTCTTTGCATGTCCCCAACAAGGTCGGGATATAAGGAGTTAGGGCTTGAACTGGTTGAACCTTTGCAAGACCAGCCTCGCAAATCCCGACGGCCTCCCATGGCGGACGAGAAGAAAGACGAGGGGGCAGGAGATCCCATCAAAATCTTGCTCGAAGAAGCCCTCGAGCGACAACGGAACGCGATGATGGACAGCTTTGCCCAGATCCTTCAGCGGCTACCCAGAAGCAGCGCATCGGCTTCTGGCGGCTCCTCTGGAAACGCCACACCCTTTAAGGTACAAGTTAATTTTGAAATCCCCATATTCAAGGGTCAGATAGACGCCGATGCCATAGATAAATGGTTAAATCTGCTAGAGGGTTATTTTTCTGTTCATGAATTTTCGAGTCGGGAAAAGATTGTCTTTGCTCTTCTCAAAGCAGCCCCCACGTCAAGGACTGGTGGGAAACCTACTGCGAGCAGAAGGATGAAAGTACTGGCTCACTGTTTTCATCCGCACCCACCTGGGATTCGTTCCGGGATGCCATCAAGGAGCAGTACTACCCTGTCGGAAGCTATGAGGATGAATACATAAAGTGGACCACGCTGCGACAGGGAAGGGACCAAGACGTGCCGGAGTTCACCAATCTTTTCCATACCCTTCGCACAAAGTTGGGTATCAAGGATTCGGAGCAATCTTTTGATACTCAAATACCGTGGCTTCCTGCACAAGTATATCCAGGAAGAAATACAATTCCTAAACATCCCCTCGCTCGGCGCAGCATACCGATATGCCGTCAAGGTCGAGCAGAAGTTTAAACAAAAGAAGTGAGACTTTGGATCTGCGAATCCAAAGCAGGGGAAAGGTGCCCCTAAACCACAGAACAAAGGACAGAGCCAAGGCGGGACAGCCCAAGACAACCAGCCGAAGCTGCAAGCAAAGAACAACGCCGCGAAGCCGAGAAAGGACACTGGAAAATGGTGCGAGTTCCATAAGAGCTCCACTCACAACACAAGTGAGTGTCGGGCCAAGCAGTCACTGGTGGCTGAGCTAAAGGTTTCAGAATCAGATGCATGTTCCGACTCTGAGTCAGAACCCGATAAGGGGTATGAAAAAGGGAAGCAGATCATTGATGCGGATCCCAGCGCCACTGTTGCTACCGCAAAGATCCAGAAAAATGAACCCGAAGATCCAGAGGAGGAGGAGCGTCTCTTCCACTCCCAGATGTGGGTAAAGGGCTCCCCGATACAGTTCATTGTTGATAGCGGGAGTCAAAAGAACCTCATTTCGGCAGAGGTCGTGAAGCGGTTGGGCTTACCGACCACAGCACATCCACAACCATACACCATTGGGTGGCTTCACCAAGGGCGAGATCTTCGCGTGAGCCAGCAGTGTCGCCTTCCATACAACATCAAGCCCTTCACGGATGAGGTATTGTGTGACATTGCTCCCCTTGAAGTTTGTGATGTATTACTAGGACAACCATACTTGTGGAAGCGACATGCTGTGTATGAATCAAGGCCCCGTGCTGTTATTATTACATTGGGAAATAAGTTGTTCAGGATACCAGAGGTAGCACCACCTACCTCCATCTCTTTGATTACTGCAAAACAATGCAGTAAGATCATTTCCAAAACCAGGAAATTTGTTTTCCTGATGATACGCCCTCAAGGGAAGAAGAAGACAGTGGTCGCGGCCTCCAAACGGGGTCCCTCTGCACGACAGATACAGATGGACAAGATTGTGGAGGAGTACGAAGACATCTTCACCTCCCCGGCAGGGGTTCCTCTGCACTGTCAAGTCAAGCACTCCATCGATCTGACCCCAGGTGCGCCGCTACCCAATGGACCAATTTATCGGCGCTCCGTTCTGGAGAACAATGAAATCAAGAGGCAGATTCAGGAGCTCCTGCAGAAAGGTCACATCCGTCCGAGTTCATCGCCCTGTGGGAGCCCGATCGTGTTGGTACAGAAGAAGGATGGGACGTGGAGACTCTGTATTGACTATCGGGCGCTGAACAAGATCACTATTCGTAATAGGTACCCGATCCCGCGGATTGATGACCTCCTAGACCAACTAAAGGGGGCGAAATATTTCAGTAAGATCGATCTGAAGTCAGGATATCACCAGGTACCAATCGAACCCTCAGATGTGTGGAAGACTGCCTTCAAATCCAAGGAGGGCCTCTTCGAATGGTTGGTCATGCCTTTCGGATTGACGAATGCTCCTGCAACCTTTATGAGGCTAATGGATGACATCTTGCGGCCATTCACCAACTCCTTTGTAGTAGTATACTTGGATGACATTCTGATCTTCAGCCAGAGTTGGGAAGAGCACCTCCACCACATCCGACAGGTTCTCCAAACACTGCGGCAACACAAGCTATGTGCCAATTTGGAGAAATGCACTTTTGGCATGACCGAGGTTCAGTATCTGGGATACATCATTGATGAACAGGGGGTGCATGTCGATCCAGCCAAGGTCCAAGTCATTCGGGATTGGCCCTCTCCAACCACTCTAACAGAGCTCCGCAGCTTTCTAGGTCTTGCCAACTTCTACCGCAGGTTTGTGCTGGGGTTTTCTCATATTTCTTGGCCCTTGAGTCAAGTCACCAAGGGAGGGGCGAAAGAAAAATTCTTTTGGTCTGAATCTCAACAGAAGGCATTCAGGGAGTTGAAGGATCGCCTCTGCACGGCACCAGTGCTCGCGTTACCAGATTTACAACAACCGTTTGAGGTCGAGACAGATGCCTCTGACTATGCTATTGGGGCAGTCCTTACTCAACATGGACATCCAGTGGCATATCACAGTGAAACGCTTTCAGACACAGTCCGGAAGTACCCCACTTATGATAAAGAGATGTATTCCATTGTACAGGCCTGCCGACAATGGAAGCATTACATTTTGGGGAAGGAAACGGTCATCCACACAGACCACCGACCCCTGCAGTTCATACAGACCCAAGGGAAATTGCAGAATGATCGCCATCAGAAGTGGTCTACATACCTGCAACAGTTTCACTTGAATATCAAGTATAAAAAGGGCAGCACCAATAATGTTGCAGATTGCCTCAGTCGACCACCAATCATGGCGCTGACCACCGTGCTCAACTCTTGTGGGCACGAGACTTCTGATTGGCCACTTCTCTACAAAAGCGACCCAGAATTCGGCCACACATACCAGACACTCTTGGAGGGTCGGCATGTTGCAGATTTTCACCTCCAGGATGCCCTATTATGCCACCTCGGTCACCTTTGTGTTCCTTCAAGCGAGCGTGCCAAGATGATTTGGGAAGCACACTACAGTCGGGCTGCTGGGCATTTCGGGGTCGAGAAAACAGTGGCAGTACTGCAAAATTATTTCTATTGGCCAAATCTTCGACAGGATGTTGGGAAGTACATCCGATCATGTACTGCCTGTGCCATTGCCAAACCGACCATTAAGAAGCAAGGCCTCTATACCCCGTTGCCTACCCCTAGTCGACCTTGGGAATCCATCTCCATGGATTACATGTCAGGCCTTCCTTCCACTAAGCATGGAAATGACTGTGTTTTTGTGGTCGTCGACAGGTTCTCGAAGATGGCCATTATGGTGGCCTGCAAGAAGAATATCACAGCAGAAGCCACTGCTAAACTCTTCTTTGAACGAGTATGGGTGCACTTTGGGATCCCACAATCTATCATCTCAGATCGAGACAGTCGGTTTCTCAGCACATTTTGGTCCAGTCTCTGGTCAATGCTGGACACCAAACTCACGAAGTCCACAGCCTTCCATCCTCAAACTGATGGCCAGACAGAGGTTGTCAATAGGATGATTGTGCACATTCTGCGCATGTATAACTCAAAGCATCCACGCACATGGGACGAGAGCCTCCCCTATGTTCAGCACAGCTACAACCGAGCTCTTCACAGCTCCACTGGCCATAGCCCTTTTCAGGTGGGTTTGGGATTCCAGCCACTATGCCCCATTGATGTGGCCATGCCACTTGCAGCTACTCACATGAATTCAGCTCATGTCCAGTCCGAAACAGATAAGGCCACCAGCTTCATTGAGCACATCCAACATATTCGCCAGCAGGTCCATGACATTCTTGAGAAATCAAATGCCAAGTACAAGCAGCGACATGATCAACATCGGGTGCCACACAAGTTTCAGGTGGGCGACAAAGTCTGGTTGCATTTGCAAAAGGAACGCCTTACTGGAGCCTATCGGAAATTGAGACCACTCCGATATGGTCCTTACACCATTACTAAGGCTATGGGAGACAATGCATTTGAGCTCAGCATTCCCCCATTCCTTGGCCTGCACCCAGTGTTCAATGTGGACCGCCTTCGGCCATACTTTCCACCATTGCTAGACACATCCGACATTGCAGAACAGCTCAAACCCATAGAATTAAATCCAGATTGCATGGAACAAGCTGCAACTGATCGAATCATGGACACACAGATCAAGAACACTCGCCAACAGAATATCCAACTGTATCGAGTTGTCAAAGCAGGCCAACTCCTTCAGCAGGGCAAGTGGCTCACCAGGGAACAAGTTCAGCAGAAGTTTCCTCATCTCATGGAGGAGCTCAACGCAATGGGGACCATTGCTTCCTAAGGGGGGAGGAATGATCCAGGTGGATATTGGTGGCCACTTGCCAAGTCCACCTGGACCCCCACCATTTTCTTTCTCAGCATTTTCAGTTTCCTTAATTGTAGCACAACTTACTATTTTTAGCAGTTTTTCGGGTCCTGAACTTCCGGAGCCGTTTTGAGGCCCTAAACGACGTTTTTTGGGGAATCCGGGAGCAACATGGGTCCATGGAATGGACCATTTTTTCCCGTTCCAACAATGATAGTGCTCGGATAGATCTTTCTAATGAGCTATTGTACGCGTCAAACGGAGATCATATGCCAAAGTTACGACCCCGGGAAGTTGATGTACCAATTTACCCCAAACGGGGCCCACAGTTTGGCGTTTCATCTCCTAGGGTTAGGTTTTGGAATGTTAAGGGTTTTTCCATTGTTTCTCAACAATAAATAGGCCTTCGAGCCTCATTGTAACACAGTTCAGAGGCATGTAGCCATCACATCTCTTCTCAGAGATAAGCCACCATCGCCCTAGCTGGTTTATTTCCATTTCTGGTTGTAAGCATATTTCAGTATTTTCCATTAATGAAATGAAGTATTATTTCCGCTGCATCTTTGTGTATATGGTTATCTCTGTAATTTGTTGCATTCCTGTTTAAATCCGGATCAGTGTTGGTCAGAGCACGTAAGAGAGTAGGAGATCAGTATTACAGTGTAGGTGGTGCTTCAAGGATTGAATTTTTCATTATAATAAATCCATATTCTCATCTGATTTAATGCAAAATAGAGGAGGGGTTTTTCCCATTTGGGTTCCCCAGTAAAAAATATTGTGTTCATTGTGATTGAATGGTTGCATGTTATTGCATGTGTTTCTATTGTATATTTTCCTTTTCGCAGATTGAGTAGAAGAAAATCCTTCCTATTTAATTCAATTTGAATTCATTAACAGTTGAAAATTTCAAGATATTTCTACATGGTATCAGAGCTATTGAAGACTACATAGAAGCCAGGTTCCAGATCTTCTCTCAGAAAAATTTCGATTTACAAAGATTTTGGTACATATATTCTTTAGTTCATGAACAATATCTTTCAATGGATTGAGGCTTGAGTATGAATTAGAGGGCACCTCAAGTTTTTGTGCTTGGAAAGATAGGATGGAAGTTATCATTGATGACAATGGAGTATTAGAGTACACACGAATTGATATTCCAAAACCACCAGACTCGAATCCACAAGCGCAAGCCCAATGGAAGAAAGACACTGTAAAATCCAAGAGGATTATTCTAGAGGGACTCAGGGACCGTGTGGTTTTGATTTTGCATGGCAAGCATACTTCTTATGCAATGTGGAAAACCCTCACAGAGTTATTTGAAAGCAACAATGATGCTAGGAAATTGGCATTCAAAGATGGACTTAGTAACATTTGAATGTAGAAAAATGAAACCATAATTCAGTACCTATCAATATTCACTTAGGTTAGAGATGATCTTGGAGGACTTGAAGAGACCGTGACACCATATGAACTAGTGATCTTAGCACACCATGATCCTCGAAGTCCTGGTACAACTATTAGCATTTAGTTAATGGAAGAGACAAGCTCCCAAATTAGGAGAGACTTTGGTCTGACTTGGTGCAAGAGGAGATTAGAATAAACACTAGAGATGGAGTCTCATCCATAATTGATGAGGAAGAATACTTTTATCTAGTTTGCAAATGAAATAATACCAAAGGAAAGAAGGCCCAAGGAGAAGCAAAATCCAGCAAGAACCATGGCAAGAATAAAGACCTCAGAAAAATTAAATGATTTCACTGCCATTAGTGTGGACACTATGCAACCAAGTGTCCACATAAAAAGTCCAATAAGGAACCTGCAGTAGCAGTAGCAGTGGGAAATTCTCTCACATCACAATTCAAGTTGGATTTCACTCTCATTTCTTGCATGGAAAGCACAGTTAGAGGGAGTGAATGGTACCTAGACTCTAGAGCTTCATTTCATATGACAAGAAATAAGAAGTTCTTCAACAAATTAGAGGAGAACGACCTACAATTACATATAGAGATTGGAGATGATGGAAGGTGTATTACCAAAGGGATTTGCACTATCACCTTTAAGAGGGAGTTAGTCTCCCATCTTCACCTAAAGGATGTAATGTTTGTGTATGGTTTGAAGAAAAATCTAGTTTATGTAGTTGTACTTGAGGATAGAGGATATAATGTGATGTTTAGTAGAGGGAAGGCATATCTAAAGCATGATGCTACTAGAAAGTAAAACAAATTGGTGTTCAAGTTAAAAATCTCTACAAGCTAGAGGCAAATTTCACCATGCGTGCAACTATACCTCCAGGAGTGAGGTGGGTCGATGTAGAGACATAGTCCCGGAGTTGCAAAGGTTTGGGCAAGGTACATAGGATACCAGTCATAGCTACAATATACTCTTCTCATGGATCATTACCATTGCTATAGGGGTCCACAATATTTAGTAGCAAAAGGATCAGTGTTAGTTGATGCAGTTAGACCTTAAGCAACAAGTTTAGACACTAGTAGCAATCAAAGACTCAGGACACAGTTGTATCTAAGAGACAGTTGATTCAGTATTTTGGATGCTTCCCATTTTCAGTTGTTATAGTACCAACTACAATAGTGAGAGGGAGTGTTAGTTTTGTTACATTACATTCCTCAGGAGGAGCAGGATTGGGGTTTTGAAAAACCCTTTTCTTGCTAAGAGGGAGTGTTAAATTGTAGCAAGAGAAGGCTTCATTTGACTTGTGCCTTAGTCAAATGGATAAATTCAAATTTCCACATCGACATGATGACTTGAGTTGTAGTTAGCAGGAGTGACATGACCAAGTCACTTAGTTAAGTCTGTCAATTTGAGTTTGTGGGCATGAAGTAAGTTGTGCATGAGTTGATTTCTAATATCTAGAAATATAGGGGAGTTATATTTAGTAAAACTCAATTATATGAGATCTAGTCATGAATAGAGTTAGTAGGAGTTCAGTTGAGTAGTTATAATTGTTGTTAACTCATTTATCTCTTAGTTAACTAGTTAATTTACTAAAAGTAGCCCTAGTCATGCATGCAATTTGAATTGCCTAGTTGAGTGGAGGAAAAAGGAATCAATGTAATTATTATTTCATATTGTTGAGTGTACAGATTTTGCATTGAGAAGGTGATAAATTCCTTCAGGATTTGTGCAAGGAAATATGGAATTCTCCTTTTTTTTAGGAGCTCATTTCCTCAAGGATTGTTCAAGGAAATAGGAGGAAGGTTGAGGCCTATTTTGGCTAAGTGTTTATCATAGCAAGTCAAAGAGCATGATATCAGTATTACAATGTATATGGAACTTCAAGGATTGAAGTTGTCATTGTAATAGATCCATATTCTCATATGATTTAATGCAAAATAAAGGAGGGGTTTTTCCTAGTTGGGTTCCCCAATAAAAAATATTGTGTTCGTTGTGATTGAATGGTTTCATGTTATTGCATGTGTTTCTATTATATATTTTCCTTTCCACAAATTTAGAGCTATTTCTACAAAAGAAATCTAGGATAGGGGGATTGGGCCATCCTTCACCAATTTACTGAAGAACCAAACTTTGTAGGGGAAATATCTCACTTGTCACTTGAAACAGACACAAGTATAGTAGAAAGGTATGGGTTGACAATGAGATTTGTAGGAAAGAATCGAGGATGCAGATAATTTCATCTTAATGTGCTTGGAGATCGAGGCTTATCACATTTACTAGTACATGGGGACGAATGGCCACGCCATTCCCCCTCTTAAATTATAGGAGAAGAACTCAGGTGGAAATCTCCCCCCCACCCCGTCCATTGGCTCATTTTTCTATGCCCTCATTGGGATTAACTGATCTATGGAGATGCGGTGTTGTAACTGATCTCTCCACTCTATCCATTCCTCATTCTGTTGAGGGTAATCCAAGTTGATGTTGTGATTTGATCACCCCAAATTTGTTAGGTAATATGCCACCTTGTTTCCAAATCTATAGGAGTGGTACATGAGGATAGTATAGAAATATTGGCGTAAGGAGTTGATGTGGGATACACAAATTTCCAATCTCTAGCTTTTGCATATTTTTTCAAAGGGGATCCATTGATGAATCTCTTAAGAATGTTGATTACCAGTTGGGAGTCTCCATATACTTAGATTTTGGCAAATTCGTTTGATATAACATGGTGAAGTTGGATATCCAAATAAAATAATTTAGTAACATTGTTGTTGTTGACCCCACAACTTCCTACATAGAGGTATAAGGCATGCCCACCACTATTGCAAAAGATACCTCCATACTCAATCAGAGTTGTGTTTCTTTTAGAAGAACTATCAAAATTAAGTTTGATAAAGCTCACTTTTGGAGGGGTGAAGATTGTTGGAGAGCCCACCCTTGTGAAAGGATTGTGAGGGCACATCTAGTTGTCCATAGTTGGGGAGAGCTCCCATTTGGTGAGATAGTAGCATTGCAGTGATTGTCTTCCAAATAATATTATGTCTAAGAACTTGATATAATGGATTCATGAACTTTTCGCAAGATTAATTTCCAAACCATACCTTCCTAATATTTTGATTGTGTGAATATCCTCTTATTGCATTATTTCCATATGAGCTATAGGAGGAAACCTAGTATCAAAATCCAAGCTCTGTTAAGGATAGGGTTTTGAAAGATCCCTTCTATCCATTGATCAATTGTTTCTATAAGACTATTGCAATTCTGATCAAAATGCTAAAATAAAAGTAGTACATAATCCCATAGTTCTCCATAGAATGGGGCATGAGTTAAGGAGATTTCCTAGATATTTCTCCTAATTTTTGTGTAAAAGACAGATTTATGAGCCTTCAAATCCATTTTTTCTTATTTAATCCCATGAGATTTCCCACCTTTGAGAAATCAACCACATGAAATGTGCTACTTTAGGCTAGTGTCTCTATGACTATATTTTACACCAGATAGATTCTTTAGGCATTGTGTCTAGATAATAATGCATATGCATGCTTTATTGTAAACATAATTTTTGTCTCATACCCCCAACAGATTTTATCTAGGCCATATACAATGGGAATTTTATGGTGTTGTAATTCTTGGTCTAGCTTGGTCCAAGAGGTTATGGATGGAGGGTTGGCCAATCCTCAATTTTTTTCTAGCTTCTCCAGTCATAAGATATGGTGTATGGTTTTCAATAGTTCAACACATTACTACATTGTTATGCAATAGTGAATTTTACTAAAGTTTAAAGCTCTTATTGGGCATCCATTCTAGGAGTTTTTTTCCACATGTCTCTCCAAAAGAGTGTCATTTGACCCTCCCTGATTTCCCAGAATGCTTGGTCTTGTATGAGATTATTGCATTCTCTTTCCAAGTTCGAGATTGAAGATCCCTGAGGAAACTTTACACTTCACATTTTCCCAATTGAGATGAATGATGGTTATACTTATGATTCCAAATTTGTCTCCATAATTCCTTCCCACCTTGAATCCATCACCACCATAGTTTAGGCCCCATCACCTTTTTGAGATGTTTTAGGTTGCAGAAGCCCAAGCCTCCTATCAGTTTTAGGAGACAAAGTTTCTCCCAATGTGAAAAAAAACCATTTTCTTTCCCTACTAGCCCCCCTCTAGAGGAAAGTTCTATATAAATTCTTTATTGATCATAGGAAAGCTTTGGGATCTACCATTATTGATAGTTGATACATCGGTGAAGATTGTAGGATTTATTTTAAAACGATAAGTCTACTAGCTAGGTTAAACAATCAAGAAGATTTATTGAGTTTTTGGTAGATATATTGTAAAGTGTCTTTCTAGTGAGTTTTATGAAGGGAAATTTCAACTAGAGGGGCCCTAAGATACTTGGATGGAAATTTACTAGGACGGAAATCCATTAATCAAGCCAGATGGTGTTGCACCACCACACTAATATTGAAAAAATAAATTATATTGTTTTTTGCATTGATTAAAGTATCCTAGGTCTCCATAAATTCATTGAGGATTGTTTTCAGAATGTTAACTTCTATGGTTGTTGACACTCCAAATAGAATGATATCATCAAAAAATTTATGGTGTGAAATGGGGAGGTCCTCTTTGTATAATCATAATCCTTTGAGATTACCTTGACTCCCTAGTGCCTTAAGATGTCGTCCCAACCCTTCTACTGCCAAGATGAAAAGGAAGGGATAAAGTGGATCTCCCTATCAAAGCCCTCTTAAATGGTTAAATGTTGAGGAGTGGGATCCACTCAGGAGGATCAAGAAGAAGGGGGTTGAAGTCAAATAATTGATCCATTCAACCCATTGGTATGAAAATACGAATGCCCAAAGGGTTTAAAGGAGGTAGTCTCAATTCAGTATATCATATGCCTTGTAGAGGTCAAGTTTTATCACCATCCATGCCTCTTAGATCTATTCAATGAGTGTATGACTTCATGGGCTACTATGATTCCATTCAAAAATATGTCAACCTTCCACAAAACCAATTTGTGTAGAAGAGATTGTGGAGATTAGTAAAGTTTTGAGGTGGTTTATTATCACTATGGATATAACTTTATATAAAACATTATAGAGAACTATAGATTGAAAGAAACTAGCATTATTGGCCTTATTGGTTTTAGGTATTAGGGTGATAAAGGTAGCATTGATCCCTTGTGATATTGAGCGTGAGAAACAAGATTCTTCCTCATGCAAGTGGATTTTGAATTGAGAAAGGACTGGCAAGATTGAAGGATATCCATTGAAAATCCATCTAGTCTAGGAGATTTGTTCCATAATGGATTCCTCCACTTCCGCAAATATAACTTCCTTCATAAGGGAATTATTTTGATCGGGTTGAATGAGTTTTGGTATGTTGGACACCATCTTTTGAATTTCTTCTTTATGATTTGGCAATGGTTATGACGGGAGGGATTAGTAATATGAGACGAATTCCTATTCCAAATATGCATGTACCACCAATATTCTCTCGTCTTGAGATGTTAAGGAGAAGATTTAGTTATTATGTTTGTGTTTCAACATTTCCTTGTGGAAGAAATTTATATTTCTCTCCCCTTATTTTAGCCACCTAATTCTAGATTTATACTTCCAAATAACTTCCTCTTGCTTTCTATGGGCCTTGATTTAATAGATTAAATATCCATCTTCCATAATCAAGTCTTGTATGTGACCCTCAGGATAAAAAATTTTGCATCTGATACATATAGGGTTCTGAAGCTTTCTTTTCTTTGAAATTATTCTTGAACTCTGCTTTATTCAAGGCTTTATGTTTTGCTTTGAATTCCTTTAAATTAAGCTTAAACACGTGCATGTATTTTCTTCCTTGGATATCAAATTTTTCCCACCATTTTTTGGATTTTGTAATAAAAGATGGGCCTTCCAAACAAAAGCTTTTGAATTTGAAGGAGTGGTTTTGGGGAGCCACCTTAAGATCAAACTCTAAGCTAATGGGCCAGTGATCAAATCATGTACTCAGTAAAATGGAGGCTTCTATAAAGACATCTTGCTCTAAGAGAGATTCTGAGATAATAAATGTGTCTAATCTACTTGTAATTTGGTGCTTAGCTCATTGTAGATTATTCCAGGTAAAAATTGCAGTCACAATCAGTAAGTCTGTCCCTTGAAGCTACTAAAGGAGATCCTTAAATTGTTGGGTTTTTGGGTCTAGTCTTACGATCCCGCCTTTATTCTCCTCTAAGGATTTAATGAGGTTGAAGTCACAACCTAAGATTCAAAACTCCTTTGGGGCTATAGCTCGAATAGTTTCTATGTTTTTTATGAACCCAGGTTTGTCCTCAAGAATATGTTGGGGGCCATAAACCAATGTAATTCAACCCATTTTTGTGACTCTCACATATTGGAATTGGCCTGAGAGGATGTGGGGTATGGCAATCCAATCAGGGAAAAAAAATCATGGGGCTTCCAAAGTATTTCTAATCCCCCTTCACTACCTCTGGAATCGATTGTTATGAATTCACATCCCCACCAACATTGAGGGGTTATTTCGCTAATTTTCTCACCTAAGATTTTAGTTTCTTATAGCATAATAATTTATAGGTTTTCTTCCCAGATCCATTAGTGGCGATGCTAATCTAACACTTGAATTCTCAAAAGGATCTATAAGTTTCAAAATAAAGTGCTCAAGATGAAGTCCAAAACTAAAATTCATTTACTTCAAGCAATGAGGGTATATTTATACAAAGTGAAGTGACTTTTCAACTACCATGAGCTTTCACTTACCCTCATGAATCTTCGACTTCTACATTATTTTCTAATCTAAATTATATTTTACTTTTAATAGAATACAAATTACAATGAAATTTTAGAAACAAAATATCCTCATCGAACCAAATGTATGGTGGTTGGATCAAGAGATTACACCTATATATCTTTGACCAAATATGTTGACATGCTTTGTATACGACAACAATTAATGTGATTTTATGTTGTAATCTATTGTCATACCTTGTGTGACATTCAAATGCATAAGGTATCAAGGTTTGTTTTTCAACTTGTACTTGGTTCAATAGTATTAAAAGCTTTGTGTGCAACTTCACAGGATATACAATATACTTCACGGGATATACAATATACTATGTAATTACCTCCTTTTGGGCTTCTAGATCATTTCTTTCAATAGCTTTCTTTATCAGATATGATATCCCTTCAATCTCTTTTCTAACTTATTCATCCAACTTTATTTATCTTGGTGCATAGATGGAAGATGCACCTTGACAAGAGATTATAGCTCGTTGTGCAAATTTTGATAGGAAACCACTATCTTTGTGTTGATGTTGTTGGACCCGCCAACATTCAGGGGATCTCCCCGATATAAAATCCCAATCAGACCTCACACCATTTGGTGTAGGAGTCCCATCTAGTATAAAGGCCTCGTTGCCGAATCCTTAAAGTTTTTTCTTGGCTCTAATTGTCAGAACAAGAGAGTCATGCAATGGTATCTTCGCAAAGAAGTGGGAGTGTGTTTAGTGAGTGTGAAATGAAACTGTGCCGAGGTTCTTCTACTGCAAAGGGGGGAACAAAATTGAGCCTCTAAGTGAGAGGTAATAGTACCACACGGGAAGAGACACACATGAATCAAAAGGACCCATCTAACATCCAACGGAATAATCCACAGCGAATGCAACAGTCGTTACAACCAACAAACAAGGAAAGATACGTCTAACATCCAGTGGAATAGTCCACAGCAGATGCGAGATCATTAAAACCAACAAACAAGGAATGATATGTCTAGTATCCCGTAGAATAGTCCACAAGGATGGGACAACGATAACAACCATTACAACACATTCTCAATAATATAAGCACTAAAATACGAAAATAATTCAACTATCTTACTACATGTGAAAGCAAACATGAAATACAAACTTCCATAGAATAGTCTTACAAACATTCATAGTCCATCCATGAAGAACGTGTTGGACTTAAAAGGATTTTAATATAAAGCAAAATTTCCAAGACACGTATTTACATTGTACATCACTAGCCCGAGTAGTGGGACATTGGAGCCACTCCTTGCTCCTCAAAGAACTATTTTATCTCTCTAATGCCATGCGGGAGGAGCCAAGGTGAAAACTCTGTTGTTCATATAATGAAGGGGTATATATAACCAAAGGGGTGATGCTTTCCCCTTGTGACTCTTTGACTGCTCTCATGATTGTTCAACTTCCTATGACTTTTCAACTTACATGACTATTCATATTCATGTGTGTCCTTTGGACTTCCACTTTAAAATACATTTGATTACAATATACATGGTCCACAAGATTGATGTGGAATATGACAACTCATCACACGACTTGACATGACATTGTTGACATGGACTGGCTTGATGATGTGGCAATGTCAAGTCACTATTGCTACTGAGTGCTAGGTGCGTCCTTGGATATCCCTTCTCTTCTCCTCTACATAGCTTGGTGATGCATGGTCTTTAATGATCTTTAGTCTTGGAAGGTGGTTGCAAACTTGTGTCCCTTTGCTTAATATTGGTAGGTCCACTCGTAAGTTCAACTACAAGTGAGGCTTTAGGCATGCTTCCCTCCTTCTTCTCCTTCTTCATCAAAGCGCCATGACTTGACAGTGTACATGTTCCTTCGATTCACTCATGACGTGATCCAGGCCCGGGTGTGAAGAAGGACCCTTCCAAGACCTTTTACTTTCGTGATGTGTTAAAATTGCTTTTTAAAAGAACATTAACAAATACAGCTGTAGACTGTAAGGAAGAGGAACATAACAATCAGCAGCACATGAAAACAAAATCCGTTGATAACGGAGTTCGTCCAGAAGGGACTACATCTCCATGCCCCGGTGTCAAGATGGTGTAGGCCACTGCATTATGTGTTGTCAATAAAGATGTTGTACATAGAGATGATGTCTCAATCATACAAGGAAGAATGCCCTCATGCAGGAATGGCTCTAAGAGATGTTCCATAGCTAGAACTCTCAATCAAAAAAGACTCCTATCAGTATGATACAAAAACAAGCATGGTGCACATCCCGCCAACATGGCACAAAAGGGATGTTAAAGCAAAACACATGCATGATGACAGCAAGAGTATCCCAACAACATACAACAAGGGATCTCAACGCATAACATAAAGAGTTATGACAGAAAGTACATCACATAGAAAGATTTTGCATCAAAACAAGCAAGGAATCATGAAAACATGTTATAAACAAGATCCTGCATCAATCATCAATCATGGATCTGTACAACATAATGCAGAAAGAAGAAGTACATGAACACATCATATACCTCACAACCAAGGGCCATCTGAAGAAGTGGATGTCTCATTGCTGAAGCTGCTCGGACCATTGCTCTCAAGGCATCGATCTCATGAAGATGGCTGCTCGCACATGAAAGTGGACATCTGCACTGGCACTTAGAAAAGTGACTGAAAGAATAAATGAGGAAAGACAAATATGAATACACCATCAGATTTCTGGCGTCAAGTAGTGCTGAAACGACTGTCCAAAATCCGAATTCTGAGAATTTGAAAATTCGGAGCTCAAGGAATCTTTTAGATTCCCCTGGATTCCTCAAAGATTCTGTTTCAGGGATGAGCTGAAAATCCGCTGCTCAGATGTCAAATCTGATTTCACCATTAGGATCCTTGTGGAAAACCATGAAAAACAAGTATAAACTTGACCATATTCTGACAAAGTGAAATTTTACCTCCGTGGGAAAATTTCATGGCTCATGGTTTCGCTCCCTGTTTTCGCTGAAATCATGGTTCTGCGTGCATTCTGGAAATCACTGGAAGATGCAGAACTCAGATTGAAAAACGGATAGTGCCATCGTGTTCGTGGCGATGAGAGGTGTAAAATCCATATAAAATTTGTCAATTTCTGAGAAGTTGAAAATTTTGCCCTCCTACAAAATTCATGGTTCCTGCGTTAAAAAATTATTAAATTACCTCGATTTCCGTGCCCGCTCCTGTCTTGAAATTCGTGCAGTCCTCCTCTCCCCAGCGCTAGCAAAAACTGAGTCCTTAAGAAATTTGTTGTAGTGTCATTGATAAATTATTAAAATAGGGTGGAGGAGGTCAGGGGGTCAAACCATGCCCCTCCACAAGTATCATGTTATTGTTTTTGAGTAACAGTTTAAAAGTCATGGGTGGCTGGGCCCACCTTGGGCGGCCCACCCCGTACCTTCTCCTCCCGTTGTTTAATGCATTGCCATCCACCATTTTACCAAAATTCTCGTGGTTTGATTTAACATAGGTATTTGTTGTGCTCTAAGGGCCGGCCCACCACCCAATCCGCTGACCACATACCATTACGTTGCCTTCCACCAACCATTAATAACAAATTTTTTTTGAAGTTGGTTTTATATCATACTATATAACCATATGGTTATAACCACTTAAATCCCACGTGCTTTGTTTTTTTGCTCTTTTTTCAAAACGTTCCTTTTTTTAACATTTTGTTTAACGGTTTTTGTCATATGTATTAATTTTACCATATAATAACCAATCTTATATATTAACCTTTTTGATGTTTGGTTAATATAAAAAATGATTTTGTTATGATTTGTTTTATATAGTTTTGTATATAGTTATTTTAATAACTATATTAAAATTATTTTTGTTGTATGGTTATAACCAAAATGATTTTTATTGCTTGTGCAGGTTTAGGAGGTCAATGACAGACTGCCATGTGTCAATGGCTGATGGGCTGCCATGTGGGTCTCACTTGCTTACTGGGATGCCATGTGGCACACTGTGGGCCCTGCTTTTTCCCTTGTCATGTCAAACTTTGAAGAGCTCTATCTTTCGCATACGAGCTCGGTTTGACGAACTGTTCACACTGCCACGATCAGGAAGACGAGATCTATGCTCTGGTCCTGGTCGAAGTCATTCTGATGACTTTGATTTTTGAGCATCGCTGAGTCCTCCTTGTCCTGTGTGTGTTCCTGAAGATCCACCTGGATCATGACGAGATGACATTAATCCAAAAACTCCATAGTCTAAGATGATGCATTATTATCCATGAACTGAGCCCGAGAAAAGTCACAATCTGGGAGGAAGGGCTCTATGATTGTGCATTGTGTAATTCTAGCTTACAGGGAGAGAGCTTGATCTCTAAGATTGCGAAGGGCACAACTCAAGCTTTGACTGAGGAACTTTCATGCACATTCCTCACCGAGGAGAAAAATTATGTAGTGCCCAATAAAGGTCAAAATTGCACAATTCAATCAGGTGGTGGCTTCTGCGGGAGGGGACCTTGGGAGGATAGACTGTGCAGTTTCAAGAAGCAAGGGGAACTAGGTAGCAAATAGGCCTTGTTACGCAGTAGTTTGTCACTGTCTCCCTGTTAGTCTCTCTACTGTGTCTGGGTTTCCAAATAATCAAGCCCATGCTCTCTGAATTGGCCAAATGACCCACTTTGCCAAAGTTTGATTCACCAGCGCGACTGTTATTAAAATATATGCGCTGACTGGCGGCTTACAGTGTAACTGATGTGCTGCCAGCGCGGAAGCACACGGGTTTTCCGCGCTGGTCGAATTTCATGAGCCAGCGCACACTCTGTTTGTAATAAGCCGCGCTGACACGGACCTCTCTATTATAGCCTTGCGACGTCAGCGCTCCAGTCCAGTTATATACCTGCGCTGATCCTATTTGGGCGAATTTGTTCTAACAGCCAACCTTCCAGATGGCTCTAGACCTGGCTGTTGGCCTTGTGAGTATCGCCCTTCCTTCTATGGCATGTCTGTTCGTCATTTGACCCACCTTCCTTGGAGTTGAGCTCATCCTCTTGCCCTCTATGGAGGCTCCTCTTCTTATTTAAACCTCTACCTTTGCCATGAGCAGCTAGTTTGGATTGTGTGGAGTTTATAGAGCTTGGATTGCTGCTAGTGTGCATTTGATAGGTAGTTGGTGTGACAAGTGTGGGATTGTTGTAAAGCTTGAGGAAGGTTGTAAAGTGTGACTTGTGTGAGAGAGAGTTTGTCTTGGGAAATCCATCTCCAAAGGTGAATGCTTAAGAGACTTGCTGGCTGGACCCTCTTGAGAAGGATTCGACGTCAGAACGCTTGGTTGTACTCTTCTCTGTTATTGATCATTAATAATAGATGACTACTGTTATGGTTCCATTCTCATTTGTCCTTATGATGGTTAATGTGAATTACATCCTTTCTGACTGATGTATAGTTGCTTTTATTAGATTTCACGCTTGTATTTGTATCTCTCTTCGTGTGTGCAGGTATCCATTCACCAGGATCATGAAGGATTGTGACCAGCCAAAGCGAAGGAGCGAGGACAGGGCTTCTCTATCAAACATAAGCGTTGGAATTCAAGTAGGTCTTCTTTACCTACCTTTTATTTGCAATTAGGAACCTGCATAGTAGCATTGTGTGATTGTTACTAGACCCGGTGTGGGCTAGTAGGGATCGTCTCTGTCCGCAGAGAGGATTTACCTCCGTAACAATTTGGTGACTCCGCTGGGCCAGCCTTCATCCCTTTTCATTCATTCTTGTTTTGAGTTTGTTTGATTGCTCTCTCTTTGAAGTTTGGGGATTAGTCCGTTGTTTTTGAATTTCCTGGGTCGATCTGGGAAGTGTTTTAATTGTTTAAAGAACCCTTGCCCTGGTTTGGGAGCTTTTTATTTGATTCTGCTTGTTTTTTAGCCTCAGCGCGCTTTTAATTAAAACAGTTGCGCTGGCATCGCTTGCCTGTTTCTTGAGTCTCGCGGTCATCGCACTTTCTCATTAAACAGTCGCGACGGTTCTGAAATCGAACCAGCGTGGATAACCCGTGTCCTTCCGCGCTGACAGCGCATAGTTGCTACGCGTGGTCTCTGATCAGCGCACAGTTGCTGAGCGCCACCCGCGCTGACACCTGTAGAATTGAATTTTTTCAATTTTTCCTCCTGGGCTTGTTAGTTTGGCTATTCCTTGTTCTTCTCACCTGGTCTATCACTTGTTTTTCATTGTTTGAATACTGAAGAACTTGCTTTGGGGAGTCTTGTTGAGCAGACCTTGTTTTTGTGTCTCGTGACCTGATTTTACCACCCTGTTTTCACTGGATTGGCCTTGTTTAGTTGCTTGTTCACAAAGATCCGTTCGTTGCTTGACTTTACTTTTGCGAGAACTTTCCTTTTGCTTGTTTTTCATTCCACCTTGTTAGGCTTAGATCACATAGCCTTTTCAAGCTTTTGTTTTCCTTCGATTTGGAGAACTGTTGTGGTGTTTTGGGATTTTGTTGTGATGTGCATTGAGTGATTTTACTTTTGCTTGCTCAGTGTTGCGGTCTCTCAAAATTCATTTTAAAGTGCATAGTGCCATTGGAAAAGAAATCAAACTAGTATCTTTTGCGTTCAATAGTTAATGGGAAAAAGAGAATTTTGTTGATTTTGTTCTCAAAAGAAAAGTTTTATTTCCCTGTCATTAGCTGCATTAGGTTGCTTGTTTGGTTGTGTTCATTTTTTGTTTGATTGAAAACTCTTAACCTGCTCATAGTTATAATTCATCGAACGAAATGATGTCCTTTGGCATGTAGTTTGCATCTAGGTAATTGTGAGAGATCATACGGTAGGACCTGAAACCGAAACTTAACTCAAGATCAACCATAAAATAAACTGAATGAACATAAAAACGCATTGGAACATAACGCTCATATTGTAGAGGTCTAGGCTAGAGACGTGCTCCGGTGTCGTTAAACCTAGTCACTGTTGTTTCACATTACAGTTGGGTGATTCCTCCTCTTGTGACTCGATAGTGGTCTAGCACGGATTTGAGCTCCCACGTACCGTCGCGTATATAGGGGAGACCCCACTAGGTTATCGACCTTGATCCCTAGGAAGCCGAGTCTGCCGCCTTGCGAACCGTAACGCACCGAACACAGCATTCGGGAAGATTGACTGCAGTACGTAAAGTCCTTGGTTCTCATATGATTGCCAAGGTGTATAAGCGGTTTTACGGATTGCCTGGTAAACCCTTTGCCTAGAAGTCTCCAGAGTAGTCACTTTTGATCCTTTTCGGACTCCCTAAATGAAAAGGTGCTAGTGAGCGTCTTGTCACTTCGTGCTCATTAAATATTCGAAGGAGACTAGAGTCATATTTTGTCCTTTTCTTGACTCTTAAAACATGAAAAGGTCAAGTTGTGTCTGTGCGTCTTAAAATTCATTTGGATACGATAACATTACCTGATTAGATCTTGTGTGCGTTAGTTTTGAGTAGGGTTTTTATCGTTAGTTTCCCTTAGGTTTTGTTTGGGGTTTTGTCATCCTGGCTGACCCGTCAACTCCCGGTCCAAGTGATCAAGGTTCTCCATCTTCTATTGCTCCTGAGGTACCAGTTGTAAGCGATACTCTTCCGGTTATCCTGAGTATCCAGCCTATCAACGTACGTGCCCCAGGCAACGAGGATTACGAAGAAGATTGGAACCCCATCTGGGAGCCTGACAAGGACAATATCCCTGTTACCCCTCCCGGTATGTCGTCTCCGATGTCCACTTCCCACATGGGCGAGACATCTCCCAGCGCAGGTGAGACACCCGTGGTGTCAAATGTTGAATCTCCCATTCCAGCTACTTCTCCACTCCCTCCACGGTATTCGTCAGTGAGGGATAGAATAGCTGCCAGAATGTCTTCTACGACTATATGGGATCCTAGTCTCATTGCCACCATGGAACCCTTTCTTTCGCAACCCCCTAATACACCTGTTACCTCAGTTCCCACAAATCCAACTGTTTGTGTAGCGTATTCAACTCCGGTCGTCAGTGCTGTGACAGCATCTTCATCTACGAACCCTGGGGCTGGTCCCTCTCACAGTCAAGTGAGTAATGGCCAGCCGGGACTTTCGTCTGGAGTCACCGATCCTACACAAAGCGCTCACCCCTCTTCTGGTCCTGTTCCAGGAGGGGGGCCGTATGATGCCCAAGGGCAACCCATTGTGGACCCGAATTACCGAGGTCCACTCTTTTATTATGATTCTACCGGTCAATACCTTCAGTTCGCTCAATCCGCGCCTCTTCAACATTTTGTTGAAGTCTCAGTACCATTAAACATTACTTACGATCCCGGTACTCATTCTTTTCATGGGGGCCAGGCAATTCCTGGACAGCCTCAAGGACCACCTAATCTAGGCCAGCCACCTTATGTGCAAGCCCCCCAGGGGCAACCACTTTATGGCCAGCCTTACCCAGGACAATCTGGGGGCCCACAAGGACAACCCTACCCGGGACAACCTTTGGCCATGGGTGGTCCATCTTTTTCCTATCAGAGTCAACCTTCGGGTTATCCAGGGCAACCTGGTACCCAGCAAGGTTATCCGTCTGGTCAGCCAGGGCAGCCTTACATCCAACAAGGCCAACCTGGTTTCCAGCAGGGTTATCCCGCCGGACAAGCTGGGCAAAATTACATCCCTCAAGGTCAACCAGCAGTCCAGCAGGGGTATCCCTCTGGGCAAGGGGGGCAACCCTACGTGCAGCAGGGCCAACCCTCTGCTCAGCCTGGTCATCCCTCTGGGCAAGGGGGGCAACCCTACGTGCAGCAGGGCCAACCCTCTGCTCAGCCTGGTCATCCCTCTGGGCAAGGGGGGCAACCCTACGTAGAGCAGGGTCAACCCTCTGCTCAGTCTGCGCATCCTTCCGTGCAAATGGGCCAGCCTTCTGTCCCACAGCAAGGTCAACCCACCGCCCGTCCTAATCCTCCTTCTGGACAGGCTGGCCAACCGCAAGGTCAACCAGCCGTCCAGCCTGCTAGGCCCTCTGTTCCGTAAGGACAACCCTTGGTTGCCTAAGGACAACCTGGCACCCAGCAAGCACCTCCTTCTGGGCAAACAGGTCAGTCCCAAATACAACCAGGCCAACCTTCCGGCCATATGGTCGTAGCTCAGCCGGTTCAAGGACATGTTGCTGGACCCCAAACTCAAATGAGTTATCAGATGCAAGGTGGGCCACGGCCCTAACCTTCTTATCAGACGCAGCCTCTTTATCAGGCTTAGTATGGGGCTCAACAAACCTATGGCTACCAGCAACCCTAGGGGAAAACGCAGTTTACCCCGTATCAAAATTACCAACAACTGCAGGTCACTCCTTACCAAATTATCAGTATGCCGCACCTGCAGGACAAGTTGCTAATCAATGGAGTGCTGGGGGGCAGAATCAGGGTCAACTGACCGCATACGGACAAAATCCATATGGACAAAATCCGTACGGACAGAACCCCTACGGGCAAAGTCCCTATAGACCAGGTCCCTTCGGACCAGGTCCATCCGGACAAAGCCCATGGGGGCAACCACCGCCTGGTTGGAATCCTGGTGCTCCTTCTGTCCCACAGCCACAGATGTCCTTTAACCCGCAGTTGCCATTTTTAGCGACGTTGGAACTTCCTGACGTGTCCAAGCTGACAAATGATCCAATTCTTCATAATCCGTATTGGCCACCTGTTCCAACTAAAATACCTGGTGATTGTCCAAAGTTTGATGGCAAGGCAGGGGAAGATCCTCAAGCTCATGTAATGACTTATCACCTTTGGTGCTCATCGAACTCATGGCTTGATGACTCTATCCGGCTTTGCCTCTTTCAAAGAACTCTCACCGGTTCAGCCGCTAAATGGTATATCGAGCTTAATCGCGGAACTTTTCAAGACTTCAACTCCTTGGCTATCGCTTTTCTTACTCATTTTCAGTTACCCATTCGGTACGAGACTGGGACCCATCTCCTCACGTCTCTCAAGCAGGATACGACAACGCATATCTCCGATCACATCCATGAATGGAGAAGGCGTCGTCGGTTGATCAAATTCTGGATACCTGATCAACTCCTCACCGATTGGTTCACGACTTCCTTTGTCCCCGCTATCGCGCGAGACATCGCTATGGGAGCCTGCGTAACTGAAGAGCAAGCTATTGCGCGAGCTCAGTACCTTGACTTAGTGTACTCTCAGTCAGGTACTCTTTATGATTATTTGCCAGATGCCCCGAGGCCTGGACAGACTAAAACTCCACCAAAACCATCTGTTGATGGAGTCATTGGTTCTGTGAATTCGTCGTCAAAGAAATCCTCCGCGAACCCTGGGAAGCAAAACCAGAACGCTTCTAATGGAAATGCTCCTCGGGGCCAATCGAATTCTGGAAGTACCTCAGAGGTTAACGTCGTTCAGTCCACCGCGGCGGACAAATCCTCGAAAGGGAAAGGGAAGGGGAAAGGAAAAGCTAAAAATGAGACTAAGCAACCTAAGAAGGACGCCCCTAAAAATCCATCTGAAGAAGGAGCTAAGCGAAAACCCAAGTATCCTTGTCTCATCTGTAACGAGGATCACTACACCAAAGACTGCCCCAGGCGGTCTGAGGTTAGTCGGTTATTGAAAGGTGCTCCTGGGCCTCCTGCTATGTTGAAAGAGCGTTTCCCTTCTCAACAGACTCAAATGGTGGCATCGACCCGGCAGATTCAGATTTGATTTCTTTTGATCTCGAGGGTTTTACCCAGAGACTGCCTCACCAAGTAGCTTTCCTTATACAGGTCATCATCAATAGCAAAACGATTCATCGTACCGTTATTGATGAAGGTGCCTCAACCTGCATCATGTCTGTTGCTTGCTGGAAGGCTATTGGTTCCCCTACCCTGAGTCAGTCCCCGACGACGTTAGAAGCCTTTAATGGAAGAGAATCCCGTCCTTATGGTATTCTCCAACGATTGCCCATTTCTTTAGAAGGTAAGACGGTAGAAGTAGAGGTGGAAGTTGTCGACGCTAATCTTACTTACAACCTCCTCCTCGGCCGTAGCTGGACATACGCCATGCAGGCCGTGGCTTCCTCTCTGTTCCGTGTCATTCGTTTCCCTCACCAAGGGAAGATTGTCACAGTGGACCAGCTCTCTTTCTTCGCCTCTTCTTCTGAAGGTAATGTGCCATTTGTGGAGCATACCTCTAAGTCGTTAGAAAGTGTGGGAGCCGGACTTTTCAAAGATCCTGCTTTAATGGGAGTCTTTCCCCTCCCACCTCCGAATCTCGCCCCTATCAATATGATCTCTGTACGCTCTGATCCATGGGTCCTTCCTCCTCCGAATCAGGAAGACTCCTGGGGCGATATGATGCCGTTGAGTCATGCCGAGCTCAACTACGTCAAGATTGTCGCTGCATCGGCTCCACCCCCTGAACCTGCTCTTCCGAGCAGTGTTCTCGATTCATATGGTCATGTTCCTTGGCTTGGAGAAGATGATACTTCGGACCCATTGAAGGAAATTTTTCCCTCTGATGAAGCTATCATAGAGACCATGTCTCTTGAAGAGCCTCCTTGGTCAGATCACCACCATCGCTCTTCATTTCTCCCTCCTCACCAAGGCATGATCGTGTGTCTCGAGCGGTTTGCTCCATGTCTCCCATCTACGCCCCTGTAGACACCTATCCAGATATATCAAGTATCTTCTGAGGGCAACATGGGAAATATTACGCAAACCTAGCCTATCGACATCTCTGTCAAACCAGGGATCGTCGAGCATATCCATATCGGAGTCACTTGCACTCCTGAGGAAGTTCAACTCTACACTGATTTATTTCGCGAATTTCGTGATGTTTTTGCGTGGTCCTACGAAGAGATGCCCGGCATCGATCCTAGTATTGTGGTGCACGAGATACCTACGTATCCCGGGGCCAAACCTGTTCGTCAGTGCCTCCGCCCCGTGCACCCCCGAAAGGCCGCCGCCATCAAAGCAGAAGTCGAAAAGCTTCTCAAGGCCGGTTTTATTTACCCCATTCCACTGACGGATTGGGTCTCTAATATAGTCCCTGTGAACAAAAAGCAGGGCACTATCCGTGTTTGTGTCGATTACCGCAATATCAATCGGGCTTGTCCTAAAGATAACTTCCCTATGCCCTTCATCGACCAGCTTATTGATGACTGTGCGGGAAGTGAGATTTACTCGTTCATGGACGACTTCTCTGGATATAACCAGATCAACATTGCACCCGTTGATCAACACAAGACGGCTTTTATCTGTCCTTGGGGCACTTTTGCCTACAAGAAGCTACCGTTCGGTCTAAAAAATGCCAGCGCTACCTTCCAACGTGCGATGTCATATGCCTTTCATGATATTCAAAACATCGTACAGCCCTACCTGGATGACATTCCGGCTCGTTCAGCAAAGCGTCAGGACCATCCATCACATCTTCGCGCGATTTTTCTCCGCTGTAGACACTACCGTATCAGGCTCAACCCTCATAAATGTGTCTTCTGCGTAGAGTCTGGCCGACTACTCGGGTTCATCGTCTCCCGAGAAGGTATCCGTTTGGATCCTCTCAAAGTCGAGGCCATCCTGAATCTTCCTCCCCCTGCTTCTTTGCAGCAATTGCAGAGCTTGCAGGGAAAAGAGAATTTCCTTAGACGGTTCATCCCGAATTATGCCGAGGTGGCTAAGGGTTTCACACGGTTGTTGAAGCGAGACACTCCCTTCCATTGGGATGCCATCGCTCAGGAGTCTTTCGAGCAACTCAAGTATCTTCTTGTCTCTGCTCCGTTGTTAAGACCTCCGAACTACCATCGTGATTACACTCTCTATCTGGCTGCCGCCGATACCACCATCGGCATGGTTCTGGTGTAGGACGACGATGATGGCACCGAACACGTTATTTATTACCTTAGTCGCAACCTTTTGGATACGGAGACTCGTTATGCCTATGTTGAGAAGTTGGCATTGGCCGCCGTGTGCGCCGTCCAACGTTTCCGTCACTATATCCTGTAGCGTACTACGACCGTGATTTCCGACTGCAACCCTATGACGTACATCTTGTCGCATCAGCTGCTGGGGGGCAAGTACTCGAAGTGGATTGTCATCCTCCAAGAGTTTGACTTGGAATTTACTGCTGCCAAGTCTAAGAATTCTCTGGTCTTCGCTGAACTGCTTTGTTCTTTGCCATCCTCTTTTGCACCCCCTGCTCCTGAAGAGCATATTCCGGACGAAACATTGTTTCTAATCAGCACCCTCGACCCTTGGTATGGGGACATCATCGTATATTTGCAGACATCTTCCTTCCGTCCCAATGTGTCGAAAGACGCCCGACGAAGGATTCGTCATCAATCCCAACCCTATCGCATCATTGGCGATACCCTATACCGCCTCGGCGCCGACTCTGTTCTTCGCCGATGCTTGACTCTCGAGGAAGCTGAGCGAGTGTTGAATGATTGCCACTCTGGTGCTTGTGGTGGTCATATGTCCGGGTATGCTACTGCTCAGAAGATCCTCCGTGCTGGTTATTTCGGGCCTTCTATATTCAAAGATTGTATCCTTGCCATTCGCGCATGCCACGAGTGCCAGATCTACCACCGAAAGATGCGTGCTCCCCCTGCACCACTGCACCCTGTTGTTACCGTAGGTCCATTTGCCAAATGGGGCATCGATTATACCTCCTGTAACCCTCGCTCGGCCAGGGGGCATGGGTTCATCATCGTTGTCGTGGATTATTTCACTAAATGAGCCGAAGCGTTGCCTACACTAACCGAAGACGGTCACACAGCGGCGCAGTTTTTGTTTAATCATGTCATTACTCGGTTCGGGGTCCCTCAAGCCATCGTCACTGATCACGGAAAACATTTTCGTAATCATATGATGACGGAATTGACAACCCAGCTAGGCTTGCGTCAGGATAGTTCGACACCGTACTATCCCCAATCCAACGGTCAAGTGGAAGCTGTGAACAAAGTTTTGATCACAATGCTTCAACGCACCGTCAACACACACAAGTCTAATTGGCACCTGATGTTATTCCCTGCCTTGTGGGCCTACCGGACCTCGGTGAAGGACGCCACCGGTTTCACCCCTTTTCAGTTGGTTTATGGACTGGAGGCCACCCTTCCTGTTGAGTGTGAGATTCCTTCATTGAAGTTAGCTGTCGAGTTGCTTCCCAACACCACTCCGGTGGAGGAACGACTTCTTTATCTAGAACGGTTAGACGAGACCCGTCGTTTAGCTTCTCTGGCTATCGAAGCGCAAAAGAAGAGAGTCAAGGCTCACTTTGACCATAATATTCAACCTCGTTCCTTTGTTGAGGGAGATCTAGTACTGCTCTATGATCAAGCTAAGGATAAGCTGGGGGCAGGAAAACTTGAATCCATGTGGCTAGGTCCCTATATTGTGGAGAGAGTTTTACAAAAAGGGGCATATGAGCTGATTGACTATGAAGGAAATCCTCTTGACAAGCCGCCCCGCAACGGGCTTTATTTGAAGAAATATTATGCATGATCTCATACACCTAGTTTGTACATACGTGTGTTTTAGCAAGTGTGTGATGCATGTATGATTTCATGTTTTGCTTTGGTGTGAAGGCATGCTTGCCTCTTATTGTGTTTTCTGCTTCTTGTGCAGATGTCTAGTACACCTTATGTTGGTTTCGCTGATGGTGCTTCCCGTAGCATATTCCAGAGAAGGAGAGGATTGATGTCTTCATAGGGACTTTAAAAGATAACATCCAACATGAGGTTCGCCTTTAAGAACCTGATTCATTGGAGAAGGCATACAGGTTGGCAAGAAAAGTGGAAAGAAAAATTATGGCAACAAGAAAGTCTACCCCTAAAAACTATAAATATGTAAGTGTTGTTTATCCTAGCCTTCCATAACCTACAAGGTTGACACCGCAACAATTGGAAGAGAAAATAGCAAAAGGGCTTTGTTACAATTTTGATAGAAAATACATTAAAGGTCGTAAGTGTGCTGAGAAGAAATTATTTTACATAGATTGTGAAGAGGAGGAAGAAAAGGATCAAGAAACATCAAAAGAAGAGGATATATGCCGAGAACCAACCCTGGAGAAAGAACAAATGAATCTGGTCATATCTTGTACTGCATTAGCAGGAATTACCACTCCTCAAACTCTCAAGATAGAAGGACATATCAAGAAGAAGAAGGTTCAAGCAGTGAAATATTGAGAAGAAAAGTATCAAGAAACATCAAAAGAAAAGGATACTCAATAACAACCAACCCTAGAGAAAGAAGAAATGAATCTGACCACATCTTGTAATGCATTGGCCGGAATTACCACTCCTCAAACTATAAAGATAGAAGGACATATCAAGAAGAAAAAGGTAATAGTCTTGATTGATTTGGGTAGTACCCATAATTTTAATCATTGTAAGATAGCCAAGGAATTGAATTGCTTCCTATATCAAACACCATAGTGTCAAGTGATGGTTGCAAGTGGAGGAACCATAAATTTCTCTGGAAAGTGCCATAATATTAAGCTATCCATGGGAGAATATCTATTGAATAGCACAATGCTTTCCATTCCAATGGGTGGTGTTGATGTTGTACTAGGAGTCTAATGGCTACAATCCTTGGGTATAATAGCTTTTAATTTTCAAGAACTTTTCATGAAATTTTCTTCGGAAGGAAAGGAAGTTGAATTAAGGTGTATCATAAGGAAACCGAGAAAGATAATCAACTCTAACGGAATGACAAAGCTTCTAAAGAAAAAACAATCAGGCGTAATTTCACAATTATGTTCGCTAGAGGTTCCCACATCGAAATCATCTATTTCTCCAAATCTCCAAAAATTCTTGGACAATCATTCCAAGGTATTTGAGACTCCCAAAGGTCTCCCACCTATTCATGATCATGATCATGCTATTCATTTGATTCCTGGAAGTGTTCCTCTAAACATCAGGCCTTATAGATATCCATATGCCCAAAGGAGCGAAATTGAACGTATGGTTGCGGAAATGCTAGAGGTTTGTGTAATTATCCAACCAAATTTGATAAAAAAAAGCAAGGGATGAATAGAAGAATGATGAATCAGGGTGGGAACTCATTCAAAAGTTGCAGAAGATCCCAATTCAAACAATATTGCCAGAACTTGACAAGGAAGGAAAAATCATATTGGAACCTGAAGCAGTCACAGAACCAAGAAGTTGACAGCTACGAAATCGATCAATTTTAGAGTATCTCATCAAGTGGAAGAACTTACTCGCTGAAGATTCCACATGGAAGGATGATAATTTTATACAGAAGCATCCATAACTACTCAAGCATTGAGGACAACACTTTTTGAAGGAGAGGGGCATGTTAGGTCCCTATACTACTAGTGTAACCCCTTATTGTTATTAGTGCAACCCCCTTATTATATTTTTGTGCCCATGTAGTACCCATATTGTTATTACTATGCCCTATAGAAGCCCACTATTGTTATTGTTGTGCCCTTACATTATTATTGTTATGTAGGCTCTGATTATATTATGATCCCTTAGACTCCTATATACAGAAAGGAGGTCTTGTCATTTGTATCATCCAATACTTATTCATTTCTTTAATGTAAGATAGGTTTCCCACTTGAAGAGGCTGATTTCTAAGGCATTGATCTTTCTTTTTTATCTTTTTGTGAGATGATTCCATAACAAATACCTTTTCTGAATCGTGTGCCTCTAAACACCTGAGCAATACTCCATTGTGGTGCTTCCTAAACAACACCCCATGCACCAATTGATATGATGATTATTTAAGTCAGATTGCCCTCTTATGCCATGTACAAAAGTGAGAGGGAACTGTGCCATGCTTGAGGTATTGGCACACATCTGTATACCAAGATTCCATGTTCGTAGTGGGGGGGGGGGGGGGGGGGGGGCTCACTCAACGTTGTACATTTCAATATCTTGCTCCCATCCCTCAAGCTCTTCTTCTTCCTTTTTTGCGTTTACTGCCTCTGCTACTAATTGGAAAATACCATGACCCTTGATTGTGTGAATTGGCTTGATGTCTAGATCATATTCTTGTAACCTGGTCATCCAGTTTTCCCTCCTTTCACATAGCTCTTGCTGAACAAGCAGTGATCTGACTGTTAGGTGTGGAACAAAGCTAACATAACGGTTCTTTAACCAATAGGGTCTGAAGTAATTTACCACCTTGTCCACTGGATAATCATGTTTTTCCATGGAGGGGTAATTGAGATCTGGTACTTGAATACTTGTGCTCATGAAGGAGATAGGTTGTTCATTATTCAACTCATCCTTCTGAGTAAGTACAACATCTAGAGAGGTGTCAGAAGAAAAAGTATAAAGCAAGAAATATTTGCCAAATTCTGGAATATATAACGCGAGTGTGTTTGCTATAGCTTGTCTGATACGGGAAAACACATCCTTTTCCCTCTCATCCCATTTATAAATTGTGTCCTTCTTGATAATCTCCTGTATTGGTTTAACAATCTTGGTAGAGTCAGAGATGAACTTACGGAGGAAGTTGATCTTCTCCAAGAAAGACCGCATGGCTTCCTTTTTCACTGGGTGGGGAATCTGTGTGATGGTCCCGGCCCTATCCGGGTCTACCTTGATCCCACTTTTAGCAATGATGTATCCTAGGAGGTTACCTTTGGATAATGCAAATATACTCTTCTTGGGATTCAAGGATATCCCGTATTTACAACATCACTCAAAAATATTCTTCAAATGGCACAAGTGGTCTGACCTTTGTTTGGAGAATATTGTCACATCATCAAGATAGACCACTATGCTCTTTCCAATAAGCCCGCGAAAGGCAATGTCCATCACACGTTGGAATGTTGCACCAGCATTAACTAGTCTAAACGAAATTCATCTAAATTCAAACATGCCCCACTTCGTTCTGAAAGTATTTTTTAATCTATCAGGCTCTGCCACCAGAACCTGGTTATATCCTAAAAAACCCACCAAGCAAAGAAAAAATTTCGATCCCCAATACTGTTTGCAGTATTTTCTCCATGGATGGCACGGGGTAGTTATCTTTGTCCAAGGCACGATTAAGATTCCAAAAATCTACACAAAAGTGGATCTCCCTGGAATTATTTCTCACAAGAACCAAGTTTGATAACCATGTTGAATGTCGCACCTTGTAAATGATCTGAGCATCTAGCAATTTTCTCAACTCCTTTTGTATGAGGGGCTCAAGTGTTGGATGAGCTTTCCTAATTTTTGTTGAAATGGCTTGGCGCCTTGCTTGATTGGTATTACATGTTGGACGATTTGTGTGTTATATGCCTTGAGTTCATCATACATCCACACGAAGACATCACGGTGTTTCTTGAAAAAGAGAATGAAGGTTTGTCACTCTTGTGGTGTGAAAAAAGTACCAAGATTATCATATTTCAAATCTTTCTCAATTCCCAAGTGTATTTTTTCGTGTGACAGAGTGGAATTGTGGGTCTTGGCATCAACGTGCCCCTAGAAGTGGTTATGTAGATCATACATCTTCTCTAATGATACCAAACCCTTGGGATGAGGTTCCCTTTACTTGCATTGGGTGTATCCTGCAGTGCCTTTTCGTGCTCTTCCTCGTCGATTGATGCATCTTTGAACACGTTAGCGTTTGTCGTAAAATACATTATCTATTGGTCATCATAAAAAATGTGTAAGTTAGTGATATTATCCAGGACTGAAGGTTTATACAAAAGTTCAATATAAAAGCCATCCCTTAAAGGTTACATCCTAGCAGCAACATTTGCGAATGTATCCATATCTGCGTTAAGCATTCTTGGAAATGAAATAATATTGGAAGCTTGGAAGTGAGAGATGAGTCACCATACTTCTTGTTGATAAATTTTAAGATGAGGTAACACACAATGTATAGTGTTACATATCTTACGCACCACTATTTCGGAGTCACCTACCACTTTTAGAATGGAAACGTTGAGGTTGATGGCCTTCTGTAAGCCCAAGACAAGTGCTTCATACTCTGCAGTGTTATTTGTGCACTCAAATTCCAAGTAGCTAGAGATCAATTTTTTTCTTTGTAGCGGATCTATTAAAACGCAACCAACTCCAAATCCCTCTTGTGTCTTGGAGCCATCAAAATACATAGTCCACATATCATATGTATAGGGACTACTGATTGCACTAGTACTACTACTACTATTACTAATTGTACAGAGTTCATTATCGCCAGATGGACATGGAAGGAGATCCAACTATGTGTCTAGTAGGACTGGGGATGGCTTTGAGAGATGGCACCCCAACTGTGTCTCAAGAAAATAATTTCCAAATATTAGTTCTGTGAAAGCCATTAGATCTTTATGTACATTCAAGGGATTCATCGTGTGCTTCATGTATCTCTCTGACTCTACCTGGATCTGGTTGTTCCTACCCCTGTATGGAAGCCATACGTGTGACTAGTCTGTGGAAAAGTATCCTTGAAACTTGCTTGACTAGTCTTTTCTTAGTAACACTATGTATGCCTCCAGAATGTCCAAAATCACTATGTTGATACATTGGTGAACTCATCCATTAGATGATAAACAAATTATGACATCCTCGAGTTCACCATTTGCCTGGACATGAGTTTTGGCTAGATGAATATTCGATGTATCTGTCTTTTCCCATTTAGCATTGATCTTCTTGGCAACAGATTTTTGCATGACATTCACCAATGCACCCGAATCTACCAAGAAATTGTGTACATTGAAATTGAAGATTTTGAATTTTAACAAGAACGTTGGGTAGAGTGCGTTGGCATCCATCTTGAGTGAATTAAGTACATATTTGAGAGCATCAGGAGTATTACTAGATCCCTTATCTGAATAAGTGGCATTACTTGATGAGGTTTTCTCAAGTGGTCGTCGAAGGATGTCTCGTTGGCTCATGATTTTTGTAAGTTATAACATGGAGATGTTTGTGCAAACCTTCTTCATATCATCTACAATGTTATAATTCACGATGGGAAGACTGACCGAGGTGTTTGGGGATGGAACTTGGTTTGTGGTTTTCGGAGGGATGGTTCTATCTGTACTATTGTCGGAAACACTTTTCATTGAGACTGCTTTCCCAGGCTTTCTTTGGGTGTTCTGCATTGAGTTAGTTGGAGGATTGATTTTTCTTAACATGTTTTCTTTTAATTTCTGTTTCAGCACCTCAATCACAGCGGTCGGCCCTTGGCTTCTCAAGTTGTATCAGTTGTTATGCTTCTAGGCTGGGCCATCACTCAGAGGATGCTTATCGGCAATAGTCTTTTGGGCTGCGAGAACACAATGATATATTTTCATTACTTGCCCAATGCTTGGAGCTTCATCAGTTGTAGCAACTTCTTCCTTCTCTTCATCGGGCTCAGCCTGCTCCTCAACCATGACTGAGTCAAAAAAATACTCATCTATTATTCTCATGAGTTGGTTCCAATGTGGACACGTCTTTTCTAAATGATTCTCATTATGAAATCTGCAATACGAATCCATACCAATTTTTTTAATATTCAGGACAACATTCAACCTCTGCGCGGACTTTGCCAGCTAATTGTTGCTGCTACCGGAAGATGAATTCCTTTTGAGCAGGAATTTGGGAGGCTTGCTTCTCATGGTAGTCTCGCTTATCCTTTGTTTGAGTTCAGCCATTTCAGTGGTTGGGGACTTCACGAGACGAGTCAGGCTTTCAAGATCATTCGGTTCTTTCTCCTTAGCCTTGCTCACGGAGGCCTAAGACCTCTTAGCGCATCCTTGGAGCCTTTTGTTGATTCATCATCTATGATGACTCTAATAACATGCAAGTCCTTCTCAATGGTAATAGCCTCTTCATAATTTTTTTGTCAATGTCTGTCTCACAGTTCACTTTACAAACTACGCAATATTTGTTGGCAAGGTAGAAGTTTAGTAATTTATGGTGATGGAGTCATCAGGTTTTGTGTCATTTGAAAATTTTTGCAAGATGTGATTGAACCACTAATTGAAATATTTAAATTTTTCCTTTTTCTCCATCTTAAGATTACCCAGCTCCTTCAATAACATGGAAGGGGTCTTATCTTTAGCGAAGTTTTAAAGAAATATCTTTTTGAATACTCCTCAATTATGGATGGAATTTAGAGGAAGGATGTGATACCATATAGATGCTCTACCATCGAAGGTACATGGAAAAGGTCTACATGAAACATCATCATAACGTACCTCAAGTGTTTACAGATGTATGTAAAAGTTGTCCAAGTGATATTCAACCTCTATCTTGTCAGGGTCATATTTCATCAAGAGCTTCTCTGCATGCCTCATAATCTTGTGCAGGACAACTAAAAGTACCAGTGGGCCCTGAGTCATCCAATCAAGATTTTTCTATGCCATGTATTCCTCTTCATTGTCCTCCTCTTCCTTTTCTAAATCTAGTGGTTCCTCTTCCTCTTCTTCTCCTTCTATTCTGTCAAAATTTGAACCCGAGAGTAAGGGATTGCCTCTGTTACCTTCATGAAAGAGTGGAGGCTCTTCTTCCTTTTCCACAACGTCTACTAATTCTTCAAGAGTGTAGAGGACCACTTATTTAACGGATGAGTATACTACTCCTATGGGGATGGTCTCATTCTTCTTTTGAGAATATGGGAGTCTGATCACTCCTAGAATCAATCCAACATCTTTTTCAAATTGACGAGTGATGGGGCAGACGACCTGAAGTTGATCATACGGGATTTCACATTTAGGCATGGGTTGGGAAGACTCACCAACTTTGAAAGTACGAGTAGGAGAGATGGAGTGAATGTTTCTTCCTTCACCATAATATTGATTAGTGGGGTCGGTGGGTCTATCAGCCATTAAATATTGGCCGCCCTCCTTCTAGTGCCAGAAATGTTGATGGTGCTAGACCCACCAACATTTAGGGGATTTCCCTGATATGAAGTCCCAATCAGACCTCACACCGTTTGGTGTAGGAGTCCTATTTGGTATAAAGGCTCAGTTTCCAATCCTTAAAGATTTTCCTTAGCTCTAACTGTCAGCACAAGAGAGTGATGAAATAGTATCTTCGAAAAGCAAGGGGAGTGTGTCTGGTGAGTGTGCAGTGAAATTGTGTTGAAGTTCTTCTACTGCAAATGGGGAAAGAAAAGTGAGCCTCTAAATGAGAGGTAATAGTACCACCTAGGAAGAGATACACACGAATTAGAAGGACCATCTAACATCCAAAAGAATATTCCACAGTGGATGTTACACTCATTACAACCAAAAAACAAGGAAAGATATGTCTAACATTCAACACAGTAGTCCATAGAGGATGCGAAGATCGTTACATCCAACAAACAAGGAACGATTTGTCTAGTATCCTATGGAATAGTTCATAAGGATGGGACAATGATAACAACCATTTAAATAGATTCTCAATAAGATAAACACTAAAACAACTGAAATAGTTCAAGTATCTTAGTACATGCGAAAGTAAACATGAAATACAAACATGCACATAATAGTCTTGCAAACATTCATAGTCCATGCATGAAGAATGTGTTTGCCTTAAAAGTCTTATGTTATTAAGAAAAAGTTCCAAGACACATATTTACATTGTAAATCACTAGCCCCAGTAGTGGGACATTGGAGCCACTCCTTGCTCCTCAAAGAACTAGCTGATCTCTCTGATGCCTTGCGGGAGGAGGTAAGGTGAAAATTCCTTTGTTCATACAATGAGGGGGTATATATAACCAAAGGGGTGATGATTCCCCCTTGTGACTCTTTGGCTACCCTCATGAATGTTCAACTTCCTATGACTTTTCAACTTACATGACTCTTCATATTCATGTGTGTCCTTTAGACTTCCACTTTACAATACATTTGATTACAATATACATGGTCCACAATAGTGATGTGGCATATGAAAAATCATCACACGACTTGACATGACACTGCTGAAATGGATTGGCTTGATGATGTGGCAATGTCAAGTCATTGTTGTTGCTGAGTACTAGATGTGTTCTTCGATATGCTTTATCTTCTCCTCTGCATAGCTTGGTGATGCGGGGTATTCAATGATCTTCAGCCTTGGAAGGTGGTTGCAAACTTGTGTCCCTTTGCTTTCTCTTGGTAGGTCCACTCGTAAGTGCATCTACAAGTGAGTCTTTAGGCATGATTCCCTTGTTCTTCTCCTTCATCATCATCTTTCCATAACTTGATAGTGCACATATTCTTGCAATTCACTCATGATGGGAAAACATCAATCCGAAAACTCCCTAGTCTAAGATGATGCATTATTATCCATGAACTGAGCTTGGGACAAGTCATAGGCTAGGATAAAGGGCCTAGTGAATACGCTTTATGCAGTTCTAGTTAACAGGGAGAGATCTTGACCACTAAGACTGTGCAAGGCACAACTCAAGCTTTGACTAAGAAATTTTTTTGTACAATCATCACTGAGGAGAAAAATTGCGCAGTGTCCACTGAAGGTTAGAATTACGCAGTTAAATCATGTAGTGGTTTTTGCAGGATGGGACCTTGGGAGGACATACTGCGTAGTTTCAAGAAGTAATGGGGATTGGGCAACAAAGAGGCCTGAAGGGAAAATTTGTGCAGTTTCTAAAGGCAGTGAGTTTCAGTTGACGGAATGGTAGTAGATGAAGCATCTACGTAGTTTTGGAGGCCAAGGGAGGTTGGGCTCTATGTGTATTTTGCATTTCCAACAGGAGAGGAAAAATCTTGAGGGTTGGAGGTGCGAAGTGTGTAATTTAGGGCAGACTGGGAGTCATAACTACGCGAGTATGGAGGTTAAGGGAGGTTGTTGGACTCTTGAATTACGCAGAACCATAGCCCTGGAGGATAGTGTTTTTGCACTGCGCAGTTCCAGGAAGTAACATTACATCAATGAGGGTTGATATTATGTAGTGCGCATCTTAGTCAGGGCCCGTTGAAGCTAAGTTTCTCGGTTAGGGGGATTCTCCAAAAAAGGCTAAGTGCGGCAAGGGAGATGGACTCGTGATGAAAATTGAAAATTGATCACACACTGAGAATACTTTGACAATACAACAACATAGATCATAAAAAAAAACGAACAAATCATCCCCTTGTGTGTGACTACCTCATGACAATATGTGACAAGTGTGACACTTAAGATAGACTTTGGGATGACCGTGATGACACTTGTGCGACAACACTCAAGACTTTGTGTATGAGTGCGACAGATGTTCACATGGTTAGGAAAACTCATTTACATAAAAAATTACCTTAGAAACCACCAGAAGAGGCTCGTAAACATTACATAATAGTCAATCATGCCCGAAGACGACAGTTAATCAAACAAGAAAAAGGGGGCGAACAACTTTGAGAAATCTCATGGAATGAGCTTGAGTGTTTGCAACAATTAAGGAAAAGACTAAGGAAGGCTCTGAAATTTAAGTGCAAGGCAACATTTTGGACAGTGTTTCGGTAGCTATAACACTTAGCCATGTCCCTACTACACTTTTAATGCGACTACATCTTGATCCTGATGTCTTCTTTATCTCTTTGTGATCATCCAATATTTTCTAGGTATTTCTTCAGGTGCATTAGGGAATTTTATGCCCTATTCATATATGAGATCGACCGTTGAGGATGTTATATTAATTAGTGTTCGTCTCTCTTTTAATTCACATAGCATGTTAGGAAATGGATCCATCACTTGATACAAGTTCATAATTTTATTGTAGACCCGCCTCATAACTCCCTATTGCACTTTAGCCTCTTTAAGCATTGACATTGACATACACTCTCCAAAGGATTCTTTGAATAGAAAAGTTTGATTGTTTGGTTGGAGTTGGAGATTCGTTTTATTTGCAATTACTAACTTTTATTTCAAATAATTAAATTCTTTGGATAATCTATCTATGTTCTTTTCTGTGGTGGCTACGAAGGTAGTTATGGAAGAAGCTATCTACATGGTTAACTATAGTAACTACCACTATTTCCCTCTCCATTATAGTGACATATATAGGTTTTCTTGGATCCATGGCCCAACATCTACGCCTTTCTTATATAATCTTGAACTTGACCTCGTCAAACGCGAATCTAGATAATCTACCACTACCTCTTCTTCTTCCTATGTGATGTTGATTTCCTTGGTGGGAATGATCCAAGATACTTTCGCTTATAGATGTATGAAAAGAATCACATGAAAAATTGCAACTTAACATAGAAATTTAACGTGCACACACGAAAAGAAGAAGAAAGCACATAAAAGGCACAAAAGAAGACACCAAGACTTGATAACGGAGTTCATCCAATTCGGACTACGTCTCCAGGCCCAACTCAAACAATGGGGAGGCCTTTATATTAAATGGCATGAAAAGAAGAGAATTACAATCATCAACTGCATACAAGAGGCTTATACCTCCATTCTGAAAGATGGCTGTGAAATGGAGACCTCAGATGGAGAAGTGGGCAACACCAATGCGTCTGTGGCATTAAAAGGGGCTAAAAACATCTACAACTTGTCCAAAATAGACGAAGTGCACTATCAGCCTCTTTCCAAACAAAACATCATACTGCAAATTCCTCTCCCTTTGCTTTTCCAACCATCGGGATTTTATAATGGGTCTTTCGGACAAATCCCGCTTAAATCGGGGCAGTCTGGATCAAAATAGAGGCCGGTGGAGTGGAAGGATCAGTAGGCACAACCGACCCTTAAATATAGCCTCTTTATCATTGAAGAGATAAATACCAAAAACCCCGAGAAAACACTAAAATCCGGCAAAAATCCATTTACCCGAATTTCAAAATTTGTTAAATCGGGCGTATATTCCTTATCGGGTCCGAGCTCGAGATCACAATCGGCATATCGGGGGTGCAACAGTCCTGTTAATTGGGCCGACTGTTGATCTCCAATCACCAATATCGATGTCCGCCGATCGCATCGACATCCCGCTCACATATCGGCCCTGTGTCCTGATCGCCAATAACAATCCCGCTGATTGTTTTATTGCCGATTTCTCTATATCGCCAATCACATCGCAAGTCAGCCCCTTCCTGCTCCGATATAGCCTTCCTCCGACCTGATTTCCCTCTGATCGCCAATGCTGATTTAATCAGAGATTGACGATCGGGGTTTTCGCTGCACCCTTCTTAAGTGCGCTTCCAGGGATCCTCCGATTTCGATTTTTGCCTTTTAAGGCTTAAACCCATTTTTGAAGGAAAAATCCTCATTTTCTTAAGGAAAAAAGCAACCTTCCTTTCACGATAACTTCATCATCTAGGCTCGGATTGAAGTATCATTCGTGCCCTTGGAATCAGGATGACGAGATCTATGTTCTGGTTCTGAGTTGACTTCATTCTGAGCACTTTGATTTCTGATATTTTCCATGCCATTGTATCTGAAGATCCACCTGGATCAATCCTCCCCATTGAGGAGCTTTTGGGCCACCAAAAGCTTTCATTAGTCAATTGGAAAGTGAGGGAATTGTTCCCTCACTTTCTCTTTCTCCAGCCATCTGGCCTTGCTGGGGTGCATTCCCTTGAAACCAACTCGAAGGTATTCTACATCTCCTTGCCATGAAGTCCTGGTTCTTCTGTCGAGGATGATGTCTTCGAGCAACTCATCGAGATATTCTGGTGCAAAATCATTGACTGTAGGAACTGTGCCCACCTCATCAGTGTCCATGATCAAAGGTGGTTCATACAGCTTTAGGTTCTCCACATTCACTACTGAGTACATCTGCATATATACTGACAAGTCAAGACGAAAGGCATTGTTCCTAATCTTCTCCAAAATGGTGAATGGTCCATATCAGATTGGTCGTAACTTCTTTCCTTCTCCCTTCATCCTGTCTTTGTTGATGTGGAACCACACTTTGTTGCCCACTTGGAATTGATGGTCGACTCGGTGTTTATCATGTCGAGTCTTGTAATGGGATTGACTTTTCTCCAACTTCTCTTGCACTTCTTGGTGAATCAATTGGATTCACTGAATGAACTATTGAGCTTTTTCCCTATCATTACATCCACTGGAGCCATCTTCCCTTCCAAAGACCATATCAAAAGGGTCCTTTGGTATGTAACCAAAACATGTCTCGAATGGTGAACATTGCGTATATGAATGCACTGCTCGGTTGTAGGAATGTTGTACATATGGGAGATGTTCATCCCACAACTTGGGATGTTTCCCACAATAGCCTCGTAATAAGTGTACCACGGTACGGTTTACAATCTCTGTCTGTCTGTCAGTCTGTGGGTGAAATGTTGTGCTTCTTTTTAATTTGGTGTCCATTATCCTCCATAAGCTGGTCCAAAACTCTCCAAGAAAGTGAGAGTCCCAATTTGACAAAATTGATGTGGGTAATCCAAAGTGGACCCAAACATGCTGAAAGAAAAGAGAAGCAGTCTACTCTGCAGTAATATTCTTTTTACAAGGCATAAGAATACACATCTTGCTAAATCGATCAACGACGACATACAAATAGTCATGACTCTTCCTCGATAAAGGAAAACCTCCTACAAAGTCCATTGACACACTTTCCCATGGATGACTCGGAATAGGGAGTGGTGTGTAGAGCCCGAGTTTTCTATTAGAGGGCTTTGAAACAGAACACATCACACAACCCTTTACATAGTGCGTCACAATGTTTTTCATATGAGGCCAAAAACAAAATCTTTGTACATGACATAAAGTATTTTCGACAATACTTTAATCCACGCACATCCTCTAGGTGTCATCTTTATTTGGCACTAAAACAATCGGCGAACCATGCGAAGAGGTGCTCGGCCTGATGACGCCTTGGTCTAGCAATTTCTGCACTTGTTTCTTGATTTCCTCCATCTCAATAGCTGACATCCTATACATGCCAATATTTGGTAGAGGGGCATCATGTTGTAGATGGATTTCATGTTGGATTTCCCTCTTCGGAGGTAATCCCTTCGGTTCCTGAAACAACTCATCATAATTAGAAATTAACTCAAATAATTCCTGTTTATGTTTCTGATCGTAGCCCTGGAAAGCATCATCAAATTTTGCCTCTTTTTCCTTTACAACCATAAGAATGCATCCTTTACTCGAATTCACCAGTCTTTTCATTTGTCCAACACTTACAAGGCTAGCATTGATTTTATTTTGATGATCCCTTACTATATATTCTACCCCATCTTTGGTGTTTTGATATTTGTTTTCATGACAGAAAAAGACTGCCTTTCTATCATATAGGTATGGGCTCCCTAACACCATGCCATAGATATCCAATGGTATTACATCCAATTCTACCTCATCTACTAGCTTAGACACAATCACAAATTTGACCTTACACTGCTGGGTTACATTCAATTTTGCTTTATCATGTATCCATCCCAAGGGGTAAGGTTTTGGGTGTGGTTTTGTCTCTAAGCTGAGTTTCTTTACCAGGGATTCTGCAATTAAGTTTGCTTGGGACCCAGTATCAAACAGAGTTTCAACTTTAGTATGATTTACAACAACTCTGATATGAAACAATTCAATTCCTTTTCAGTCATTCGAAAGGGACTCATTTACAGAACTGGTGTTTTCATACGATTCAGAATTAACATGAGGTGTAAGAGTACCTTTTGTTCCTGCTGCTGTGATCAATGCTTCATTTCCCGAATCTGATCCAAAGTCTTGCTGCACTATTGCCACTATCTTCTGCTTCCCTTTTCCTCCATACTTCCTTGGATGCTTTTCTAGGTGCTACTTCCAACAATGATCGTCATCGTGGCCTTCCTTCTTGCAGTGACTGCAATAAGGCTGCTCTCCTTCTTTGGATACTGCTATTTTCTTCTTCTTCCCTTTCCATTTCGCTTTGGATTTGCCATTGGGAGATTTGAACGATGGCTTCCTGGACTGATCATCTCTTTCATTTTTTACCCTGTTCTCAATATGACTTGCTTTTACACCGACTGAATCAATAGTGGTTGGTTCAAAAAACAACAATGAATGTCTAATATAACTATGCAGTGAGCCAATATACTTAGTTACAACTTCCGGTGTATCAAGTGCAATACCCAGATTCAGTTCTTGCTTTCTAAATTCTTCTGTAAAACTCTGAACATCCTGATCTTTGCCTTGCCTTAAATATTTCCCATTCATCAAAGCTTTTTTCTTATATCCTAAGGGATAAAACTGTTCCTTTAACACAGAAGTGAAATCAGGCCATGAGGAAAAGAGCTTACCCAGACTCTTACTGCTCTGCAATTTTCTCTCCCACCAAATGAGAGCGATGCTGCTAAGCCGTAGAGAGGCCAACTGGATCTTTTCCTCATCCTCCATGATCTGTTGAATCCTACAGTAGACCTCAATCTGCCTAATCCAATTATTAAGTTTGTCTGCATTACTTTCACCACTAAACATAAGAAGATCAAATTTAACATCTAATTTAAGGAAGGGTTTCTTAGATGCATCCTTTGAATTTCTACGATTATGGTGGTGAGAGGAAGGAGAATCTTCACTCCCAGAAGGAGAAAGAGGGGGTTCTTCTCCACCATTCCCATGTGCTAAACCTTGTCCTTCTGGGTTCCTCTCTTATGCTTTCTCCAGCCTTAAAACCAGTTGACTGATATTCTCTGCCATTGAATAGAAGGTCTTTTTGAAATTACGCTCCTCTTCAAGATGAGCTTCATCTTCAGCCATGTTTCTTCTTCAAGGTGCATGCCCTGCTTCTGGATCGAAAGGTTCTAGTTCCCCTTCACCTCTTTGAAGCTTGTTTCTTGTTAGCATACAAACATGCAATTCACATCTAAAAAGCCCTGCTTTGATACCACTTGATCCAAGATACTTTCGCTTATAGATGTATGAAAAGAATCACATGAAAAATTGCAGCTTAACACATAAATTTAACGTGCACATAAGAAAAGAAGCAGAAAGCACATAAAAGGCACAAAAGAAGACACCAAGACTTGATAACGGAATCCATCCAATTCGGACTACGTCTCTGGGCCCAGCTCAAACAATGGGGAGGCCTTTATATTAAATGACATGAAAAGAAGAGAATTACAATCATCAACTGCATACAAGAGGCTTATACCTCCATTATGAAAGATGGCTGTCAAATGGAGACCTCAGATGGAGAATTGGGCAACACCAATGCGTCCGTGGCATTAAAAGGGGCTAAAAACATCTACAACTTGTCCAAAATAGATGAAGTGCACTATCGGCCTCCTAACAAAAAAAACAGCATGCTGCAAATTCCTCTCCCCGTGCTTTTCCAACCATCGGGCTTTTATAATGGGTTTTTCGGACAAATCCTGCTTAAATCGGGGCGGTATGGATGAAAATAGAGGTCAGTGGAGTGGAAGGATCGGTAGGCACAACCGACCCTTAAATACAACCTCTTTATCATTGAAGAGATAGATACCAAAAACCCTGAGAAAACACTAAAATCTAGCAAAAATTCATTTACCTAGATTTCAAAATTTGTTAAATCAGGCGTATATTCCTTATCGGGTCCGAGCCTGAGATTGCAATCAACATATCGAGGGTGCAACAATCCTGTTAATCAGGGATTGCCGACTGTCGATCACTGATCGCCGATATCGGCGTCAGCCGATCGCATCGACATCCCACTCACATATTAGCCCGGTGTCCTGATCGCCAATAACGATCCCGCCAATCGTTTTTCGCTGATCGTTCTATATCGTCGATCGCATCGCAAGTCGGCCCTTACCTGCTCTGATATAGCCTTCCTCTGACCTGATTGCCCTCCGATCACCAATTTCGATTTAATCAGAGATCGGCGATCAGGGTTTTTGCTACGCCCTTCTTAAGTCCGCTTCCATGGATCCTCCAATTGCGATTTTTGCCTTTTAAGGCTTAAACCCATTTTTAAAGGAAAAATCCTCATTTTCTTAAGGAACAAAGCAACCTTCCTTTTTCGATAACTTCATCATCTGGGCTCTGATTGAAGTACCGTTCACGCCGCTGGAATCAGGATGACGAGATCAACGCTCTAGTCCTGAGTTGACTTCATTCTGAGCACTTTGATTTCTAAGCTTTTCATTGCCATTGTATTTGAAGATCCACTTGGATCAGGGAAAATGTCGACCAGTAAGAGGTGTGTGCAATGGGACATCAATTGTGGGAAATTCTACCTTTGTTTTTTAACCTTTTAACTTGATTTCTTATGTTGCCTTATCTTCTAGCTCCTTGTTAATCAACTCCTCTTCAATTTTCTTAGCTAATGCTTAGTCTTTCTTTTTGGCCTCTTCGACTTCTTCTCTTTGTCTCTCTTCCTCTTCCCTTTTCTTTTGTTCTTCTTCCTCCTTATTTTATTCTTCTTGTTCTTATTTTTTTCTTTGCAACCTCTAAATCATTCTTCTTCTTCATATCTTCTCATTTTTTCCTTTCTTCTTCTTTATTTTTCTTTATCTCTTCTTCCTCTTATTTTTTTATAGATTCTTCCTATTACTGGTTTTTCCTAGCCTCTTTATCAACCTTTTTTTCTTTATCTTTTATTTTCTGGATTCTTGCTCATGTTTTATTTTAAAAGCAAATTTTCTCTCTTCCAAACACATACTCACTTGTGTTTCATGTTCTGAATGTTCTTCTACATTTAGGTTTTGGGGGTTATTCGCTTTGAGAGATGATTCTAGTGCCTTGGTAGTATTGTAAAAGTTCTTTACCTTTTATTATTCTTCATTTATCTTTGAGGAATATATCCAAGTATATTTGATTTCCTTGCAATGTCCAATGGAAATTCCTCTTGGATCATATTTATGGAAAATCAACTTGCCAAATCTGAAAATGTTTCATTCTTCAACCTCAATTTTGGCATATTTGAAACTCTTAATGGAATAGGCCTCGATACATAAATGGAATGTAGGCCATGGAGATTTCTTGTACTTGACTAATGTCATGGATAAACCTATAGTGAGGTTATAGGCCACTGCCTGCAACCCTACTTTTCTTGTGAGGAATGTTGGTAGAGTATGGGGGGGTTTGTAGGCACCATAAACCCTGATGTAAGTAGTGTCCCCAAGAGTAAACTAATCTACAATGTCCTACAAATAATCTCTATCCCTATCATGCAGGGGCTATGTGCCAAAAAGTATATGGTATATGCATGCGATGAAGTACTCATCAATATTTTCGTACATCCCCTGTATCCTGTATTCCATAAAAAATTATAATAGATATGTATGGGCATGTCTATATCAGTGCTCCATTTCCAACCGAATCCATTGAACTCACATTTTTCACTCAATGCATCCAACAAGTATGATTCCATATAGAATTTTGATTGCTCCCTTTCTGACGTATTATTTTCCTTCTCAACATTAGTCTTAATGGAGGATACTAAGATATATTCCTACTTAAATATAGCTACCCTTGTGGAAAAATCATGGATCATAGGGACCCAATTCTCCTAAAAGGACTCTGAATCTAGTTTACCATTATAGCCTCCATAACATGGTCGTCAACATTTGATACAATTTTCTCAACGACTTAGTCTTATAAAATACATTTGATTTGTGCATCAATTTTCTTGGTTATTTCCACCAAGACCTCAAATCATCATTCGTTTATCAAAGTTGGCCAACCATTTCGTATTAAAGGTTTCATGTTGTTTTGGCAACTTATAGTACTCTCTTATGTTAGTTGTCGTGAATTATGTTACCAGTTCTCCTTGATCGTTTCTAATTATTGCCTGATGCTCATTAGTGTGCTGAAGGATCCATTCCATAGTTTCTACGCAAGGGAAAATTGGAGAATGTGTGAAAAAATTATGCAACCAAGGCTTCTTCACATTGATATAAAATTGGAAACCCTTCTTCATCTTGTGGAATGTATTTCTTGGTGAACATTGAATTTATGTCACCCAAGTCATCTCTATTGTTTTTCGATATAATAGGAGGTATCTGCATATATAGGAAACTTGCGGGGACTCTCTACAACTCCCTTGATACTTTCAACTTTCTCAGATCCTTTTTCGAATCCTTTCTTAGTAGGTGGAACCATTTCGCCAGAGGAGGATTATATGCTTAAAAAATAAAAGTCAGTTTTATCTAACATATCAAACATGTTCATGATAAAATAAAATGTTAGGAGAACTCTAATATTAACTAATTTTTTAGACTAGATCGAAAATTTGTCAAGCATCAAAGTGATAGATTTCAATCACAAGTCAAAAAATGATATTGTGCACAAGACAGGCAGTGAGTTACTCGGAAGTCACAAATCACAAATTCATATTATAGATTGGTTTCAATGAATTTGCAACTGTGATTGGTGATGGGAAAAAGGGGTGTTATTTTTCTTAGTTGAAAACCACATAAGAAAAGGGTAGAAAATCACAATAAACATCGTGATTGTGACATGCGACTATTCGATAAAAAGGTCACTAATCGCATATCACATGGCCATGGGAGTGACAAGTTTGGTTATGAATTGTGACAATGATCCACGATGACAAGGGTTTTGAAAGGGTTAATATATGAGAGAGTGATATGAATGGTGAGTCTTCGATTAGAGGGTTAACATATTAATAGGAGATTTTAGGTTGAATTCGAGGCTTGGATCCTTGAAGTTTTTTAAGAACAAAATGGCTCTAAACCTTAATTCCATGAAATGAAATGGACAAGAACGCTTGGTAGAGGAAGAATAACTTTGAATGTCAAGCATAAAATTGAGGAGGCTTGCAGAGTAGCTAAAAAAGAGGGCAAGGTGAGAAGGACATAGGTTGAATGCCTAGAGCGAGGATAAACATAAATGAGCACTCAGGGTTTTTAAGGTTTATGGTATGGTAGACAATGTGTTAGGATACTAAATGTTTAGTCAATTTAGTGTTATCTAAATTGCTAGTATTAATTGTCAACCCGGGGCTCGTAAGCTGATGAAGTGAAGGTGTACTATATGTACTTAAGCAACCTCTTAGAGTTTTTTTTTTTCTAAGAATATGGCTACTTAATTTCACTTCCCCGGCAACGGCGCCAAAATGTTTAGTCAATTTAGTGTTATCTAAATTGCTAGTATTAATTGTCAACCCGGGGCTCGTAAGCTGATGAAGTGAAGGTGTACTATATGTACTTAAGCAACCTCTTAGAGTTTTTTTTATCGTTGGGGGTGTTTTTTGTGGTTAACTTATCTTCCTAAGATGGAGTGGTGATTTATAAACAGATGAGTGATAGTGTGTGTGGAGTGAATCCTAAATGAGTGAGAGTGTGTGATTAGTGATCTCTAACTACTTGCTTGAAAGGAAATGCTTAAAAGAAATAAATAACTTGAAATAACTTGAAAGCAAAGAACCACTTCCAATGGCACTAGACACCATTCATGCTGCTGCAAATAAAAGAAAAGAAAGTCACTTTTAAAACCAAAGATAATGATTATCTCTCCCTAACTCCCTGCTTCAAACACATAGTGCTGTGTAAAGCACGATTAGGAAGTAGCTCAAGTTGAATTAGAAAAGTGATTAAAAATGAGAAAAATCTACTTTAAAGACTAGTGATAACGTTTTGCTCTTTCTAACTCTCTACTTCTGCCATATGTACTATGCAAAGTATGATTAGAAAGTAGTGAAAGATTAGTCTAAAAAGCACTCAAAGCCAACTGCAAGTTAGTGGTATTCTGATCCTTAAAAGATAACAATTTATGATAAAAGATCATTCATGTGTTAGCAGAACTTTGAGAAATAAGACTAAAAATCAGCTATAAAAACAAAGGCAGCAACTTGAACCTGTCAACTTCAAATACCATTAGTTTGTAAAGCAAATACACAAACATAAAAACAAATCCTGGGCTAAAAACCTGCAAGGAAATAATACTGATCAGCTTGAAAGAAAAGAAATCAAATAAATCAAACTATACATGTTTAAAGAAATGCTGAATGAGAAAATAAAGAAATGCTGAACATAAAATACTTTACAGAGGCTAACATGAATAGGGGCCCTCTATTCATTCAGCCACAAGAAGACTTAAGGAACTGAAAGCTTCAAAACAACACTGTTTCTATTGCTCCATTTGCAGAAATGTACAAAACAGAGTGCTAGAACAACACTATAAAAACAGAGTTTACAAATGCTCTTAAAATTATCACAAGTTCAGAAAGTACAATAGCTAAAAAGTAAAATAAGCGTACGCAGACGCAAGTATATATAGGCATCTGAAGGATGGCCTAACACGTACAGCTAATAGCTGAAAAACAACTAACTGTAATGCGTATTTAAGGTTCATTGACACATCATAAGGCTGCGTGGATGAGCTAGAGGTTCTGTCGTCATGGGCAATGAATCCAGTGTTGGATCATGTCCCCTACCACTTGCAAAACGCGGACAAGTCACCGTTTGAGCTGACGTGACCTAACAGCTTACAATCACCGTTAAGCTGCCTTTATTTGACCGTAACTTGACCAGTTTTGACCGGAGGTACAGATGACGTGAATGGCTGAAAAATGGCACAGGAACCTCGAGCACGTTGATACCTAAGTGCCCATGTGGCTCATTTGGCAAACTGACACGTGGAACCTTGAGTTTAACAAAAAGGCTGCGGGATCATCAGATGGCTGCGGAATCGCTGAATGGCTACGAGATTGCCAGACAGCTGCGGAATTCCTGCAAGTATGTCAAAATCTAAACAAAACAGTCACCCATTAGCAAAACTCACTTGATCATGCTTAATGACACCTAATGTAATGATCTGGGTGGTTTTACAGTGAAAATGAGGCAAAAGTGAAGAAAAGCTGAGGAAAAACTGAGGGAAATGGTAGACAAGTAGGTGTAAAGTAGAGGCTCTACACTAAATTTTTAGGAAAGAAAAGGAAAAGTAAAAAGATTAAATATAGGTAAGTGTTACTTACTGGTCTTGAGCGTCAGTCACAATCATAAATTTCAATGGGAGAGTTGGTCAATCATTCAGAGGATGGTGTGCATAATGAAGTGAAGAGGAGTGGGCTCTTTATAAAAGCAAGTTCCACGTGTGAACTGTAATGATGTTGTGTAATGTGTAGGGGAAACCGCAAGATAAATGATGACAAGAATTAGTCATTATGACGAAGACAATGTTTTGATTTAGGATGTGATGAGGGGATATTTTAAGTCGCATATTGAAATTTGTAGTTTCAATGAATAACTAGATCTCCTTCCACAAACCGCAATTGCAATTTGTGATAAAGGTTTCTCCATTCTGAGTCTAATTGGACAATTAAAAAGCAAATGCATGATGTGACTAAAGATAAATCCTTTTAGACGTCATCAAAGTGAAAAAAGATCAGAGGTATGGTAAGGATTTAGAAGAATCATAGGGAGATGAATTTTAGAAGTTTCAAGTGGGGGACTCCAAATTTTGAAAGTGTTAAAATTTGGGGTTGTTATAGCCACTACAACAATTGGAAGTTTATAGGTAGAACCTCAAAATATTTGTTTATACCTTACTTTAATGTAAATTCTAATGTTTAGGAAGTATTGTCTTATATTTATGGATCTCATTGGTTTCTTTGTTCAACCCCAATTTAGGATGTAGTTCCTTTGTCATTTCAATTGGATTACCTTTTAACACACTTTACTAGTTATGAGTGAAACACTAACAACTTATTATCCACCCAACCACCTCCCTTTACATTCTTTGAATAAAATTGGTCCCTCCTTTTAGGTTTCTTATTTATTTTAGATTCATTTCATTGCCTTAGTGATTTGAAATGATGACCCATTTTTCCAAGAAGAGATTTTCATTTATGTGTGATGACTGTTCCAGTTTTTTTTTTAATTTTGACATAATCCTCTTTTCATTGACTATATTATTCTGATGATGACCTTGAAGAAACTTAAGGCAAATCCTAAATCTTAATATTAATCGGTTCAAGTATGTCTTTTGTTTCTTGAATAAACTTTTGCAACATCATACTCAAGCAATTATAGACATCAGCTTCCTTTTGTTTTTATGAGAAAACTTGATAACATTAGAGACATATTTGGTAGAGTCCACATATAAACTTGGTGTTTTGAATAATATTCCTACACAATTCCTTTGCCTTACTTATGGATTGACCTTATTCTCGTGGCATTGTGTTCCTATATGTTATATGATTTGGAATAGGAATGATTTAAGTATTTATTTTGGACTTTAATAGAATATGTGAAAATTCATTTCATACTCCATATTGTATCTTAAAGGTTTGGTCTTAAAATATTTAAAATCACCTAGCGCTGTTAATCTTGATACTTATGTTTTGGTGATTTTTATTATAGCCTAAGGTGGTATAACCTAACACTATGTACAATGGTTATTTCCAGAATTATATATGTAGTGGGGTAAATATTTATACACCTATGCGATGGATAGGTTATAATATGTAGAGTTAAACTTGGTACCATAAAAGGTTGTGTATATCCATGTGGCAGGGTATGGTTTCAAATAAATGATAGGTTTATATTATGATATGATTTGCTCATCTAAGTTGGGAAGTGTATGTTTTAACACCTGGGAAATCATTATATGATTGAAACATCTCGAAATGTTATTAATACAATCTGGTACTATTAGTACTGGATATCAGAGGGTCATTTCGAAGCTTAAGGTACTATTCGAGTCTAGACTCTTTTCCTGTATTTTTTCATTTGATATTAGGACTTGGTTTCTTGAAACCTTACCTTGCTTTTGAGCTCTTCCTGGTGCATGAAATCACCTCTATTTTCCACCTCCCATCTTACAATGGCCCCTCCCATCTTACAATGGCCCCTGTGGTTAGAATAGAGCTCCTTGGAGGCGCAAATATAGAGGCTTATAATGAGTAACTCACTCTATTATATGAAGTCAGATGGTGGAATTTTATTTAGGCCTTCCAGGGCCGTAATGAGGGTGTAGTGAAAGGTATTTCCTCCACTTACAATGGCCATAAAGCCAAAGTTGGAAATTTCAAGTTGCTAGTTGATGAAATCTTCATTATTGACGCAACGCACCTTTCCACCGAGGGAGAAAATTGGTCCAAAAACTACCCGATACAAGATATACCCTAATGATAATTTCTAGTCTCGTAGGATACCACCTATAATGTAAAAGGTATGTACGTTCAATTCCTCAAAATTTGAGGCTCTATATATATGTAAACGATTCTTCGATGTACAAAATTAAATCTCAGAAATAAAAATAGTCTCCCAAAAACTAGGATATATATATATATATATATTATTGTAAGTGTATATTTTGTTTAAACAATTTTGACTCATCGAGACTTAATCACATATGTTATATAAAATTCATAGTTGCTAATCAATATTTTTTGAATTTTCAACTGTCTTTAGAAATTTTAAAAGTTAAAACTATTATTTTCTTACAGTGATTTCAAAATCAACAACATTTCATTTACATATTTCCTTACATCATTATTTTTTTTTAAATATATTCAATCACATTAATCTTTTAATATTGTTGTCATAAAAGATAATCTCAATCTCTGCATTACTTAGATCTAAATTCTTAGAACATCTTTTAGGAATTCAGGTTATCTGAGTATGTGGTTTGCATGTAAAATGGGATTAATACTTTAATTGTAATAATTTCTATGTTCCATATAGTCTTTTATTTCTTACTTGTTCAACAATTTCAAGATTTTAAATGTTGAAAGATTCATATTTCTTACTTGGTCAATGATTTCAAGCTTTTAAAATGTTGTAAGATTCATTTTTTTCGAGAGGAATTATTATGGTCATTTGATTTTCCTCAGCTAGGATAATATAGTCGCATTGATTATTGATGTGAAACATGAAATACAAATGCAAACTTCCTTGCATTTGTTTAAAAGATAGGGGAATTATGTCTTTGTGATTTTTTGTCTTTGTGTGACGCCATCCACCCCAATATGGTAGATATGTTGTAATGTCTTGTCCTATCTTGTTTAGCATTTGAATCGTTCCAATTACATAAACATAAAAATAATAATTAACTAATAATTAAAGTAAAATAGTTAATTTAGCGTTGGTAGTTTATGGATTCTTGATTTTGAATATAATATTTCTATTTTAAAATATAATATAATATTTTATATTTTTTTAATAAAATAACTCATTTTTTTGGGTTGAGAGGTGCTTTCCAACCCAATATGCTAGAGATGTGTAAGGTAAGGTAATGTAATACAAACATTTTGACTCAGTAAAAATAAAATCAAAATATGGTATAGATGTGTAACTTAATGTAATGTAATTTAATGTAAACATTTTAACTAGGTGAAAATAAAATAATAATAACCCTATAAAAATTAAATTGAAAAAAAGAAAAGAAAATGACCCATAGTATTAAGAACCCATGGTATTCATGTGGAATATAACCTATTTAAGAGGGAAATTAATCTAGTCTAGATCCATCTTAGTTTGATATTATATTTAGATACATAATTAGTTATAGAAAATTATGGCAACGAATCCATGTAACATGTAATGGAAAAACATTTTTATGGATATATTCGTGTTGGACATTTGTATGGATCTGTTCGGTGGCCCTATGTCTTTTTATATGGTTTGTTTCTATAATTGAATGGATGAATACATAATGTGTATATATGTGTAGAAACTTCTTCATTTTAATGGCTTCTTTGATAATCACTTTAATATAATATATGTAATATATTCTTATCACAAAAAAATTGATCATCTAGCCTAATTTACTATATGGATCAAAGTACACCATGTAAGGCCAATTTTACCATAGTAAAATTGCTTTCACTATGAGAAATTACTTAATAAACCACATTTGCTAAGTAATTTATAATTAAACCCATGAAGAATAATTAAATAAATTACTATTTGTTTAATCATCTTCTAGGAATAATTAATTAAACCATTTATTAATTAATATTCCTTGTCATATTTGACCCAATTATGAAAAATAAACAGATAAATTATTAATTATCTTATTTTTTCTAAGAATAATTAATTAATCACTAATTAATTATTATTCCTTGTCAAATTTGACTAAATCCCTCATGAATAATTAAATAAATCATGATTTGTTTATTATTCCTTAACCATATTTTTTGAGATGATAAATAAATCATTTATTTATTTATTATTTCTAAATAAAATTTTAAATACTTTTCCCTCCTAACCAAATATAATAAAATATTCCAAGTGGTTATTTCTAGAATGAGGTTAATAGTATTTTATTATTGCTCATTATTCGAGGATAACTCAATATTTTTTTTATTAATAGAAGGGGTTTTCATTCATTATTCACTTTTGATTATTTTCATTGTTGCACTCACTGTTTTAACTCTGATTACTATCACTGTTGCACACCATTATTCTTTCCATTTGAGTTCCCATTGAGCTCAAACTTTTTATTTGCTAGGTTTACACATTATAGAGGAGAGAGACTCTACAGAAATGTTGAAGACATTTGAGGATAGCCAAGAACCCATCCCATAGAGGGGGACTGGTAACATTTATTTGTTCTCTTCATAGGTGTTATTTAATAAAATATATTCTTTGTATATCTAGTTTCCATTGGATTATTGGAGTTACCCGCATTTATTACTATTTCATTTTGTTGTTTAACTATGATTGTGGCATAGATCGAGACTTTGGTAGGTTTTGTTTCTATCATTTGTTGTAGATCTACAATGTTTAGCAGCCATTTATATTGTTGATATTTTTTTCACCCACAGCCTTAGGTGATTTCTTTCCGTACACCTTTGAGAAGAAAACATTATAACAAAATTGACGACTCCATTGGGTTTTCACTTCTGATCCAGAAACCTGGGTGACCTTCAGTTTTCAGCTTAGGGTTTCTTCTTTTTCCAGTCTCTTAATTTTTTTTACTAGCTTTCTAACCCTAGATCTATAAAATTTCTAACTTCCAGAAGTTTTCTGGTCTTTTCCACATGTCACAGGAACCAGCCGCGACAGAGACGACAAATTTTTCTGAGACTTGCCGACCAGGAATCAAGGAGCAGAAATCACATTTTTCTACCCCAAAAGTGCGATGTGAAGGTACAGAGCACACCTTTTAGACCAAAAGTGTGATCTCCCTGGAATCAGGTCAGTACTTGTGATTTTTAGGGTTTCCGGGATTTTCTCAGATTTGTTTCTAGGTTTTGCCGAGAGCTGCCTGTTGGGTTGGTTGACCATTGTCCTTATCTCGTGTAGGCCTTGATCTACTATGATATACTTGTCAAAGTGGAATTTAGCCCCTTAGGGCTTCTAGTACACTTCCACCTTTATAGGAGGAGTTTAGCTGAGTAAGAAATCTGAGTTTCTGCAACACTTTCATCCATATTTTCCAGATATTTACCCTTCTGTTTTATACCTTCAAAGATAGGTTGTTTCCATAAAAAGTTTCATCTTAAACCTTGTTTGGTCATTGGCCTTAAGGTCCCATCAGTTTCCCTAGGTTTTACACCCATCTCCCTATCTTTTGGCAGCGATTTTCCTCTCTAGTTTTTTTTCTGTTGTTGCACCACTTTCCAGCAGCATAGTGTCATTTGATCCCACTCACATGAAGCTTAGATATCTTAGCCTTTTTAGTGTGTTTTCAGTTGATTTCACTACCAACCAGCACAGTGTTTGCAAACCTATTTTGGGTGGGGTTTAGTTAATTGATTTGTTGTTCATTTTCTGTTTTCAATTCCAATTTATTTTCAACAATCTTTTTTCCTTTTTTCAAACACGATATGGGATTAATTAATAAACACACAAGCACACCTTAAGCGAAGGGTGCTTGGTTTACACCGCCAAGCCAAGACTTAACATAATTAATTTATCTCCCCACATAGAGACAAAAACATCTTGTTGATCTCCCTTCACCATTTCCATGTCACTTGTGTCTTACCACCATTGCGCCACCAAAGCGTTTGTCACGGAGACTCTTAAGCCTTCATCCCCAGTTTCTGATTAGGCATATTATTCCTCCCTGTAGGGTCTGATTTCATATTCCCTCGAGTCCCCATACCGACTCTTCTTCTGGTTCAACTAATTCCTCATCTTATTCCTAGCATTCTTCACCACATATCATCACCATGTCTAGACCCACAGCTGGTGCAGGAACCCAACCTGGTGTTGGCTTTGCTTCTACCCCGGTGGTCACATCTAGCAGAACTGACTCAGGAACTGTTCCGACAGCTCCCATGCTACCTTTTATAAATGGGTTAAGCCTATCGTATTTTATCCAGTTGATAAATGACCCTATACACTACAACGTTGGTTTGCCAGCTATGCCGATTAAGCTTCCCTTCGACATCCCCAAGTTTGAGAATAATTATGGAGAGGACCCTACCAATCACATCCTCTCCTTCCATATGTGGTGTTCATCCAATTCCATTATCGATGACTCCATTTGTCTTCATCTATTCTAACATATGCTCATTGGAGATGCTACAAAATGGTATGTAGACCATCTCGTCACATCTCATTCCATTTTTGTGATGCTTGCTAAAGCATTCCTCTCATATTTTCAATTACCTCTCCTATACGAAACTGGTATAGAGCTCTTGACCTCATTTCGTCAATCCTTTGCCACCCGTCTTTTCGATCATGTTCATGAATGCCATAAAAGGAGGAGAACATGTCATGCCCCACCCTTCGAAGACCGTGTCTATCTGATTGGTTTCTTAGGAGCCTTTTATCACCCATTGCCCAAGATGTTGAGTCCCATTTTCCTCAAACAGAGGAAGAAGCTCTTGAAACTACTCTGAGAAATGACTTGATTTATGAGCAATCTAGTTATGTACATACCATCATTCAAGACCTCCCCCGTCCTGGAGGTGCCAATGCACTGGGGGCATCTCACGACACCAAAGGTATCATTGGATCCATTTCACATCCTTCGCCATATACTCAGTAAAGTTATGGTTATTCGTTGGGGGGAACCAGTTCCTCCAAACCTTATGCCCCTCTTGCTAGCAACATGTTTTCAGGGCCAACCAATGCTCAACCTGTCTACCAAGCCATTTCTCCTCCACCATCTTATCCCTATGCACAACCAAGCACTCTAACCCCTCAAGCATTAACGTCGCAACCTCCCATTCATCCTCAGCCCCAGCAGCCACCGCCCCCTCAGGGTCAAGTGCTTGCACAATAGAGTGTGACCAATCCCCAAAATTCAAAGAAAAAGAACAAAGGGAAAGGCAACAATGGTAACTAGGGTAATAAAGGTAATCAACCTAGTGAACCCTAAGGGAACCAGCCTAACACCAACAACCAGCAATAGGGCAACCAAACCAAGCAGAACTACGTTATTCGTACGAACAAGCCTTATGCATGTTGTGGTGTAAATGGCCATTATACACATGAGTGTACTCCCTTACCCTAGATGCACCAAATGTGGGAAGCTCAAGCAAATTCTAGAGGTCAACCGCCCATCCAGCAATTGCCTCAGAATCCTATGCCATCTTAACTGGAAATGCTTACGAATCCTTTCCCCCAACAAGAATTTGTGGCTACTCAACCTTAGCTAGGTCAAGCAGCCCATCCCCCCCAACATTCAGGTCTTGCTGACTATTTTATCATCATGATGAATTCTAATGAGGTTAATACCTCTGATATCAACCTGCAAACTCAATCATGTCAATATGACAAGCCATCGACTTCGCCCGCCACTGAGTCCAAAAATAAAACATCTACTGAGCCTCTTACGACACCAAATGGTTTGCTATAGATCTGTCAACCTAAAGTTGAGGCAATTCCTAAGATCCCTAGGGGACCATTACATGTAACATGACTTCTAACTGAGCTACCCATACATATAGTATAACATACAACTTGGCACAATCACTTGCTACCATGTCGACACTGGAGGTACTCCAATCATGCCCATCTCAAAAGAAATCTCTACTAACTGCTTTGGGCACAATAGATCCTTCTGACGATCATTTGATTGTCTTCCTAATTGATACATCAGAACATCCCCCATTACCTTCATCTGTTTCTTTCCAAATACCAGTCCGAGTCCGTAATGCATCATCTCTCGATACATTATTAACAAAGTTGCATCCATATATGTGATGTCTGCTACCATTTGAAAAAAACTTAAGTCACCTGAGTTGTCCCCATCCACCATCACTTTATGTGTTTGGGACGGTCACTCCTCCCAACCTCTCGGCATGTATCGCAATTGTTCAGTGACCCTTGTGGGAAAAATTGTTCATGTATACATCGAGGTTATCGATGGCCCTTTATATTACAATATTCTCTTGCGTCGTAATTACACATATGCCATGTCAGTCGTCGCATTTGTGGTTTTCCGCAATATGTGCTTTCCCCATGAAGGGAAGATCGTCACCATCAATCAATTGACATACTACGAGCAGGCATTCGTGACCTCTCCTGAGTCCATTATCTCGTCAATGTCCGATAAGCAGTATGCCACTCCTCCCACTGGTTTTTCACCCAGAGTCCACAAATATTTCTCATTGCTGGGTGCTTTCCCTAGTCCTCCCCCTCTCATCTCAGAGCCTATCTATTTGAGTGTTTGCATGTTACAAGCATCATGGGATTCTCACAAGTAGTCCGGTACATCTGATCAACATCCATCTCCTCATCACCCTACTGTTACCCTCTCAGTCGAGCCATCTAGATCCACCCCCCTAGGACCTCCTCCATTTATGGGTGCCTCTCCTACGTTCCCACTAGGAACTGTTCCTCCAAATCTCAACCATCCAGGAGTTGTTCTGTCAGGAAATTACCTTGTAGGCTAGATACCTTTCTTATTTCCTCCTCTAGGAATATTTTATGTCCATGTCATGGCTTCACTAGTCCTCCCTAATTCGACTGGGGATCCTAGTATGGTACATTGATCCCCCTGCAAGAACTCTTCCTGGTCAACTAAGACCTTATCATGCTTTGACCCTGGTTCAATCGATTCCTACGGCCCCTATCGCTGATCCAGTTCCATTGCAACCTCAACATCTTGTTGCAAAAGCATTTGGACAGGGGGGCAAAGCCAAGAGGAAATAACCTAAGGACAAGGTTCCCCAAGCTCCTCCAGCCCCCAAAGCCCCAAATTTGTCACCTTCGTGTACATTGTATAAAGTTGGATGAGCCAACAATAATTTTCTTGAACTCCCTCATCTCAAACCTTTGGTTCATGAAACGTTCTTTGAGTCAAATATCCCTAAGGTCCATGTTACCTTACCAGGTCCAGCCAAGAAACTCACAACATTATGCACAAAACACCTTTGTGAGTTGTGCGATCATCATGGTCACTATTCCCATTGTTTCCCTTATCTCAATGAAATTCGCGATTGCCTGGAGGCACTTCACGAATATGAGTCCACTTGTAGTGGATCACCTACTCCTCTACCTATGGATTCTGGTACCACTAGTACACCAGAACAGGGGACTCTAGTCCCACCATTGTGATTCCTACCCCCGATGTCAAGATGATGGACTCCACGGTCCATATCCTTTACCTCTCATCATCCTTAAGTTCCTTGCAGGAAAACCATTCTAAGTTTTCTGCGCGTGCTTCTATCAAACCTCCTTCGTGAGAATTCCTGGTCTCAACATTGGTAGATTTTCCATCTACTAACTCATCGTCTACCATTCCAGATGATGTGTATGTCAACCTTCTTTCTTAAGATGATGCACTAGGTACTGTCGTCGCATCATGTAGTCAATATTCCTCCCATCCCCCCATCTTCCATTCTGATGAGGACATCATGGAAGCCATGGCTACCCCTCATTATCCTTCGGACGATATGCACCACCGTGTGTACCTCTTTCAATATTTGGAGTCCACCACTCTAAACAAATCCAGTACGCCCATAGCATACTAGGGGGCACATAAGCCCCTACATCTCCTTATCATCATTTGGAGGATCTTGTGCCAAGTTGGGCCAAGATGCTTGAATCCCTTTTTTGAGCACTTGGAACACAATGGTGCTCCACAAACTCCTCCTTATAGGCAGCATCATTCCCACCTTTGCATACTAGATCAGTCCCCTCCATCACATATGTTTGCGGGCAGTATCCCATGCTTGGGGGCATGATGGTTTTTCCCCTAGCCATATTCCGAATTTATTAACATAAGTCTCGGCCTAGATACCACCAGATCTAGGTATGGTCGATTATCCTCCCATTCCTTGGATATTTTGTTCTGCTGACCTCTCTGGTGAGCCATATTCACATCGCATACCGTAGACATTTGATACGATATCTTCAAATATTCTACTCTATGTCCACATAGTCCCCATGTTTGACTTCGTAGGTGAGGATAATTCTAGACCTCCTCTAGTAGTACATTCTCGTTTTCCTTTTCCCTTAATTCTTCACCAGGAATCATTGTTCCAAGAAGCATAAAGGCCATCTTTAGACAAGTAAGGCCACTTTCCTGAAAGTTGCAAATCCAAATTCCAAAGGTCGGTTTTTCCGAAATGATCTCCAAAAGATTTAGGGCCTCTTCCTCCTCTCCAAATTCACCACAACTCACTTAGAAAATGAATTCAAATTGGAGGGAAAACATTCTTTTATAGAAAAAAACAATTTTTTATTGCACATTGTGACCAAACCGCAACTTTGTTTGAAAAACCATGAGCACGGTTGGAAATCTCTCATTGATTATTATAATGGGTCTTTCTCAGTTTTTGATGATTTGACACTTCACCTAGAAACCATTTTTCCATGAAGGGTCACTTCGTCGCCTCTTAAAGTTCAATCTCTTCATATGCGACGCTTGTACTCTAGGTACCACCTTCCCTTAATTCTTCTCATCTCACGTGTCGATTCTCATCATGGGTAACCATTGTTTACTCATGATTTCATGGTCCCCACTGGGCCTATTTTGTGTGGCAGCGTCATCGAGTCACCCTTGTTTAGAGCATCCCCGATGAGTCACCTTTGCATTCATGGAGTCTGTTTCACATTCCATTATATCATGTCACAGTATTCCATCCATATTTGCATACCGTTCATCCCATGTTTCCCATTTTTGCCTCTAGTCATATTGTCCCCCATCCCCTTTAGAGTTGAGTTAGTTGCTGCCAAGTCAACCATGCACTTTATGCTCTGACAAGAGAAGTCGTCTGTTTATCCATCAGTCCCATCATTTTCCATTGTCCCTGGTGTCAATCCATCAATCACATATGCTATTTTCCCTTGTGCCTTAGTTGAAGATCCTCATTTCCTCGCCTATCGCGGGCCCTATTTTGTCGACATCAACTCATTTATTCCAGAAGAACATCCTAGAGGGCGATGTATCTTGGTTCCATCTTCCATTCGTGTTCGGTGCCTCAGATCAAGCAAAGGGACCCATTATTTCCCTTTGACTTGGTTGTTCCATGCTCCTAATTCATACACTTGATGGTCTAGTGATGCAATAGATTGTACCAGCGATTTCCGGGTGTGTGTGAGACGTTTTAGCACTCATGAGCGGGTGATCCTTTAGGTAGCCCCCCACATGCCCGAATACCTTCATATTATGCTACAACCTCAGGCGCATTTCCGTAGAGTTGATGGGTTTAGTTCCTACCTATCGCAGTGTTCCTAGCATGCACGTCTCATTCAGATGATCCATTCAGTTTTGCAGAGCCCTTCCCTATTCAGTAGGGCTTCTTCGATTGTTCCACCCTCCCTCCCACCCATTTTTTGAGGGAAGGGCCATTATATCTCATGTACTCATATATTATTGTATTTAGTCTTGGATCATGTTTTTCCAGGTGCATTATGTGTATGGGACACATTGTATTATTTTCTGGCTCAATTATGCCAGCGTTTCATGTACCATTCAACGTGTACTTCATTGCTCAGTTTTATGTTTCTGGGCAGATCATTATTTTTGTACTAAGTTATCTTGGTGGGTATAGGTATGCCTTCCCCGCCTCACTCAGATTCCATACCACAACAGAAAAGGATACTTGCATTGGCCTCGACCCCCTCTGCCCTTATCCTCTTTCGCTTCAGCTCTATTGGTCTCTCTCTCTCTCTCTTTGACTCCACTTTGTTGTCTAGTGATTATGTCTTTACAACATACTTCAGTCATATCTTTTGCTCCTAACACTCGTACGTTGGGAGAAATTTGTTATCACCAAAAAATTTATCATCTAGCCTAATTTACTAGATGGATCGAAGTATGCCATGTAAGGCCAATTTAACCATAGTAAAATTGCTTTCACTGTGAGAAATTACTTAATAAACCACATTTGCTAAGTAATTTATAATTAAAACCATGAAGCATAATTAAATAAATCACTATTTATTTAATTATCTTCTAGGAATAATTAATTAAACCATTGATTAATTAATATTCCTTGTCATATTTGACCCAGTTATGAAAAATAAGCAGATGAATTATTAATTATCTTATTTTTCTCTAAGAATAATTAATTAATCACTAATTAATTATTATTCCTTGTCAAGTTTGACTAAATCCCTCAGGAATAATTAAATAAATCATGATTTGTTTATTATTCTTTAACTATATTTCTTGAGATGATAACTAAATCAATTATTTATTTATTATTTCTAGATAAAAGTTTAAAATTGTTTTCCCTCCTAACCAAATATAATAAAATATTCCAAGTGGTTATTTCTAGAATGGAGTTAATAATATTTTATTGTTGCTCATTATTCAAGGATAACTCAATATTTTGTTATAAATAGAATGGTTTCCATTAATTATTCACTTTTGATTATTTTCATTATTGCACTCATTGTTGTAACTCTTATTATTATCACTGTCGCACACAATTTTTCTTTCTATTTGAGTTCCCATTGAGCTCAAAATTTTTATTTGTTGGGTTTAGACATTATATAAGAGAAAGACTCTACAAAAAAGCTGAAGACGTTTGAGGATAGCCAAGAACCCATCCCATAGAGGGGGACTGGTAACATTTATTTGTTCCCTTCACAGGTGTTATTTAATAAAATATATTCTTTGTATATCTGGTTTCCATTGGATTATTGGAGTTACCCGCATTTATTACTATTTCATTTTGTTGTTTAACTATGATTGTGGCATAGATCAAGACTTTGGCAGGTTTTGTTTCTATCATTTGCTGCAGATCTACAATATTTAGCAGCCATTTATATTGTTGAGATTGTTTTTCATTCATAGTATTAGGTGATTTCTTTTCGTACACCTTTGAGAAGAAAACACTATAACATATTCTCTTAATTTATGTGTAATAATGTGTTATAGAAATAGAGCTCTAATAGATCTAGAAGTTTAGAAATGAATAAGATTAACTATGAAAGTGAGTTGGGGTGTGGGGAGGGGGTGCGGTAAATATTAGGTAAAATGTAATTATTCCATTTTATCTAATATTTATGACTACCTTCATCCACGTTTTACTAGTTTGGGAGAAATATAGGGTAAAATCTAATACTATAATATTAATATTACATTTTACCCAATATTTCCCCTCCTTGTCCACTTTTTATTTTAATTCTTCTTTATATTTGAAGTTTAAAAGTAAACAAAATCAATTATAAAATTAGCAAGGGTGATAGGAAATATTGAGTAAAATGTAATATTTAGGTTGGGAGAGAAATATTAGCTGAAAGGTAATAATATTACAGTTTAATTAGTAATTTCCCCACCCCTGGCCACATTTTACTAAGTGGGAGTGATAATAAATATTGGGTAAAATATAATACTTTAATGTTATATTTTATCCAAGATTTCCTCTCACCCAATCCACTTTTTCTTTTTCAAAATATTTATATTTGAGGTTCATAAGTAAACTTATCTCCTATGTAAACATTTGATCCCATTATGATAGAGATGTTATAATATTTAACATTTTGACTTGGTAAAAATAAAATAAATAAAGTTAAAAACATAAAATTAACAATATAATTATGTTTATGTATATTATTAATTATAATTAATAATTATAGAGGAATTTTTCCAGGGGCATCAAACCTTATCACAGCAGCCACCTTTCGCTCCTCCTACATGATCGGGGATACTTTTCCTCTTATATATCTTTTACAGTTTTGTTATAATTACAGTTTCAAAGACACTGCTTCCATATTTCTTTTTTGTATATATTTGCTACCGGCCGTTTTAGTAAGGTTTCAAAACTCAAACATAATCCACACAGCGGATTGATCATATGCACCGTTTTTATTTTCCGGGGTTGTTTTCCTTCATAGAAGGAGACCCCATCTTTGTGCTTTTAAAATTGTATGGCTCTTACAATATAGCTGAAAAAAGGAAAATGATGGACAGTCATGCTTGATAGAGCAGTGGTTGAAGTTTTTTCAAGCACTAATCAAGTACAGCAAGTTTTGGGCACAACTGAGCAAACTTTTACGGAAGTGATCCAAACAGAATGTAAACTTTTTATTTTGCTAATGAAAAGTTTTTGATTTTTTCTTCGGAAAAAAAATTATAATTAATAATTAAACTAGCCTAGAACTATCTTAACTCAGGATTTATCAAGCGCCTATAGGGATCAAATTTATTGAGATGCAAACCTCTTTTAAAGTGAAAAGTTAAGATGGATCTAGGTTGGTTTATGAAAAATTGCATTAAGAATTAATTGTTGTTAAACTATAATTTCATTTATAGTTTAAATTAGTTTATATACAAAATGCGTTGTATGATATGAACAGAATATAAAACATCCCTTTGCATTATTTTTCCTATTACATAAGTTTTTGGTTATTTCCCCTTTTGTATATTGTGTAAATTATATCATATATAATTTGTGTATTATATTGTTCATTGTACTTTAGCATTATACATTAATAGATAATTGCTAACTTTATTATTGTACTAGATAGGCTGACCTGTAATTTAGATATATTAACATAAAACATTGACTCTTAGTTCATATATAACCTTAGGATTACATTAGGATTTCTACACTCACTGTTTTTTGCAAGAAGAGATTCATAGGCTAACGATGCCTCAAAACCCATTGGGAGTGGCTAATTAAATGGCTTAGGTTATGTGAAGAACTTTGGTCCAAGTCACATCCCCTTGTTGATATATGATCTAAAAGGGGCTTCAACAAATGACACTAGAAGGAGACCCAATCATACTTTAAATGGCTAAGGGTAGTCCTAAAAAGAAATAATCTATTCGCTCCCCTATTGTTACCAGAAGTCACTCAAACTCTCCTACTACTGAAACTACCACTATTTCTCAGCTTGATTCTATTTCATCACCACTTAATTAAACTAAACAAGTGGCCTGCGAACCTACAACTCCTACCCATTCTCAAATTCGATTTGAAAGTGTTGAATGCCTCCAAATATCACAAGAAGCGTTATCGAGAATTCAAGTTGGATTGGAAAGAGACATTTGAATTACAGTTGTCTCAACGTCTTGTTACACCCATCGGCTCTCATTTGGAAGCTCCTACTATGTTGGATCCCTAGGTAGGAAATTCTTATATTACCAGTACCTTTAATGATGGGTTACGTAATATTATGACTGGTAGAATTGACCTTAATCAATCACAGCCTAAATCACCTATTGGTGAATCTACATAACCTACTCTTCTAGGAGGATTTGGTCCACCTCATTTCCCTCCCAAATCATCTTCTTCTTCTTATGTTGAGGATTCCTCAAGTGAAGAGAGTTCTTCATCAACTCAGTCACCTAATTCCCAAGGTTCGCCCCATATGGATAATAACAAGGGAAAAATCAAGGTAATGGAGGAAACAACCTTCCTACTCCATGGTTGGACTAGGATGTTGTTGTTGTGCCAGGTATGTATCATCCTTTGCCTAGAAATCCTCTAAAATGTCTTCCTAAATTTAACCCCAACTCTAAACAACCATCAAATAACCACATAAAGGCTTTCATGTTAGCCATTAGACAAGAGAATGTGTGTCATGAAGACATCCTCTATAAGTTATTCTCATATACCTTTGAGGGAAAAACTATAACTTGGTATTTTTCACAACCCCCTCAAAGTATCACATCACGGGGTCAGTTTGAAACTACCCTCTTGAAACATTTTGGGGACAACAAAACTCCAAAGGTATTAGTAACGGAACTTTCTAGCATGAAGATGGAGAGTAAGTAAAGAATTAAGGATTTTAATGTGAGGTTTCTTGCATTGAAAAAAAAATCCTAATGACTCCATGCCCGATGAAAACCTTGTAATTTATTATTATGTCAATGTTTTGCCTACTGATATTTCCATGTGGGTAAAAAGAGCCCAAAATATCACTCTTCGGGTGGAATTTGATGAAGCTCTAGCTATTGAAAATGACATACTTAGACTTAAGACTAATCTTGACAACCAGAGTGATTAGACTTCATCCTCCCATAAGAAACTTGAAATTGTGTCTAAACAACCCACAACAAGGAAATATTAATCAACCCTTGATCTTGAAAGTATTCAAAAGGTCATTAAAAAGTTGTCTAATGAAATCATTGACCTTAAGAAGAATTTAATAAAAGGACCATCTAATATGAAAAGCTTTATACCATATTTTGGGAAGCAATTCCAAAAACAAACTACTCCCTCTAATGAAGGTCTTAGTGTTAAAGGGTTGGGAAACATTTTACAAGCATTAATCTCAGTAATAGAATCAACTTATGATGAAAACGGGTTAGAGGAGATTGAAAACAACAATGAAAGAGAATATGGTCATTTTTCAGACTTACCACATAATTTGTTTCAAGATGATTCTGAGTCTATTTTTTGAAAATTGGAACCCCTATAATAAATATAGCAAAATCCTCGTTGATAACCAAGGCTCATGTACTTTAGATAAGGAAAAAAATTATAAAAAATAGCTAGGAAGCGTGAAGAATTTTTTTTGTTTTAGATTTACAATATGATCTGATTGGAAAACATCATAAATTTTAGGCCAACATTCCCCTTTTTAAATTTCCCATAATTAAGTAGAAAATTCAGTAACATATTGTTGAAGATTCCAATAAAAATATGTATGCCCCTAGTGGAGATATGAAAAGTTTTTATAAACCTTCATTTGATCATGTTCAAATCGCGAAGCGCCCTTCAGATAGTTCTCCTTCACAAAAGAAGAAACCTCCTCCTTTCTTGTTCACTTTTGAAATTTATAATCGTAATGTGAATAATTACATGATAGACTCTGGAGCTTCCTCTAATGTCATGCCTCTTTCCATTTGTAAGAAAATTAATGCTCATATGAAACCATCTGAAGTAAAAATTGTGCAAAACTAATGTCAAGGTTGTAGGAGAATTAATTGATGTTTTAATGTTTTGGGGTAGAATTTGTTGTCTGTAAGGTGGTAAAACATTTCAAGCCTTACGAGTTGAAATCCAAAATTAAATTTATTATTCCTTACCCAGTAGTTAGAAATAAGCTAGCATAGAAAAAGCTAGGTGAGAAAAGGGCACATTGGATGATATCCCTTATGAGTGTCATCTTCAAATAAAACCTACATATATTGTTAAAGGTAAAGATCTATCTAAACTTGTCATTGAATCTGTTAATTCACCTTATCAAGATCCTTGTTCTAATGATGAAGTATCTTTATTGCAAAATGAAGTTTTATGTCTACTTGATAGCCCAAAGTCATGGTATGCTGACATCAATTTTTTTTTGTAGAATGGTATAGCTCCTCCTCATCTTGAGGAAAGAAAAGAAGAGAATTTAGGCTTAAAATTTAGTTGTAAAATTTATGATGTGGTAATACTTCGTTGCTTGGAACAAGAAGATTCTCAAAAAATCCTGTAAGAACACCATTTTGATCCCATTATTGGCTATTTTGGTGGGGATACCACCTATCATAAGCTACTAAGAGTTGGGTACTATTGGATCACTTTATTCAAGGATGCCCACGATGTAACAACCTGGTCTAAATTCCATGTAATAAAGTTAATAAAGGAAAAATAATAACCAAGGTCATGGGACACATATTCCAAGTTGAATGTTGGGCAAAACATCCTAGTGTGGGTGTTCATTTGGTTTATTATGGCTAAAGGAAATTGGAAAAGGCTTTGGAAAAGCATGAGCCATTAATTGGCATTTTATTTATGAAAATAATGGAAATTAGGAGAAAAGGAAGGTGAAGGGTCACAGATTGCATGTTAGGAGGAAAATGAAGGAAAATAAAGGAAAATTGAAGAAAATAGAGGCCTCGTTAATAAAAAGGCTTCTGAGAATCAGTTGGTATCTTTTTGTCGGTTAATTTTTGGATCTCTCTCTTTATACTCTTTCTCTTTCTCACTCTTGGACACTTAGAGCATTCTGTGAGCATTCTAGTAAGCCAAGGAAGGACAAATAAGGAAAACAGAAGCAAAAGATCAAGCAAGGAAGAGCATGATCAAGCAGCTATATTGAGATTACTTGCACGTATGGATTTGCATGTGTGATTTCCTTGCTAGATGTGGCATGAATGGTACATGCATGGTGTGTTATTGGTTGTCCTTCTGTCATTAGCATGGGTTTTTCCAAGTGTGATAGTGTTCTTCAGCGTTTCCTTTCCATTTCCAGATAGCCATGGTGTGGTGGGTTCTCTTATATTTGGTTGCGCTAGACTGCCAGATGGATTTGAAGTTGAGTGGGGTGGTCTCAGGATTATTCACAAGGCCTAGGAATTTTGGGATGGGATACATAGTAAAGCCTGAATGTGAATAGTTCTATTTGTTGGGTGTGGAGCCTGATTATCTTCCTTATTCAGAGGTATCATCGCATTGGACCTCAGTTCGTAATGGGGTGGCAACACTGCCCGTTTGATCGCCGCCACGAGGGTCCAAGGGGCTGACCCCGAAGCTAGAAATAGATGTAAAATTTCCATGTAAAATATTCTAATTTCGTAGTCAATTTGAGCCATTCATTAGGCGGATGATCTAATGGTAGAATTTATGTTTAATTTAGGGTTTTTTTTCCTAGAAGGCAACCCCTCGCTATATATGAGGGAATTGTATTGTGGCTATGTATATGTGCGTATTCTGAGTGAGAAATAGAAAGGAGATTGTGTGAGAGCGAAGAGGAATTAAAACAGATTTCTTGTAGGCTGTATCTCTTCATTTTCATGGATAATATAAGGGAAGAACCGGTTGTTTCTCCGTGGACCTAGCCCAAATTGGGTGAACCATGTATATCTGTGTCTCTCTTATTTTATGTGTTTTATATTTTTATGTTTCTGCAATATTTTATGTGTTCCATTACTCTGTAATATATAATTTCTAACAAATGGTATTAGAGCTGAAGATCTATTTGCCTGATAAACTCGCAGGAGAAAAGGGTTCCTAGTTTGAGTGGGAGCAATGGCAGAAGATGGTAGGTTTAGGGTTGAGAAATTTAACGACCAAAACTACCAATTGTAGAAGATGTAGATGAAAGATTATTTGTATCAGAAATATCTGTACCTGCCATTAAGTAGAAAGACAAAGAAGACGATGAATATGTCAGACACAGAATGGGATATTCTTGACAGAAAGGCACTTGGAACAATATGGTTGTGCCTAGCAGCGTTGGTAGCCTTTAATATTTCAAAGGAAACGATGACAGAGGTTTTAATGTCGGTATTGGCCAAACTATATTAAAAACCCTTGGCCTCAAATAAGGTATTTCTTATGAAGCATTTAATTAATATGAAGATGTCAGAAGATGGATTTGTTGCTGATCATTTAAATGAATTTAATACGGTTACTAGTCAGGTAAGTTCTGTAGGGGTAAATTTTGATGATGAAGTTAGGGCTTTGTTATTTATGTGCTCATTGCCAGAAAGTTGGAATGGTTTAGTTATGGCCATTAGTAACTCTATCTATAAATCTAGTACTTTAAAGTTTGATGATGTTGTCGATGCAATCCTTAGCGAGGAAATGCAATGGAAAATATTTGGTGAGACATCAGGTAATGCTTTGACTTCAGAGACTAGGAGAAGAAAAATGGAAAGAGGAAAGAGCTCAGGATATCGGAGTAAGTCAAGGAAAGGGAGATCCAAGTCAAGATCTGGGATAGTGTGCTAGAAATGTGGGAAGAAAGGAGACCTGAAGAAAGACTGTAAGTCTCTGAAGGGAAAGAAGAAGACGTACAACAAGAAAACAATCATGAAGAGAATGTGACAGGTGATGTGTTGCAATATTCTTTGATTATTTCATTAGAAAATATCATTTATGCCTGGGTGGTAGATTCAAGGGCCTCATTCCATGCCACACCTGATAAGAAACATTTTCATGATTATGTTCAAGGAGATTTTGGACAGGTTCGTTTGGGTGATGATAAACCATGTAAAACCATTGGAATGGGTAAGGTTTTCATAAAACAGCATAATGGAAATCAATGGCTATTGAGGGAGGTAAGGCATGTTCAAGATATGAATAAAAATATAATTTCAACAAGGAAGATGAGAGGTGAAGGTTGTGTAGCTAATTTTACAGATAAAACCTAGAAGGCCACTATAGGAGCCTTGGTAATAGAAAAGGGAGAAAATGTTGGTATATTGTATTTATGCAATGGTATTTCTAATTTCGCTAATGCTTTAACCTCTATAGGACCATATATATCATTGTGGCATCATAGGCTTGGGCACATGGGTGGGAAGGGGATGAAGATTCTTCACTCGATAAATTTGTTGTAAGGTTTGAAGCACGTTGATTTGGAATTTTGTGAGAATTGTGTTTATGGAAAACAAAAGAGATTCAGATTCCTCAAAGTTGGGAAAGAAAACAAGAGAGAAAAATTAGAGCTTGTGCATATAGATGTATGGGGACCTGATCAAGTATCATCTCTCGGTGGCTCTCGTTATTATGTTACTTTTATTGATGATGCACCAAGAAAAACCTAGATTTATTGTATTTGAAATAAATATGATGAATTTGATACTTTCAAGAAATGGAAAGCTTTGGTTGAGAATGAAATTGGAAAAGGGTTGAAGTGTCTCATATCAAACAATGGGGGTGAATATTGCAGCAAAGAGTTCGATAAGTACTATTTAGAACATGGAATTTGCAGAGAGAAGACAGTTCTAGGAACACCACAAGAAAATGGTGTGTCAAAAAGGATGAACAGGACAATCATGGAGCGTGCAAGGTGCATGAGATTGCATTCAAGGCTGCCTTTACAATTTTCGGCAAATGTTGTAGATATTGTTGTTTATCTAATAAACAGAGTGCCTTCAAGTTCCTTGAATGGAGGTATTCAAGAGGAGTCATGGACAGGTAAAAAGGAAAACTAATCATTTTTAAATACTTTTGGTTGTGATGCCTTTGTCCACATTAATAAATAAAACAGAACAAAGCTTGAGGCAAAATCAAAGAAATGTACCTTATTGGATATGGTGTTAATGATTTTGGTTTTTGCTTATATGATTATGAAAATCACAAAATCATTAAGAACATAGATGTCATATTCAATGAAAAGGTTTTGTATAAGGATCAAATGCAGGAAAAGAAACAGGGAAAAGAAAATAAAGATTACACAATGCTTGATGAGATCACAGAAAAAGTAAAGGTGCATAAAAATCATAATCATCAACAGCCATAACAAAAACAACAACAGGCACCTCAAAAAACTGAAAGTGGTATTAGAATATATACCAAGATAAGTAAACCCCCTGAATGATACTCTGGGTCATTATATTATGTATTTGTTGACTGATTCTGTTGAACTAGAATGTTATGAAGAAGCAGTGTAGGTAGAAGCCATGAAGAAGTGGGAGCTAGCCATGAAAGAAGAGATGGACTCCTTGGTACATAACCAGACTTAGGACTTAATCAGGTTGCCTGTAGGTAAAACAAAATTGTAGAACAAATGGGTTTATAGGTTGAAGCAAGAAGATGGAGGTAGAAAAATGAATAAATCTAGACTTGTGGTGAAAGGGTTTTCACAGAAGAAAGGTATAGACTTTGATGAAATATTTTCTCCTATTGTTAAATGACTTTAGTTAGAACTATTTTAAGTCTAGTAGTAGCAGAAGATTTGCATCTTGAGTAGTTAGATGTAAAGATGGACTTTCTCCATGGGGATTTGGAGGAAGAGGTCTATATGCAGTGGCCACAAGGATATGAGATCAAAGGGAAGAAGAAATTAGTGTGCATGTTGAAGAAGAGCTTGTATGGCTTAAAATACGCTCCAAGGCAGTGGTATCTAAAATTGACAGTTTTATGTCTGAACAAGGTTATACTAGATGTCACTTTGATCATTGTGTTTATCTCAAAAGGAAAAATGATGGGAGATATATTACATTGTTATTGTATGTACATGACATGCTTGTTGTAGGGTCTAATATGTAGGAAATAAATGTGCTCAAAGGAAAATTGGCAAATTCGTTTGCAATGAAGGATTTGGGCGCTGCAAAACAAATCCTTGGTATGAGAATAACTAGAGATAAGTAAAATCGCAAATTAACATTGTCTTAGAGTGGGTACATACAAAAGGTGTTGGAAAGATTTAATATGCAGAATGCAAAACCAATTACTATACCTCTAGCTATTCATTTAAAACTAAGTAAGGAGATGTGTCCCAAGACTTAGGAGGAGATGGATTATACGTATAAAGATCCACATGAATTAGCAATTGGAAGCTTAATGTATGCAATGGTCTGCACAAGGCCTCATATTGCATATGTAGTGGGAGTTGTGAGTAGGTACATGAACAATCCAGGAAAATAACATTGGATGGCAATGACGTGGATTCTCAGGTATTTTAGCGGTACCACATATCAAGCATTATGATTTAGTGGTTCAAACATTGCTCTACAGGGATATTTTGATGCAAATATGGCAGGTGATAGAGATAACAGGAGGAGCACCACAAGATTTGTGTTTACTGTAGGTGGAACAATTGTCAGTTGGGTTTCAAAATTGCAAAGTGTTGTAGCACTCTCAACAACGGAAGCATAGTATGTTGCTACTATAGAGGCTAGTAAAGAAATTATTTGGTTACAAAGGTTTCTAGATGAATTGAGTAAGAAGAAAGAGTTGGGCAGGTTATACAATGACAACCAAAGTGCCATTAATCTTGCAAATAAATCTTCATTTCATTCCAAGGCTAATCATATACAACGCAAGTAACATTTCATACGGTCAGTGTTGGAAGATGATCAATTAAAGCTGGAAAACTTACACACTAGCTAGAATCATGTCGATATGTAAACAAAAGTTGTAACCAGGGAGAAACTAAGATTATATTCAGTTTCAATTGGTCTTCAAGTATGATGATGAATATTAGAAATATACAGGTCCAAAGTGGAGTCATTGTCCAGGAAATGAAGTAGTGGTGGAGTTTTTATAATCAGTCTCCAAGTGGGAGATTGTTGGGTGTGGAGCCTGATTATCTTCTTTATTCAGAGGTATCGCTGCATTGAACCCCTTTTTGTAATGGGACAACAACCTTGCCCATTTTATCGGTGCCAGGAGGTGCGACAATAATTTTTATGAGCCCCCCCGGCAGGGGTTCGGGGGCAGCTCCCCTCAAGCTAAAAATAGATGTAAAATTTCCTTGTAAAATATTGTAATTTCGTGGCCAATCTAAGTCATTTATTAGGCAGATGATATGACGGTAGAAGTTATGTTTAATTTAGGGTTTTTTTCCCTAGATGGAAACCCCTCATTATAGATGAGGGAATTGTATTACTGTTACGTATATGTGTGTATTCTGAGCAAGAAAGAGAGAGGAGATTGTGTGAGAGCAAAGAGGAAATTTATGTTATCCATGATAACCAATAGAAATAGTTTTTAGTTTTATTAGTCAAGGTTTTCCATCATTGATCTTTGCATCTATCTATTGTTTTTCTAAAAGAGGTTGTTGTGCTTACATTTGGAGATTAAAGAAGGAATGACAAGTCTATTCTCATTTTTTGGAGAAATTCCCATATTCTCTAAAACCCATTTCTCCCATTGATCCCATTTCATTCGCAGATCCATTTCCAACTCTAATCGTAATCCCTTTGTATTTCTAACTCTAGCTACATTTCCACATTTTCGTTTCTAATACTTCAAAACCTTCATAAAACATTCTGCAGTCCTTTTACAAGGCTTAGAACCTTTAAACATATCATTGTCGACCCTTTTCCCTTTTGCAATATGTTAGGGTCCTATAATAATAGGATTCATAATTTTGAATTGACTATGGTCAGTGTTGTAATATTATACATACCTTTGCTTTCTACAAATGTTTTCTATATTAGAATTAAAAAATGTAAAGAGGGTATGTCCTAAAAGAATAATCAAGGTTGTAGGAGAATTAATTGATGTTTTAATGTTTTGGGGTAGAATTTGTTGTCTGTAAGGTGGTAAAACATTTCAAGCCTTACGAGTTGAAATCCAAAATTAAATTTATTATTCCTTACCCAGTAGTTAGAAATAAGCTAGCATAGAAAAAGCTAGGTGAGAAAAGGGCACATTGGATGATATCCCTTATGAGTGTCATCTTCAAATAAAACCTACAGATATTGTTAAAGGTAAAGATCTATCTAAACTTGTCATTGAATCTGTTAATTCACCTTATCAAGATCCTTGTTCTAATGATGAAGTATCTTTATTGCAAAATGAAGTTTTATGTCTACTTGATAGCCCAAAGTCATGGTATGCTGACATCAATTTTTTTTTGTAGAATGATATAGCTCCTCCTCATCTTGAGGAAAGAAAAGAAGAGAATTTAGGCTTAAAATTTAGTTGTAAAATTTATGATGTGGTAATACTTCGTTGCTTGGAACAAGAAGATTCTCAAAAAATCCTGTAAGAACACCATTTTGATCCCATTATTGGCTATTTTGGTGGGGATACCACCTATCATAAGCTACTAAGAATTGGGTACTATTGGATCACTTTATTCAAGGATGCCCGCAATGTAACAACTTGGTCTAAATTCCATGTAATAAAGTTAATAAAGGAAAAATAATAACCAAGGTCATGGGACACATATTCCAAGTTGAATGTTGGGCAAAACATCCTAGTGTGGGTGTTCATTTGGTTTATTATGGCTAAAGGAAATTGGAAAAGGCTTTGGAAAAGCATGAGCCATTAATTGGCATTTTATTTATGAAAATAATGGAAATTAGGAGAAAAGGAAGGTGAAGGGTCACAGATTGCATGTTAGGAGGAAAATGAAGGAAAATAAAGGAAAATTGAAGAAAATAGAGGCCTCGTTAATAAAAAGGCTTCTGAGAATCAGTTGGTATCTTTTTGTCGGTTAATTTTTGGATCTCTCTCTTTATACTCTTTCTCTTTCTCACTCTTGGACACTTAGAGCATTCTGTGAGCATTCTAGTAAGCCAAGGAAGGACAAATAAGGAAAACAGAAGCAAAAGATCAAGCAAGGAAGAGCATGATCAAGCAGCTATATTGAGATTACTTGCACGTATGGATTTGCATGTGTGTTGCTAGATGTGGCATGAATGGTACATGCATGGTGTGTTATTGGTTGTCCTTCTGTCATTAGCATGGGTTTTTCCAAGTGTGATAGTGTTCTTCAGCGTTTCCTTTCCATTTCCAGATAGCCATGGTGTGGTGGGTTCTCTTATATTTGGTTGCGCTAGACTGCCAGATGGATTTGAAGTTGAGTGGGGTGGTCTCAGGATTATTCACAAGGCCTAGGAATTTTGGGATGGGATACATAGTAAAGCCTAAATGTGAATAGTTCTATTTGTTGGGTGTGGAGCCTGATTATCTTCCTTATTCAGAGGTATCATCGCATTGGACCTCAGTTCGTAATGGGGTGGCAACACTGCCCGTTTGATCGCCGCCACGAGGGTCCAAGGGGCTGACCCCGAAGCTAGAAATAGATGTAAAATTTCCATGTAAAATATTCTAATTTCGTAGTCAATTTGAGCCATTCATTAGGCGGATGATCTAATGGTAGAATTTATGTTTAATTTAGGGTTTTTTTTCCTAGAAGGCAACCCTCGCTATATATGAGGGAATTGTATTGTGGCTATGTATATGTGCGTATTCTGAGTGAGAAATAGAAAGGAGATTGTGTGAGAGCGAAGAGGAATTAAAACAGATTTCTTGTAGGCTGTATCTCTTCATTTTCATGGATAATATAAGGGAAGAACCGGTTGTTTCTCCGTGGACCTAGCCCAAATTGGGTGAACCATGTATATCTGTGTCTCTCTTATTTTATGTGTTTTATATTTTTATGTTTCTGCAATATTTTATGTGTTCCATTACTCTGTAATATATAATTTCTAACAAATGGTATTAGAGCTGAAGATCTATTTGCCTGATAAACTCGCAGGAGAAAAGGGTTCCTAGTTTGAGTGGGAGCAATGGCAGAAGATGGTAGGTTTAGGGTTGAGAAATTTAACGACCAAAACTACCAATTGTAGAAGATGTAGATGAAAGATTATTTGTATCAGAAATATCTGTACCTGCCATTAAGTAGAAAGACAAAGAAGACGATGAATATGTCAGACACAGAATGGGATATTCTTGACAGAAAGGCACTTGGAACAATATGGTTGTGCCTAGCAGCATTGGTAGCCTTTAATATTTCAAAGGAAACGATGACAGAGGTTTTAATGTCGGTATTGGCCAAACTATATTAAAAACCCTTGGCCTCAAATAAGGTATTTCTTATGAAGCATTTAATTAATATGAAGATGTCAGAAGATGGATTTGTTGCTGATCATTTAAATGAATTTAATACGGTTACTAGTCAGGTAAGTTCTGTAGGGGTAAATTTTGATGATGAAGTTAGGGCTTTGTTATTTATGTGCTCATTGCCAGAAAGTTGGAATGGTTTAGTTATGGCCATTAGTAACTCTATCTATAAATCTAGTACTTTAAAGTTTGATGATGTTGTCGATGCAATCCTTAGCGAGGAAATGCAATGGAAAATATTTGGTGAGACATTAGGTAATGCTTTGACTTCAGAGACTAGGAGAAGAAAAATGGAAAGAGGAAAGAGCTCAGGATATCGGAGTAAGTCAAGGAAAGGGAGATCCAAGTCAAGATCTGGGATAGTGTGCTAGAAATGTGGGAAGAAAGGAGACCTGAAGAAAGACTGTAAGTCTCTGAAGGGAAAGAAGAAGACGTACAACAAGAAAACAATCATGAAGAGAATGTGACAGGTGATGTGTTGCAATATTCTTTGATTATTTCATTAGAAAATATCATTTATGCCTGGGTGGTAGATTCAAGGGCCTCATTCCATGCCACACCTGATAAGAAACATTTTCATGATTATGTTCAAGGAGATTTTGGACAGGTTCGTTTGGGTGATGATAAACCATGTAAAACCATTGGAATGGGTAAGGTTTTCATAAAACAGCATAATGGAAATCAATGGCTATTGAGGGAGGTAAGGCATGTTCAAGATATGAATAAAAATATAATTTCAACAAGGAAGATGAGAGGTGAAGGTTGTGTAGCTAATTTTACAGATAAAACCTAGAAGGCCACTATAGGAGCCTTGGTAATAGAAAAGGGAGAAAATGTTGGTATATTGTATTTATGCAATGGTATTTCTAATTTCGCTAATGCTTTAACCTCTATAGGACCATATATATCATTGTGGCATCATAGGCTTGGGCACATGGGTGGGAAGGGGATGAAGATTCTTCACTCGATAAATTTGTTGTAAGGTTTGAAGCACGTTGATTTGGAATTTTGTGAGAATTGTGTTTATGGAAAACAAAAGAGATTCAGATTCCTCAAAGTTGGGAAAGAAAACAAGAGAGAAAAATTAGAGCTTGTGCATATAGATGTATGGGGACCTGATCAAGTATCATCTCTCGGTGGCTCTCGTTATTATGTTACTTTTATTGATGATGCACCAAGAAAAACCTAGATTTATTGTATTTGAAATAAATATGATGAATTTGATACTTTCAAGAAATGGAAAGCTTTGGTTGAGAATGAAATTGGAAAAGGGTTGAAGTGTCTCATATCAAACAATGGGGGTGAATATTGCAGCAAAGAGTTCGATAAGTACTATTTAGAACATGGAATTTGCAGAGAGAAGACAGTTCTAGGAACACCACAAGAAAATGGTGTGTCAAAAAGGATGAACAGGACAATCATGGAGCGTGCAAGGTGCATGAGATTGCATTCAAGGCTGCCTTTACAATTTTCGGCAAATGTTGTAGATATTGTTGTTTATCTAATAAACAGAGTGCCTTCAAGTTCCTTGAATGGAGGTATTCAAGAGGAGTCATGGACAGGTAAAAAGGAAAACTAATCATTTTTAAATACTTTTGGTTGTGATGCCTTTGTCCACATTAATAAATAAAACAGAACAAAGCTTGAGGCAAAATCAAAGAAATGTACCTTATTGGATATGGTGTTAATGATTTTGGTTTTTGCTTATATGATTATGAAAATCACAAAATCATTAAGAACATAGATGTCATATTCAATGAAAAGGTTTTGTATAAGGATCAAATGCAGGAAAAGAAACAGGGAAAAGAAAATAAAGATTACACAATGCTTGATGAGATCACAGAAAAAGTAAAGGTGCATAAAAATCATAATCATCAACAGCCATAACAAAAACAACAACAGGCACCTCAAAAAACTGAAAGTGGTATTAGAATATATACCAAGATAAGTAAACCCCCTGAATGATACTCTCCTTCATTATATTATGTATTTGTTGACTGATTCTGTTGAACTAGAATGTTATGAAGAAGCAGTGTAGGTAGAAGCCATGAAGAAGTGGGAGCTAGCCATGAAAGAAGAGATGGACTCCTTGGTACATAACCAGACTTGGGACTTAATCAGGTTGCCTGTAGGTAAAACAAAATTGTAGAACAAATGGGTTTATAGGTTGAAGCAAGAAGATGGAGGTAGAAAAATGAATAAATATAGACTTGTGGTGAAAGGGTTTTCACAGAAGAAAGGTATAGACTTTGATGAAATATTTTCTCCTATTGTTAAATGACTTTAGTTAGAACTATTTTAAGTCTAGTAGTAGCAGAAGATTTGCATCTTGAGTAGTTAGATGTAAAGATGGACTTTCTCCATGGGGATTTGGAGGAAGAGGTCTATATGCAGTGGCCACAAGGATATGAGATCAAAGGGAAGAAGAAATTAGTGTGCATGTTGAAGAAGAGCTTGTATGGCTTAAAATACGCTCCAAGGCAGTGGTATCTAAAATTGACAGTTTTATGTCTGAACAAGGTTATACTAGATGTCACTTTGATCATTGTGTTTATCTCAAAAGGAAAAATGATGGGAGCTATATTACATTGTTATTGTATGTACATGACATGCTTGTTGTAGGGTCTAATATGTAGGAAATAAATGTGCTCAAAGGAAAATTGGCAAATTCGTTTGCAATGAAGGATTTGGGCGCTGCAAAACAAATCCTTGGTATGAGAATAACTAGAGATAAGTAAAATCGCAAATTAACATTGTCTTAGAGTGGGTACATACAAAAGGTGTTGGAAAGATTTAATATGCAGAATGCAAAACCAATTACTACACCTTTAGCTATTCATTTAAAACTAAGTAAGGAGATGTGTCCCAAGACTTAGGAGGAGATGGATTATATGTATAAAGATCCACATGAATTAGCAATTGGAAGCTTAATGTATGCAATGGTCTGCACAAGGCCTCATATTGCATATGTAGTGGGAGTTGTGAGTAGGTACATGAACAATCCAGGAAAATAACATTGGATGGCAATGACGTGGATTCTCAGGTATTTTAGCGGTACCACATATCAAGCATTATGATTTAGTGGTTCAAACATTGCTCTACAGGGATATTTTGATGCAAATATGGCAGGTGATAGAGATAACAGGAGGAGCACCACAAGATTTGTGTTTACTGTAGGTGTAACAATTGTCAGTTGGGTTTCAAAATTGCAAAGTGTTGTGGCACTCTCAACAACGGAAGCATAGTATGTTGCTACTATAGAGGCTAGTAAAGAAATTATTTGGTTACAAAGGTTTCTAGATGAATTGAGTAAGAAGAAAGAGTTGGGCAGGTTATACAATGACAACCAAAGTGCCATTAATCTTGCAAATAAATCTTCATTTCATTCCAAGGCTAATCATATACAACGGAAGTAACATTTCATACGGCCAGTGTTGGAAGATGATCAATTAAAGCTGGAAAACTTACACACTAGCTAGAATCATGTCGATATGTAAACAAAAGTTGTAACCAGGGAGAAACTAAGATTATATTCAGTTTCAATTGGTCTTCAAGTATGATGATGAATATTAGAAATATACAGGTCCAAAGTGGAGTCATTGTCCAGGAAATGAAGTAGTGGTGGAGTTTTTATAATCAGTCTCCAAGTGGGAGATTGTTGGGTGTGGAGCCTGATTATCTTCTTTATTCAGAGGTATCGCTGCATTGAACCCCTTTTTGTAATGGGACAACAACCTTGCCCATTTTATCGGTGCCAGGAGGTGCGACAATAATTTTTATGAGCCCCCCCGGCAGGGTTTCGGGGCAGCTCCCCTCAAGCTAAAAATAGATGTAAAATTTCCTTGTAAAATATTGTAATTTCGTGGCCAATCTAAGTCGTTTATTAGGCAGATGATATGACGGTAGAAGTTATGTTTAATTTAGGGTTTTTTTCCCTAGATGGAAACCCCTCATTATAGATGAGGGAATTGTATTACTGTTACGTATATGTGTGTATTCTGAGCAAGAAAGAGAGAGGAGATTGTGTGAGAGCAAAGAGGAAATTTATGTTATCCATGATAACCAATAGAAATAGTTTTTAGTTTTATTAGTCAAGGTTTTCCATCATTGATCTTTGCATCTATCTATTGTTTTTCTAAAAGAGGTTGTTGTGCTTACATTTGGAGATTAAAGAAGGAATGACAAGTCTATTCTCATTTTTTGGAGAAATTCCCATATTCTCTAAAACCCATTTCTCCCATTGATCCCATTTCATTCGCAGATCCATTTCCAACTCTAATCGTAATCCCTTTGTATTTCTAACTCTAGCTACATTTCCACATTTTCGTTTCTAATACTTCAAAACCTTCATAAAACATTTTGCAGTCCTTTTACAAGGCTTAGAACCTTTAAACATATCATTGTCGACCCTTTTCCCTTTTGCAATATGTTAGGGTCCTATAATAATAGGATTCATAATTCTGAATTGACTATGGTCAGTGTTGTAATATTATACATACCTTTGCTTTCTACAAATGTTTTCTATATTAGAATAAAAAAAAGAAAAGAGGGTATGTCCTAAAAGAATAATCAAGGTTGTAGGAGAATTAATTGATGTTTTAATGTTTTGGGGTAGAATTTGTTGTCTGTAAGGTGGTAAAACATTTCAAGCCTTACGAGTTGAAATCCAAAATTAAATTTATTATTCCTTACCCAGTAGTTAGAAATAAGCTAGCATAGAAAAAGCTAGGTGAGAAAAGGGCACATTGGATGATATCCCTTATGAGTGTCATCTTCAAATAAAACCTACATATATTGTTAAAGGTAAAGATCTATCTAAACTTGTCATTGAATCTGTTAATTCACCTTATCAAGATCCTTGTTCTAATGATGAAGTATCTTTATTGCAAAATGAAGCTTTATGTCTACTTGATAGCCCAAAGTCATGGTATGCTGACATCAATTTTTTTTTGTAGAATGATATAGCTCCTCCTCATCTTGAGGAAAGAAAAGAAGAGAATTTAGGCTTAAAATTTAGTTGTAAAATTTATGATGTGGTAATACTTCGTTGCTTGGAACAAGAAGATTCTCAAAAAATCCTGTAAGAACACCATTTTGATCCCATTATTGGCTATTTTGGTGGGGATACCACCTATCATAAGCTACTAAGAATTGGGTACTATTGGATCACTTTATTCAAGGATGCCCGCAATGTAACAACCTGGTCTAAATTCCATGTAATAAAGTTAATAAAGGAAAAATAATAACCAAGGTCATGGGACACATATTCCAAGTTGAATGTTGGGCAAAACATCCTAGTGTGGGTGTTCATTTGGTTTATTATGGCTAAAGGAAATTGGAAAAGGCTTTGGAAAAGCATGAGCCATTAATTGGCATTTTATTTATGAAAATAATGGAAATTAGGAGAAAAGGAAGGTGAAGGGTCACAGATTGCATGTTAGGAGGAAAATGAAGGAAAATAAAGGAAAATTGAAGAAAATAGAGGCCTCGTTAATAAAAAGGCTTCTGAGAATCAGTTGGTATCTTTTTGTCGGTTAATTTTTGGATCTCTCTCTTTATACTCTTTCTCTTTCTCACTCTTGGACACTTAGAGCATTCTGTGAGCATTCTAGTAAGCCAAGGAAGGACAAATAAGGAAAACAGAAGCAAAAGATCAAGCAAGGAAGAGCATGATCAAGCAGCTATATTGAGATTACTTGCACGTATGGATTTGCATGTGTGATTTCCTTGCTAGATGTGGCATGAATGGTACATGCATGGTGTGTTATTGGTTGTCCTTCTGTCATTAGCATGGGTTTTTCCAAGTGTGATAGTGTTCTTCAGCGTTTCCTTTCCATTTCCAGATAGCCATGGTGTGGTGGGTTCTCTTATATTTGGTTGCGCTAGACTGCCAGATGGATTTGAAGTTGAGTGGGGTGGTCTCAGGATTATTCACAAGGCCTAGGAATTTTGGGATGGGATACATAGTAAAGCCTGAATGTGAATAGTTCTATTTGTTGGGTGTGGAGCCTGATTATCTTCCTTATTCAGAGGTATCATCGCATTGGACCTCAGCTCGTAATGGGGTGGCAACACTGCCCGTTTGATCGCCGCCACGAGGGTCCAAGGGGCTGACCCCGAAGCTAGAAATAGATGTAAAATTTCCATGTAAAATATTCTAATTTCGTAGTCAATTTGAGCCATTCATTAGGCGGATGATCTAATGGTAGAATTTATGTTTAATTTAGGGTTTTTTTTCCTAGAAGGCAACCCCTCGCTATATATGAGGGAATTGCATTGTGGCTATGTATATGTGCGTATTCTGAGTGAGAAATAGAAAGGAGATTGTGTGAGAGCGAAGAGGAATTAAAACAGATTTCTTGTAGGCTGTATCTCTTCATTTTCATGGATAATATAAGGGAAGAACCGGTTGTTTCTCCGTGGACCTAGCCCAAATTGGGTGAACCATGTATATCTGTGTCTCTCTTATTTTATGTGTTTTATATTTTTATGTTTCTGCAATATTTTATGTGTTCCATTACTCTGTAATATATAATTTCTAACAAATGGTATTAGATCTGAAGATCTATTTGCCTGATAAACTCGCAGGAGAAAAGGGTTCCTAGTTTGAGTGGGAGCAATGGCAGAAGATGGTAGGTTTAGGGTTGAGAAATTTAACGACCAAAACTACCAATTGTAGAAGATGTAGATGAAAGATTATTTGTATCAGAAATATCTGTACCTGCCATTAAGTAGAAAGACAAAGAAGACGATGAATATGTCAGACACAGAATGGGATATTCTTGACAGAAAGGCACTTGGAACAATATGGTTGTGCCTAGCAGCATTGGTAGCCTTTAATATTTCAAAGGAAACGATGACAGAGGTTTTAATGTCGGTATTGGCCAAACTATATTAAAAACCCTTGGCCTCAAATAAGGTATTTCTTATGAAGCATTTAATTAATATGAAGATGTCAGAAGATGGATTTGTTGTTGATCATTTAAATGAATTTAATACGGTTACTAGTCAGGTAAGTTCTGTAGGGGTAATTTTTGATGATGAAGTTAGGGCTTTGTTATTTATGTGCTCATTGCCAGAAAGTTGGAATGGTTTAGTTATGGCCATTAGTAACTCTATCTATAAATCTAGTACTTTAAAGTTTGATGATGTTGTCGATGCAATCCTTAGCGAGGAAATGCAATGGAAAATATTTGGTGAGACATCAGGTAATGCTTTGACTTCAGAGACTAGGAGAAGAAAAATGGAAAGAGGAAAGAGCTCAGGATATCGGAGTAAGTCAAGGAAAGGGAGATCCAAGTCAAGATCTGGGATAGTGTGCTAGAAATGTGGGAAGAAAGGAGACCTGAAGAAAGACTGTAAGTCTCTGAAGGGAAAGAAGAAGACGTACAACAAGAAAACAATCATGAAGAGAATGTGACAGGTGATGTGTTGCAATATTCTTTGATTATTTCATTAGAAAATATCATTTATGCCTGGGTGGTAGATTCAAGGGCCTCATTCCATGCCACACCTGATAAGAAACATTTTCATGATTATGTTCAAGGAGATTTTGGACAGGTTCGTTTGGGTGATGATAAACCATGTAAAACCATTGGAATGGGTAAGGTTTTCATAAAACAGCATAATGGAAATCAATGGCTATTGAGGGAGGTAAGGCATGTTCAAGATATGAATAAAAATATAATTTCAACAAGGAAGATGAGAGGTGAAGGTTGTGTAGCTAATTTTACAGATAAAACCTAGAAGGCCACTATAGGAGCCTTGGTAATAGAAAAGGGAGAAAATGTTGGTATATTGTATTTATGCAATGGTATTTCTAATTTCGCTAATGCTTTAACCTCTATAGGACCATATATATCATTGTGGCATCATAGGCTTGGGCACATGGGTGGGAAGGGGATGAAGATTCTTCACTCGATAAATTTGTTGCCAGGTTTGAAGCACGTTGATTTGGAATTTTGTGAGAATTGTGTTTATGGAAAACAAAAGAGATTCAGATTCCTCAAAGTTGGGAAAGAAAACAAGAGAGAAAAATTAGAGCTTGTGCATATAGATGTATGGGGACCTGATCAAGTATCATCTCTCGGTGGCTCTCGTTATTATGTTACTTTTATTGATGATGCACCAAGAAAAACCTAGATTTATTGTATTTGAAATAAATATGATGAATTTGATACTTTCAAGAAATGGAAAGCTTTGGTTGAGAATGAAATTGGAAAAGGGTTGAAGTGTCTCATATCAAACAATGGGGGTGAATATTGCAGCAAAGAGTTCGATAAGTACCATTTAGAATATGGAATTTGCAGAGAGAAGACAGTTCTAGGAACACCACAAGAAAATGGTGTGTCAAAAAGGATGAACAGGACAATCATGGAGCGTGCAAGGTGCATGAGATTGCATTCAAGGTTGCCTTTACAATTTTCGGCAAATGTTGTAGATATTGTTGTTTATCTAATAAACAGAGTGCCTTCAAGTTCCTTGAATGGAGGTATTCAAGAGGAGTCATGGACAGGTAAAAAGGAAAACTAATCATTTTTAAATACTTTTGGTTGTGATGCCTTTGTCCACATTAATAAATAAAACAGAACAAAGCTTGAGGCAAAATCAAAGAAATGTACCTTATTGGATATGGTGTTAATGATTTTGGTTTTTGCTTATATGATTATGAAAATCACAAAATCATTAAGAACATAGATGTCATATTCAATGAAAAGGTTTTGTATAAGGATCAAATGCAGGAAAAGAAACAGGGAAAAGAAAATAAAGATTACACAATGCTTGATGAGATCACAGAAAAAGTAAAGGTGCATAAAAATCATAATCATCAACAGCCATAACAAAAACAACAACAGGCACCTCAAAAAACTGAAAGTGGTATTAGAATATATACCAAGATAAGTAAACCCCCTGAATGATACTCTGCGTCATTATATTATGTATTTGTTGATTGATTCTGTTGAACTAGAATGTTATGAAGAAGCAGTGTAGGTAGAAGCCATGAAGAAGTGGGAGCTAGCCATGAAAGAAGAGATGGACTCCTTGGTACATAACCAGACTTAGGACTTAATCAGGTTGCCTGTAGGTAAAACAAAATTGTAGAACAAATAGGTTTATAGGTTGAAGCAAGAAGATGGAGGTAGAAAAATGAATAAATCTAGACTTGTGGTGAAAGGGTTTTCACAAAAGAAAGGTATAGACTTTGATGAAATATTTTCTCCTATTGTTAAATGACTTTAGTTAGAACTATTTTAAGTCTAGTAGTAGTAGAAGATTTGCATCTTGAGTAGTTAGATGTAAAGATGGAATTTCTCCATGGGGATTTGGAGGAAGAGGTCTATATGCAGTGGCCACAAGGATATGAGATCAAAGGGAAGAAGAAATTAGTGTGCATGTTGAAGAAGAGCTTGTATGGCTTAAAATACGCTCCAAGGCAGTGGTATCTAAAATTGACAGTTTTATGTCTGAACAAGGTTATACTAGATGTCACTTTGATCATTGTGTTTATCTCAAAAGGAAAAATGATGGGAGCTATATTACATTGTTATTGTATGTACATGACATGCTTGTTGTAGGGTCTAATATGTAGGAAATAAATGTGCTCAAAGGAAAATTGGCAAATTCGTTTGCAATGAAGGATTTGGGCGCTGCAAAACAAATCCTTGGTATGAGAATAACTAGAGATAAGTAAAATCGCAAATTAACATTGTCTTAGAGTGGGTACATACAAAAGGTGTTGGAAAGATTTAATATGCAGAATGCAAAACCAATTACTACACCTTTAGCTATTCATTTAAAACTAAGTAAGGAGATGTGTCCCAAGACTTAGGAAGAGATGGATTATACGTATAAAGATCCACATGAATTAGCAATTGGAAGCTTAATGTATGCAATGGTCTGCACAAGGCCTCATATTGCATATGTAGTGGGAGTTGTGAGTAGGTACATGAACAATCCAGGAAAATAACATTGGATGGCAATGACGTGGATTCTCAGGTATTTTAGCGGTACCACATATCAAGCATTATGATTTAGTGGTTCAAACATTGCTCTACAGGGATATTTTGATGCAAATATGGCAGGTGATAGAGATAATAGGAGGAGCACCACAAGATTTGTGTTTACTGTAGGTGGAACAATTGTCAGTTGGGTTTCAAAATTGCAAAGTGTTGTAGCACTCTCAACAACGGAAGCATAGTATGTTGCTACTATAGAGGCTAGTAAAGAAATTATTTGGTTACAAAGGTTTCTAGATGAATTGAGTAAGAAGAAAGAGTTGGGCAGGTTATACAATGACAACCAAAGTGCCATTAATCTTGCAAATAAATCTTCATTTCATTCCAAGGCTAATCATATACAACGCAAGTAACATTTCATACGGTCAGTGTTGGAAGATGATCAATTAAAGCTGGAAAACTTACACACTAGCTAGAATCATGTCGATATGTAAACAAAAGTTGTAACCAGGGAGAAACTAAGATTATATTCAGTTTCAATTGGTCTTCAAGTATGATGATGAATATTAGAAATATACAGGTCCAAAGTGGAGTCATTGTCCAGGAAATGAAGTAGTGGTGGAGTTTTTATAATCAGTCTCCAAGTGGGAGATTGTTGGGTGTGGAGCCTGATTATCTTCTTTATTCAGAGGTATCGCTGCATTGAACCCCTTTTTGTAATGGGACAACAACCTTGCCCATTTTATCGGTGCCAGGAGGTGCGACAATAATTTTTATGAGCCCCCCCGGCAGGGGTTCGGGGCAGCTCCCCTCAAGCTAAAAATAGATGTAAAATTTCCTTGTAAAATATTGTAATTTCGTGGCCAATCTAAGTCGTTTATTAGGCAGATGATATGACGGTAGAAGTTATGTTTAATTTAGGGTTTTTTTCCCTAGATGGAAACCCCTCATTATAGATGAGGGAATTGTATTACTGTTACGTATATGTGTGTATTCTGAGCAAGAAAGAGAGAGGAGATTGTGTGAGAGCAAAGAGGAAATTTATGTTATCCATGATAACCAATAGAAATAGTTTTTAGTTTTATTAGTCAAGGTTTTCCATCATTGATCTTCGCATCTATCTATTGTTTTTCTAAAAGAGGTTGTTGTGCTTACATTTGGAGATTAAAGAAGGAATGACAAGTCTATTCTCATTTTTTGGAGAAATTCCCATATTCTCTAAAACCCATTTCTCCCATTGATCCCATTTCATTCGCAGATCCATTTCCAACTCTAATCGTAATCCCTTTGTATTTCTAACTCTAGCTACATTTCCACATTTTCGTTTCTAATACTTCAAAACCTTCATAAAACATTCTGCAGTCCTTTTACAAGGCTTAGAACCTTTAAACATATCATTGTCGACCCTTTTCCCTTTTGCAATATGTTAGGGTCCTATAATAATAGGATTCATAATTTTGAATTGACTATGGTCAGTGTTGTAATATTATACATACCTTTGCTTTCTACAAATGTTTTCTATATTAGAATTAAAAAATGTAAAGAGGGTATGTCCTAAAAGAATAATCAAAAGACAAAAAAAAAGAAACAAAAGGACAAAAAGAATAGGAAAAGATCAAAAAATGAAAATATATGAACCCCAAATACAAAAACAGATCATGAAAGTGTGCAAGTCTAAATATCACTACTACGTTACTTATTCTGCAAATAATGGTTGTGTGCAGCTTGTCACACATGCCACAACCCATGGTAGTCAAACTGCTTAATCTTGACTATGTCATGCTTTAAATTTTATGTTTATAGTTAGAGAATAAAATCTGACCAAACAACTTAATCTTGGCAGATCAGTAGATAGGTAGAGAAATAAAAGGAGCTCATCACTTTAATCTGAGCCCTTGGATGATATAAGGTTAGAAGTAGATAGTTTGTTTTATAAAAGAAAAAGAAAGAAAAGGGTATGCTTGCATAAATGCACCTAAATAAGTATAAATAAGAATAAAATGTTAGAGTAGGTAATGGGTAAGTAGAAGAAAGTTTGTTGAAATATAAAGTTGATTGGATCAAAACACATTCATCATGCTTAGACATATGTGCTAATATGTATGATCAATTATGAAGGAAAAAGAAAAGGTTTACAAATTAATTTAGTTAACTCCCCCTCAATCATCTCTTCCCCTATACTTACTAATTTCCTATCCACAAGCATGTTCTAGTACTTTTAATCCTTCAAGTCAAAGAGGCTAAGAGAATTTCTCTGACTTTTGGTGGGACCAGACCCTCAGCTTAATGACTTATGGACATCAAATATTAGAATCCCCTTCATAAAAGCCATCCCCCTTCATTTACCTAATAAAACTCTTTTTCCTAAGGTTAAACTCCATTAGCCTATGAAAAGTGAGAAATACCATGTTAAATCCCATTTCATTCAAAAACCAACAAAATCACAATTGTATCCTAAGTTAAGTGTATGTAAAGGAAATGACCTTTACAAATTATATTCATCATTACAAACCGCCTTAATAGCCTATTTTCATCTCCACACCATTCCAATCATCCCCCTTCATCCCCAACCATTAAAAATTTCTAACCCCAATTTAATTAGGTAATAAAGTGACCCCTCCTCAATACCTCTCAGCGGTGCAATGGCCCCTGTTTCTCACCATATATCAAACCCTTACAACCTTGAGCCTCTGAGACATGATTTCACCATATTTATCCCCACCCAGTTCTTCCCAGTTTCAGTACCTCATCAAAACTATAGCAAATTTTTATTTTCAGGTAATTAGCCCCAATTTTGAGTACAAAACTTGTTTACTCCAAGGCTCGAAATGAAATCTGTTTAGAAACCTTCATTCAGAAGAAGAAAACAATTATACACAAAACAGAGAAAGAAATCATTCACACAGAGACATTGATTGTTAAAACAAAGGAACCAGAAAGAGCATACAGTCAAAAGACAAATAGATCAAACATATAGAAAGCTGATCAATATCCATTACCATATGATGATACATATAAAAAACTAAAAAATTTAAAGTCAAAGAGTATCAATGTAAAAGAGTATCAGATGAAAGCCTAAAGTGACTAAAGCCTCTAGCATGAAAGTTCAAACAACATAGAGCATAAAGGGCTAAAACCAAACCATAAAGGCTAGTAGTACCAAAATACAAGGGACATCAGCAAACAGTTCAAAAGTTGTCTCTATCTTCTTGCAAGAAGATATTTTTATTTCCTAGATTAAATATCAAGTTAGTTTGAGATATTTTGTAATAAAAATTTTGTATAAATACTTCACAATTCGAAGTATGTAGTGGTGGATTCTTAGACATTTCTATATATTTTTTTATCAAGAAGACTTCAAAGCTATTGTATCATTGATTGAGCCAGCAGGCTGGATTGATGAATAAAGATCAGATATTTCAAAGGATTCATGTGTTGAGCGAAATTAAGACAAGTGTTTTCTTGTGTTTTTTGTAATCTTCCTTAAGTTATTCACAGTTTTATGTGTATTTCTGAAGCTTAATGTTATAACTGGAAAATTATTTCAGAATTTGTTTAATTACACTATGTTTTAACAGTTATGCATTTCAATGTTTTCTACTGATATATAAGTTAAGGAATTCTTAATTGCTCCTTAGTTTAGGTTGTTTTTTTGAAGATATAGGTTAAAGGATTCTTAGAAGCCCTTGAATTTATATTTCCTCTCCATTCCTCTTTCATATCCCGGTCTAAGAACCCTTAATTTCTCTCTCACCCTGATTGAAACCATTTCACCCCTCTGGCCCAAAGTTCTGAACTTTACTCTGCTAGCTTGCCCTTTGAACATTCCCTTTAGTGATTTGATCCAGTTCTGCTGCCCTTCTGTTGACTCCATAGGCCAATGGTCTGAAGACATCATTCTATCCATCTGTTTTAAGGATTCCACCATCCAATCTTCAATACAAATCAAAAACCTCAAGAACAATCATAACTAGCCTAAAATTCAAACAAACAAAGTTAAATCATACAGAGAGAGCCCTCTCTGAGTATAGGTTGGCTAGAGCCTATGCTCCAAAAGTGGTTTGTGGTTACCTCAGTGATTTATTTCTTTAACCTTGAGAAATTACTGAGTGATAACATAGTGGCGACTCCATTGGAGAAGACTAACATTTTCTTCAGAAATATTTTACAGGTTCAGATCTAATCTATGATGGTGGACAGTGATCAGACACACAAAGGTTAAAATCATCCACCTGGCGACTCCAAATCAATTTCACAATCAAGACTCCACTAGAGGAATGAACCTGAAAGAACAATATGAAAAGATCAGGCTTTTAACTTGGATTGTTATCCAAGACATCATGTTTTTTCTCATCAAGAAGGTTTTTCAATGTATATTGTATTTTAGAGAAGATCTTAGATTAGTTTTTAATTGTTTTACTTTGAAAATCGTAATATAAAATCTCCTTACACATTTGAGCAACATTCTTCTAAATCTTATGATGATCATTTTCCAATCAAGAAATCTCAAATAATCAAGAATGATCTTACAATCCCTGTACATATTCCTGTACCTTGGAAAGTTCCTGATAGGTATAAGCCACTCATATTACCTCCTACACTCCATGCTTTCCCTAACAATTATTACAAGTATCTCCCTAGGTTTGATGGAGAAGATGGTAAAATCACTGCCCAAAAACATATTCAAGGTTTTGAGAATTATCTAGACTTATTTGAGATTGATGAAGATGATGTTAGAATTAGAATTTTTGCTCTCTCTTTGCAAAGTAGAGTAAAGAGTTGGTTCAAGAATTTACCTATTGCAAGCATCTCAAATTTCCAACAGTTTGTCAAATTTTTCCTTGATAGATGGACAATCAAGGTTAATATTTTTGTGATCATAGAAGAATATAATCAGTTAAAAAGACAACCAAATGAAACAATACAACAATTTTCTGACAGATTTAATCAAGTCTATTATTCAATGCCATCAAATATAAGACCTCCTCCTGATTCAGATCTCTTGCATTATCCAAAAGCATTTGATCCAGAGAGAGTTTCAGCTAAGAGAAAGAAACCCTTCAACACTGGAACAGATGCAGAACATTCCAGTAGATGTAGAAGTTAATTTTCAAATTAGAAGAGAAAAGTTGAAAGCAGGAGTGGAGAAGAACAACATTGCAGAGGTAAAAATCGACATTTTGGTAAGAAAAATAGAGGAAAGGATACAAAAGATCACCATGAAAGATAATTTTTTTGCTCAAAATCACCATGACACATTTATTTCACAAAAAGAAGAGGTTGATAGCCATGAACAAATTCTTGCTAATTCCAACTACCATAGTTCAGAAGATAGATTTATAGAGCAATATATGGAGAAGCAATCTGCTGATCTAATGTGTATGTTTGATGACATTACTTCTTTTAATGATTTGCCTAAATATGATCAGTATGATGATAATTATGTTCTTCAAATCCAAACTAACTTTACAGAGCAATCATAAACTAGTTTGGAAAATAAAGAAATTCAGTTTCAGCAGCTTGAAAACAGTGATCATCTTATTCATATCAGCTATGAAAGTGAGGAAGAAAGTGAAGAAAATTTGGAAATAAGTGAAGCTTCCTTGCCTCTTTCTTTTGCTTCATTTCAGTTCATCAAAGAAAAATTTACAGCAATAAAAAATCAACAGTCTTTAGGTATTAATATTGACAACAAAGAAGACAATGAAAATCTTAATCAGGATTATTCAGTTTCACAAGTGTAGTTATCAAATTCTATTGAGATGTCTGATCAGATGACACAGGAAAGTTCTATACCACTATGTTTTGAATCATTTCAGTTTTTAAAGGAAATGTGGTATAAAATCTCTAAAGAAAAGGATGAGCAACTTGTAGAAATCTATGAAGTTCCATTCAAATCTATATGAAATAAGTTGCAGCAATCCTTCCAAGTTTTTTATGATCTAATAGCTGATATGTTGGATAATGAATGCAATCAAAATTTTTCTCTATTAACCAACTATGAGAGTCAAAATCAAGATGATAAAGAATTCACTAGATAGACATTTCAATCAGTAGAAATATCATCACAAAGCTTATCTGAAAATCTGCAGGGTGTTAAAGATAAAAATGACATTTTAGTTTCATGGCATGGAGACCATCCAGAACAATTGTACAATGGCTTAGATCAGTTAAACATTAGTGTATATATCTTGGAACATCCTTTTGTACAGTTTCTAGAGTCAACAAAGGAAATCAAGTATTTCCTTATCTTCTCATTTGTTGACAAGGTTATAATTGGCTTTAGAATCTCAGTTTTAATCACAAACAAGCACAAGTAGCAAAATTCACCAATGTATATGATGCTTGAATGGTTGCATTGGCTATTTCATTTTACCTAACCAGCAGTTGGACAACTGATTAGAGTAAGTAGGTAGGATTTCAGTTTGAATAAATTCAGTTTTTCAGCAACAATTTATTTCAGATCAGATTTCAGTACAGCATGTGTCAGATTTTAGTTTGCAGAAAAGGGTGTATTTTCAGTTCAAGAGTTTCAGTCACAGAGATTATACAACAAAGCATATACATGTTTGGGATTGGCCCAATGGATCAGGCTACTAGTCGACGGTGTTCTTGACATCTCACAAGGAGATGCCATCCCCATGTGAAGCCACTGTTAGGGTCCTATAATAATAGGATTCATAATTTTGAATTGACTATGGTCAATATTGTAATATTATACATACCTTTGCTTTCTGCAAATGTTTTCTATATTAGAATTAAAAAATTTAAAGAGGGTATGTCCTAAAAGAATAATCAAAGGATAGAAAAAAGAAACAAAAGGACAAAAAGAATAAGAAAAGATCAAAAAATGAAAATATATGAACCCAAAAAACAAAAACAGATCATGAAAGTGTGCAAGTCTAAATGCCACTACTATGTTACTTCTTTTGCAAATAATGGTTGTGTGAATCTTGTCACACATGCCACAACCCATGGTAGTCAAACTGCTTAATCTTGACTATGTCATGCTTTAAATTTTATGTTTATAGTTAGATAATAAAATCTGACCAAACATCTTAATCTTGGCAGATCGATAGATAGGTATAGAAATAAAAGGAGCTCATCACTTTAATCTAAGCCCTTAGATGATATAAGGTTAGAAGTAGATAGTTTTTTTATAAAATAAAAGGAAAGAAAAGGGTATGTTAGCCTAAATGCACCCAAATAAGTATAAAGAAGAATAAAATGTTAGAGTAGGTAATGGGTAAGTAGAAGAAAGGTTGTTTAAGTATAAAGTTGATTGGATCAAAACACATTCATCATGCTTAGACATACGTGCTAATATGTATGATCAATTATGAAGGCAAAAGCAAAGGTTTACAAGTTAATTTAATTAACTCCCCCTCAATCATCTCTTCCCCTATACTTACTAATTTCCTATCCACAAGCATGTTATAGTACTTTTAATCCTTCAAGTCAAAGAGGCTCAGAGCATTTCTCTAACTTTTGGTGGAACCAGACCCTCGGCTTAATGACTTATGGACATCAAATGTTAGAATCCCCTTCATAAAAGTCATCCCCCTTCATTTCTCTAATAAAACATTTTTTCCTAAGGTTAAACTCCATTAGCCTATGAAAAGTGAGAAATACCATGTTAAATCCCATTTCATTCAAAAACCCACAAAAGATTTTATCCTAAGTTAAGTGTATGTAAAGGAAATGTACAAATATTACATTACATTTAATACTATTTTCATCTCTGCTCATTTCATTTCATATTAATTTCTAATTTAATTATATAGCTCCCATAATCCCCTGTTTATCCTATATAAATAAATCCCTATGTATTATCCCCACCCATAGTTTAACTATAAACTATAGTTTTATTATATTCCCCCTGATAAAACCCACTTAACCCATCAATTCTTCGCAAAGTTAAGTTAAACCTTCATTAAAACCCATCTGATCACCTAACCCCATGATTAACCCCGCAATAATCACAATTCGCCGTAATTAAAGCCCCCCCCCCCTCCCAAACCTTCGTCCATTTCCTCCATGCTAGTTTGCCACCCAACTACCATCCGATCATCTGCATCCCAAATCAAACGGCGCACAACCATATCGGGCTCACCTGACACTCAACTTTTACCTGCCCGATCAATTAAACCCATGATTAAATCTTAATTGATCACAAACCAGCGAAGATTAAAGTCTTGGGCCCCCTCGAAGCCCATGCTCTTATCATTCACACGCATCCCTCACCCGAATGCCATCTAATCACCATCCCTCTCATCTGACGGTCCAAAGCCATATCAGCCGCACCCGACGGTCGATCGTTACTTACCCGATAAAACGGTTTTCCCCCGAACCCTAAATGCTACGTGTCAGGCACGGAGGTAGATTGGGTGACCCCTCCTCAATACCGCCTTCGCCACCAAAGCAGTGTGATGGCCTTCGATACTGCCTCCTCGCTAAACCCGGCAAGCTACTCATTGTTCATAATATAAAAATTCTGCACCAATTTACCCATTACTCGTTAAAATCCCGAAAAACCTCATTTTCGTGCCTTTTACTTAGTTACACAGTGAAACCTATCAAACCCTTCTGGAACCACCCTGAGCCTCTGAGACATGATTTCACCATTGATTCCCTCCTGAACACCTTCCGGAGTCTGTCCACAGTTCTTCCCAGTTTTTTACGGCCTCTGGTCACCTCCTCGTAGACCTATGTTTTATTAACAAATTGTTGTATTTTGCAGGTAATTAGCAGAAAACTAGAGCTTGGATAAACAATTTTGATACTAGTCGTCAAACTTGTTTACTCCAAGACTCGAAAGAAAATTTGTTTAAAAACTTTCATTCAGAAGAAGAAAACAGTTATACACAGAACAAATAAAGGAATAATTCACACAGAGACATCGACTGTTAAAATAAAGGAACCAGACAAAGCATACAGTCAAAAGACAAACAAATCAAACATACAGAAAGTTGATCAATATCCATTACCATATGTTGATACATATAAAAAACTAAATAATTTACTGTTGAAATACACAGTAAAAAGTAAAATGTACAGTAAAAGTAAAAACACAATAAAGGATATTGACAGGTCATCAAAGTGAAAGAGTATCAATGTCAAAGAGTATCAGATGAAAGCCTAAAGTGACTAAAGACTCCAACGTGAAAGTTCAAACAACAAAGAACATAAAGGGCTAAAACCAAACCGTAAAGGCCAGTAGTACCAAAATACAAGGGACAACAACAAACGGTTCAATAGTTGTCTCTATCTTCTTGCAAGAAGATATTTTTATTTCCTAGATTAAATATCAAGTTAGTTTGAGATATTTTGTAATAAAACTTCTGTATAAATACTTCACAATTTGAAGTATATAGTGGTGGATTCTTAGACATTTATATAGATTTTTTATCAAGAAGACTTCAAAGCTATTGTATCTTTGGTTGAGCCAGCAGGCTGGATTGATGAATAAAGATAAGATATTTCAAAGGATTCATGTGTTGAGCGAAATTAAGACAAGTGCTTTCTTGTGTTTTTTGTAATCTTTCTTAAGTTATTCACAGTCTTATGTGTATTTCTAAAGCTTAATGTTATAACTGGAAAATTATTTTAGAATTTGTTTAATTACACTCTGTTTTAACAATTATGCATTTCAATGTTTTCTATTGATATCTAAGTTAAGGAATTCTTAGTTGCTCCTCAGTTTAGGTTGTTTTCTTGAATATCTAGGTTAAAGGATTCTTATTTTCCCTTTAATTTAGATTTACTCTCCATTCCTCTTTCATATCTCGGTCTGAGAACCCTTAATTGCTCTCTCACCCTGATTGAAACTATTTCACTCCTCTGGCCCAAAGTTCTGAACTTTACTCTACTAGCTTGCCCTTTGAAAATTCCCTTTAATGAGTTGATCCAGTTCTGCTGCCCTTCTGTTGACTCCATAGCTCGATGGTATGAAGACTCACCAATTATTTTTAGGTTGATCAATTTTCCCTTACTAGAAGAAAAATAATCCCAACCAAAACTACTCAAATCTAGCTAAAACATGCTTGAACTTATGTTTGGATGTAGAGTCTTAGCAAAAACCTCTTCTTACTTTTATTTTTTCATTTGTATTCTCTTATGTTTGTAAATCATCTAACATTATTGTTGTCTTGTTTATTTGAGGGGATAAAATTATCAATTAGTAAAATCTTAACAAACACTTCTTACTTTTATTTTTTCATTTGTTTTGAGGGGTAAAATTATCCATTAATAGAATCTTAACAAAAACCTCTTCTTATATTTATTTTTTCATTTGTATTCTCTTTGAAATATGTTTGGAAATCATCTAACGTTATTTTCATCTTTGAAGTATGTTTGTAAATCATCTAACATTATTTTCTTCCTGTTTATTTGAGGGGTAAAATTGTCCATTAAATATTCAATATACTTTTTGAGTAAAAATTTAATTATCATAGTATACTTAATTTATAAAATCAAGTTAGATTTTATTTAAAGCTATATAAAATCCATGGGTCTTGCCTCAAGAAATTTATCCCATGTATTCCCACATTTGTTGGCTATTAGAGAGTTTGAATTTCCCTCCTAAATCACTCTTAACAGGACAAGTGTTTATGCACCTTGACTCTCCTCGCCCCTGTTATCACCTGGATTGAACCTCAGGCTTAAGGAAGGCAATGCCAGGGTAACCAAAAACCACGCTTAGCCAAGTAGCTAGCCCTACTAGGCCAGGAGAGGGATCTCTCCGTAAGGATCTCAGCCAAGATGACTGGATCAAGAAAACGGTATTAGGCTAGGTATAGTAGCACAAGGTTTGATTTGATTTTGAATGTTTTTGCTGGATCAGGAGGAGCCAAACAGTTAGGGCAAGGAAATTAGGTCAAAATTGCAGGGTGTTCGATGGGGCAAGGTAGGCACAAGGCTCAGCACTCTAGGGTTTGATGGGTGAAGTGATTCAAGACAGATGAGGGGTTATAAGAGCATGTAAGCAACATGGATTCTTCCTAAACTCAAGAAAACATAGACTGTGAATATTTTCCCAAAACAGAGCATAAAGATTATGGGTTCTGCCTATCAACTTGAAAACATCCACTTAAAGAGTATGAAATGATGAAATGGAGTCAACAATACATTTTAACACATGAAAACATAAGAAAAACTGAACTGAACATCATACCACATGGATCCCAAAGAAATAGCTGCAACTTTTCATTAATCTCCTGCTAAAAACTGATACAAAATGATGTTTACTCAAAGCCTAAGCATCGTCCAACCGTTTACAATGAGAAAGAAGAAGAAGATATAGACATTGATTCAACCTCCTCCCATCCTCAGGGGTCAAATCCCTAAGATGAGGAGCTAATCTAACCAAAACTGAACAAGAAACTGGAATCTAGGCATCCTAACAACTTGCCTCTAAAAGTGAGGAAACTAATTCATTTGTCCTCAAGGTGACTTTTAATCTAATGAATCTACCTTATAGTACTTATTATCCATCATATTTACATGCCTAATCATCATTTACATCAGTAAAACACCATCTATGAGAGGAAACCCAAAATTACAGTCAAGGCACAGTGAAATGGACACTTAGCACAATTTTTGTCCTATGCGCGGCACTTTTGTAGGTCCATTTTGGAGCCCTTCCTGGTGTCCAAATTGTGCTCATGATAGCTCATTGGAAATATATTCAAGTATTATTTCCATAACATATTTAATTTCTTCATTTGAAGCTCATTTGACCCCTCAAAAACTGATTCTCCCAAGACTGCTTCTGTGTGTCCAAAAAAGGGCAGAAAGGTCAGTGTTTGGGTGTTGTTTGACCTTTTGGTTGACCAGTCCTGCTCTAAAAGCTTAGAAAATTCTTAGGGTGCATGTACTAATAATTTTGAATCCAAAATTTTTTACCATTCCTTCATTGGATGTCCCTAGGAAAAGCGCAACGCCAATGGCATTGCACATAGAGCCAAAATTTCTATGTCAAAAATTGCCAGATTCTTCAAAAGGCGAAAATTATTCAAAACTTGCTCATAATTTGTGGAAAATACCACCATTATGTATCTTGGTCAACCAAGGAAGCTTCAGCAAGCAACCTAAGCCTATCATCCTCATTTTTGCCTTTGAGTGCTTGTTTTAGCCTTGTTTTCATTTGCTTGACCCTTATGTTGCAAATCTTGTTTCGGGTCCTGTAATGGCGAGCCATGTGCCTCATGATTCGATTGTCCCTGTTGGCCTTTTGGAGCAACTTCTCCAAATGAAAATTGACCCTGTCAAGCCAAGTTTCTCTATCCTTCTCAATTTCCTTCTCAATTCTTTGTTTTACAATCAAGGTAGCCGATGTTTCTTCCTCTTGCATTGCTGATTTGCCCTTGTCACTTTGCCTCTTTTCTTTGAAAAGTTCCAGCTCCATGAGGACTTGTTTGTCACTTACTACTTGTTCTCATGCTCAAGGTATGAAATGACATACTTAGCTCTCGCCAAGTTGTCCACCAGTTCTTGGATCTGTGCATCTTTTTCCCTTATGGTGATGTTTTCGTTTGTTGCCTCATCTTGAGCCTCCAAGACAACTATTTCAATGCCATGATGGATGTGTGGCTATTTTGGTTCATCATCTTCCATCAAATCAAAATCCCTTTCCTCCTCATCATCAAGGCTTTCCTTCAGCACCTTTTCTTTCCATTTATGTAGTTGTTGCACCTATTGTACCTATTGTGTTGATGAAGAAGGAAAAGCCCCTTCCACATTTTGTGGAGCAAGCAATTGCCTATGAGTTGATGAAGAAGGCAAGTCCCCTTCCACACCAAGTGGAGTAAACACTTGCCTATTTGTTGCAAACAACTTTCTAGCCCCTCTCTGATAAATCTTGTAGGTTTTTGGCTCCTCAACAGCTTTAGTCTCTTTAACCTTCTCATTTTTCTTTACTTTGGCACTGTTGGAGGAATCTGAGGACCCCTGGAGATGTCATTGGCAATGAATGTCTCCCAGGAGATGTTAAGGAGGTTGAGATGATGTAGCACAATCATCTTGATCAGGGAATAGTGATAGAGACTACTCTTCTGCTGGGTGTATGGATCCTTTTGTCCAATGTAGGTCATCTTCTCAATGTTCCTGAATATGAAATAAGGGATGGTCAACATTTTCACTCTTGTAAAATGCATAAGAAGCATAATGTGATAGGTGTGCAATCTATAAAATTTGCCCTCACATGTGAAATATTTCATAATGATCCTCATCATAGGGGCATATTTGTCTTCAAGGAACCTTAAAGGAAAGGTCCTCTTCTTTTCATTTCTGTACCTAGATTTGATGTATGGCTCATAATAGTGCTCATCCAAATCTTGTGCCTTATACCATTTCTCCCCCACATTTTGAATCTTTGTAGCACAGCAATGATGGAGGATGAAACTGTAAATGTCACCCCGGCAAGACTTACCTTATTATCACGGAGATTGGCTACAAAAAGCCTGGTCAGCTCAGGATGATGTTGAACTATTTCCACCTGCTCACAAAACTCATAACACCCTAGATGCCTGAAACAAGTGACAGTCATATGAGAAGCCTATAACTCTCTGATGTTTGATGGTTCCTCCCTGATAATTCTACCTCCCTTGTGTGGTTTTCTCCGATGCCGAGGTTCATCTCCTAAACTCTCACTTCCACTGTTTTCCTCCTCCTCATAATCTCTACCCTCTTTGTCCATGTTTTTCAAATTTTGAAGTTATGTAACCCTAGAGAAGGTAATGAAGGAGTAAGTATTGGTGATTAGGGATAGGGGAAGGGGAGATGAACTTATGTGGTGTAAGATGGAATATATATAATATGAAAATGAGAGGGAGGGTATTCTTCTTTGATAGGGACTATTTAGTAAATAGGGTTTTAGGATTTTGCTTTGGGGATTAGGGAATAAGGGATATGGAGGGATTAGGGTTTTAAGGATTCGGTGGAGAGATGTATAGGAGGGATTAGGGTTTCAAGGAATGAGTGGAAGGATGTATAGGAGGGATTTGTAGGCAATCTAGGGTTTGATTTTCGGAATAGCAAACCAAGTTCAAACTAATGAATTAAATGACAAGAGGATAGCTTAGAGATTACACTTACTTGTTTATAGGCTATAGAAGGCAAAAAACTCGTTTTAAGTGGCTGACAGAGTGTTTTGGAACTTGTTGCCCCTATGTGCAATGCCACCTACAGGTGCATAGCACTCTGGCTCTATGCACAGCGCCGTTCAAATTTGCACTGGAGAAACTGCCCTATACGTAGCGCTCCACTCCTATGCGCAGCGCCTCCTCCAACCGCTCTATGCGCAGCGCTATGTCTCCTATGTGCATCGCCTCTTCTCCTTAGCCACCAATTGGCCTCAATTCCCCTCTCTCCTTCAATGCTTTTCTTTCTCTTTGTCAAATGAGAGTGATGAATTTGGAAAAGGAGTGTGACATCTTATATAGAGATTGATTTTGATTTTCCATTAGAAAAACCCACTTTCTAATGTTTTGGAACCTTTTCTTCTTTCCTCCAAATCTATGTTTAATACCTTTCTCTCATTGTCTCTTTTCAGGTGGATGATGCTCGGATTGAACTGATTTTTTTAGTGGTTTCATTTTCTTGCAGCAAGGAGAAATGTTTGGGGCAGCTAGGAACACTTATTACACAAAATGGATTGAATTACATCAAAAAAATATAAATCAACTAAAAATACTATGTTTTAATCTCAAAAACATGTTTTTGAGATGAAAATTACATCAGTGACGAAAGATCTATCGTCATGACTTATTGGAAATTACTCTTTGTTTATTGGCCATCCTCATACCTTTGTTTCCCTTTATTTGCACTTGAAATCATGCTTTTTGACCTTGGTAATGAACCCTAAGACCTAATGGAATTACCTTGGAAATGAACCCTAAAACCTAATGGAAAGACAACTGCCTTGACAGCTAAAGTAACATATTTGAAACCTTAACTAAATACAACATGGAAATGGGTCAGAAAATGTAGCTCATGAGGGAAGATTTGATTTTCTAAGAAAAAGACAACCATCAGTGGACCATTTTAACATGACCTAATGGAATGATCCAAAATTCAGTATGAGACACCTAAAATGAAAATGCAAAGAGCAGATTTGATCCCTGATGGAAGTATGCATATACTAACACTAACATTGGCCTTATTGGGGATGGCAGCTCCTTGGAGGTGTCAAGAACACCGTAGACCAAGTGCCTAGCTGATTGGGCCAATACGGTCAAACAAATGAAAGCCTGAAAATTGACTCACAATCGACTCCAAACTTACTCAAAAACCAATAAACGCAACACAAATCATTTAAGCTTTATAGCCTTCACTTTGGGCCCCAAGCTCAAATGACATTGTACTTCAAATCTTGCAAGGAAAGAAAATTGGTATATACAATGACAGTGAAGCAACTTCAGCAAACTGCATCAGAAATAGTAGTGTTTCAGGAGCCTACCATTCACTGGTCCTCCTCAACATTCTTGACCATCCATTTCCTTTAATAAATATGCATTCTGTCCTTGATAAGTTGAGATTTTATACGGTCCCTTCCATAGATTGTCAAACTTACCATGCTTTCCTTTTTCTTCATTTCGTGCATCCCATCACAGCACTACATCTTCCAGTTGAAACTTTTCTGCCTTGGTTTTGCGGTCATAAATATTCTTTATCTTCTCTTGCAGCTGGAAAGTGTTTCGAGAAACCTCTTCTCTTGTTTGTTGAAGGTGAATCATTTGATTAATCCAACGCTGAATATCATCTTCTTCACTGTCGGCTTCCTGCAATAATCTCATGACCGAGATTGCAAGGGATGTGGGAAACACTGTATCAGTACCATAAACCAACTCAAAAGGCGACATACCTATTGATTTCTTACTGCTCACTCTATCGGCCCACAAAGCATTGACAAGCTTCCGATGCCAATTCTTTTTGTTTGCTTCCAACATCTTCTTAATAATATTTACCAAGGATTTATTTGAAGACTCAGCTAGTCCATTGCCCTACAGGTAGTATGTCGTGGAATGACCCAATGTGATATTGTATTTGTTGCAAAACTAAATCATTCTCTTTGACTTAAATTCTACTGCATTATCTGTAATAATCTTGTGAGGGTAGCCAAAATGAGACAAGATATTGAACTCTAAAAACTAAATCATTACCGTGTCCGTAGCTTGCCTTGTCGGAATGGCTTCAATCCACTTGGTGAAGTAATCGGTAGCAATCAAAATCCATCTGTGTCGTGATGATGATGTAGGATGAATTTCTCCTATGAAATCAAGCCCCCACTGCTGGAAAGGTGCGTTTACTTCAACCAGCTTCAGATGAAGAGAAAGAAGCTTCCTTTTTCCCTGAAAAACTTGACATTCGTGGCAGCACATGACTACCTTATATAAATCTAAAAACAAATATGGCCAATAATATCCTGCTCTCAAAACTTTATTAGTTTTTGTTTTCCAAAACAAGTGACCACCACAATCTCCTCTATGGAAATCATTCATTACCTTCTCAGCTTCGTCTTCAACCAAACAATTAAGGAGAACCCCTCCTGGATATTTCCAACAGAGAGCACTATCTAAAATGCAAAATTTTGCAGTATTTAGTTTTAGTAATCTAACTTTACTTCTTGACATTCCGGGAGGAGGAGAAAGATGTTGAAGAACATATACTATATCAGAATACCAAGGTGAGTTGAGAAACATATCTGATACCTGAATGAGTGTGCCACCATCTTCGTCATCTGACATTGTTACCATGAGATTTATGTCTAGAGCATGAAGATTTGACTCAACCATGAGTTTTTCCGAGCCTTGACCTTTGATCAATTTGGTAGGCTTAATCTCAAGATCATACTCTAACATTGTTGTTATCCACTTACCTCTTCTTCCCTCCGAATCAGTTTGTATGAGGACATTTTTGATAGCTGAGTTAGGAACATATGCTATGGTATGTGAATGCAGAATATAAACACAAAAATACTTCAATGCCTTTATAAGAGCCAAAGCTTGCTTTTCAATGATGTTATAGTGCAAAGCAGCATCTCTAATAGTCCGACTAAAAAATGTAATGGGTTTTTCCACCTGATCCTTATTTTGCATCAACATCGTAGCCAAATTGTGCTCAGATGAAAATGAAAATATAATAAAATCATGAGTATAATCAGGACTGATCAAAACCGGGGTTGTGGTCAAAGAAAGTTTTACCAAGTTGAAATATTTCATGGCATCCTCGGTGCATTTCACAGTGTTGTCCTTCTTCAACATATTAGTTAACTCACGTAAATGCTCAGCTAAATTTGGTACAAATCTGCATAAGAAGTTCATCTTACCTTTAAAAGCTTGAATTTCCTTTTTGTTGTGCAAAAAGTCTATTTGCTGGATTGCCTCCACCCTTGAAGGATCAATGTGAATACCATATTTAAAAATTATATGACCAAGAAGTTTATCTTCCTCCATGGCAAAAAGACTCTTCTTTGGATTTAAAGATCTCAAACTTCCTGCATTTTTGAAAAACAATCCTTAGGTGGTGTAAATGCTCATCATCAGAACCAGAAAATATTGTCAAGTCATCTAAATAAACTACCAAGAATACATCCTTCTTGTTAGCAAAAGCTATATCCATTGCCCGTTGAAAAGTGGCTCTAACATTCTTCAATCCAAATGGCATCTTGGCATACTGAAAAGTTCCCCATGGTGTTGTGAAGGCATTTTTGTCTTGGTCTTTTTCGTGCACCAAGATCTGATTGTAACCTGAGTAGCCATCTAGTAGTGACATCTGTGATGCTCCAACTACTCTTTGCAGAATATGGTCCATCTTAGGAAGAGGGTAATTATATTTCAAGGATACTTTATTCAGGTTCCGAAAATCAATGCACAACCTTATCTCTCCAGTCTTTCTTCGTCCCAGGACCAAATTTGAAATCCAATCAGAGAATATAATTGGAACGATGATACTAGCTTTAAACAATCTAATTACCTCTTTCTCGATGGATGGCAGCAGCTTTGGATTGATTCTCCTCAACTTTTGTCTAAAATGTTTTTGATCCGACTTGATAGGAATAGTATGTTGAATGATGTTTTTGTCATATACTTTCAAATCTGAGTAATCCCACACAAAAACATCAGAAAATTCAGAAAGCAACTTAACATACTTAACCTTTGATTTAGGAGATAATGTTTTTGATAACTTTACAAGCTTGGGCTGGTCTACTGTCCCAAGGTTTACATCTTCAACTCCCTTTTTAGTAGGAACCAAGGTTGGTTTTCTCGCCACATCATCTTGATCAAACAACTCCTCTAAAGGTATAAGACCTCTAGGAATAACATTATCCTTCAGCTGTAAAACATCCATCTGATTTACCTCAATGTCTTGTTCATCAGAATCACAAACACCATCAATGAAAGCATTCTCAAATTTCCCTTCATTCTGCAAAAAGGAATTAATTTCATTTTCATCCTAGACAACTTGCCTATAACTCAGGTTATCAAGAACAATAGGCCTATGCTTGACATGAATTTCAAATTTATTGCTAGAATTCGTTGGAATTTTCAGATTGCTTGCTGCTGTAGCAAGTGAATCAGCAATGATATTTTGATTTCTCGGCGTCGTTGTCAAGGTGTATTCTGGAAACATTTTCAAGATGTCTAGGACTGTGTTCCTATAAGCTCTCATCCGAGGATTCTTCGCTTGATATTCTCCTTTTACTTGTTTAATCACTAGCTCTGAATCACCATAAACAGAAATCCTTTTCGCACCCAGCTTCTTCAAAAATTTTAGACCTGTAATCAATGCCTCGTATTCCGCTTCATTATGAGAGAAATCAAAAGTTAATTTATAGGAACACACTCTAAAACTACTTGGGACTTTGTCTGGCTGAAAATAGGACTTCAAATCCAAATTCCAATACCTGCACCATCTTTACCCAAAGCACCATCGAAGTCCATGCTCCAAAGGCCGGCTTCATCTTCCAGATGTTGGAATTCTGCTTTAGTTTCGATCTTACCTTTGCTAGTTACTTCACTTTTCTGCTTTTCACTGACTTTCTACTCCTATGGAGGCTGCTCAGAAGGAATTGCCATTTTTTCCTTTTCTTGATTAAGAATTGCTCTAAAACTCTCGGAATTTTTTTGTACATCATCTACCTCTACAAGCTAAATGTCCACATCATTCAATCCACTATCATTGTACAAAACAAAAGACTCTAAATATGTATGTACAACATTTATCGGATGATTTATGGGCTTCTCTTTACTGGTGATCATATACTTCATCTTCTTTTCCCAGTACAACTTCCTCAATTGACCGAAAATATGGATTGTAGCATAAGAGAAGTCAAGTTGTAAAGTGCCTTTGAGTTTGGCTCCCCACGATCTAGACAATAGCATACCAAATCGAGGTGGTATATCAGCTACTACCACATCCATCAAGACATTCTTCGTTGGGATTTGATCTAAAGAAACCACCAAATCTTTGATGAGACCAATGCAGCGAACTCTACCAGAATCAAATGAGTACAAATCATGATATTTTCGAGTGATATCCAGGCCCAGCTTTTCCATGATGGCCTTGGGCATCAAATTGTGGGAAGCTTCGGAATCAAGCATAACATTATGAAGAATATACTCATGCAGTCTAAGACTTAAATAAAAGGGCGAGACTTCGCTATTTTCTAGCTGACCTTCTATAGCTAGACCAAAAATAAGTTCAGGGTGATCATCCTCAACATTCACCATGTCAGACAAAGGATCAATTTGCAGTATTCTAGATACATGATGTTTGTAATGGCTATTCTTAACAAGCTCAGTCAAAGGAATGGACACTTTCAATTTAGAAATTTCACTTTCTAAATTAAAAGACGTGACTTTTTCTACCTCTTTGACACTGATGTCTCTCTTATCTGTTTGGTCCTTCGTTACACTATCCTTGTGCTGATTGTCCTTCTCTTTTGCAATTGTACTTGTTGATGGTTGATTTACCTTGCTGGAATTCTAATCGGAAAGCCCCTTTTTTTGATTGTTTGGGGGATCATTCTTCGATTGAACATCCTTCCTCTTCTAAATAGGATTGACCGATACATCTCTGCTCCTCAAAGGATATTTCCTCTGCTGTGCACTCAAAGCATTCATGTAACCACGTTGATAATCATCAGATTCGGCCTCTAAAACAACATCATTTTCGAAGATGTAGTCCTCATCCTTTTGAATGTCGTAACTTTCTGCATACTCTTCATCTTGGTCAGAAATATAGGCCTACCATCAACAGTGAAAAAGTGATTCGTTTCAATTACCGAATCTTCCTCGTCTTCTTCTTCCACTCCTTGAACATAATTTTGTTGTAAGGGAGTTCTGATCTGCTATTGTTGTTGTGCTGGTTGTTCTGGTGCTTTTTGTTCTCTTTGCTTGATTCAGAATTGGGGTTGTTGCTGCCCTCTAAAGTTTGGATTCCGAATCTGAGGTTTAGGTCTCTCTGTGATGGATAACTGGTCAACCATCCTTTCCATTATTCGAATCAATGTATCCATTTTAACATCTGAAGTAGATGCTTCTTCTTTTACGGTCATTCTTTTCTCTGATCTCATCCTCACTCGTTTGGCCAGCAAGTTCGCTTCTACGCTCACAACATTCTTTTGCATGTCTTCTAGAGTTGTAGGGTCACGTTCACACAACTGATATGTCATATCAACATCAAATCCATCTAGAAACTTAAGCAAAGCCAATCCCTCTGGTGGTTTGATGTTTGTAGGGATAGCATTGTACACTGCATTAAATCTTACACAATAGTCTTCCACACTCTCGCCACCATTTCGTTTGATTTTCTCATATTCGAACAGAATCTGAAGGGGATTTTTCTTCACCTCCCACCGTTCTAGGAACTACATATGGAGGATGGGTAAAGTAGTGATAGAAGCCACTGGTAGGGCTCTGAACCATTTCTGAACTTCTCCTCCAAAACTTTGTACAAACAGCCTCATCGTCACATCTTCAATTTCAACTTCATGGAGGTCAAAGAAATCATTCATCTTATCTACGTGTTGTTGAGATGTAATGGTTTAGGTGTCGTCAAAGAAAGTTATTTTGGTTTGATAATCAGTGGGCATGACACCAGGATTTTGAGGTAAAACAAGGGGTGCATATCGAGCAGCCATAACTGGAGGTGGAGGAGGTGGTGGATTTAAAGCAAGGATTGGGGTAATCGGTATACTCAAACGGGGATTAACAATAGCTTGAGTAGTGTGAACAATCTGTAAAGAAGAAGGCAGTGGGTAAGGGATTGTTTGGGTGGAAGTAGACGCAAAGGAGATATTTCGAAAATCAAAAGATGGCCTATGAGTCTTATTTTGCACCCAAGTGTTTAAGTTTGAAGAGATTTTGCAACTGATCAAGAGTATGAAAAAGTTGTGACCCTGATTTACTTTGTGGAAACAAGTCTTCAACAGGGTTATCAAAAGATATAGAGGAATCAACAACTATTTGATCAATCCAACTTAAATATTTACTGTGAAATAAACTTTGCTCAAAATTAACATCAAACTCAATGTCTTGCAAAGTGTCTAACCTTCCCGAGAGTGAATTAACACAAGGAATGAAATCCTCACTTGATTATTCTTCGGCTAAACTGAATTCTCTACAACTTTCTTATATTTTCACCCAATTTTATGAGGATAATTGACAATTGTTGGAGGATTCGGATCTGGATTGGATCTAGTGTACTTTCAAGAAGCCAGTATGTCTAAGTTTGAAATTTTATATATTGCTTTACAACTTTCCAATTAAGCCTAGTAAATTCTAAAACTCATCATCCACAAGCTTGAGAATTCAAATGTAACATCTTACTGGGGTGATTAATCTTTCATTCCCCAGTATGGTTGCCACTATGTTATCACCTGGATTGAACCTGAGGCTAAGGAAGGCAATGCCAGGGTAACCACAAACCACGCTTAGCCAAGTAGCTAGCCCTACTAGGCCAAGAGAGGGCTCTCTCCGTAAGGATCTCAGCCAAGATGACTGGATCAAGAAAATGATATTAGGCTAGGTATAATAGCACAAGGTTTGATTTGATTTTGAAGGGTTTTGTTGGATCGGGAGGAGCTAAACAGTTAGGGAAAGGAAATTAGGTCAAAATTGCAGGGTGTTCGATGGGGCAAGGTAGGCACAAGGCTCAACACTCTAGGGTTTGATGCCTGAAGTGAGTCAAGAAAGGTGAGGGGCTATAAAGAGAATGTAAGCAACGTGGATTCTTCCTAAACTGAAGAAAACATAGACTGTTAATATTTTCCCAAAACAGAGCATAAAGATTATGGGTTATGCCTATCAAATTGAAAAAACATCCACTTAAAGAGTATGAAATGATGAAATGGAGTCAACAATACATTTTAACACATGAAAACAAAATAAAAACTGAATTGAACATCATACCACATGGAACCCAAAGAAATAGCTACAACTTTTCGTTAATCTCCTGCTGAAAACTGATACAAAATGATGTTTACTCAAATCCTAAGCATCCAACTGAGTCCAACCCTTTTACAATGAGAAAGAAGAAGAAGATATAGACATTGATTCAACCTCCTCCAATCTCTAGGGGTCGAATCCCTAAGATGAGGAGCTAATCTAACCAAAACTGAACAACAAACTGGAATCTAGGCATCCTAACAACTTGCCTCTAAAAGTGAGGAAATTGATTCATTTGTCCTCAAGATGATTTTTAATCTAATGAATCTACCTTCTAGTACTTATTATCCATAATATTTACATGCCTAGTCATCATTTACATCAGTAAAACACCATCTATGAGAGGAAACCCAAAATTACAGTCAAGGCACAGTGAAATGGACACTCAACACAATTTTTGTCCTATGCGCAGCACCCAAGCCCTATGCGCAACGGTTTTTGGAGGCCTTCCCAGTGTCCAAATTGAGCTCATGATAGCACATCGAAAAGATCTTCAAGTCTTATTTCCATAACATCTTGAATTTCTTCATTTGAAACTCATTTTACCCCTCAAAAACAGATTATCCCAATACTGCTTCTGTGTGTCCAAAAAAGGGCAGAAAGGTCATTTTTGGGTGTTCTTTGACCTTTTGGTTGACTAGTTATGCTCTAAAAGCTTAGAAAATGCTCAGGGTGCATGTACTAATAATCTTGAATCCAAAACGTTGACAATTCCTTCATTAGATGTCCCTAGGAAAAGCGCAGCGCCAGTGACGTTGCGCATAGAGCAAAAATTTTTGTGTCAAAAATTGCCAAATTCTTCAAAAGGCGAAAATTCTTCAAAACTTGATCAAAATTTGTGGAAATACCACCATTAGGTATCTTGGCCATCCAAGGAAGATTAAAAAAGCAACCTAAGCCTATCATCCTTCTTTTTGCCTTTGAGTGCTTGTTTTAGCCTTGTTTTCATTCGCTTGACCCTTATGTTGCAATTCTTGTTCCGGGTCCTGTAATGGTGAGCCATGTGCCTCATGATTCGATTGTCCCTATTGGCCTTTTGGAGCAGCTTCTCCAAATGCAAATTGACCCTGTTAAGCGAAGTTTCTCTATCCTCCTCATTTTCCTTCTCAATTCTTTGTTTTGCAGTCAAGGTAGCCGGTGTTTCCTCCTCTTGCATTGTTGATTTTCCCTTGTCACTTTGCCTCTTTGCTTTGATAAGCTCTAGCTCCATGAGGACTTGTTTGTCACTTAGCTGCTTATTCTCTTGCTCAAGGTATGAAATGACATAATTAGCTCTCGCCAAGTTTTCCATCAGGGTTTGGATCTGTGCATATTTTTCCCTTATGGTGATGTTTTCGTTTGTTGCCTCATCTTGAGCCTCCAGGTCAACTATCTCAATGCCATGATGGATGTGCGACTGTTCTAGTTCAGCATCTTCCATCAAATAAAAATCCCTTTCCTCCTCATCATCAAGGCTTTCCTCCAGCACCTTTTCTTTCCATTTATGCAGCTGCTGCACCTGTTGTACCTATTGTGTTGATGAAGAAGGAAAAGCCCCTTCCACATTTTGTGGAGCAAGCATTTTCCTATGAGTTGATGATGAAGGCAAGGCCCCCTCCACACCAAGTGGAGTAAACACTCACCTATCTGTTGCAAACAAATTTCTAGCCCCTCTGATAAATCTTGTAGGTTTCTGGCTCCTCAATAGCTTTAGTCTCTTTAACCTTCTCATCTTTCTTTACTTTGGCACTGCTAGAAGGTCTTTCTACTTCTTGAGGTACCGGTGGAGGAATCTGAGGACCCCTGAATATGTCATTGGAAATCAATGTCTCCTAAGAGATGTTAAGGAGGTTGAGATGATGTAGCACAATCATCTTGATTAGGGAATAATGATATAGACTACTCATATGTTGAGGGTATGGATTCTTTTGTACAATGTAGGCCATCTTCTCAATGTTCCTGAATATGAAATAAGGGATGCTCAACATTTTCACTCTTGTAAAATGCATAAGAGGCCTAATGTGATAGGTGTACAATCTATAAAATCTTCCCTCACATGTGAAATATTTCATAATGATCCTCATCATAGGGACATATTTGTCTTCAAGGAAATTGAAAGGAAAGGTGCTCTTCTTTTCATTTCTGTACCTAGATTTGATGTATGGCTCATAATAGCGCTCATACAAATCTTGTGCCTTATACCATTTCTCCTCCACATTTGGAATCCTTGTAGCATCAGCAATGAAGGAGGATGAAATTGTAAATGTCACCCCGACAAGAGTTACCTTGTTATCACAGAGATTGGCTACAAAAAGCCTGGTCAGCTCAGGATGATGTTGAACTCTTTCCACCTGCTCACAAAATTCATAACGCCCTAGATGCCTAAAACAAGTGATAGTCATATGAGAAGCCTGTAACTCTTTGATGTTTTATGGTTCCTACCTGATAATTCTGCCTCCCTTGTGTGGTTTTCTCTAATGCTGAGGTTCATCTCCCAAACTCTCACTGCCACTGTTTTCCTCCTCCTCATAATCTCTATCCTCTTTGTCCATGTTTGTCAAATTTTGAAGCTGTGTAACCCTAGAGAAGGTAATGAAGGAGTAAGTATTGGTGATTAGGGATAGGGGAAGGGGAGATGAAATTATGTGGTGTAGGATGGAATATATATAATATGAAAATGACAGGGAGGGTATTCTTCTTTGATAAGGACTGTTTAGTAAATAGGGTTTTAGGATTTTGCTTTTGGGATAGGGAATAAGGGATATGGAGGGATTAGGGTTTTAAGGACTGGGTGGAGAGATATATAGGAGGGATTAGGGTTTCAAGGAATGAGTGAAGGGATGTATAGGAGGTATTTGTAGGCAATCTAGGGTTTTATTTTCGAAATAGAAAACCAACTTCAAACTAATGAATTGAATTCCAAGAGGATAGCCTAGAAATTACACTTACTTGTTTATAGGCTATAGAAGGCAAACAACACGTTTTGAGTGGCTGACAGAGTGTTTTGGCACTTGCTGGCCCTATGTGCAGTGTCACCTACAAGTGCGCAGTTCTCTGGCTCTATGCGCAGCGCCGTTCAAATTTGCACTGGAGAAACTGCCCTCTGCGCAGCGCTCCAGCCTCTCTGTGCATCGCCTCCTCCAACTGCTCTATACGCAACGCTCTGTCCTATGCACATCACCTCTTCTCCTTAGCCACCAATTGGCCACAATTCCCCTCTCTCCTTCAATGCTTTTCTTTCTCTTTGTCAAATGAGAGTGACGAGTTTGGAAAAGGACTGTGACATCTTATATAGAGATTGATTTTGAGTTTTCATTAGAAAAACCCACTTTCTAATGTTTTGGAACCTTTTCTTCTTTCCTCCAAATCTCAGTTTGATACCTTTCTCTCATTGTCTCTTTTCAGGTGGATGATGCTCGGATTGAACTGATTTTTTCAGTGGTTTCATTTTCCTGCAGCAAGGAGAAATGTTTGGGGTAGCTAGGAACACTTATTACACAAAATGTATTGAATTACATCAAAAAAATATAAACCAACTAAAAATACTCTGTATTAGTGACAAAATATATTTATACATTCATCATGACTTATTGGCAATTACTATTTGTTTATTGGTCATCCTCATACCTTTGCTGCCCTTTATTCACACTTGAAATCATGCTTTTTGACCTTGGAAATGAACCCTGAGACCTAATGGAAATACCTTGCAAATTAACCCTAAAACCTAATGGAAAGAAAATTTCCTTGACACCTAAAGTAACGTATTTGAAACCTTAACTGAATACAACATGGAAATGGGTCAGCAAATGTACCTCATGAGGGAAGATTTGATTTTCTAAGAAAAAGACAACCATCAGTGGACCATTTTAACATGACCTAGTGGAATGATCCAAAATTCAATATGAGACACCTAAAATGAAAATGCAAAGAGCAGATTTGATACATGATGGAAGTATGCATATACTGACACTAACAATGCCCACACATATGAGTAAGTTGTATATATATAAAGGAGTTGTCTTTAGTGTGACTTTTTGGACTTTCCGGTGCCGAAATCTGGTGGAAACATTTGAGGTGAAATCTTGATTTGTGTTATTTAAACTAGCTTTTTGACTGTATATATGGATTCAGCACCCTAGAAAACCTCTAGGGCACTTCGATTGCACAAGATTACCCATCAAGCTTGTGATTTCAATAAATTCGTGTCGAATTTTAGAGAAATTACACCGGAAAAACCCACCATAAAAGCTTCCAAAAAGTCGCACTAAGGACAACTCCATATATAAATAATAATGGTTCCTCTATGTGATATATATGTGTGTGGGAAGTCACGTCCTTCGTAAGGAATTGGGTGAAGACCCTATCTCTTGTGTCCATATCTCAAATCCAATCGTCGTAATATTCTTGTAGAGCAAGCTTACCGTGGGAATATTTATGATCGATTATTTATTTTTGCACGAGCAGTGTTCATTCTAGTGAACATATATAATATGATCAACTACTTGTTATTCTTAATGATCTAAATGCTATGGGCCACACCCATCTGAGTGAACAATTCCACTTGCATAAAGTTTTTTCTCATCGAGAGATAGCCCCCAAAATTATGGATGGTTTGCAATCTCAATATGTTCATGGGATTAGAACTTGGTTGCCTCGTGGTCCTTTGGGTTGACTCTAGCTTCACCAAATCGATGATTGTTTTAAATGCAAGCTTGTGAAATTCTACAGCTTCCATTTTTTTAAGGGGAGTCTTAATTCATACATTTTTATTTAGATTCTATTCAACGTTGAGGGATATATTATAGGTTGTAATTTTCAATAAAATTTGAAGGTGGCTTATAATAAAAAAAGGTTTGGACAAAATTGGAGAATGGGACTTTGTGGAGATATATTAGATATTTTTTCATCAAAGCTTCTTGCAGATATTTTGATTACTCGGGCCTCAATTTAGGATTTTGCTTTAAAATATATTCTCTAATTTTCATCATTAGCATAATACTCATTGGCAATGAGAATTACCAAGAATGGTCCAAAAAAATTATGCACACCCTTATCTGGTGAAGGAGATGGTGACAATGCACTTGTCAAGCCCACATTAGATAAAGAGTTATCCATTTAGGAGAATAAGGATAACAAATCTTATGTCTTGATTGTTGCTTCATTAAGTGAAGATGTGAGTTGTCATATTATTCCAATTACAAATTCTTATGATGCATTGAAGAAGTTGAAATATTTGTATGACTCACACACTGAATTGGAAGTAGTGCAATCGATGATTAAACTCTTCAAACTAGAGTTGAACGATGATGACCCCTGCCCCTAGCCTTAAATATTAGAGCCATCATACATGATGTTGAAGATACTAGAGTTAAAATGAAAATCCCTCTCACAAACTTTGTCAAGGCACTCTATACTACATACTCTCACTATCTTGAATCACTAGAAGCTAGTGTCCAACTCAAGGACACTACTTTTAACACTCTTGTGGAGAATTTTGCGGGATGGGATAAGGCCTTTGAAAATAGTAAGATGTTAGAGGTTTTGGCATTGATGTCTTGTATTGCATTGATCTCAAAGGTGTTGATGAGGAAGTTTAATGATTGATGGAAAAGGTATTGGTATGAATTCATGTGTCATATGAAGGATTCCTGCACTCACAATTTAATTCCTGCTACCTGAGATCACTTACAGATCAAGTGTTTAATGTTTAGCATGTTTCCATATCATGTGGCATAGACTGAGCACATGGGTTTTGAGGATCAAAGGCCTAAAATGGTGGTGTGTTGCTCAATTCACGCCCAATTCGTTCTGAGGCAGCTTGAATCATCAGTCAAATGCATGGTCAAACTATTTCATAGCACACAGAAAGTTCAACAAATGAGGCACTTATAGCAATGCAAAGAGAAGAAAATTATTGGGAGAGAAAATCCAAATCCAAATCCAAATGCCAAGAGAATCAAGATTCGGATCTGAGAAATTTCTCACCTAGGCAAGGAAATACTTACATACTTTAAAGGCATTAAGCATGTAGCATTTCAGTTCTTATTGAATTTGTACATTGAACAAGGGAATGTTAACCAAGTTTGTGAAGAAATGCTACATCAAATTCCTAAATTATTAGCTTGAATTTTTGGTGCTCTCCAATACTTTTTTTCTGGAAACTCATTCTTTTGAAGATGCAATGCCTTGGTCTTCCTTGATAAATTGAAAACCATGCTTTATGCTGAAGCAATACATTTTGACAGGAATTCAAGATGGACTACATGAATCATTTATTGTGGATTATGTGGAATTGTAGTTATTCATATTGAGACACTTTCAAGAGAAGACTTTGCATCTCGTTTCACTCTTAATACAATAATTGCTTACATTTGCAAATTACTACTTCAATACTTTGCAATTACTATCATGGATACAAATGACTATTGTGCCATCCTGAACTACCAGTTAGGTGAATGATACCCAGGTGTCAGAGGTTTTTTAAAAGACAATGTAGTGTGTCTCAAGTTTCAAATGATAGTGATTTCAGACAGATTTCACTAATGGCATAGCGTAACAAATGGAGATCCAATAGAAAAACTTGTGCATGGGCTATTTTAGATGCTATGAAAGCACGTAGTTTGATGTGAAGCTAGGGTATGTTGATGAATGGGGAATTCTTTAAAGTTATCACACAAAATGAAGAGGAACCATATTTGTGTGATCAACATTGATACATCTACAAGTGCATGTCAATGCATTCTTATTGCATAGATTACAACTATGGTTAATGGTCGAATGACAATGATGATTTAAGTAGGCATCATTCTTGCAAGTTTTTATCACTCAGTTCATTGGAAACTATTGGGACTCAGGAGTTAGAGGTGGGAGGTTTAACAACTATAAATGTCTTTGCAGTTGAGTGAATTGAGACTTTGATGTGATTGCACTAGCACATACGCAAGTCATGAGCCAACTTTTTAAAAGGGAATGCCCGTGAAGCTTGAAACTGTGAGGGATTCATAAATTACGAAATGAGATGGAGCATGACTTCCACAGATCTAGAAATTGAGGTTGTAATCTAATGAGTCTATGCCAAATATGTTTATGGAAAAACAACAATTTGATTAGTTTATGCCAACGAGTTTGATAAAGTACTTGTCATTTGTGTATTTCTATAGTAATTCTGCAAACAACTCATTTATGAGTTGCCCATAGGTACATGGATACCAGACATTGGAAATCGAGGTGGACATAGTTTTTCTCTATATCATCTACCTGAATTTGTAGTGCAATCCCAATAGTTGATGTCAGTAGCAAAAGAATATTCAACAAGCATTACAATGAGAGCAAGATAGAAGTATGTCTGGTGGTTCTTATGGTAGAGTGAGATACCTAGTGTCCTGGTGTTCTCTTTTATGAGAGCATATCGATCCTTCACTCAACCATATTGCTTTATTTCAATGGGAATATTAATATGACTATAGCTTCCAAATATACATTGGAGGAGGAGTTTTGAAATTGCATTGACATATTTTTTGTGTATGATCAAATAGGAGGTAATGATTTACATAGCATGAAAATCATTAATGTAAAATTCTTATCCCTAACTCCAAAGGTTGAATACTATTCATTTTTGTGCTAGGAATTTAGAATACAAACTTTCATTTGGAATGTTATGCATTTGGAAGACTTTTCATTCGCTTGCTAGGAATTTGGTTATGCAAATGTTGATTTAAACTCTGAGAAGAATGCGAAATGAATGAGTAGGCCACCTTCTTACTTCAAATCCTTGCACTAGAATGCCAATAGAAAACAAGTTATCTATAAATATGTATGTTTAGAATGCAAAGAAGCTAGTTGATTGAATGTTATGAGACCTAGTTTGTGAATTGTTCAACAAAAAAAGAAGTACAAAAAGACCTAAGGAAGTGGAGTAGGAGATAAGAAGTTGTAAAGGGAGTAGAGATAGAGTATAGAGAAGAGATAAGGAGGAATTACAAATTTAAATACCAGGTAATCCAACAAAATAAATGTTTAATCTATCAGGAGATGGATGTCTCATTTCAAGTAGTAGCGTGAATAAGAATAGGTTGGAGCCTATAAGAAGAGGGAGTGGGTGCTCCCATCAAGTTGTCACTTGTAAAAGAAAAGTGAAGTAGAAGCCCCCCGTAGGTAGAAGCCTAAAAAAATCATGTAAAAGAGGGAGTGGGTGTTTGCCTTTACATCACTACAAAATTTGTGGTTTTTCCCTTTATGGGTTTCCACTTATATCTAGCGTCTACATGTGTTGTAAAAGTTTCTTGTGTGTTTTCCCTTGAATTCATGGTTAATTGTTGAACACTTATATACATCTGCTAATTGTTAAAGAAGAATTTAAAAGGATATTAAAATATTTTGAAATTGGTTACTGTTAAAGACACAATTACTGATTCACCCCACCCCCCTTCTTAGTAATTGCCTAGTTTCCAACAATTGGTATCAGAGCAGGTTCCTTCTGCATCAGCCTAACAGTTGGAAGAAAAATATAACTGACATAAATGGCCAATCATGTAGGGTGTTCTAGAAACACTCCTTTTTTTAATGGTATTGATTATGCTTTTTGGAAAGTTAGAATGAAGACATATTTAATGTCCCTTGGAGTACATGTTTGGGATGCAATGGAGCATGGATATGAGAAAGCACCAATCTTGTTGATAAAGATGATAAATTTGAATTTTATTGCAATGCCAAAGCCATGAATGCTATCCATAGTGGGTTACCTAAGTCAGAATTTGTAAAAGTAATGTAATGTAATACTACAAAGGAAATGTGGGATAAGCTAAATAATATTCATGAAAGTGATAGTAAAGTAAAAATGATTAAATTACAAGTTTACATAACGCAATTTGTGATCTGATTTAGAATATTCCTTTGCAGTGCTAAGATCTTCCTCAGATTATAAACAAAATGCTTTCATTTTGCTTAAGGATTCATCAATTTTTGCAAGTAAAGTGAAGAGTTTTTATGTTAATTTTATGAGAAATTTAACATAAACTAGAAATTGAACAACAACATAAACATATAAAGAACATCATCAAAAACGCATTACAACAAGCACATGATAAAGGAGTTCACCCCTCCTGGGCTATGTTTCTTTGGTCCAGCTTCCAATGGCTTGGGCCTCTCTATTATGCTCAAAAGTATAAAAAATTATATTTACAATGCTCAAATGCTTCTGAAACCTACTCCAATCAGTTCAGAATACTAAAAAATGCCTATCTAGCCTCTTTTTGCAACCAATTTGTGTTGGAAATAATACTGAGAGGGGGGGGGGGGGGGGGTGAATCAGTATTATCAGATCATTAAAACTTTTTCAATGCTCAAAAACATATATGCTACTTCAGTTAAGTGAACCCGCGTGTACACGCTGCTATGTCTAAAGCAACTAGCGTATATCCAGAAATCTTATGATTCAGTTAGCTTATCTTCAGTAAATGCATCAGAACATTATTAACCATATTCATAGTAAACAGGTGCAGTATAACAGAACAGATCATCACACAAAAGCCACACACATGAACACAAAGATATAAGGTGGAAACCCAATGTGGGTGAAAACCACCTGCTGCAAGTCATCTCAATCTTCTTCTTAATAAGAAAATCCTTTTACAATATTTGTAGTCTTATACCAGTACGGGAGCTACAACCCCCTTTGCTCTTGTACTAGCCGATCCATTTACTAGTACACAGGCTGCTACCTGCTACAATGCTCCAAAGATCTCCCTTAGCTTTTGTACTAGCTTAGATACTAGTACGTAGGTGCTTGCCTACAATCTTCTCTCCTCCAGGTACCACGTTTCATCAATTTTCAGACTGGATACACTGAAGCACAACATATAATCTGAAAGGCCACTTTTCATTCAATTTTCATACTGGACCCATAACTATCATTGAAGCTCAAAACAATCATCAAACTCTGAATCACTGAAACCCTGTTAACAACACCGTCACCAGAACACAGAGCAGACACAAAACTCTGTAATAACCATCAGACCCATCTGCAACTTCAAATATCAAGCTTTACAATGTATACGCTACTTCGATGAATCAAACCCGCGTGTATACGCGCTTTTTCCAAAGACAACCCGCGTACAGATCTAAAAATAATTTCTCATAACTTGCAGCTGTATCAGACATCACTCATACTCATAACACTTATAGAACAATACATGCATCAGTATGTAGATCTAGAATAAGCATCATAAAGATAGTTCATTTCAAACCATTTGATCCCGATCTCTCCTTAGATCTTGTTCTCAATCAGCCGGTGAGATCCCTCCTTAGCTCAAATCAAGCAATGCATCCTCAACCCATAACCTGCATACTGGATCTCATACTTCTTCAGATATTCAAGACATTTCAGATACACTTGCCTAATGATTTCCTTCTCCTTATATAGCCTTAGGCCTTGTTCAATACCAAGAGCCAAAGCCATAGAAATCCAATACCATCATCTTCAAAACTAGGGATCAACACGTCCGTCGAGACACCAAGGTCCAAAACCATAGGCACAACTTCCAAGGAATAACTGTCGTGGACCAAAGATAAGTTTTCCACATACACGCACTTTTACTGAAGCCAACCTGCGTGTACACGCGACTTGGGCTTAATGAACCTGTGTGTATGAACTTTCTCTTCTTCTTATAGTCTGATCATCAATTCCTTGCTGCTGACCTTCTGTACTATGATTTGTCATCAGTGTGGTTTGCCATCAAGGACAACACTTATCTCATAATGCCAACAATCTCCCCCTTTGGACTTGATGGCAAAGCTAACTTGTCACACTTAGAACTATCATCTGATTCCTTTGAGCTGTCCTCCATCAGTCACATCTGATATCTCTTCTGAAGATTCATCCAGTTATACATAAGTGACATATTCTTCTATGAGAGGGTTGCCATCAAGTACAACACATGCATCATAATGCCAACAATTTGGTGGAAAACTGAAGAAGTTATGACTTCTCCTAGTTTTCCCACTATTTGTTACACAAAATGCTCCACATCCAACAGGAACCTACAATTTCACTCCAAAAATCCGCTAACTGAGCGAGAATTTTGCCACGCGGCGCACCATAATCCATTGACATCGACTGTCTTATCACAAATCACAATTGGCGGAGTTCTGCGGGCTTATGGTCTGTGAACAAGGTGGCAATATGTGATTGCGATGTGGTAGACCCGATGGGAGTATTAACCAAAATTCATAACTTATCGCATCCAGGATATCGCAATCAGCGGAAAACTGGGGTCTTTTATATATGAGACTTTGCACCATGTTGTGATTCGCGATTGTGATATCGCATCACAACCCAAACCTGTTGGGGTCGATTCTGTAACGCTGACTCGCTTCCCTATTGCGATGTGCGATATGTGATTATCACATCACAACCCTAATCTTGTCGGGGGCAGATTCTATAACACCTCCCTTTACCGAAATGCAATTTTCGAAATGTGGGAACCAATAGCGGTTTTCCACTTTGCACCTCCCGATTCACTAATGGAGCCTACAACGTCATCCAATATTGTCATGTGAGCAAGTCAAACCTGAAATTTTACTTGCTATAACATCTGCATACGAGCTTGGATTTGAGTGTCATTCATGTTAGCAGTCAAAATGAACCTCAAGGCTGAGAAGAGGCAATTCCGAGGTAACCACAGACCAAGCTTTTGATCTAGCATCTAGCCCTGCCAGACCAGAGAGGGCTCTCTCTTTGCCAACAAAACGTGGCTGCGATAACTGAATCTTAGGCTAGCTATGAAGAATAAGGATTTGGTTGAAAATTGTGGGTTGAAAACAACAAGAGAAGGTACTATTGGGCTATGGATTTGGGGCTAGTTTCTACAAGCAAACTTGGGGAAAAGTAAGCGCAATGTACAACCAGATTAAAGATATAATGAGAGAAGAAAAGAGGGAAAAGACCGCTGCCCTGCAAGCATCAATCAGGGGATGGATCTACAGTGGCAACTTTAGAAGAAAGAGAAGCATAGGGTTACTCAACAAAGCATCTAACAGAGGATGGATTCTGAAAAGATAACCACTACATCAAACAACATAATCATTGTGAAAGGAGCATCGTGCATGGATGGATTCCTAACACTTCCCTTAGAGAATTTTCTAACCAAATTAACAGAAAAAACAAAGCATGGAAATGAATTTACAAGAAAAACATGCTGCACATTAAACACCATGATGAATCCCAAATTTAAAGAGTAGAAAAAGCTTCATTAAATTAATATTCAAGGAAAACTTTACACAGTCCAATGGCAACCTCACTCTGCTGCAAAAACTCTGTTGAGCCTCAGACCTGCACTTCTTTACACATCCTCTCAGCCTCCTTTTCCTATTCATTTCCTTCCTTTGTCACTCATTCCCTCCATCAAATTGCTTAAAGCATTGTATTTTAGGACTTTTTACATGGTTTGCTAATTATACTAATGACTTGTTGTTGGTTTAGAATTTTGGTTCAAAGTGTTGCGTTTCCGCAGCTCACACAGCGTTTCCGCAACCAACTCCAGATTCCGCAGCTGTTTTCTTAAATAGTATGTTCCAGGTGTCCTCCAGGAAGAAGAGCCACATGGGCAAGTTCGTGGAACCAAGGACATGGTGTGTGTCCCTCCAGCTCACCCAAACTGGTCATGAAAACCTGTAGTCAACGCAGAGGCAAATCCGGTCAACCAGAGGTCATTGGCGGTGGCACGGCTCTGCATGTTCTGTTTTGGAGCACATGGTACCTTCCTCAGCCACGAAGACAGTGGGAGACACGAATCCAACAGCGGATTGAATGCCCACAATGACCGTTGCCTAAATCCGAGGACGCAGCTAGATTACGTGTTTTGACACAGCTGCTTGAATAGCTGAAGTTTCGTTAAAACAGTTTGATTTCCTCTGTATAAATAAAGCGTCTTTGAACGCTGGATAGTTAGCCTTTTGATAGTTGTTTTTTTGTAATCGTTTTGAGCTCCCCACTGTATTTTCAAACTTGCAACTTAATACATGAGAAGACTGTTCTGTTTCTAAGCGTGTAACTGTTCTTTGGATTGGCTGAAGTGGGCAGAGGGCCCCTGTTTACTACAGCCACTGTACAGTAGTTTAATTCCTTGCATTTCGTTTTCTGATTTCATGTATAATAGTTGTATATATGTCTTTTCATTTGCTGCAATGTTATTTCTTTCCAAACATGTATAATAGCTGTACATAAACTTTGAATTCTGCTAATTTACATTTCTGCACTTTTGTTCATGACTGATCAGTGTGTTTTTGCAGATTTCTTAGGAGCCCGGGACAGTTTTCTTTCTTCTCTTTTTACAACTAGTGGCATTTGTGATCATCTTATCTAGACTGCTGATCTTTACTTTTGATTTTCATTAGTATCATTACTTTAGTTTGCACTTTACTTTCTGCTCATAGCTTATCAAGTTGTTCATCTTTTGATGGCTCTTTTTGTCATAATCAACTAACTTTAAGTGGAGCCAAAATATCACTTAGTGCAGCTTGGTTTATTTTGTTTTAAGACTCACATTGCTAACTTGCTCATAACTCTTTCTTACATGATCAATCCAGCTGAAGGCAGAAAGGTTAAGGGAAAATTAAGTGGTGTGATTTGTCACCAAGATTTTACATTACTTAAGATTTAATTGCAGAGTTAAAGTAGTTGTTCTTGTTTTTAATTGAGTTAATATAGATGTCATTTTCATTTTCATTTTCATCAGCAGTAAAGGTACTGGGCCAATGCCATTGGTCTTTTATTTGATGCCTTGACTTTCCTTTAAAGCTTTGATTTCATTTCAGTTATTGTTCAAGCTTTCTTTAGAATACTCTTTAAGTTTCAAGAAATCATTTAGAAGTCGCCACAAACACACACATTCACTCACTTCATTACATCTCCATCACATTACATTAGGAAAAATACAATAAAAAACAAACTAAAAAGATAAAAACGACAAAAGATCTAGAAAAGGTTATCTAAGTACATATAGTACACCTCACTTCATCAGCTTACGAGCCCTGGGTTGACAATTAAAAGTAGCAATTTAGACAACACTAAATTGACCAAAAATTTTGGCGCCGTTGCCGGGGAAGTGAAATTAGGTAGCCAATTTCTAAAAAAAATTAAGAAAATTTCAAGAAAGGGAAATTAATAACCTCTCAAAGTATGCTCTCCTCTTGCACCTAGAGTGATCTGGAGGATCAGAAAAGAGAAAGTTATTGGTTTAAAGTTTCTTGAGTATGCTCTCTTCTTGCACCTAGAGTGACCTAGAAGATCAGAAAGAGAATTATTAGCCTGACTTGAAGAAAAAATAAAAAAATGACATGCATAGAGCAAGAGATTCTAGGGGAAGGTTTTTAGCTAGAGCCAAGAGTTCGATTTTTGCAAGTCCATCTACTTCAAGGAATAGACAAGAGACACCTCCCTCATCTCCAACTGACACTCCTAGCCCTAGGATTCCTGGAATTCAAGAGGCAAGAATTGACTCTCCCACACCTTCTATTGAATTTGAATCAGAAAGAGATCCTTTCCTTCCTTCTACAGAAAGACAAATTGTAATTGAAGAAGTAGAATCATCTGAAGAAGAGGGAGAAATTCCTTCTCATTCACCCTTTGTAGAAGAACCAGAAGACTCTGAAGTCTCTAGGGAAACTACTATGATAGAGGAAGGAGCTGGTAGAGGTAGAGGTAGAGGAGGAGGAGGAAACAATGGAGGAGGTAGAGGTAACATTGGAGGAAATAGGGATGGAGATAACTCATTTGGATTTCCTATAGTTGATGAGGACTCCCGAGCCACCATGAAAAACATCTCACCATCTGTCCTCCCAAACTTCCATGGGTTAAGGAATGAGGACCCTGAAACATTTCTATTTGAGTTTGAAGTCGTATGTCGAACTTATGATTATCTGGATGACTCTCGAAAACTCAAATTGTTTCCTTCAACATTGAAAGGACAAGCTTTGAAATGGTTCATGGGATTACTCACTCAATCCATTAGGTCTTGGAATGATATGAAAAAAACATTTTTGGATAGGTACCTGGACTATTGTATGCCCACCAATCACAAGGATGAGGTATTCAAAATGGTGCAAAGAGAAGATGAAAACTTGGAGGATTTACTTGAAAGATTTCAATACAACCTGAAAAGAGCAAAAATGAGTAACTTAGATGAGGAGACCTTGAAAGCCCTCCTATTAAAAGCCATTAGAGATGAATGGATAGATATTCTAAACATGATGGGGAAAGGAGATATATCTCAACTTTCACTCAATGATATAGCAGAGCTATGTGTCCATCTCTCAAGGGGGAAATCAAAAACTCAAAAAGGGCCTAGAGATCCTTCTCTCATCAGAGAAAATAAATCTGCAACTGGATCAGTAAGTAGGGCTGAGATTGGCAACATGCTTGATGAATTCAAAACTGACATCTTAGGGAGTCTTAGTGAACAATTAGACACCCTTAAGATTCACAATAAACAGAAAGCAGAAGTTGAGGCTTTGGCCATCTTTTGCCCAAAATGTAGGAAGAAACATGCTCTAAGGGAATGTCCCTTGGATGCAAAAGTTGTAGAGACATGTGTAATTTGTTCAGAGAACCATGAGACCAAGGATTGTCCTTCAATTCCTGGGCTCAAAGCTGTCTTTCAAGAAGATCCAAATACACTCGAATCTCTCTGTTTTGTTGCAAGGAGACCTTGGCAAGGGCAACAAAATCAAGGGTTTAACAACTCTATGAATTTTCAACCCCCACCAAATTGGAATCCTTGGCAACAACCTTGGTCCCAACCTCAAAATCCTTTTCAATCATGGATACAAGGTATGCAAAATCCTTATGGGAGATTTGCTCAATTCTACCAATATCCTCCATCTTTTCAAAACCAACAAGCTCCACAACTTCCAAATCAAAGTCCACAACTATCATTGCCATTTCCACAACAACAACAACCTTCTCAACAGAATCAAAATTCTCAACTCTTGCTTCCATTCCAACAGAAGTCAAATCAACTTCCTTCTCAGCCATTTCCAAACCCCAATAATAAAAACCCTCAAAATGCTTACATGATGGAAGGTCAACCATTCCCTACCTATATGATTGTTCCCCTCAATGAAGTACAACTCAGATCAGGTAGAGTTCTAGATAAACCTTCTATAAATGCTCAACAGCCAAGCATTTCTGAGGAAGAGTCTCTTGAAGCCAATAAGGGTTCTGAAGCATCTCTTCAAAACCCAAACACTAAAAAAGAAAAAGGAAAAGAATCAACCCCCACAACTCCCATAGTTGAGAAACCTACATCTTTGTCCACACCTCCTTTTCCTGAAAGATTACAAATTGACAAAGGAGTGGAAAAACAAATTTGGTTGCCTGACTATAATTTTCTAGATGAATTGAAGAATGTCTGTATCAAGATTCCCTTGTTACAAGCCATTAAAGAGATTCCTATTCTAGAAAAAACAATAAAGGAGTTGAGTCTTAAAAGACTAGGAAGGAAACCAATAGATACCAGAAGGATCCACCTAGTAGGGAAAATTGCAGATATCATGATGGGAAAAATTACTATGCAGAAATATGTAGATCCCGGTAGTCCAATTGTGAAAACACATATCAATGGGGTAGAAACACCAAATACTTTGATTGATTTAGGGGCTGCTATCAACATTATCAGTAGACAGACTATGGAACAGCTAAAACTTCCTAATCTTCTTTTTACACCTACCTTGTTGCAACTAGCAGATCGATCCATTATTAAACCAGATGGTGTATTGGAAGACATTCCAGTCTCCTTAGACTCTTGGTAATATCCAGTGGATTTCATGATTTTAACTCCCAAGAGTAATCTAGGAGGACATCCTCTTATTTTAGGAAGACCTTGGCTAGCCACAGCTGATGCTTTCATAAGTTGTAGGTCTGGGGATATGTATATTTCTGATGGTAATTCGACAAAGAAGTTCAATTTGTATCCTCCAGCAAAAGCAATTACAGAAATAGGAGATAATGAGTGGGTTGATGATGAAGATACTATACAACCTGTCTTTACCATTTCTGAGATTAGTGAAGATAGTCAAATTCTGAACACATTAGAAAACTTTGAACCATCTTCAGAATATGACCACACACAATTTCAGTTGGATTCTGACATTGAGTATCTATCATATAGACAAATGTCTCTTTTCTCCATGGAAGAATTTGGTAGTTCTGCCATTGAGATCTTTCCAGGAAAAACATTGAATATCAACAGAAATATCACAACAGGAGGAGCTAAACAAAATCTTGCAAAAACATTCTACTGCATTTGCATGGGAGTATACTGATATGAAAGGTATTGACCCTAAGACTTGCATTCATCACATCTACATTGAGGAAAATAGTAGACCAATCAGACAACCTCAAAGAAGGATGAATCCAAACCTTAGGGAGATAGTGAAAGAAGAACTCCAAAAGTTACTTAATGTAAACTTCATTTACCCCATTTCAGATAGCCGATGGGTTTCTCCTTTGGTTATAGTACCTAAAAAGAACGGTAAATGGAGGGTTTGCATTGATTACAGGGAATTGAACAAAGCAACCTTGAAGGATCACTTTCCTTTGCCCTTTATTGATCAAGTATTAGATACTTTAGCAGGCAAAAAGTATTTCTCATTTTTGGATGGTTTTAGTGGTTACAATCAAATTCAGGTAGCACCTGAAGATCAGGACAAGACCACATTTACCTGTCCATGGGGAACTTTTGCTTACCGAGTACTCCCTTTTGGATTATGTAATGCACCCGCAACATTTCAAAGGGAAGTACTAGGAATCTTTTCTGATCTAATTCATGATTGTGTAGAGGTCTATATGGATGATTTTACAGTTTATGCTAATTCATTTGAAGAGGCATTAGAAAATTTGGAAAAAGTCCTTATAAGATGTAAAGAAACAAATCTTTCATTAAGTCATGAAAAATGTTTTATGATGTTTACTGAAGGGATTGTTTTAGGACATCATATTTCAGGAGATGGAATTAAAGTTGATAGATCAAAAGTTGAAGTCATCTCCAAGTTACCTATTCCAAATTGTCAAAAAGATGTTAGAAGTTTTCTTGGATTTACTGGATATTATAGAAGATTTATTGAAAACTTCACCAAGATAGCATCTCCGCTCTTCAAATTACTTACAAAAGACTGTGAATTCAATTGGGATCCTGACTGTCAATCTGCATTTGAAACTTTGAAAACCAGAATATCTGAAGCACCCATTTTGAGAGGGCCAAATTGGAAACTTCCTTTCCATATTTCTATAGATGCTTCAGATACAGCTCTAGGAGCTGTGTTGGGTCAAAAGGATTTAGTTCCTTATGCCATTTACTACACCAGTAAAAATTTGACTCCTACTGAGCTAAATTATACTGTGACTGAAAAAGAGTTCTTAGTCGTTGTTCATGCAATCAACAAGTTTAGACACTATATAACTGGCTATGAAACTTTTGTCCATACTGATCATTCTGCAATTAGATATCTTATGAACAAACCTGTTACTAATGGCAGAGTTACAATATGGCTTTTACTTTTACAAGAATTCAATATTACTGTGTTAGATAGACCAGGGAAACAAAATACAGTAGCTGATTTCTTGTCTAGAATCCAAAATACTAACGAAGATTCTCCTGTAGAGGATAAGTTTCCAGATGAATACTTGTTTGCAGTAACTACTAAAGCTCCTTGGTATGTAGATATTGCTAACTATTTGGTTACAGGGAAGCTACCTCCACACTTATTTCCTAATGAGAAAAGGAAAATTATTCAGGAGAGTTCACATTATTCATGGATTTCTAATGAATTGTTCAAAACAGGGCTAGATTGTGTGATCAGAAGATGTGTTCAGGAAGATGAAATGCCTGACATCCTTAAGGCATGTCATGATGAACCATGCGGCAGACACTTTGCTGACAAGAGGACGGCCTATAAAATCCTTTCTTTGGGATATTATTGGCCTTCTCTCTTCAAAGATGCAAAACAATATGTCAAAAGGTGTGACAGCTGCCAAAGAGTTGGGAGACCAACTCCTTCAAATGAAATGCCATTACAGCCACAGGTATGCATCGAACCCTTTGAAAAATGGGCTTTAGATTTCATTGGACCCATTAATCCACCATCTAAGCAAAAGAAGTATATATTGGTTTGTACTGATTATGTTACTAAATGGGTAGAAGCAAAGGCATTGCCTTCTGCCACTGAAAATTCAGTTGTTCAATTTCTTTTTGAGGATATTTTCACTCGTTTTGGCGTCCCAAGAGAAATTCTGACAGATCAGGGAAGTCAATTTACATCTAACTTGATGGAGAAGCTGATGGAAGAATACAAAATCAAGCACAGAACATCTACTCCATACCATCCGCAAGCAAATGGTCAAGTGGAATCTACAAACAAAGTTCTTGAGAGCATCATCACCAAAACTGTTCATCTCCACATAAGAGATTGGGCAGAAAGGCTTCCTGAAGCCTTATGGGCCTATAGAACTACATGGAGGAACACAACAGGACATTCTCCCTATGAACTTGCTTATGGGAAAGAAGTCCTGCTCCCCATTGAATTTCAAGTCAAGACCTTCAAGATGGCAGTTCAATTGGGGATGAATCTATCAGAAGCCCAAAAGCACAGAATGGAGCAGCTGAATGAGCTAGATGAAATAAGACAAGATGCAATTTTAAGGACCGATCTAGTTCAGCACCAAAGAGCTAAGTGGCATGACAGATATATCAAAGAGAAAAAGTTTCAAAAGGGAGATTGGGCATTACTGTTTGATTCCAAGTTTAAAGACTTCAAAGGAAAATTTCAAACTCATTGGCTTGGACCATATGAGATTGATGAAGTCTTTAGCAATGGAGCAGTTCGAGTCAAGACTATTGATGAGCTTCAAACTCCTCTCATTGTGAATGGCCACTGATTGAAAATTTACCATAAGCCACTCTCAAAAGAGGACTCTGTCAAAGTATTTCAAGAAAATTCTGCAATGAGGCTGGTGGAGAAGAATCCTTCTCCTCCATCAGCCTAATCTTTGTTTCTTTCAGTTGAAAAAAAAAAAAAAAAACTTTTGTATAAGCCTGAAAACCAACCTTGAATTGGCAGTCTTATACAGAAAATATAAGGTGAAAATCAGGGGCACCTGACACTTTATATTTTCCAAAAAAAAAAAATCTCTCTCTCTTTCCATCTCATTCGCCATTTCAGTTCATCCACTTCACTTCCATCTCCATCTCCATTCCACTTCATTTCCATTCCATTTCATTCATCTCATTTCATTTTCGTCAGTAAAAGTCCCTCTCAGGACTCTTTCATTTAGTTAAGTCTTCTCTAACTACTTTTTGTATAGACAGAAGGGTGTTGTTTCAGTTTCTGCAGCTGGGAACTGTTTCCGCAGCTCGCACCAGTTTCCGCAGCTCACACCAGTTTCCGCAGCCAGCACACTCTGTCTCTACAGCAGCAGTACTCTATTTTCAAAAATCACAGTCAGAGGTATCAACATCACCAAGGGCAGCAAGGATGGAAGGCACCTGCAAGATAAGAAAGCAATAAGGGGTCAGCAACCTTAATCAACAAATGGCAAATCTATGAAGGTATGATCAAAATTTTTTTCCCAACAACAATTTAATGTCATTTTACGTATAGTTATTAAATCGTGGAAAGAGCCACTAAATGCAATGATTCGGCAAGATCATCCCACTCCTTCTCCACGATCATGCCTCATCCACCTCATACCTTTCTAACGGTTCCCTCATCATCATTAATTCAAAACTCGAGTTGGGGCTGCTCCTCCATTACTGGTCGTACCTCTGTGACGTAACCCAATGTACCACGGCTCTCCTTACCGTCATTTCCGCAGCCAATGTTTAAACGTGTGCGTAAGCCACCCGACTCTCAAGGATTCGGCCGTTAATCCGTTCACTTATCACTCCATCTCCGCATGCATCTAACTCATTTCTCGTGTTTGTCTTCTACTCTCTCGTATTCACACCATTTCCACTCTCATTTACGCTGCAAACTCCACAGCTCTGTTCTCTGTTTCAAACCCCGACTACTGTTCTTCAATACGCCTCGCATTACATTACGGTTGCTCCACTTATAGCCGTAATCCAAGTGTTTTTCCTGTGAACATCATCCTTGACCATTCTCACGCAGTCAAAGCTTCAGCTGAAGTTGAAAAGCCGAAGATGGGGAAGCTGCTTAGAGCTGAACCTGAGGGTCCGAAGTATTTAGAAGGGTGTCCACAGACGAAGGAAGCATTAAAGAAAGCACAATGGCTTAAGTTTATTCAGAAATTCAGAGGGTATAATAAGGAGGTAACGAAGGCATTTGCTCGATCATTCAATGGAAATACCGTGGAAGTAGGGGACCTGAAGTTCACAGTAACAGAGAACACCATAGCCACAACAACCAGTCTACCTCAAAAAGGAGAAAGATGGTCTAAGAACAGAACGGTGGAAGACCAAAGATGGAAAGACATGCTTAAGAACCCAGGTATGGACACTTCAATATTCACTAAGGGAATTCCTGTACATGTAATTAAGGAAGAATGGACTGCATTGTTGTTACTGGTTCAAAAGTTTATCACATGTGAGGGCCGCTTTGGCACTATGTATATGTACCATGCAAGAATTATGATGGATTTCATGGATGGCCATGCCCTCAATTTACCCTATTTTCTGCTAGCAAGCCTAAAGAAAATGAGTTTCACTATCCAAAAGCATGTAGGCCATATTGAATCTCACTTGTATCATCACGGGTTAATTAGAATTCTCATAGAAGAGCAGTTAAAGAGTAACAAGGATACATGGGAAAAGTTTCTAACCAGAAACCATTTCCAAGAGATAATTGAAACCTCTAGTAGTTCCCCTAGAGTGCCAAAAAGAAGTAGAAGAAGAGAAAGAGGTGCTGCAGCCCAAGATCCTCCTACAGAAGAAACTGAAGAAACTGCTCAAGAAGAAGAGGAACAAGGAGTTAAAACTAAGAAACAGAAAAAGGATAAAGGGAAAACAATTGTTCAAGAATCATATCCATCACCTGAACCTTCAATAGAAGAAGACTATCAAACCTTGGCTGATAGACTAGTACAACTCCAAGCTACTGCCCTCTCAAAGAAGAAACAAAAAGAAAAACAAAGTAGTCAGCAAAAGAGTACTAGTGTACAAGTGAGAAGAAGCGGTAGACTTAAAGAAAAAATGAGTGTGACTAAAGAAAAACAGTCACATTTCATTGATTTGGGAGAAGGCACACCTGAAAAGATTCCAACTCAGCTAGTTATTGAGCCAAGTCCTCCACGAGAGGAAAGTCCCTTCCAGCAAGAAAGAGAAAACAGTCCTCAAGAATTCAAGTTCAGGCCGAGAAGAACACCTGAAACTGACCCTGACCAGCAGGAGGCATACAATTATTTGGAGACCTTGGAGCAATCAGTTGCAGGTCCAAGCACTATATTGCCTCTTGAGGAACAAGTCCAATCTTTAAAACAGGAGGTGTTTGAGCTGGAAGTCCTGAACTGGCATATTAAACAAGAAAACGAAGCATTGAAAGAACAAAGCAAGGTGGACAAGATTGTCCATGACAATACCATGCTTCACTTAGGACTGTGGCAGAAGAAGAATAGAAAGTTGAACAAAAAGTGCAAGAAGCTGAGCAGGGCACTGATCAATTTGAAATTCAGGTGTTTAGTCAAGAAACCGAGGACCATTTTGGCATCAAGGAGAAAGAGAAGAAGGCTGGATGTTTTGGCAGAAGCATCTGAGCACATGGATTGAAAAACAATGACAAAGTTTTGGTTGCATGAGGACATGCAACACCCTCACAGTGGGGGTATGTTGAGCCTCAGACCTGCACTTCTTTACACTTCCTCTCAGCCTCCTTTTCCTATTCATTTCCTTCCTTTGTCACTCATTCCCTCCATCAAATTGCTTAAATCATTGTATTTTAGTACTTTTTACATGGTTTGCTAATTATACTAATGACTTGTTGTTGGTTTAGAATTTTGGTTCAAAGTGCTACGTTTCCGCAGCTCACACAGGGTTTCCGCAGCCAACTCCGGATTCTGCAGCTATTTTCTTAAATAGTATGTTCCAGGTGTCCTCCAGGAAGAAGAGCCACATGGGCAAGTTCGTGGAACCAAGGACATGGTGTGTGTCCCTCCAGCTCACCCAAACTGGTCATGAAAACCCGTAGTCAACGCAGATGCAAATCCGGTCAACCAGAGGTCATTGGCGGTGGCACAACTCTGTGTGTTCTGTTTTGGAGCATGTGGTACCTTCCTCAGCCACGAAGACAGTGGGAGACACGAATCCAACAGCGGATTGAATGCCCACAATGGCCATTGCCTAAATCTGAGGACGTAGCTAGATTACGTGTTTTGACACAGCTGCTTGAATAGCTGAAGTTTCGTTAAAACAGTTTGATTTCCTCTATATAAATAAAGCGTCTTTGAACACTGGATAGTTAGCCTTTTGATAGTTATTTTTTTTGTAAGCGTTTTGAGCTCCCCACTGTATTTTCAAACTTGCAACTTAATACATGAGAAGACTATTCTGTTTCTAAGCGTGTAATTGTTCTTTGGATTGGCTGAAGTGGGCAGAGGGCCCCTGTTTACTACAGCCACTGTACAGTAGTTTAATTCCTTGCATTTCGTTTTTTGATTTCATGTATAATAGCTGTATATATGTCTTTTCATTTGCTGCAATGTTATTTCTTTCCAAACATGTATAATAGCTGTACATAAACTTTGAATTCTGTTGATTTATATTTCTGCATTTGTTCATGACTGATTAGTGCGTTTTTGCAGATTTCTTAGGAGCCCGGGACAGCTTTCTTTCTTCTCTTTTTACAACTAGTGGCATTTGTGATCATCTTATCTAGACTGCTGATCTTTACTTTTGATTTTCATTAGTATCATTACTTTAGTTTTCACTTTACTTTCTGCTCATAGCTTATCAAGTTGTTCATCTTTTGATGGCTCTTTTTGTCATAATCAACTAACTTTAAGTGGACCCAAATATCACTTAGTGCAGCTTGGTTTATTTTTTTTTAAGACTCACATTGCTAACTTGCTCATAACTCTTTATTACATGATCAATCCAGCTGAAGGCAGAAAGGTTAAGGGAAAATTAAGTGGTGTGATTTGTCACCAAGATTTTACATTACTTAAGATTTAATTGCAGAGTTAAAGTAGTTGTTCTTGTTTTTAATTGAGTTAATATAGATGTCATTTTCATTTTCATTTTCATCAGCAGTAAAGGTACTGGGCCAATGCCATTGGTCTTTTATTTGATGCCTTGACTTTCCTTTAAAGCTTTGATTTCATTTCAGTTATTGTTCAAGCTTTCTTTAGAATACTCTTTAAGTTTCAAGAAATCATTTAGAAGTCGCCACAAACACACACATTCACTCACTTCATTACATCTCCATCACATTACATTAGGAAAAATACAATAAAAAACAAACTAAAAAGATAAAAACGACAAAAGATCTAGAAAAGGTTATCTAAGTACATATAGTACACCTCACTTCATCAGCTTACGAGCCCCGGGTTGACAATTAAAAGTAGCAATTTAGACAACACTAAATTGAAAAAACAAACTCCAACCATTACACTCTGAAATTCATCAAATATATACAATTAGCTCATCCCTGTACTAAGGGAGTTGAGCTTAACCATCTCTCTCAAGATAGAATCAGTTACATTAAATTTGGACTGAATTTCTGAAAATAAGGCTCAAAGATGAACCCATATCTCTTGAACCATAACACCTGTTACAAAATAGAAAGAGGTTTTTGTAGATAAGGTCATGTTTGAGAAAAACCTCTCTCAAATTATGGAAATTTGTTTCCAATTTCTCGGAATCTATGCCACAAAATAATCTCTAAACAGGAAATCACTAAATATTTAAATCTGTAAAAATAAGTTGTAAAGATCTAGTCAGATATTCTAATTCACGACACCTGTGAATAAACTGAAAGACGTTTTTGTTATATGGCTCGTGGTTGATAAAAATGTCCCTGGGTTTCTCAAAATTACTTTCCATCTGTGGTAAAATGGTGTCGTACTACAATGACTAAAACAGCAAAACAAATGCAAAATTTGTTTTGTTTTAATGTAGGCTTCAAATATCACCGCATATCTCCCTCATAGTAACACCTGTGCATAAACTGAAGGATGTTTTTGTTATTTGGTATGTGATTAACAAAAACCTATTTCACTTTTATAAAATGCATGTCCATTACTTCAGAAACTGATTTTGTAGTAAACGTGTTCCTGTGTGTAGCAATGACCTCAAAACATGCATAACCAAGAATCAATCATTCATTTCGATGATATCTTATGATCCGGGAGCCAGTTTTGGGAGTGTGACATACCATTGGAAATATTTTTCCGAGCTTCTTCTGATGAACATTATTAGGATATGGTTTTCACTGAAACTCATGTGCAAAACATCTCTGAAAACTAGACATAGTAAGAGCCCATTTTGATCCCTAGTGACAGGTTGCGAAGACTGGAACTAACATTGGCCTTATTAGGGATGGAAGCTCCTTGGAGGTGTCAAGAACACCATAGACCAAGTGCCTCATCCATTGGGAAATATGGTCACAAACAACTGCAAACCTGAACAACTTATTCCAACAAAAAAACACACATACTGCAACCTGTACATTAGGAAACTAAAACAAATGCCGAAAACTGAAATGTTGCTTTGGGAAACTTATTTATGTACAACCCTACCCTACTTTGCTGCAAATTACTAGATCAAGTGATGTTGTAATGCCAAATTAACCAATCAAGCAATTGTAGCAATGATGATGCTTGGCAATGCTTGAAACAGAACATAAATATAAATGTTGATAACCATACATGCACAAAATGAGTGTGGCTGTGTAAAAGGAAATCTGGCTTGTTATTCAAACTAAATTTTTTTCCATATATGCCGCAACATGATCAAAGAAACCAGACTTTGTTTGCTGCCCCAACTCCTCAATACATGCTTCCAGCTGCAAATTATTGATGCAAACATCCAAGGGCAGACTTACCTTTCCTTCCTTCTGCTGGAAAAGGTCCCCAAAGAATGGGACTTGACAGTCTAGAGACTGTATTTGGGCCTCCAATTCAGTTAAACCTTCTTCAATTTTGATGGCAAACTCTTGCAAAAAGTTGAGCTTAACTTCATGGCTACATCAACAAGACTTCAAATAAGAAGAAAGAGATGAAGCAAAGTTCTCATCTACCTCATCATCCGTGCACATATCTTCCCATTCACTAAACCCTTGAATAGAGGCCGCCTCTATTTTGAATTCTTCCTCTTTCTCCATCCATGTTTCAAGAAATATGCCAAAAATCTGCAGATGACTTAATAGATCTTATAGGAAAACTTTTGATTCATTGTCTACATGTCCCTTGAAACGAATCATAGAACAATCTGATAAAAATATCCTCTTTTTTTACTCTAAGAGATTCTATAAATGTTTTGAAATTTGCTACATGTTCAGGAGTCAAAGTTAGATCTTCCCCATTGAATTTAGGGCCATTGCTCAAAAAATATGCATCTTTTGGTAATTGATTAGGAAAACCATGAAGATTAGAAAAATCGATACATGAATACCTTGAACAAATAGAAACAACATCTAAGTCCTTCATTTAGCCAATAGAGCCACCATCAATATTTTGAAACTCGGGATTTCGAACAATGGAGTCGTCAGGTAAATGATTCCAGCCTTCATATGTGTTTGATTGTTGTCCACCATCAGTAATCAGATTTGCAACTTGAACGATCTTTCTCAAAGAAGATCTATCACCTCGTCCCCGACAAAAGCGCCAATATGTTAGCACTCATAATGAACCTCAAGGCTGAGAAGAGGCAATTCCGAGATAACCACAAACCAAGATTTTGATCTGGCATCTATCCCTGCCAAACCAGAGAGGGCTCTCTCTTTGCCAACAAAACGTGGCACTGAATCTTAGACTAGCTATGAAGAATAAGGATTTGGTTGAAAATTGTGGGTTGAAAATGGCAAGAGAAGGGACTATTGGGCTATGGATTTGGGGTTAGTTTGTGCCGACAAACTTGGGGCAAAGTAAGTGCAATGTACAGCTAGATTAAAGATATATGTTGGGTGCAGGAATTACACTTAAGCAAACTCCTCAACACAAATTGTCAACCTGGGGGATTCGTAAACTTAGAGACGAAGCATAGGCAATGCCAGAGATGGTATGAATATTTCTAATACAAATCCCTTCTTTCTTTCAAGGAAATATTGCAAATGAAACTAAAAAGAGAAAAAGGCAACTTGAACCATCAAAATAATCTAATACCGGAACAAGGAAGAATGCATTTGCAAAAGGGATTTAGAAATAAAGGGGCAATCACTCTAGCTAACTATTGATTAACTACTAAGTCTGTGTTTTTCTTTAGCAAAGACACTTAGCGGTCTCATCAGATGGGTCCTTTAAACTTATTCCTTCAGATATTTCCTTCTTGCACTAATCTGTCTTGCACTATCGCAGTCTGCTTGCACTAGTGCAGGAACAGAGATTTATGCAGTAGGTATAAATGGTGTATTTACTAAAGGCGTTTTACTTCTTGCAAGGGGCTTGAAATTTTTCAGGTTCAAGGCACTCAGATCCCATGGAAAGAAACCAGTTCTTGCACCAGATCAGAGCTTCTTGCACTTAGCATTTAATTCTTAAAATAAGTGCTTAGTTACTGCAAGTGCTATTATATTGTGAAATCAAATTGCACACATAAAAATGAATGTTTTTTATTTTGACAGAGTGCAGAAATAAAGAAACAATCCATATACATGTATCCTATCATAAAGTCTTTAATGAAAAAAAGAAAATTGCGGGAAGTAAACTAGAAAGGCTTGCTGCATCACACCAACGTGCACTAGTGCAGGTTCATTTCTCCTGCTTGGACCAGGCAGGGAAAACCAACCAAACAAAACTGTAGAAAAGGAATAGCACACCAATGTGCACTGGTGCAGGTTTATTTCTCCTGCTTGGACCAAGCGAGAAAACCAATCTGAAATCAGGTGCAGGAAAAGGAAATTTAGCTACTTCACATAGCGGATCCGCTTTCACTCAGACAGGAATGCATGTGCTTGAAATTAAATCACACTTGACAACATAAACACAAATTACAAGAAACACGAAATAGGGTAAACGTGTTGGGTTGGCTGGGCCCTAGCCAACCAACGCATTTCCCTTTCAAATAGAAACGTTGCTCAGTACTTTAATCAATTCATCAGCTTTCAAACACAGAAATGCAATTTATAAAACATGAGGTGGAGCTCCCTTTTTATTAATTCACTGAGGCAAATACATGCGTGAATACATAGTCCAGCCCAGATTCAGGCGATAACAAAATACAACAACCTGTTACCGCCTCTCTGGCTGTATCTCTGTTCTATACAAAACTTCTATCAAAAACTATCTCGTCCTATTTACATTCTTCATTATATAGATCTTTGGCCGAAGGCCAAAAAGATCGTTTAACCAATTACATAACCAAATGTAGAATTTAGCTTTTCAGCCTTCAAAATTAGACAGTTCAACAAAACTGGCCGTAGCCAATCTCCAGCTGTTCGTTCTTCATAAATTCGATCTCAGCTGCCTTTGGATCAACCTTGCTGTCGTGGCTGGAGCTTGGCTACCTTTAGATCTATCTTGTTGTTGTGGTTGAAGCTGCTCAAAACGAGGCGGTGATCAAGGAGGTTCGGATCTACTGCAAGGATTTTTTCTGCTCGCACTGGTGCAAGATCTGATCCTACACTAGGATCAGCGGTCACAGTAAGTACTTGACTACCAAATAAACATTGGAGATATCGATAAGTTAAAAAGAGTGATTATAAGCAAGAAATCATGTAATAAATAAATAATTAATGCTAAGTTAAGTTAAAGATATGAAAAATAAAGTTCATACGAAATATGTCACCGTTCTTGGACTAGAACAAGATGAGGGTGTATAAGAGAGGTAAAACAACGGTAAATGGTTATGATTTAGGAAGGGAAAAATGGCAGAAAGAGAGCAAATTAGGGGGCTAACGATATGATGAGAGAAGAAAAGAGAGAAAAGACCAGTGACCTGCAGGCATCAATCAGGGGATGGATCTACAGTGGCAACTTTAGAAGAAATAGAAGCACAGGGTTACTCAATAGAGCATCTAACAGAGGATGGATTCTGAAAATATAACCACTGCATCAAACAACATAATCATTCTGAAAGGAGAATTGTGCATGGATGGATTCCTAACACTTCCCTTAGAGAATGTTGTAACAAAATTAGCAGAAAAACAAAGCATGGAAATGAATTTACAAGAAAAACATGTTGCACATTAAACACCGTGATGAATCCCAAATTTAAAGAGCAGAAAAAGCTTCATTAAAATAATATTCAAGGAAAACTTTACACAGTCCAATGGCAACCTCACTTTGCTGCAAAAAATCCAACCATTACACTCTGAAATTCATCAAATGTATACAATTAGCTCATCCCTGTACTAAGGGAGTTGAGCTCAACCATCTCTCTCAAGATAGAATCAGTTACTTTAAATTTGGACCGAATTTATGAAAATAGGGCTCAAAGATGAACTCTTATCTCTTGAACCATAACACTATTACAAAAATGGAAAGAGGTTTTTGTAGATAAGGTCATGCTTGAGAAAAACCTCTCTCAAATTTTGGAAATTCGTTTCCAGTTGCTCAAAATCTATGCCACAAAATAATCTCTAAACAGGAAATCACTAAATATTTAAATCTGTAAAAATAGGTTGTAAATATCTAGTCATATATTCCAATTCACGACACCTGTGAATAAAATGAAAGAGGTTTTTGTTAAATGGCTCGTATTTGACAAAAACCTCCTTGAGTTTCTCAAAATTACTTTCCATATGTTGTAAAATGGTGTCGTACTACAATGACTAAAACAGTAAAACAAATGCAAAATTTGTTTTGTTTTAATGTAGGCTTCAAATATCATCGCATATCTCCCACATAGTAACACCTGTGCATAAAATGAAGGAGGTTTTTGTTATTTGGTATGTGACTGACAAAAACCTCTTTCACTTTTATAAAATTCATGTCCATTACTTCAGAAACAAATTTTGTAGTAAACTTGTCCCTGTGTGTAGCAAATGACCTCAAAACATGCATAACCAAGAATCAATCATTCATTTCGATCATATCTTCTGATCTGGGAGCCGGTCTTGGGAGTGTGATATACCGTTGGAAATATTTTTCCGAGTTTCTTTTGGTGAACATGCTTATGATATGATTTGCACTGAAACTCATGTGCAAAACATCTCTGAAAACCATACATAGTAAGAGCCCATTTTGATCCCTGGTGACAGGCTGCGAAGATTGGAACTAACAATTCACACTGTTGGAATCAAAATGACAAGCTCTTTGATCTAAATATAAGTTTATCAAGATTGTGACACTTTGATTTTTGAGCCTAATTTTGAGCACCTGATCAATTTGAGTCTTTAAGAATGAGCAATGACGAAGATATAGCAACACTGTTTCTTTGAGTTGATGAAATAGTAAATGTCATGAGATGTCTAGATGAAACTATTAATTAATCCACCATAGTCCAAAAAGTGTCCAGGTCTCTTCCTTCCAAGTTAACCCTAAAGTATCAATTATTAAAGAAATGTCTAACATTGGAACTTTAACAATGGATCAATTGATTCAGTCTCTAATAGCATATGAAATGATAATTACAAAAGGAAAGTTAGCCACAAGGGATACAAAATTCAAAGCAAGTAAGAAATCTATAGAATACCAAGAGTGTTCATGTTTAGGCGCAAATGAAGGAGAAGCAAAATTTGTGAGAAGAATGAAGAAAGGGACAAGTAAGTATAAAGGAAAACTTCCATTTAAATGCTTCAATTGTGGAAGGCTAGGGAATTATGCCTCAAAATGTCCATTTTAGAAGGAAGATAATAGGCTTAAAGGTAAAGAAAATAATAAATATAATAGAGTGAAGAAAGATAAAAGATTTAAAAAGAAAAACTTGTATACACAAGAAGATATCAACTCCTCTGAAAACACAAATGAATCTTCTGATGAAGAGGGAACTAGTGAGTTCGTGCTTATGGCCCTAGAGACTCATTAAACATAATGAGTGTGAGTTAAGTGAAGAAGAAGAAGGTGAAGTTGATCTTGAAGGGGAGTTAATTAATGCTCTAGAAGAAATTGACAAACTCAAGCAAAAGAACAAGAAACAAAAGGGATTTTTGATGAAATATGTTAAAGAAGAGTGTAAGTCCGAAGAGTTTCTCCAGTAAAACTTGAATTAGAAGAGGTTAAAAAGGTTGAAGACATATTATTAGAAAATTTAAAAGAGAAAAACAAAGAATGTGAAAAGGTGGAAGAAGAAGTAGTTTCTCTAAGAAAGAAGCTAGAGAAAAAATAGGTCAAGCTAAATGTGAACCTTAAACACATGATAGGGTCTAAAACATTGGGTAAGATATTAAATGCTCAGAGATCTTGTCTTATAGAATATGGTTTGGACTATGAAGGAGAAACCAGTGAGAAGAAGAAAAAGGACAAAAAAGCCATCAATATTGTCAAAGTTGTCATAGGATATAATGACAACAATCAACAACTAAAGAATAAGGATGCCGATAGCACACCTCAACAACAGCAAAGTAGCAATGCACCTCAATAGTAGCAAAGGAACAACACCATTCCACAACAATAGACAAGAAGATTTGACAACCAAATAATAAGCTACTAGAAACCTTATTCCTTCAAAAGACAAGATTATAAGAGGATAAGGAGAACATATGCACAAGCACCATCTTTCCCCAGGTATGAGCACCATCTTTCCCCAGGTATGAAAATTTCTTGCATAAATATTGTTATTTATGAAAAAAAATTGGTCATAAGGTTGTGAAATACAAAGCATATATAAGAAGGAATAAAAAAAGAAATGAAGTCAATAACAAATGTGCAAGAAACATCAACACAAAGAAAATATTCTCCCCCCTTTCTGATGTCACGAAATGCTTCTATTGCCACAACTTCAGACATAGATCTCATGAATGTCAACTCGGAAACTTCAAACCACAGTCCAAAGTAATCATAAGACAAAGGAATCCACGATGTGGAAAAAGAAAAAGGAAGATAATAAAACCAATAGTTGTGGCCTTGTTCTTTATGCTTATAACCAAAATAATCAATGGTATGTTGGTAATGGTTGCTCCAGACATATGACTCGAGATAAGAGTAAGTCCCTATCTCTAAATGAAAATAAATGTATAAATATCACCTTTAGCAATGATGCACTAGGGAAACTGATTGTAAAAGGTACAATAAGCTTGAATAATTGTAGAGGCAAGGCACATGATGCATTGTTTGTGAATGGATTAAAACATAACTTGTTGAGTATGATCCAGATGTGCGACAGAGGATATGATGTCATCGTTAGGGCTCATAATTGTGAAATAAAGTCAGCTACAACAGGAAATATATTAGCCAAGGGAATCCATACAAATCTTGATTGATCATGATCTGGTTCATTGAGGGATATACATAATTTTCAAAGAATTATAATTATATTTTCTTTTCTTTTCTAGTTGCAATGGAATCTTTGGACTTGGCTTCCCATGGTAAAATACGGAATTGTGCCAATCAATTATGCATCTCTTTGCCAAGTCGTGTCTGGAATTTGTCCAAAAATTAGGGTTTTCATTCTAATTATACCATTTCCCCCAAATTCAATGCAAATTAGAACTTTGTAGTAATGAATTTTCTAAATTCATGGTGTTACCTATCCCACACGGGTCTAGTGTTAAAACCATAGCTTTGATACTAATTTGTGATGTACTTAACACCTTCAATGTTACATCATGGATACAGGTACTTGGAAATACCCAGAATCAACATAAATAACAATGATACCATTTTAAAATGAATAAGTGTGGCATCATAAATAAGTTTATGCAACTACTAATGGAAACATTTACAAATGTAAATTGTTTAAGAAAATATAGTGTTTACACACACAAACAAAAAGTAAAACATAGTAGTTAAACACAACATTGAAACATTAAATAATCGTAGTGCCTAGAACACTTATCTTTCTGAACATTTAAACAAGCAAATGGAAAATTTGGACATTCACCCAACCATAGGAATTGTTGCAACAATTATCTCTACAACAAACCACCCTTGAGTTGGGGCTATAGATTCACAATGACAAGTAGGCTCCTATGGTTGGCTATAGTCCACATAAACAACCCAATACATAGTAGTTTTACAGTGATCATTATAGGAGTGTGATTCCTTTATGCAAAAATTACAAGGGATATTTATTAGATTGTCATAGGATGAAAAGTATTTGGTATGGTCAAAGAAATTAGTTTGGGGGATATACTGCAAAATTAGGTTATATTGCAATTTTTCTTGAAGAACAACCTTGGGTTGTGTTACCACACAATCTCATAACCAAAGATGTAATGTCCAACATGTAAATGAGGGGAACTAGGATGCTGGAAATTGTCACCTCACCAACACTCTGTTATATACCTAGGGGGGATAATATGGGGTACCAAGGGAGGTACCCAAGGTAATAATGTAATAATGGGATGGGCTATAGTAGTAAATAAGGTGGTTAACCCATATCATGTAAGGGACCACAAGTAGTTAGTAATAATGTAATGGGCCCATAGTATTAGTTTGATGGTATGAGGGAACCATGGTAATGACCCATGGTATTGTATGTATGAGGCCTATATAGAGGCTAGAGACTCCACGTCAAGGAAGATTGTCAAGGATTATTGTATGAACAGGCGTATGGCTTGTGGAGTGTTCTCCTTCCTTAAGGAGTGAATGTATGGTGTTGCCCTACCTTAAGGGTTTGATCAATAAAGAATCATTTCATATTATTTCTGGGTTTATTTATATTTTCATATATTATTGGGTTAGATCTATAACAAGTGGTATCAGAGCACTTTCTTGGGCAAAAGTGGAGAATTTTTTTATTTTTATTTTTTGCAGGATTTACGGGGGCGACGAGTTTGCAGATCATATCTGTAAGTTTTGGTGCAAGATCTGAAAAATCCAATTGCAGATCTAGATTCTTTGTGAAAAAATAGTCGATTTCAAAAAAAAAATCGGTTGAATCGAAGTTCGGATGAAGGAGATATCGTTGATCTAAAAATCAGTGGGGTTGCAGACAATTTTTCAGGGCAGCGAGTTTGCGGCGCAGATCTGGACGTCCTAGTGCAAGATCTGCAAAATCTAATTGTAGATCTAGAATCTTTGTGAAAAAAATACCTAATTTCAAAAAAAAAATCAGTCGAATCGGAGTCTGAATGAGGAAGATATCGCTGATTTAAAATCAGCTCTTTTTTCAGAATTTTTGGGTGACGACGGGAGAGTTGCAGCGCAGATTTGAAATTCTAGTGCCTGGATCAGGATTTCTATCACATGGGTAGATGCAGAATGATTGTTCCATTTCCAAAAACAGGTCATAATAGGGATTCTGAGCAATATTGACTAAACTGTGACAATTTCAAATTTTCTCCAAGTAAGTGAATTTTTTCAGAACCCTCTTCATGGCGGTATGTTTTACAGGAAAAGATAATGGTCCTACTATTGAAGAATACATAAAAAAACACAAGTCATTATGGGCACATAATTGGAGAACTTTTGTAGTGTTTAATTTTGAAGATGAGGCAACCACATGGTGGGGATTACTTAACCAAAAGAAGTGTTCCAACCTACCCGATGAAGAATTTGAAAAATTACTTTTAGACAGATGGTCTCATGCCAGAAAACAAGATAAGGAGAAACATGTGGGGCTATTTCCTACTAAGATATCCTTATTGCGGGTTCATGGATTGATTCAAAAGGAGAAAATAATTGTGTCTTTAAATCCGAGTTGCAAGCAAAATCTCATAAATGTCAACTTGGCAAAAAAATTGCAAATTCCAGCAAAACACATTGAAAACACACAAGTGGATGATGAGAATGTTCAAGTGTACAAGGATTTGAAGATTTCTATGGATAAGTATGTGTTGCATAGTGATTTTTATGCTTCAGATATGGATAACATGGATGTTGTTTTGGGATACCCTTGGATGGAATCAGTGGGTTTTATCAATATTAATGTATAGAAGAAATTTTTGAAGCTCTGGTATAAAAAGAAGAAAATTACATTACAGGATATTTCCATTAATAAACAGGTAGATTCCAAGGAGGCTGAAGTAGAAGATGTTCCAAGGTCTGACATATTAGATGATGAGCCATTGATGATAGACAATCAAACACAAACATAGGCTGAAGCAAAAAAGGTTACAGGTGCTGATACATTAGAGGAGGGCTCAGTGGTTGAAGTAATATTGAAAGATAAGACACCACAGCAGGCACCACAACATGCACCAGATAACAGTCAGGCTCCTGTAAGGGGTGAATTAAAGAAAAATCCATCGTGGGTTAAAACTTCAACATATCATCACCCACATCACCCCGCAAGACAACCTTCAAAATGGCAACCAATTAGCCACACAGATAACAACCCCCAGGACAAATAGAGAGGAGCGAAGATCCACCTACTACACATCAACACAGAAGAGCTACCACAGTCAACTTCCATCTCAAGCGAGCGAGGCACCAACGAGACCGAGGGTTCACCTTTCTCTTGGATGGCTAGATGCACGTGCATGGTACTAGTGGACTACTCTTTTGAGTATATCTTATTATTTGTGTTCTTCCCATGTTTCGAGGACGAAACATGCTAAGGGGGGTGGAATGTTATATACCTAGGGGGGATAATATGGGGTACCAAGGGAGGTGCCCAAGTTAATAATGTAATAATGAGATGGGCCATAGTAATAAATAAGGTGGTTAACCCATATCATGTAAGGGACCACAAGTAGTTAGTAATAATGTAATGGGCCCATGGTATTACTTTGATGGTATGAGGGAACCATGGTAATGACCCATGGTATTGTATGTATGAGGCCTATATAGAGGCTAGAGACTCCACGTCAAGGAAGATTGTCAAGGATTATTGTATGAACAGGCGTATGGCTTGTGGAGTGCTCTCCTTCCTTAAGGAGTGAATGTATGGTGTTGCCCTACCTTAAGGGTTTGATCAATAAAGAAACATTTCATATTATTTCTGGGTTTATTTATATTTTCATATATTATTGGGTTAGATCTATAACACACTCCTTTTCACTTTAAGCAAAGGGTGGAACTAATACAAGGAAACTTTCCTTATGGTTATTAAGCTCACTTCTTGTAGTATGAAATTGGATTAAAGGGAGCTTTTTGATAGCAAGGAAATGTGAAAGTTTAAAACGCTGGGGATGATGGATGAAAGGGATCCTTTGGCTTATTGCTTACACTATGGAGTCGTGGATGCAATATAAGAGGGTTTTCTATTAATGATTAGTAAGCAAGAGACGAGAAGGTATAGAAAATAAGGGAATCACAATAGGAGCTCCACAACCAAACCAAACATAGGAGCAATTAAGCATTCACTCATCACATGATGCTTAGGCCTTAAAGCCCCTTTTCTCTTAGACAAGGTGTGAGAATGCACTCACATATATGAGATATATGGCTTTGAATCCTCCCCTTGAAAGGTGCTCCAAGCTTTATCTCTAATAGTCTAACTTGTAAAAACAAGCATACCAAAGGTGCACTTGGTACATATGCCACATATACAAAGAATAAAAGCTATAACATAGAAAACAATTTACATTAGTCTAGTGCTTGGAGTTAGCTTGCCCACAGGTTCTTCCATTCAATAATTCATAAGTACAAAATGGATAGGGAAAACCTTTATATTAGTTTTAGCTCAACTCTTCTCTATAATAAAATATGATTTCCTTAATAAAAAATTAAAATAGTTACAATAACTACCTAAGTGGCTGACTTGGGTCAAAATGCCCATAGAAAACAATTGGGTATAATGTTTTAGATGGGTATAGTGCCACATGTCATCTTCCTCCATATTCTAGCTTATGTAAAGGTAAATATGAGTGTCATTTGTCCTCCTCATGTGAAAGGTGTTGTATAGGAGATACCTACCTTCAAAATAATAATAATAGGCTTGGTCATAAAGGTAGGTCAAATTTTCTTAAGGGTATGCATGAATTCCAAGTGTAAAGCTCCATGACGAGGCCACTCTTCTAGATAAGCATGAAAATATCAAATATCTTCATTAGCTAATTCTTCTAGAAGCTTCTTAACCAAGAAAATATAAAAGAACACCTTATCACAAGTTTTCCCTTGGTTCTTGTGTTATTGTGGACAAATTTAACTAGATAATAACCATGAAGTGATCCTTTAATAAGTGCGCCTTAGTAAGAAGTGCCTTTGTCCACTTAAAACCCTCCTTTGTAATAAAATATTCATCCATCCATGTGTCCTTAAGGAGAGAGGAAGAGACAAATAGAGAGGAAGAGAGAGGGAGAGAGCACACCCTTGACATTTTTGTATTTTTGTCCACTTTAACCAAGTCAACCATGAATATCTTACCATAGAGAGTGCACCATAGGTATTTATGCAAATGGTTCTTCATCAAATTCATGTCATTTCCTCAAAATATGTGAAAATGGACCCCCCTTCAAGTTAAACCATCACTAGTCACTCCACATGTGTGCAAGGTGTGAACAAGGATATGCAAGAAGTGAACATGTCCTAATAGTGGAGTGCACCACCTAGGGATGTGTGCATGAGTGGATGAGGTGGATGAGAGGTGGTGATGTGGAAGGTTAAAACTTTGGGGCACATGAGTAAGTATCCTCCCTATTCAACTCAAGATTCCACTTATTGCTCAAATGTTGTGGCAAAGGATAAGGATAAGCATGGATAAGATTGGCACATGTGAACAAGGCTAAAATTGAGGGTACATAAAATTGGTTTTTTGTGGGTTTCTTGAACATGTGTGCCAAAAGGGGATATGATAACATAAGTTGTATACCACATATGCATAAGTTGTATTCCCTAGTGGATAATTAGCAAATGATACTTAAGGAATTAACCTCAATGAAGAATTAGAAAATTAAGGTACTAATAGGCTAATACTTAGGCATTCCACTTAAGGTTCATGACTTAATAAAAATATCTTGAACTCTTTACTTGTGTTCACACTAGAAAAAGTTAGAATATGAATTTTTTTTTTAATAAGATATACATTTTAGGGAATCATAAGCAAATTGTCCTATGCACCTTTTAGGAGAGAATGAAGTGAAAAGTAATGGTAATCATACATGTTACATTGGTAGAAATTGGAGTTGTGATGCAATAAATAAACTACGTGGGTAACATGATGAAGTGGTGAAAATGTATGTATGAAGTCGATTTCACCTATGTAAAAGTGACAATGTGCTTGCAAGAAACAATTTTCCTAGGTGAAATTATGGAAATGGCATGGAGAATGGATAAAGTTAGGGAAGAACCTTTTTGTACAAAGTTATTTAGGCTTATAGAATACAATATGCATGTTTTTTCTTCGATATAATATATTTTGTTCAATGCACTATTAATATTAACAAAAATGGCCTTGACACTTTTGTCCATGGTGGCATGTACAAAACATAAGTATTCCTCAATGATATAAAGTTATGATTTCTGTTTGGAAAAAGAAGTGGACAAGATAACCTTCCTTTTCATATATTTTTTCTTTAAAATATAGCAGGCTTTTTTCCTGGAAGCCATAGTTCCACCTAATTGACGGGAGCTTTAACCATTGAAATTTACCTTGGGGATTTTGGCCCATTTCTAGACAACCTAAATTTCCATAGAAAAAAGAGCTAATAAAAAAGTAACATTACCTTGCTAGAAAAAAAGGGCTTGCCAATGTGCTTGCAAGAAACAAATTGCTAGGTGAAATTATGGAACTGGCATGGAGAATGGATAAAACTAAGGAGCTACCTTTTGTACAAAGTTATTTATGCTTATAGAATAGAATACACTAGTTTTTTCTTGAATATAATATATTTTGTTCAAGGCACTATTAATATTAACAATATGGCCTTGGCACTTTTGTGCATGGTGACATGTACAAAACATAAGTTTTTATAATTGATATAAAGTTATGATTTCTCTTGGGAAAAAGAAGTGGACAAAATCACTTCCCTTTTTCATCTTTTTTTTTTATAAAATCTAGTAGGATTGCTTTCTTGGAAGTCATAGTTCCACCTAATTGATAGAAGTTTTGACCATTGAACTTTACCTTGAGGATTTTGGCCCATTTCAAGACAACCCAAATTGCCATAATTTAGAAAGAAAAAAATATCTAATCAAAGTGAAACTTTACCTTGCTAGAAAAAATGGACTTGCCAAAAAGGTTTAGTTTGTCCACTTATTAACTCACTCCACAAATAACAAGAAATAGCAAAGCATTGAATCAATAAGTAGATAAACTAAACTTTTTTAGCAAGTTCATTTCTTTATGGCGATTTTTTCTTTTCCATGTTCCTCTCATTTATTCAAAATCTTGTTGATCTAGGTAATCTTAAAATAAGCCAAAAACCTTAGGGGTGAAACTCCATAGTCAAAGTTCTCATCAATAAGGTGAAACTATGACTTAAGGTAAAATGTTAGTCAAAATCAAGGAGAATTTTGTTGAAAATGGAGTCCCTTGTTTCCATGTGTTAACTTACTCCTATATAAATCAAATGTGTACTATGAGGAAAGCATGTGCTCCTAAGTTACACTTATTATTAACTTAGCATATAATAAATCTATTTTAATTAATATAAAATGATTTTGATTTCTTTTACCCATTCTCAACTTCAAAAATAAAATCAATATTGCAAAAATAGAGCAAACTCCTATGATGTTCATGGTGAAGCCAAAAAGTGAAAAAACTAAGAATTTGAAATTTTGCAATTATAAGAAGGTAGAAGATACGAAGCATTTTCTCTCGAGGTCCACATCCTACATAAATATTGGATTTCGTTTTCAAATCATTTGTTATACCATAGCCATATATAATGTGCTTATCTACCAAAAACAAAGTAAAATCTATTATCATATTACCAAATTATGTGATCTTAAAAATAACATGATTCAATGAAAAAAACAATGTTAAAGTTTAATAGAAAATGTTAATCTAACCATATCATTCATGGTTTTATTTTAATTAATATATTAATGGTTTAGACTTTGTTTAATGAGAATTTGATCTGTTTATTTCAATTATATTTAATATAAACATTATGATATATATCACATATATCAGGATAGTTTCTTAAAATACTTATATATATATATATATATATAGATATATATAATTGTTGACAACTTACGTTAAAAAAAAAACAACAACAACAACTAACTCATGTTAAGAAGGAGAGAGATGTTGGTTTATATAAAGATATAGCATTATTGCACTAGAAATAAATTAAAATATTAATCATAATAAAGAAAATTACACTAATACTCAACTTAATATATTAATTCCAAGGCAATGTGTATTTTAAAAGCAAGATGTAAAACAAATTATTTGAATAACTTGAAATGAAATAGAAAACAAGTTGTAAAAAAAATTATTTGAATAACTTGAAATGAAATAGAAGTTGACACATGTAATATAATATTGGAAAAAAACATAGAACCAATTTATGTGTAGTCTTTTATGTGCTTAAAATTTAACAATTCCATTTTTTTTTTTTTTCTTTCAATGTTTAGTAGATCTCAGATTAATATAGATCTACACTAATCATGTACTACAACTATATTTTTATTTTTATTTATAAGAATTATGAATGTGACACATCTCACCCATATTGTGTTGTATAATACACTTAGGTTCTCTCAATGCTATAATTATGCAATGAATACATATTTTAAGGAGATGGCATGCTCTGTTATCAAAACTTATCAATTCTTACTATTTATTTTCAAAATCACAAATTCTGTACCACCTATGTTCATTTGCTTATTCTTTTGGTACCATCACAGGTGTATGATCCAAACTAAACCATTGGGGTTTGACATTAATGGTGTTCACTATGTACCTTCCCTAGAACAAAAGTTGTGGCAAGGTTCGTTGGTATAGAAGAGGCCATGATATACACTTTTGTTGTGGTTGGGTGTGTGATTTACAATAGAGATCATAGGTTGTAGAAGGGTTAGTGAGAGGTAAGTTGTATGTATGTGGAGTAGAAGGAATGGAGGAATGATTCTAAACGTAAAATAATGTAGTTTTAATCAATTAACTTAGGGTAAGTATTAAACTCCGATGTGACTTCTTTATTGTTCACAAGACGAATAACTCATCTTTCTTTAATCTCCCCACTTTTCCTTTTACTGATCAAACTTCAAATATTTTCCTTACATTGTCATATTGTATATATGTTTTCATTAGTTACAATAATGTTTGCACATATTGCAACTATTATTGATCATTAATTTTCATACTATTGCTTATTTCACTATGCTTATTTACCGCATCTTTATCCAATATATATGGGAAATTTTGTTATTTGTGGGGCATCATTATATTATAAGAGTAATATTAAACAAATCGTGAACTTGATCATGTGGGTAGAGAAAACATAAGTCCTCTAAGATCTTACCCTTATATGGTGAAATGGATAAGGACCTAATATTATTTTGAAACTATAAACCTAAAAGAAAGTGTATCATTGTTTTACGATGGATTGACATTTAACATTCTACCACTTCATGATCCTAGTTAAGCATATTATTCTATGAGCCTATGGAAACATTATAAACAAAAGGAGGAGGTTTAATAAACTAAAAAAACTGAAGATGCACTCTTACAAATGAGCCTCTAAGTTTACATCCTTGACATTTGCATCTTGAGTAGTGACTCCTACCATAATGGCATGAGGGTGCATGGTTCGAGTGAGAATTGTGTTCATATACAAGAGATCAATTCCTTATTTCCCAAGGTCCCATGCACTAATACCCCTCATAGTATCATGAGCAGTAAAATGGGTTTTATGCTTATTGATGGGATCATTCTAGCATTCCAAAGGTTATGATATTGGTGGAAGTTGCTTTAATGGTGCATTTTTTCCCCTTCATCATGGTGATCATATAGTCTCATCTTAGTCATTTTCACTTCATGTTGCATGGTTAGGTTATAAGTGTCCTCTAATATCGTGATTTACTTTTCTAGCTTCATTCACGTTCCATATCATTTCCACAATTTTACCTAGGGAGTTTATATTTTGATAGACAAAGACAAAGATAGTTTGTAGAGCTTGTTTGCACTTTTTCCAACAATGACCAATTCTATGGGAGGGATAATGACTTATATAAGAAGGGTGTCTCCTCTTTATGCAATGGAGGATATAATACTTGCCTATTTTGACCATGACGAGCCTTTGATGTTGTCACTCTCTAATCAAGCAAAGGAGTAATTCCATATTAGCCTATTATATTGGAGGTGGATTTGGGTCTCCTACTCTTGAGATTTGATGACACATGTCATGTCTTGAAACTTGTGTAGGTCATGCCACTCTTGTCTTCTCTTCCAATGCCATCTCGCATGTGATTCAAGAATATATGAGAAAATATTAAAAAAAGAAGAAGTTATTTGTAGTTTCTTGACTCTTTCTTATGTTTGAAATTGTTTCCCTAAGACATTGAACCCACCATGCAACAAGAAGGTAAGTCATCCTACATTATTGGTTGGTAGATTGTATGACCATGTGTACTCCTAGGAGGTCATGTAGGCACACCAACATCATTCAACATCACTACATTTAAGTTGCTCTCAATAGTTGTCAATTTGATTGACTAAAGCATAGACTAATTCATTTCCAATTATTTGTACTTAATGGTAATATTGGGAAGACCAAGGATAATGGGTGGATTATTAAAAAATCCTCATGGTCACATTGAGGAGGATAAGAGGGGGGTGCAAGGGGTGAGCAAGTTAGGAGTATATGCAAATTTCTTTATCTTGCTTGAATTAAAAACATTTCAAGAATATGCATTTCATAGGTAAATGAATAATTTAAGCTATTAAAGGTAGTGGCATATCTTAGAGATTTGATGTCACGTTTCAATAAATTTTTTATTGTTTTTTTAAGGTGGATTGGGTTATAGTTTCATATTATGTTGAGATGCATAATATGTTGAGCAAAATGTTTTATTTTTCATCATATTATATGGTGATATAGTCATTAAGAAATATGAACTTGTGTATACCTTGTTGCTATCTGAGTTTGTATTCTTGAATATATTATTAGTATTAAAGATTCCCACTAGGAAATATGAATTCATGTATGTCTTGTCATTTTATAGGGTTGAAATACGAAGGTCATGGTATTATTAGAGGATTTATGAGATCAATTTAGGTATTGTATCAAGCCTTGACATGCACGTTGTTGAATATATACACTACCTCCAAATTGGTCTTTGCAACGTATAGGCCAATCATACTTGGAGACACATCATGAATCATTGTCTTTGATAATGTGATCACCCACACCCATCTTCATACCTTCAAACCCCACTCATGCTTGTAAGCTCCCTAACATTTATCTTGCTCATGCTTTTTTACAAGATATATGTAATGTTGAGCTACCTATGATGCCGTCCTCCACCTTTCTTTTAAAGATAATTTTTTATCATTTCAACCAACATTAACGTGTTAATCCTACTTCTCTTTCCACCAATAATATTCACATTTATATTTTTTTAAAGTAAATATATCCTAGTGTGAGAAAAATAATTGAAGACGAGATTCTACTTTACAACTATTCCATTAATTTGACTACTTTAAAATCACGAACAACAGTAAATTCCTCTTTATATTATATACATTATTTAATCTATTTAAACATTTTATTAACTATTTAAAAAATTTATTTCTTATTTTTATTGTAAAACTTAAAATATAGTAACCATTTAAAATATATAAATATAAAATAAAAATAATATATATTTCTAAATATTTTGAAATTATATAATATATCAATAAATAAATAAATAAATAAATAAATAAATAAATATATATATATATATATATATATATATATATATAATATATAATATATATATATATATATATATATATAGATTATAACCCTATAAAATTTATAAATTTTGTTTAAAAAAATATTTTTGGAGGATAAACTTGAAAAAAACCTTGCCGAACATGTCAATCTAATGATTGTGACTGTCTCACGAATAAACTTAGGAATGTTCTACCTACAAATCACAACATTGTAGAAGAATAACACTCCAACAATGTAAAATCAATTCCATTATTGATGTTATTTTATTTTATTATTATTTTTTAATTTTGTTAAGAAAGAAAAGTTGATGCAGGAGGGGGTAAAATGAATGGAAATAAATATTTTTAATAAATAAAAAAAGTATATATATATATATATATATATATATATATATATATATATATATATATAGATATATATATAGATATAGATATGGTGTTAATATGTAAGTTTATTGAAAATATATTAAAGTTATTGAAATATGGCAAAACGAATATTCCAATTTAATTTGTCCTTGAATTAAATTGTGAATTAAAATCGAATTTAGTCTTAACAGCTACGTGGAAATAATTAATTAATTTATTTTTAAATTAATTAGTTGGAGAAATTCAAGTTAGAAGTCTTTCTGAAGTCATGCAAGAGTTATCCCTTAAATTAAGGAGATAAGATTGAGTTATATTTGAGTTGTAATTAGTTAACTCAGTTTACTGAGCTAAGTCCAGTTAAACGAGTTCCAAATTGTTTGAGTAACTAATGGTGAGTTAACAATCAGTTGATGCATTAATGCATCCAACTAGTGCTACTCTAGTTAACTGAAGATTCCCAAATCGGAAACTCATGCATGTCTTTTTTTAGAAAGACCTAGTTGAGATTAAAGTCAAGGACAATGTATTATCAGTTGCATGTGTTTTCTTATAAAGAAAACTCATGCATCCAGTCAAGGCAATCATCCTTGAAGATTGCGCAGTTTTGGAGGCTTGATCATCCACTTGGTAAAGGCAGATCATCCACAAGGAACAACGCAAGGAAATAGGAGCTTGGAGAGCAGAGAGGAAGGCTAGAGAGAAGTCAAGAATACCTGTGAGCATCTGTGAGGATTGTACTCAGAGCTGGCTAGCTGTGAGAGCTAAGGCTTTGTATAATTCCTATGTATTTCCACCTGTATGATAATACAATAGTGTCAGATTTTTAGCTGAGGCTTTCCCCAAAGTATTTTCATGTGTATTGTGCGATTGATTCTTCTTCTTCTGGTTATATTGTTTAACTCGATCTTTAATCTTCTGCAAATTGATAGTAGAAGTAGGTTATAGTATTCTGCTTTGATTTATATTGCATTATTGACTTAACCTACCATTAGATTTTCTACATGGTATCGGAGCTGTGAATAGTATACTAAGAAGAGAATTCGAAGTTTGAAGTTCGGAGTTGCAGGTGCAAATCGAATTCATATCATACTTCAAGGTTGGCCAATGGCATTCTATGGCTTGAGACTCGAGTATGCCTTGGAAGGTAGCTCAAATTACATAGCCTGTAAAGATAGAATGGAGGCTGTATTAGAAGACAATGGCTTGCAGGAATTCATTGATCAAGAAATCCCAAAGCCAACTTCAACTAATGCACAAGAGTTGGCTGAGTGGAAGAAGTGTGTGGTGAAGGCGAGACGGATCATCCTTGAGGGAGTTCGAGACCATATTGTCTCGAGTCTCCATGGGAAGGATACTCCATTTTCAATGTGGAAGACATTGAAGGACCTCTACCAAAATAGTAGCGACCAGAGGAAATTGGCGCTCAAGGATAAGCTTCGAAGAATCAAGATGGAGAAGGGCAATACTATTTCCACATATCTGAACAAGCTCACTACCTGCAGAAATGAGCTTGGCAGCGTGGGAATAACTACTATCAATGATGATATGGTGAGCCTCGCTCTCCTTGGCCTTCCAAAGAGTTGGAATAGCTACCAGGACTCTGTAAATGGAAGGGAGAAACTATCAGATTGGGAATGACTATGGTCGGATCTTATGTAGGAGGAGATCAGGAGGAGCGCACGAGATGGTTCTTCATCCAAGAATGATGATGAAGAAAATCTGGCCTTAGCAAGTAAGGCAAGGAAAGGGAAGGGGAAGGCTTCCAATTTCAAATCGAATTCTTCTCATGGAGGGAAGAAGGGTGACATGTCTAAAGTAGGATGCTTTAATTACTGTGAGATGGGACATTATGCGACTAATTGCCCATCAAAGAAGTCCAAGAAGGGATCCTCAGAAGGTGAGGCATTATCCTCTCAATTCGAAATGGACTTTACCCTCATCGCATGCATGGTGTCATCGATGATGAGTTGTGTCTGGTATCTTGATAGTGGAGCCTCATTCCACATGACGGGTGATAAAATTTTATTCAGTGCCATGGAGGAGAAAGACCTCAAGATGCGAATAGAGATGGGTGACGATAAAAAGTATAGTGTTTCAAGAGTGGGCACCGTTTCTTTTCAGAGGGAACATGGAGATCCTCTCACCTTGACAGATGTGATGTATGTGCCTGGATTGAATAAGAACTTGGTATCGGTCGCGATGTTGGAGGACAAAGGCTATGATGTTGTCTTCGGTAAAGGAAAGGCGTTCCTAAGACACATAGACACTGGTCAAACCAAGAGGATAGGGGCTCGGGTGAAGAATCTCTATAAACTATAGGTAGAGGAATTAGACACTGGTCAGACCAAGAGGATAGGGACTCGGGTGAAGAATCTCTATAAACTAGAGGTAGATGATTTTGTAACATTGAGTACGAAAGCAGAATTGGTGCAAAGCCAAGACATTGGTGAGTTGTGGCACAGGCGGTTGGGCCATTTGCATCATGGGGCTTTGAAGATAATGCAACAGATATCTACAGGACTTCCCAAAGGTAAACTTGAGCAAGTTGACACATGCAAAGGTTGTACCTTGGGAAAGTACACCAAATCTTCCTTTCATGATCGAGACAGTCGAGCAGAGGCTATCTTAGAGCGAGTTCATACTGATTTGTGTGGACCATTCTCGACGGCATCCACAGTGAAGCAAAGGTATTATGTGATTTTCATTGATGACTATTCTCGTAAATGCTGGATTTATTTCATGCAGAAGAAGGACCAAACCTTCACAAAGTTTTGTGAGTTCAAAGCTTTGGTCGAGAAAGAGTCAGGGAAGAAGATCAAGGCCTTGAGAAGCGACAATGGTGGAGAATATGTCTCTCAAGAGTTTAAGGACTTCTGTACAACGGAAGGAATTAAACGAGAGTTGACGGCACCTCATAACCCATAGCAGAATGGGGTGGCCGAGAGGAAGAACATAACTATTATAGGGGCAGCACGGGTAATGTTGCATGACCAAGGCCTACCACTTCACTTGTGGGCTGAGGCATGCAACACAACGGTCTATTTGCATAATAGAAGCCCACATCGCATACTTTGGATGAAGACACTAGAGGAATATTTCTATGGTAAGAGACCAAATGTGGGTCACTTCAGGATATTTGGCTCATTGGTATATTGCCATGTGACAAAGGATGCACGGAAGAAGCTTGAATCGACAGTAGAGTTGGGGATATTTGTGTGGTATGCTGATACACCTCACAACTATCGGGTGTCCTTGCCTACCAGTCAGAGGACAGTGGTTCACAGAGATCTCAAGTTTGATGAGTAGAATGCCATGCGAGTTTCCCTTGAGAGGGAGTTCCAACTACAAGCTGTGGAGGAACTGTTGGTTCCTAAGGAGGAGGAGCCTTAGACTGATGCGGAGCAGCCGCATGTAGAGGTTCCAGGAGTGGAGACATCCACTCAATGAGAGTCTTCCAGATGTGGATGAAAGCGCACAAAATAAGCTGACAAATTGTTGGAGGATGTGAGAGAGAATGTGGGAGCACCATCTTCTCAGTGTAGACAGAGGAGGTTACCAGATAGGTATTTGGTCAATTTAGTGTGTCCTAAATTGCTATTTAAAATGTCAATTCGAGAGTCGTAAACTGCTGAAGTGAAGTGCACTGTATATGCAAGATAACCGATTTCTTAGTTCTTTGTCGTTTTTGAGTTTTTGGTTTGTTTTTAGGTTTATTTTCTGTGGATTCCCTAATGTGAGATGGCAAAATTGAAGGTCAAGTATGGATGGTAATGGTGATTTCTACAACGATTTTCCAAACTTTAAAGTTTTCAAAAAGAAGGTTTCAAACTGGCTGTGATGAAATCAATTCTCAAAAGAAAATAAAAATGTACCAAAACAGTGAACTAGTGACAATGAAGCCCAGTATCCTTACTGCTGTATAAAAAGAAAATAAAAACTGAACTCAAAGCAATTCAAAGACTGAAAGCAAAGCAAACTAAATCACACTGCTTCAACCCATATTCTGACCCTTCACCTTTCGACTCGCTCTCGCTATAGGGAGTAATCATAAACAAGTTGAGTAATATGATATCTAAATTGCAGGAAATGAAATTGCATAAAATGAAACTAAGATTTAACTACTTATTCATATTTCAATTCCTGAAAATGACATAAGTAATTTAATCACTAACTTGCAGGAAAGTAAACTAAATCATACTACATCAAGTAATATTCTGATTCCTCACTATTTGAGTCGCTTGGCTATAGGAAGGAAATCATAAACAAATGAGTAATATGATATCTAAGTTGCAGAAAGGTAAATAAGCAAAGAAAAACTGAAAGAAATGACAATGTTGGAATTAAAACTCAATAAATGAATCAGCAGAAAGGACAAGATGATCTCATGTCATTAGTCATTAAAACTATGTAATTTGCCCGGGCGCCCTACAAGAACCTGAAAGAAAAATACTGATCAGCTAGCAATCATGAGAAAGCATAAAAGAAAAGATGAACAGCAGTTAGTATAAATATCAGGACAACGTAATATATACAAGCAAATGATTATAAAAGCAGTAACATAATGAAAGCAAGTAAGAAACTATATAGTAATACAGAGCCTTGGTGTACAGGGGCCCTCTGCAACCTCGGCCAATCAATACTCAGTCACAAATTGAACTTAAGAATGCTATCTTCTCATATATTAAAGTGCAGTCAAAACATAGAAATATAGCACGACACAGTGGGCTCGTAAACACAGTCAAGATTACATGTAAAAGCTAACTATCAAGCGTATGATAACGCGTTATTTATAAGTGAAAATGCTATAACTGATTCCTAAATTCTACGCTGTCAAACAGACATGTAAATCTCCACGTCCTGAGATCTAGCAGTATGGTAGTCATGACAAATAAATTTATGGAGTGGTGGCTGTTCGATTTGGTTCACGGATTGATCCACAGGTGTTAGCACACCTCCAGAGATTGAGGATCTTGCCACGCAAAACTTCACGTGGGAAAAACAGAGCCATGCCACCGCAAAACTCTTGGTTTGACCACTCCTTTGACCATGGCTGTTTGTGAGTGATTCGGCTGAACCAAGGGGACATGCTCCATGTACATGTCATTTGCAGCTTGCCCATGTGTATGGATTCTCCATTGGACACTTGTAACATAATCTTCAGCAAAATGGCTGCGGAAACTTGAGCTCGCTGCGGAAAGTGACAAGTTTCCGCAGCTGATTGAACAAAAATCTAAATCAAACAACAGTCACAAACATAGTTAGGAAACCATTTTATAAGCTCTTTTTAAACTAATATGCAATGATTTGACAGCTTGGTGGGTCAAGTAAATGGAAAAGAAGGCTGAAAAGATATATAGGGAAGATGTAAGTTTGGGACTCAACAAGAGGTACACATGATACGTGGCCCTTGCTGGGGAATGTGTTGAGACCGAGCCATCTTCCGTTGAGGAAGCAATGCAGCAACTGATTTGGGTTGATGCTATGGTGGAGGAGTATGACTCCATAGTTCGTAACAGTGTTTGGGATGTGGTTCCGAGACTGGAGAACAAGTCAGTTGTGAGTTCCCATTGGCTTTACAAGGTAAAGCAAGCTGCTGATGGTAGTTTGGAGAAGCATAAGGCAAGATTTGTTGCCCATGGCTTTTCACAGGTCGATAGGATCACGTTGCTGCAGTATATTTCGATAAAGGAGCAAGATGCTGACATTTTGACAAAGGCATTGTCAAAGTGTAAATTCGAGTTCCATAGAGACAGGATCGGGGTGGCAAATAATCCCTTTCTTGTTGAGAGGGAGTGTTGAAATATGGCAACAAGAATATTCCAATTTAATTTGTCCTTGAATTAAATTGTTAATTAAAATCGAATTTAGTCTTAACAACTACTTGGAAATAATTAATTAATTTATTTTTAAATTAATTAGTTGGAGAAATTCAAGTTAGAAGTCTTACTGAAGTCATGCAAGAGTTATCCCTTAAATTAAGGAGATAAGATTGAGTTATATTTGAGTTGTAATTAGTTAACTCAGTTTAATGAGTTAAGTCCAGTTAAATTAGTTCCAAACTGTTTGAGGAACTAATGGTGAGTTAACAGTCAGTTGATGCATAAATGCATCCAACTAGTGCTACTCCAATTAACTGAAGATTCCCTCATCAGAAACTCATGCATGTCTATTCTGAGAAAGACGTAGTTGATATTAAAGTCAAGGACAATGTACTATCAGTTGCATGTGTTTTCTTATAAAGAAAACTCATGCTCATGCATGTAGTCAAGGCAATCATCCTTGAAGCTTGTGTAGTTTTGAAGGCTTGATCATCCACTTGGTAAAGGCAGATCATCCACAAGGAAAAACACAAGGAAATAGGAGCTTGGAGGGTAGAGAGGAAGGCTGGAGAGAAGCCAAGATTGCCTGTGAGCATCTGTGAGGATTGTACTGAAAGCTGGCTAGTTGTGAGAGCTAAGGCTTTGTATAATTCCTATGCATTTCCACCTGTATGATAATACAATAGTGTGGGGTTTTTAGCTGAGGCTTTCCCCAAAGTATTTTCATGTGTATTGTGCGATTGATTCTTCTTCTTCTGGTTGTATTGTTTAGCTCGATCTTTAAGCTTCTGCAAATTGATAGTAGAAGTAGGTTATAATATTTTGCTTTGATTTATATTGCATTGTTGAGTTAACCTACCATTAGATTTTCTACATGGTATCGGAGCTGTGAATAGTATATAAGAAGAGAATTTGAAGTTTGAAGTTCGGAGTTGCAGGTGCAAATCGAATTCATATCATACTTCAAGGTTGGTCAATGGCGTTCTATGGCTTGAGACTCGAGTATGCCTTGGAAGGTAGCTCGAATTACATAGCCTGGAAAGATAAAATGGAGGCTGTATTAGAAGACAATGGCTTGCAGGAATTCATTGATCAAGAAATCCCAAAGCCAACTTCAACTAATGCACAAGAGTTGGTTGAGTGGAAGAAGTGTGTGGTGAAGGCGAGACAGATCATCCTTGAGGGAGTTCGAGACCATATTGTCTCGAGTCTCCATGGGAAGGATACTCCATTTTCAATGTGGAAGACATTGAAGGACCTCTACTAGAATAGTAGCGACTAGAGGAAATTGGCACTCAAGGATAAGCTTCGAAGAATCAAGATGGAGAAGGGCAATACTATTTCCACATATCTGAACAAGATCACTACCTGCAGAAATGAGCTTGGCAGTGTGGGAATAACTACGGTCAATGATGATATGGTGAGCCTCGCTCTCCTTGGCCTTCCAAAGAGTTGGAATAGCTACCAGGACTCTGTAAATGGAAGGGAGAAACTGTCAAATTGGGAACGACTATGGTCGGATCTTATGTAGGGGGAGATCAGGAGGAGCACACGAGATGGTTCTTCATCCAAGAATGGTGATGAAGAAAATCTGGCCTTAGAAAGTAAGGCAAGGAAAGGGAAGGGGAAGGCTTCCCATTTCAAATCGAATTCTTCTCATGGAGGGAAGAAGGGTGACATGTCTAAAGTAGGATGCTTTAATTGCCATGAGATGGGACATTATGTGACTAATTTCCCATCGAAGAAGTCCAAGAAGGGATCCTCAGAAGGTGAGGCATTATCCTCTCAGTTCGAAATGGACATTACCCTCATCGCATGCATGGTGTCATTGATGATGGGTTGTGTCTGGTATCTTGACAGTGGAGCCTCATTCCACATGACCGGTGATAAAATTTTATTCAATTCCTTGGAGGAGAAAGACCTCAAGATCCGCATAGAGATGGGTGACAATAGAAAGTATAGTGTTTCAGGAGTGGGCACGGTTTCTTTTCAAAGGGAACATGGAGCTCCTATCACCTTGACAGATGTGATGTATGTGCCTGGATTGAAGAAGAACTTGGTATCCGTCGCAATGTTGGAGGACAAAGGCTATGATGTTGTCTTCGGTAAAGGAAAGGCGTTCCTAAGACACATAGACATTGGTCAGACCAAAAGGATAGGGACTCAGGTGAAGAATCTCTATAAACTAGAGGTAGAGGAATTAGACACTGGCCAGACCAAGAGGATAGGGACTCGGGTGAAGAATCTCTATAAACTAGAGGTAGATGATTTTGCAGCATTGAGTACGAAAGCATAATTGGTGCAAAGCCAAGACATTGGTGAGTTGTGGCACAGGCGGTTGGGCCATTTGCATCATGGGGCTTTGAAGATAATGCAGCAGATATCTACAGGACTTCCCAAAGGTAAACTTGAGTAAGTTGACACATGCAAAGGTTGTACCTTGGGAAAGTACACCAAGTCTTCCTTTCATGATCGAGACAGTCGAGCAGAGGCTATCTTAGAGCGAGTTCATACTGATTTGTGTGGACCATTCTCGACGGCATCCACATTGAAGCAAAGGTATTATGTGATTTTCATTGATGACCATTCTCGTAAATGCTGGATTTCTTTCATGCAGAAGAAGGACCAAACCTTCAGAAAGTTTTGTGAGTTCAAAGCTTTGGTCGAGAAAGAGTCAGGGAAGAAGATCAAGGCCTTGAGAAGCGACAATGGTGGAGAATATGTCTCTCAAGAGTTTAAGGACTTCTGTGCAATGGAAGGAATTAAATGAGAGTTGACGGCACCTCATAACCCATAGCAGAATGGGGTGGCCGAGAGGAAGAACAGAACTATTATAGGGGCAGCACGGGCAATGTTGCATGACCAAGGCCTACCACTTCACTTGTGGACTGAGGCATGCAACACAACGGTCTATTTGCATAATAGAAGCCCGCATCACATACTTGGGATGAAGACACTAGAGGAATCTTTCTCCGGTAAGAGACCAAATGTGGGTCACTTTAGGATATTTGGCTCATTGGTATATTGCCATGTGACAAAGGATGCATGGAAGAAGCTTGAATCGACAGTAGAGTTGGGGATATTTGTGTGGTAAGCTGATACACCTCATAACTATCGGGTGTCCTTGCCTACCAGTCGGAGGACAGTGGTTCACAGAGATCTCAAGTTTGATGAGTAGAAGGCCATGCGAGTTTCCCTTGAGAGGGAGTTCCAACTACAAGCTGTGGAGGAACTGTTGGTTCCTAAGGAGGAGGAGCCTTAGACTGATGCGGAGCAGCCGCATGTAGAGGTTCCAGGAGTGGAGACATCCACTCAATGAGAGTCTTCCAGATATGGACGAAAGCGCACAAAATAAGCTGACAAATTGTTGGAGGATGTGAGAGAGAATGTGGGAGCACCATCTTCTTAGTGTAGATAGAGGAGGTTACCAGAGAGGTACACAGGATACGTGGCCCTTGTTGGGGAATGTGTTGAGACCGAGCCATCTTCCATTGAGGAAGCAATGCAGCAACTGATTTGGGTTGATGCTATGGTGGAGGAGTATGACTCCATAGTTCGTAACAGTGTTTGGGACGTGGTTCGGAGACCGGAGAACAAGTCAGTTGTGAGTTCCCATTGGCTTTACAAGGTAAAGCAAGCCGCTGATGGTAGTTTGGAGAAGCATAAGGCAATATTTGTTGCCCGTGGCTTTTCACAGGTCGATAGGATCACGTTGCTGCAATATATTTCGATAGAGGAGAAAGATGCTGACATTTTGACAAAGGCATTGTCAAAGTGTAAATTCGAGTTCCATAGAGACAGGATCGGGGTGGCGGATAATCCCTTTCTTGTTGAGAGGGAGTGTTTAAATATGGCAACAAGAATATTCCAATTTAATTTGTCCTTTAATTAAATTGTTAATTAAAATCGAATTTAGTCTTAACAACTACTTGGAAATAATTAATTAATTTATTTTTAAATTAATTAGTTGGAGAAATTCAAGTTAGAAGTCTTTCTGAAGTCATGCAAGAGTTATCCCTTAAATTAAGGATATAAGATTGAGTTATATTTGAGTTGTAATTAGTTAACTCAATTTACTGAGTTAAGTCCAGTTAAATTAGTTCCAAACTGTTTGAGGAACTAATGGTGAGTTAACAGTCAGTTGATGCATTAATGCATCCAACTAGTGCTACTTCAATTAACTGAAGATTCCCTCATCAGAAACTCATGCATGTCTATTCCGAGAAAGACGTAGTTGAGATTAAAGTCAAGGACAATGTACTATCAGTTGCATGTGTTTTCTTATAAAGAAAACTCATGCTCATGCATGTAGTCAAGGCAATCATCCTTGAAGCTTGCGCAGTTTTGAAGGCTTGATCATCCACTTGGTAAAGGCAGATCATCCACAAGGAACAACACAAGGAAATAGGAGCTTGGAGGGCAGAGAGGAAGGCTGGAGAGAAGCCAAGATTGCTTGTGAGGATTGTACTGAGAGCTGGCTAGTTGTGAGAGCTAAGGCTTTGTATAATTCCTATGCATTTCCACTTATATGATAATACAATAGTGTGGGGTTTTTAGCTGAGGCTTTCCCCAAAGTATTCATATGTATTGTGTGATTGATTTTTCTTCTTCTGGTTATATTGTTCAGCTTGATCTTTAAGCTTCCGCAAATTGATAGTAGAAGTAGGTTATAGTATTGTGCTTTGATTTATATTGCATTATCGGGTTAATCTACATCAGAATTTCTACAAAATTCACTCATTTATTATAAAGATAGTGAGTATTAGGGTAGATAAGAAATAAGTCTTGTGCTAATATGTGAATTTATTAAATATATATTAAAGTTATTTAATCTTGTAATTTTTTTTTTTGAAAAATTGATTAATAAGAATTTATGTTATTTATTTCTCTGAAGAACAAAAGGTTTACAGTTTCGCATGGGGCTTAGGAACAACAACAAACAATCAAGTAGAATTTTGGGCACTTTGGAAAGGACTGGACATTGCCATAAGCAAAGAAATACATAAATTCAAAGTCCCAAGAGATTATATGGTCATTATTAGACAGATCTCCAAGGCGATATTTGGTAGCTTCTATAGTCTTCCTTCAATCATTCACATGATAGCCCTGCAAAGCTCAAAATTTGAAGAAATTACCCTCCAACGTATCCTTAGAAATTCAAATGATCAAGTAAGCAAGCTTGTCAAGCTAGGGTCGCAACTTAAGCAAGGAATTATCAAATTTCAGGATGGAGTACCGTCTATGGGTCTGATTTTGTGATTGTAAAATGAATTTAATAAGAAAAATAGGGAGTTTGCTTCGATCAAAGCTCATGATAATTGGAACAAAGGGAATAAATGATAGGTTCCATGTGGAATTCCAATTCCATGTCTTTCTCTTGTGAGACAAACATCTAAGTGGTTGCCTTGGAGAACCAAGATGCAAAAGGGGAATTGACCTGTTGGAGGAAGTCTGTGGAGAGGTTGTTTAAAATTCTGATAAGAAAGTATGAATTGGTCACCAAGAGGTTAGAGTTCATGGAGTGGGAAAGGTATGAGAGGTCCAAACTCATGGACCACAAATTCAAGTGGTTACAAGCATAGATGGAGAGTAAGCTCGCCAGTCTGGAGGTGAAGATCCTCTTATTGAAGACTCAATCATGTGAAGTTTCCAAGATCACAAAGGATGATGACTTGTAGGGCTTCACTTACCCGACAATGGACTTGCGGAAGGCTGGCGTTGAAGGAATGTTGCATGGTGAAGGTGAGACTTGTGGTAAATAGGTAGCAGCAGGGAACAAGTTTGAAGTTGGCCCCTCTGGGGTATCCTAGTTAAATATGTATTATGTATTGTAAATTTGAACTATTTTTGGGCCAATTTTGTAAAGTTCATGTGAGATATTAGTGAAAAAACTCGTAGAGGCAAGAAAATTTTGTTGTGGCCATATTGGAATGTTCAAGCAACAGAAGTAGCAGAGGCATGTAAAGGGTTTTGTCCATGAAAGCCAACCTTTTTAATACAAACAATAACCATTCTATTAAAAAAAAATTGTGTTAATGTAGTTTATTGAATATATATTGAAGTTGTTTAATTTTGTAACAATTATAGTGCTTAAAAATAGATAATATATAAAATTGAAGTTCAGTTTGAATTAATTTTAATTATGGATCTAGCAAGCACTGAGAGGGATCAAATCTCTCAAGATGCAAACCTCTTTCTTAGTGCAAAACTTGAGAAAATGTTTGCTCCTGGAGATATTTGATTATTCTTTGTTCTTGGTACAATGTTTTAACTATAAGTAATATTTTATTTTCATTTTTTTATATAATATATATGTAGTTGACATTGAAATATTTTATTTATGATTCACTATCTCCACATTAAAATGCTAATTATATGCCTTTACATTGATATATTAAAAACATATATCCATAGGATATAATATCTCTTCGCCACATGGTGGGTGTATATCAATTGAAGGTTTAGATGCTTAACATGTTCCATAAACATAAAAAAATGTGGCAAGTTGCCCAAACTTGGCAACCTGCATGGAATACCAAGTGCCACCATCCTAATTTAGATCAATCTCTAAGCGTAATGGCATCAGTTTCAAATGCGCGAAGGTTGCAAAATTGTTTAAGGACCTGTATATTTCACTCCATAGGATCACATGGGAATTCATGGTTCGAAAAGGTCAATAACATCACCATTATATCATGCAGAGGGGGATAACTTTCGATTTCTCTCAAGTCGATTTGTTGCCAGTGTTCGTCGCCTTTAAAACATGGAGATAGTTTCAATGGACCAACAATGCAGAGTCACAACCTCCAGGCAACAAGCGTAATGTAATCCTTAGCATTCACGCTTTGCCATCAACCCTCTAGGATCTCGACTCTCAAGTATCATTCGAGTCACTCGCTCGCAGGACGCTTTGTCACTCCGGTTTGCTTTTCCAATATACTCTCCCTACACTTAATTCCATGATTGGATTCTTTTCTTAGTATCTTTGCTCTCTCCAGTCTAGCAATTCCATGATTGGATTCTTTTCTTAGTATCTCTGCTCTCTCCAGTCTAGCATTTTACTTCTCGATTCTCTGCCCCATTCTTTTATTCATTTTTTGTAACATGGTTCCTCACCTTAGCCTCCTTGCAACTCTAATTATCTCCCCCTACAATTAGCTTGAGAAGCTCCCTCCCCCCTGGTCTCACTTTGCTAGCTCTCAGTTCTACGGCCCTTGGCTTATCCTTACTCTCTGTTACATGGCTTGTCGTCACTTAGTCAACCATCCTGTGGCTCCTTAGAGGGGTAGACCTAGTCAGTCGCTCTCTCCTAGCGCCACCCCCTACATGACACCCGTGCATAGGCCTCCACTAGAGCAATGATGGATAGGTACCAATGCATCATCATGGAATCAGTGCAATGAGCGATCACTGACATTGAAATGTAGGTTCATCAAGCAAGAAGATTTGTCCCAAATTAGTATGTTGAACAGGGAACTTGAGACTGAATTCCCAACACTGGGAACTCCCCAAGAGTAAGGACCACTTCCTACATGTAAACAGTTAATCTTTACTAGCATGTAAAGAGACTTATGGGTAGGGTCCTAAACAACCGAGCTGAATCCTAGTAGGAACTTCTCAACTGTATGTCAAATATCAAGGAAATAATGGACCACATGGAAAGAAAAATGGACACCTTGGATGATAAGCTCAATCAACTCCATAAGCAACTCTCTCGCACCACCCTATCATCGCTAGCCCAAAGTGAATTTTCCCTCCCCAACTCATGCTCATCAGCCAACATAATAACAACAAACTCAACCTAGTTTCTCTTCCTGGACTTGTCTCAAAATACATTTTTGTCTCTCTACGCATGTAATTTTGTCTGCAATTATGTCTATCTCATGCCTAGTTTCTGGTCCAAACTCTTAGACCAATAGGTCAAACACAATTTGGGAAATATCAAAGTTTTGTATCTTTGTTATTGGATTGACCTTCTCACTAGTAGACCGGGCAAATCCATCAATGTTGTAATTGGCTTTTTCAAGTAGCAATCTAAATTAGCTCTATTGATCTTACGAAAAAACTCTCTCTATATATATATGAATTATTTTTGTTATTAATATTTTTTCACTATATACATACATTTTAATTAGTATTATTATTATTTAAAATGTTACACATCAAATCCATATTAAACATTGAAAACTTTACACTGGTGGGACTACCTCAAATCGATTCCAAACACCATATTTTGAATTAGAAAGCATCTATTAATGGAATAAGAATTCTCTCACTCTTTATATATGTTTCATGTTAAAATCTTTTACTCAACATGTACAATGAAATATTTGATTTATAACCTACATCTAAAATTTTCTTTGTTATTAATACTTTTTAAATCTTATATATCTTTATTATTATTATTATTTTGTTGGTTTGACCCACATATAATTTGAACATTGAATCTTGGGGTTTACATCATACTTTATGACATGACAATTGCCAATTGCACTACCCCGTGGGTTTTTTTAAATCTTATGTATCAACTCCATATGAAGAATGGGTTTTTTTAAATCTTATGTATCAACTCCATATGAAGAATGAAATAAATTACAGATCTAGAAAATGAAAATATAAGGGATTTTTTAATGTAACTTATTTTATTTTTTTTTACATATAGTTGATATAAAATTATGCTATTTAATATGGATTGAAATATTTTATTTATGGGACTATAATTTTTGTTAGTAATATATTCTTGTTTTAAATATTATATGTAAATTAAAAATAAAATGAATTAGACATCATGTAATATCAATAATATTTTTTTCCATCAACTTCATATGAAGTAGTGAAGAAATTAGATATCTCTTCAATATTAAAAAGTACTTTATTTTTATTTTTTTAACTTTTAATTACTTTATCTTCTTCATATTAAGGTGGAAATTGATGTATTTTACTTATCACTGACATTATTTTTTTTCCTTATAACTATTTTTAATTTGTTAATGTCAATGTTATTTTATTAATTTTTAAATGTAACATTACATGACAACATCTCCCCCAATTTTATATATATTTTTAAAGATATTGTTTTATTATTTTAAATTATAATAAAATATTATTCCAATTAACTTATTTTATATATAAAATATGGTAGATCTATCTTATCTCAGTGGTCAAATCAAGAGTGACGGGACAATCATAATTGATTGCTATTGCTCTTTGCAAATGCATGCTAACTAATTACTATTTGCAAAAGACCCCTTTGCATCCTTAAAAGTGAATATTGCAACATATTCTCAGCTAGGTGAAGTCCTTATAGTGGGAGATTTCAATGCTAGGATTGCAAGTGAGCAAGCTAGCATTTTTGTTTGTAAAGAAGATTACAACCATATTTGGCTTATAGAATAGAGTAATCATCAATGGGCAAGAATTTCAAAAGACAATAAAGGTTCAATATATTTAGTGAGCAATTTCTTACTCTATGTGGGGCTTTCGATTTAGTCAGTTGCAATAGTTTGACTAGATGAGAAAAGTTTGGTAATTTCACTTGCACTACATACAATTGAGCAAGTGCAGTAGATTATGTTATTTGCTTGCATGGTTTGTGTGAGAAAATGGAGGCAGTTTCGATTGGAGAACAACTGAATTAAAATCGAATCACGAGCCAATTTACTTAAGTTTCTCTTTGACCGGAAAGAAGTAGCTAGGGACAAAAACTTAGTGTGTTCAACAAAATATCTCAGACGGCATAATTCTTTTAACTTCGAAAAATTGTAATACCTTCAAAATAATGCTAGAGGGGTTCTTTGAGAAGGAGAAAATTTCGCTCCATGGTGTTCATAGTCATGGATTAACACATTTAATTCAAAGTGCACTTTCAAAGTGTAAAAGAGAAAAAAATAGGAAGTTTGAAACAAATTACTTTCTTGCTAATGCTTGGTTTGATGAGGAATGCAAAGGCAAGGAAAATGTTGGAAGAGTCAAACAAGAGTCAAACAAATATAACATAAGCCTCAAAGCTTACAAGCATATTTTGAGAAAGAAAAAAAGGTTGATTTCATGGTGTCAAGGAGGGAAGAACTAATCTTCCTTGTGAAAAATAACCCCAAATTATTTTGGAAGGAGATCCAACCGAGAAATAAGCAAACTGAAAATAGTATTACAACTTCTCAATGCTTTGACTCTGCAAGACAACTTTATGAGAAGGATCCCAAAGCTGACCCTCCTCCCTTGGTCAACACTACTACTAAGCTCTTCACTATGCAAGAGGTAGAGATGGGTATTATGAAGTTGGGTGTTGGAAAAGAAAAATAATTAGTTGAAATTCAAGCAATGTATTTAAAGTGAGGATTAAATTTTTTTTTACCTCACAATACAAAATTTTCAACAACATCATGTTGTAGGGGTTCCCCACAAATTAGATAACTAGTCTAACAATACCTCTTCTCAAGAGTAGTGACATCAATAATCCTTCTTGTGATAGGACAATAATGATAAACCCTTTGTTTGCAAATCTATTTGGAAGCATGCTAGAAAATAAATCAGTGAGTGGGTAGAAGAAAGAGATAAATGTGCTAAAGGGCAAGCAAGTTTCTCACCTAAACATTCCACAGTTGATCATGGTACAACTTTAAGGCACATCGTTGAAAAAGTTTAGGATAAAAAGGAAGAAGTTTATTGTTGCTTTGTTGATTTCAAAAAAGCCTTTGACAAGGTCCCTTGGGATAAGCTTTGGCATAGAATGGAGGAACTTAGGGTTCCTAGGCATCTTAGAGTAGGCGTGCACAGGCTGTATGAATAGGTGAAAGTCAAAATCATAACTTCAACAGGCATCTCCAAAAGTTTTAGGAGTGATACCAGGGTCAAGCAAGGGTACCCATTGTCTCCTACCATTTTTAGTTTATATATTGACAAACTTGAAGAGTGGTTGACCTCACATGGGGGCGATGTGTCCATTTGGGTGAGTTTGTTATAAGGCTTCTTTTGTATGCGGATGACCTTATTCTGATTGCCAAATCTATTCTTGGTTTGCAAGAGCACTTACTTTCCCTTGAACATTTTTGTAGAAGGGTCAGGATGAAAGTCAATATTAGTAAGATGAAAGTTGTGGTTTTCTCTAACAAAAGAAAACATAACCAAGATATGTTTTACTTTCAAGGCGACACTCTTGAAGAAGTTTCATATTACAAATACCTTAAAATTGACTTCAACATAAATCTAAGTTGGGAAGGTTGCAGAAAGAAAAGAACTTTGGGGGGTTGGAAAGCATTTTTTGTTTTTTAGCATAGATGTAGAGAGGTAGAGCTATGGGATTGGAGGACCACTCAAGCTCTTTTTGGGCTTTTAGTGATTTTGGTGATTCTATACGGTTGTGAAATATGGGCCAACAATACATCTGATGTACAATGGAAGAAAAATGAGAAAATTCAGAAGTGCTTGATTACAAACACGTTCAAAATTAAAAGTTCAGTTCCATATGATATCTTGCTAATTGAAATGGAGGCTGCTCCTATTGAAACAATCACTATGATGCGACTCATAAGATATTTAAAAAAATGAGCTAATGGAAGAGGATAGATGGCATAAGGTTATCTTTAATGACATATTTTACAAAAGAAAGAAGACTTGGATGCGACAAAATAATGAATGGTTTAGTAAATGGGGTATTTACTTGAACACGTGTCCCACAAATAATAAAGAGATTAAGATTTTGCTATGGAAGAGTTCCACAAGCGTACTTGGGATAAAGAGCTAGGGAGAAAGAGAAAGTACTATATTAAAGAGTTTAATCCCACTCGTAATCATCATCAAAAAGCATACACAGGGGCTAATATTTCTTGGAGAGCCAAAATTCTTATTGCTTAGTTAATGACTAATTCTCATCAACTTTTTTGTGAAACAAGACATTGGAAAAGACCAAAAGAAGTTTAGGAAGAAAGAGTGTGTATTTTTTACACCTCCAGAAAAGTGGAAACAAAAAAGCATTTCATTTTAGAATGGGAGGCCTTCAAAAACAGTAGGAACAATTATGTAAATATTCTAATTGCTAGCTCTTGGGTTAATTTATTCAACGTGGGGATTGTTGAGAAGTCAGGAGCGCTCATTGTGAGGTAAAATAGGAAATGGGTTGAATGTAGAAATTAGATGGCGAGGCAGTTTGTCCCATAAGCTATCTTTAGCCTTGTAGACGTTAAAAATAATTTCTTTCCTTCTTTAATGGAAACAATATTATCTAGAATGACAAATTAGTAATCCACAAGAGACAGGTTCTCATTCCTATTGAATACTTCTAAATCCTAGATTCTTAACTTGTTTCATTAAAAAATAAGTTCTTAACCAAATATAAACAATTTTAAATTGTACTCCAGAACCACTAATTTATAATAAATATTATATAACTTATTTTATTATCTGATTAAGTTTCTCTTTGACTAATTTTTTTAAAAATCTATCCAAAGTTTAACATTATAAAATTAAATTTATTATTTTTAAATAAAATTTATTTCTTTTTATCTCAAATATGATTGGTTGAAATGTCTCCTCTCTTATTGTGTAATGATGACAATAATTGACTTTCGTGTACTCTATTATTAATTACTATGTACTATATCACTAATTACTATGTACAATAAATATAAATAATTTGAAAAATAACATTATATATTAATTACTATGTACCATAAACACAAATGATTTGTAATTAAATTCAAAAATTCTATTTTTTCACTGGTGTAAAGTATTGAATAGACAATTTTTATGGGTTTCATTTTTTTAATTTAAAAAATATAAATTTGAAAAAACATGTGAAAATAATATGTATACAGTTTGTACAACTTCCCGGCCCAGAAGTTGGGTGTTCTTAACACCCTAGCTACTCGGGCCCTTAGGATCTCTGATGAAAAAGCTTTGAGAAAGAGAAATCCCACCTCCTTAATGTTTTCGTTGAGAATGGTTACAGCAAGTACTTGGGTCGGAAAGCTTTCCTCAAAGCTGCCAAAATTTCATTGGCTAAAAGAGAACCGAAAGAGCGGGTCCCAGGTGTCCATCTTCCTTATGTACAGGGGACCTGTTGTGCCCTACAACAACCCCCCATTTCATAACATTTTTATTACAAACAATTAACATATGAAATGGGTCCCTTTTAAAATTTTGATTGGCATTAATGAATTTGTTCAAAATAGGAATGGTAATCAAATGAATTTGTGAATAAAAGCCTTTTTGAACAAATAATAAGCAAATTTTGGTTAAGTCCGAAAAAGCAATCGCCAGATCGCTTGGTTCTTTCCGATGCGATATCGCTATCGGCCATCGGCGATAGCCAATGCACACACAGAAAAGCACACGTCTTTCTTCCGATGCGACATGATATCGGTGATTAACTATCGGCGCTACTCCTTATGAAAAGTCTTTTAAAGCCTCGACCCGATGCGATATCGCTATCGGCAGTCGGTACAATCCCATGCATTTTCATAAGACGTCCAGATCTTTACCCGATGCGATGTGATATCGCTATTGGTAGTCGGTAAATCATTTGATATACATCTAGGGATTATGTTCGCGCGCTTATATGATATGTCGCAATCGGCATTCGCCAAGATCTCTCCCAAATGATAATGTCACTCACACTCCCGATGCGATGCGATGATATTTAATGTCGACCTGAATTCCTAAAAGGTGATTATTTCAAAGCATTAAAGTTATATTTAAATCCGATTTGACAAAAGCACAGATTTCAAAATGCCGTTAACTAAAGGGATAAGGTAATGCATGTGTATTTAAAGCTTTGCCCCTTCGAATTAACGAACAATTACGATTAGACCTTTGAGAAAATCTATTGCGCGCTTTAAAGGGTCATTCGGTTTAATAACTTAAGTAATGGTCATTTATGGAGCTGCAAGCTGTAAGATCACCATCATTGCATCTGCGGTGCCTTCTCAAATCATTAGATCCGCAGCCACTTCTTGAATAATCTCACCACGCTTCAAATAATATATCTATCCCGTTATGGATCGTCATTGTTATTTCCTTGTTACGATTTCTCTTGCAATTGTGTAGAATTCAACCGTCGAGAGAGGTCTGAATATGATGGGAAAGAAATTCAAGAAGGTGGCAGGGTCTACTGCGACACCTGTCTCAGGCCAAGCTGCTATGGTTTCAAAGAAAGGCTTAATCTCAGATACTACATGCACTGGTCTTCCTGGCACTACATGGCAAGGTACATACAATTTGCTAGAAGCAGAACAACCAGAAAAGACAGTAACGGAGGCTAGTGTGGATGAACTAAGAAAGTCTGAGGCAACTCTTAAAGATTTGGCTGACTCCTTTCTACACAGAATAGCAGCCAGAGAACAAGTCTTGCCTTATACTGATGTGGTACGCTGGGCAATTGAAGAGATTACTCTCACTGATAGAACCTTTCACACTAAGGATGGAAGGATTTTCGGTTCCTTCAAGCCTGGTGACTTGAGACGGATGTATCATTTGCCTGAGCCTGAGCAAGTCTATAACAGAGCCTTTTTGGAGAAATTCGCGAAGGAGAATGAATCACCATCCGAACCCCTCCGAGATTGGAGGCAGAATCCAGCTAAACACAAGCATGATATGTCGGGTAAGTACTCCAATGCTTCTCTGGCTTCACCTTATTGCTATGTTGGAATTATGATGTGTAGATTGTGGGGATTTCATGACTCTGCTAATATCCATATTGATATGGTCCCCTTAATGGAAGCGGCCGTAAATAGTATAATCATGGATTGGGCCACTATCCTGTCTGATAAGTTGGTCATAGCTATTCGCGAGTTTAGGGCCAAAACCAGAGTCACTGAGAGAAAAATCCCACCCTTTTACTATTCTGCTTACATTATGGATACCCTTTGTTTTAATTCTGAGTTTCCTGTCCTTGGTTGGAGATGGACTACCCATGACCCAACACCTATTCATTTGTATCATCGGAAATTGTGGAAACCCTCCCACAAAGACCATCTGTATCAAATTTGCAATGGTTTTATGGTTCCCGTTCACTATTCTATTTTTGACAGACCTATCCCTAGAATTTCCTATGAAGCTTCTTTTGACCTACCTGCCGTAGCCCATTGGTTCGGCGAAGAACATTTTTCCTATATCAGAGTTTTTGGAAGCAAGGCTAGGCCACATGTCCTCCCCCTGTACATCCCAGATAAATTGTTAGCCCGGGAAATCTCCTATCAGATCTTGTCTGAGGGTGTCACACAAACTCTCAAAGAGGAGAAGAAGAGAGGATGGCCCTCCTTTCCTTTGAGGATTGGAGTTTATACGCTGCTGAATTACAAACATGCAGAAAAGGAAGCAGCAAAACTCCAAATGGTATCTCTAGCTTCTATTCCAAATAGACTCTACGATCCAAAAAAGACTGCTTTCATTGCCTTGGAACAGGCCAAGCTGTCAAAGGTTGTCCATCAGGAGGATCAGTTTGACGACCTGTTCATGAGTGCTGATTCAATAAGCCAAGTAAAACAACTTGCTGCAATGAGATATGAAGATGTGGAGTTAACTGAATTCAATAAACTTAGAAAGCAAAGGTTGCAAACTTTGCCTCTAGATTTATTATCCACAACCCCAACATCATCCTCAAGCGAGCCTGGTCAGCAGAAAATAAATTCGCCTCCTGATGCAATTAGAGAACAGGAGGAAAGGCAAAACAAGCTGCAGACAGAAAGGCATAGAAGGGAACAGATAGAAAGGCAGCAAAAAGCACAAATTGAACAAGAGCAAAGAAAGCAAAAGGAGCTAGAACAACAGAGGAAAAGAGAAGAAGAAGAGAAAGCAAAGAAAGAACTGGAAGATAGGCAGAAAAAGGAATTGGAGGAGCAGCAGCGAAGAGCACAAGAGGAGGAACAGCGGAAGGCATTCGAGGAACAGCAAAGGATTGAACAAGAGAAAGAACAGAGTAAAGCCCACGCAGAACAAAGTGAGCAAATCTCTGTTGATCCTGAATTGATTAAAGAATGGAACCAATTCGATTCCATTATAAGTGGTAAGGAAGCCTCCAAAGACTCAGACGCCTCCAAAACAAATAATGCTCCCGTTACTACTTCTTCTCCGGTTCTAGAAGGAACCAGCGGCCCACCCATGGTACAGAATGTTGAGGTAATTACTCAAGACCCATCCGATCAAATTGATCTTCAGGTGGAGGAAATTCCTCCCTTAGACATTTTCTACAGCCCGAAACATAGAGCCGTTGTTAGACGCTCTAGGAAAAGACGAAGGCTTGATCAACCTTCTGTTTCACCTGAGCAAACAATCACGGGCAATGTGGTTTGGAAGGGAGAATCAGATCCCTCTGAAGATCTGACGAAGCTATCGCAATTCGCGGGAGCTTATTCAGCGACAACTATAGACAAGGCCTCAGAAATAAGTCTTCTTTTGAAGACTAAAGATAATGAAATATATGCATTGCAAGCAGAAGCAATTGAGGCAAGGAACAAGGCAGCGCAGGCAGAAGAACAATTGCTGGCTCAACAACAAGAGAATCATTTGTTAACCCAGCAAATAGAAAAACTGAGGATAGACCAATCTGACATTCAGAAATCAAAAGAATTGTCAGAGGCATTATCCCAGTTAAAGGCATCAAACGAGCTGATGATAAGAACTAAAGATGAGCAAATAATTCAGTTATCAGCACAGCTCGAAGGTATCAAAGGTGCCCAGAGTATTGATGATTTCAGAACAGAGGCAACTCGAATAAACTGTGCATTGATATCTCAGATCAGGCTCTTGTGTCAACAACTTGTTGACGTTGAGTCGCTCTGTGAAACATCTACAGCAGTACGTGAACAGATAGAGAAAGCCAGAAATAAGTTGGATCAGGCTGAAGATGATATAACAGAATATATCGAATGGCAAGACACTCCAGAAGGGCAAGCAGCAAATCTGTCCCGAATCTGTGTAACATACAAGGACATACTCTTCATGGAATGGAACACACAGGTAATGAAGGCAGAAAGGGCAGCCTCTAGATGCAAAATGATTGCCAACAACATGATTAATCTAGTCAATGATACATTGTATCTGGCAAACATGATTTCCCAATGCACACCGGGAAATATAACAACAGCAAACATGTTGGAGCACAGGAATTACCCTGATCTGGAGAAACAAGGGCGGTTAATGTTGAAAAGTGTGCAACAAGAAATGCTTGTTGAGAGTGCAACAAGATGATGGAGCTTAGTGAAAAGAGTCGCCTTCACTAAGTGGGCCCGCAAGCTATTTTTGGCGCAAGTCTATTTTTAGACTATGTCTATTTTTAGACATATGGATCATGTCTATGGATGATTGATCAAGTTGGGAAAAATAGATGGACTTCTATTTTTTATGAAAGTGTGAGTGATCACAGTGTGAGTGATTACAGTGTGAGTGATCACAGTGTGAGTGATCAAAGTCAAAAATAGAAAAGTCAAATATTATTATCTCACAATAATATTTGGACTATAAACTTAATCTTATTCTCTTGGAGCACTTCAGTTTGAGCTACGGAAGTGGCACATGCAGCTGTCAGAAGGAAATTCGTTTTCTCTTATGAGTCAGTTGAGTTGTTGCATGCATGACTTCAGTTAGAACTCAAGTGAGTTGAGTTTAGTGGACTGGAGGTACAGTTGATGGAGTTGTGTTCAGTTTAGCTTTGTTAAACTGGTTGTATTTAGTCTAACTGATCAATAGACTAAAGATGAGTTGGGTGAATTAGTTATTAATTAATTCACAAGTTATTGACTCATAATGCAACTATAGAATACATCAGTTAACTCAGTTGCATGTCAGTGCATGTTCAGTTCAACAGGGACATGTGGTAGAGAATCAGATTGCTATCAGTTGTGACTATAGCTGTGCATGATGATTTGCACAATCAAAGGATTGAGTATGCCAATGAGTTTGCTCACGTATCTTCATGATATTATAGCTGTTGCTCACGTCCAACATAGTGTGGGTGACTATTTTGCAGTGTAAAATCGAGTTTGGGAAGCTATTCTCATCAGTTCTCGAGCAGGTTTGAGCAGTGGAGGCAGGCAAGCAGCAGGAGAGATTTGGAGATCAAATCTGAGTTGTATTGTGTGTAACAGGTGGAGATACTTGTGAGAAGTATTATGCTTTGTATTGTTACATGATTCAATCAATATAATATACAGATAGTGTGGGGTTTTTAGCGAGATGCTTTCCCCGGGATACATACTGTGTTTATGAGTTTGATTGATGCTTCTATGTGCGCCTGTGAATGTTTCTGCTTCTGTAAATTGATGATCAACGTAGAGGAGATTATGTATTATACATGTTCCGCTTAAATTGTATGATCAGGATAATCTCTGTTGAATATGTGTTAAATTATTCAAAATTTCTACATGGTATCAGAGCTAGATGATTTGTAGAAAAAGTTTCTACATGGTATCAGAGCTGCTTGATTTGTAGAAGAGATTTTTACAGGATATCAAGCGAGGATTGATCATCAGATCTATTATTCAGGAAGTGTTTACATTTTATTTCTTCAGGTAGAGTCTGTGATCGGGCCAGGTAGCCTCTGGATTCATCCTTCTTTTGGAAGGTGAGATATTCGGTGAATGCCCATACAGTCGATCTTTGTGCAAGAAATAATTTGTTCTCACGAATTCTACATCGGAAGCAGTTGAGTTTTGTGCTGGTGGAATTCGAATTTAATTCCAAAGCAAGAGATAAACTCAGAAACATTCAGTTTGAGAATGGAGACAGTATGCCCAGGTAACTCACGAAGTTCATCCAATGCCGGGATGAGCTGGGAAGTGTGGGGGTGACTGTCAGATGAGGATGGTGAGTCTAGGACTCCTTGACCTTCCTAAGAGTTGGCATAGCTACCAGGACTCGGTGAATGGAAGGGAGAAACTGCCAGGATGGGAGAGACTTTGGTCGTATCTTGTGCAGGAGGAGATCAGGCGGAGCACCAGAGACGGTTCTTCATCCATGCATGATGAGGAGAATTGTGCCTTAGCGAGTAAGGCGAGGAAGGGGAAGGGGAAGGTTTCTCTTTCCGAATCCAGTTCTTCCAATGATGGGAAGAAGGTTGACAAGGCGAAGGTGAGATGCTTTCGTTGTCATGAGTTGGGTCATTATGCTACTAATTGCCCAAAGAAGAAGTCCAAGAAGGGATCCGGGGAAGGATCTGAAGGTGAGGCAGCCTCACTTGCTTCACAGTTTGAGTTGGACTTCACACTCTTCGCATGCATGGTTTCATCCATGGTGGGAAGTGGTTGGTTTCTTGACAGTGGAGCTTCTTTCCACATGACCGGTGACAAAAGTTTGTTCAATACTTTGGAGGAGAAAGATCTCCAGATACTCATAGGGATGGGTAATGATGAGAAGTATAGTGTCTCAGGTGTAGGCACGGTTATTTTTCAGAGGGAGCATGGAGCTCGCCTTACCTTGACCGATGTCAAGTATGTACCAGGACTGAAGAGAAACTTGGTGTCGATCGCGATGTTGGAAGACAGAGGATATGATGTGGTCTTTACTAAGGGAAAGGTTTTCCTTAGACACATCATCACTAGACAGGTGAAGCAGATTGGTTCACGGGTCAAGAACCTGTATGCTCTTGAGGTTCAAGATGCATGCAAAGCCTTGAGCAGCAAGGCAACTGATGGAGACTTGGTGGTTGAGAGGGAGCGTATATTACCTCTCAACATGCAGAGCCAGAAGAAGTCTCAGACGATTGTGGAGGAGCCACGATTGGTGCAGCAGCTTCAGGAGATTGTGGAGGAGCCACAACAGGGGAAGCTGAGAGGAGATCGAGTAGAGACATCTACTCATCCAGAGACCTCCAGTAGGGGGAAACTTCAAGCCAGGTGGGCTGAGGGATCGCATGCATCCATACCTCCAGGTAGGAGGTGGGGTGATGTGGATTGATCATCCCAAGGAGGAGGGGCAAGATCCTTGAGGTACCCAACCTCTTGGATGAGACCTTGCTACGGGAGCCCCGAAGTGTAGTAGCAGGAACTGACTGATTGGGTAGAGACAGATGCAGATGGAGTGGCAGAGAGAGCGACAGTGCAGGGAATCCCAGGACAACTCATAGCTAGCAGGCTGTAGCAATGCGAGAGGCACAAGTGTTTTGCACAGTGCTAGGTGGCACAGAGAGGTGTGAAATGGTGCGAGATGCATGGAGATGTTGCAGTAGCGCAGATGTCAGAGAGGGAGCACTTGTCAGCAGCAGGTAGAGCTTCAGCATCAGAGGATGTTTCTATCCCAACAGGGAGGTCAGTTGGGAGGTGCAGTGCGGATGCAATGCTGGGAGATAGAACCAGCAGCAGCACGGATGCAGTCAGAGATCAAAGTGACAGAGGCTAGAGCAGTCAGAAACTGAAGAGCACAGAGATGCAGAGTTTCAGTCGACAGAGGCAATAGAAGTCAGAGACTTTGATGACAGAGCAAGTGGACCGGCCAGATGTGTTGCATGGAGAACATTCCAGAGTTACAAGATCGAGTTTGAGAGGAAGCCTTTCTTGTTGAGAGGGAGTGTTGAAAAGTGTGCAACAAGAAATGCTTGTTGAGAGTGCAACAAGATGATGGAGCTTAGTGAAAAGAGTCGCCTTCACTAAGTGGGCCCGCAAGCTATTTTTGGCGCAAGTCTATTTTTAGACTATGTCTATTTTTAGACATATGGATCATGTCTATGGATGATTGATCAAGTTGGGAAAAATAGATGGACTTCTATTTTTTATGAAAGTGTGAGTGATCACAGTGTGAGTGATTACAATGTGAGTGATCACAGTGTGAGTGATCAAAGTCAAAAATAGAAAAGTCAAATATTATTATCTCACAATAATATTTGGACTATAAACTTAATCTTATTCTCTTGGAGCACTTCAGTTTGAGCTACGGAAGTGGCACATGCAGCTGTCAGAAGGAAATTCGTTTTCTCTTATGAGTCAGTTGAGTTGTTGCATGCATGACTTCAGTTAGAACTCAAGTGAGTTGAGTTTAGTGGACTGGAGGTACAGTTGATGGAGTTGTGTTCAGTTTAGCTTTGTTAAACTGGTTGTATTTAGTCTAACTGATCAATAGACTAAAGATGAGTTGGGTGAATTAGTTATTAATTAATTCACAAGTTATTAACTCATAATGCAACTATAGAATACATCAGTTAACTCAGTTGCATGTCAGTGCATGTTCAGTTCAACAGGGACATGTGGTAGGGAATCAGATTGCTATCAGTTGTGACTATAGCTGTGCATGATGATTTGCACAATCAAAGGATTGAGTATGCCAATGAGTTTGCTCACGTATCTTCATGATATTATAGCTGTTGCTCACGTCCAACATAGTGTGGGTGACTATTTTGCAGTGTAAAATCGAGTTTGGGAAGCTATTCTCATCAGTTCTCGAGCAGGTTTGAGCAGTGGAGGCAGGCAAGCAGCAGGAGAGATTTGGAGATCAAATCTGAGCTGTATTGTGTGTAACAGGTGGAGATACTTGTGAGAAGTATTATGCTTTGTATTGTTACATGATTCAATCAATATAATATACAGATAGTGTGGGGTTTTTAGCGAGATGCTTTCCCCGGGATACATACTGTGTTTATGAGTTTGATTGATGCTTCTATGTGCGCCTGTGAATGTTTCTGCTTCTGTAAATTGATGATCAACGTAGAGGAGATTATGTATTATACATGTTCCGCTTAAATTGTATGATCAGGATAATCTCTATTGAATATGTGTTAAATTATTCAAAATTTCTACAGTTAATAGCTGGAGTAAATACCTTAACCGCCGATGCATACTGGCTTTTTCTGATTAAGCCACATTCTCAAAGGTCGGCTCTTAACTGCCTAACAGATGCCCTCCGATACCTGATTTCCGATATGCAAGATGCCACATACGATGCACAGCTGACTTCACGCCTTAATACTCCACCAGAAGTAGAACCAATGCTGGCGATATGCCAGCGAAGGAGTAAAGGCAAAGAGACCTCTGAATGAAGCATCGCTGCCGACTGCCAGATCACCAGAATTCAAGATGTTGTTTATTAATGCCAATTAAGTAGCTTTTCAGTTTTTAGATATTTAGATTAGTATAGTATTTATAGATCCTTTCATTGTTTTGGAAAGGGTCGTAAAATTTTGTAAAAGACTTAAAGACTGAAGTTTGCACTATTGTGCTTCAGTCTATATTCTTTTTGAAACTCGACCATTGGTTCTTAATTTTACTTGGAAGGCTGTTTTAAGTAAATTGTGCACTATTGTCGTTTGCTTGGAATGCTTTCTGGTTGGAAGGAAGGACCGCGACATAGTGATTAATATACTGGATTGATCAAACAGCTTACATGGTACTATTATCTGTATCTGTTCTCTTTTCTATTATATGAATTGCTGTGTTATTATCTTTGCTATTGTTGAATACATGTATGCAATATAACAGCAAGTCTTCATCTCATATCACTATTGAATGTTTTGTGATTTGCTATCTCTCTTACTCATGTGTGTATCAATGATATAAATGACTGAGTGCAGTAATTTGCTATTATCGCTCTGCATAACTATTTATGCAGAGCAATCTTAAATGATTTAAACATCTATGCTTATTGTTAGTGTCATCTATATGTCTGCCAATTAAGCACAGACTATCTAACGCTGCATTCTATGAATCGATAAGTCCCGGGATTAGCTTATAGTTATTATATTTCTTTTGTAGTTTAGTTAGTTATTTGTTATCACTTCATATCATAAATCATCCATCCATCCCGTTTACTTATAATCTTTGGGAAACTGGTCCCATTATCCCCAGTCGGAGCCACTATTCCAAACGGAAAAGGAGTTGCACTAAGTTTCGGACCGGGTGGTTTCCCCGATGTTGTTGCAACGAATTTCGGGGCATCAACAGGACCATGGATAAGATTGCTAGGATTCTTAAGAGGCATAATGTCCCCTCGACCTTTAGAGCCCTCAACACCATCCGTAAATCCCTCAGATTTGTGAAGGATCCTATCAACCCTAAGGACATGAAAGGAGTTTATATTATTCCTTGTTCTTGTGGGGCAACCTATATTGGTGAGACTGGTCGTTCCATTAGTCAAAGGATTAGTGAGCATGCAGCTGACCTCAGGCATAGGAGAACCAAGTCTTCCACTTTAGCTGAGCATGCAAAGAGTACCAATCATCATGTCTGGATAGAGGAGGTGAGTGTTATCGCTAGGGTTTCGCAATTCCATCACCGTAAATTTAGGGAAGCCCTTGAAATTGAGAAAAGACCGAACAATCTGAATAGAGAGGACGGATGGAAGATAAGCAGCTGTTAGATCCCAGCCCTCTCGACCTAATTGAAGGATTATGATTTTTATTAGTTAACTTATTTAACTTCTTGTTACATATTATTATTATTATTATTATTGATTTATTTATTTTTATTTTATTTATTTATTTATCTATTTATTTATTTTTATTTTTATTATTATTACTTTTTTTTTATGGTTATTTGTTACGTTCTAATTAATTAACTAATTTATTTTTATTTTATTATTTATTTATTTATTTTAGTACCTTTTATAGCCAGCTTCTTTGATTTACATACATTAATATTTATTTATGTATTTTTATTTTTATTTTTTATTACCTCGTTCCAATTATTTTTATTTTTTAAGTTACCTCTTTCCTATATTTTTATTAATTCTAACTAACTTTTATTGATGATGATGATGATGGTTAACGTCCGCTGAGACCAAATAATGATCTATCAGACCTAAAAAGACAAATTATTTATTGGAGAGAAGCCTCCCGAGTTCACTATAATTTTTGCATTGTAAAAGGCTAGGAAGGTTAGTATTGAAACAAAGGTTGTGAAATTGAGATCTAATGTGGTTGTATGCAGGGCACTCTAAGAGGAAGTGGTTTTCATCCTCGATGCTCCTATTCTCACAAATATGACAGATCCTTTCCATCCATGGCGTTTTAGGAACTACCTAGCGGCCAGTTTCACTATGGAGTTCATGAGAATTCGTTCTAATCTTTGCTATATTAATTTTCTTTTTTGAGCTAGTTAGAATAGAGAGATACTTTTGATCTTCAAGGGTGGGGTTGATGACCTTCTTATAATAACTTAATTTTCTTTTAGACGCTAAATCTTTCTCACACCACAATTTTTCTTTGAACTTAGAAGTAACAATATCTTTAATGTTATTTATGTTTTGCAAAGCATCATTCTCATTGATCTCCCAATAGTTTAACCAGGCCCTTGTGTCCTTATGCCATCCTCGGTTAAGCCTTAGGTGATTTTGACTGGAATTTAAAGCTAGCTTAGGAAGTCTATGACTGTCTATGTTATTGAGCTTGTGCTTGTACATCAGAAACCTGAGCATAGCTAGGCTCTCAATAGAAGAAAGACCTGCTTCTATAAGGAGAATAGGATAGGGTGTATTACTTTTATTTTTCAGGTTATAAGTTATAAAACGCTTCTGGATTTGCTCAATCTTCCTCCATGATTCTCTGGAGATGCTGCAGCCCCAAACTTCACAGCCATATAAGATAACAGGAGTGACTAAAGTTTCAAAGAGGAACTTCTTTTTATCCCACATTACGAGGTTTGCTGTTTTACAATTATTTTCAAGACCAAAATAAGCTTTCCATCCCCCATTGATCCTTTTCTCAATGCTATGGTTCCAGTTGAGCTTGTGATGGATATCAATTCCTAGGTACTTGTAAGAATACACTTCCTCCAAGTTATTATTGTCATACGTAAAATTAGCGCAAGTGTCCTTAGATTTGATAATCATAACTTTTGTTTTGTCTGTGTTAACAGTCATACCCATGGTAGAGCAGAAATCCTTAAGAAGCCTGAGTTGCTTATCAAGATCAGAAGGGCACCTTGCCAGAAGAACAATATCGTCAGCATAGAGAAGAAGGATAATGACTATCCCAGCTAAGATTGTGCCACCACATCCTGCTTCTTCTAAATAACCTTCGAGCTTATCGATGTAAATTCCAAATAGAGTAGGGGAGAGGGGGCAACCTTGTTTAACTCCGATGTTACACTTAATATCTTTTGACCACCCCTCATTGTTCTTTAGCTTGGCAATTACATTCTTGTATAGCCTTATAGCAGCAGCTCTTAACTCAAGAGGAACCTTTAGCTCTTCTAACCTATTCCAAAGGTTGTATCTAGGAACCGTATTGAAAGCCTTTCTAAAGTCTATAAAGCAGCAAAATAAATTGGATTTATCATTACGACATTCCTCCGCAATGATCCTTAGCGTAACAAGGTGGTCTGTTGTTGAGTGATGCCTTCTGAAACCTGCTTGGCCTTTAGCCCGCTTACCTTCACTTTCAAGCCATATGCTTAACTTTTTTTCCAGAATACTACCATATAATTTGGCTAAGAGAGGGCTGATCATAATTGTTCGATAATTAGAGGGGTTATTTGTATCTCCACTTTTAAAAATAGGGATAATGAGGCTCTCAGTCCAGGGTTTAGGGAACCCTTGCCTAACAGCTTGATTGAAAAGCTTGTGGATGTGGGGGATGAGGACAGGGCCTCCAATTTTTAAGATTTCTGCCTGGTAACCTTCAATGTCCTTAGCTTTCCCATTCGCGAGGCGATTAACCCCAAACTTAATGTCTTCTAAAGAGAAGACTTCTTTCGTTGTGAGCAGGGTTTCCAAATTATCCGTGACATTAGGAGATTCATAAAGCTTTTTAAGATAAGAATTCCAATCATGAAGAGCAATTTTATTATTATCCTTAGTCTTCCTAGTCAGAATCTGCCTCCAAAATTTCTTAGGAGCTACCTTAGAGAGGTGTAAGAGATTCTCCTGTTTTTGACGAATGTACTGCCTCTTTTTTCTTTTAATTAGGGCTTTGTATATTCTTACCTTGTCCATTTTAAGAGAATCATCAACAGCTTCCTTAATTGCTCTCCTCGCATTTTTACAATCTTTGTCATACCAAGGATTGGTTTTGCTATTTCTTTTATTATTTGAGACTTCAATTGAGAACTTTTTAATAGAATATGAGAGGGTTGTAGTAAAATTATGGTATAGGTCTTCTATGTTATCTATACTAGATAAAGGAGGCAAATTAGTTTTTAATTCATTTAGAAAAAGGTCCTTTTTATTTTTATCAAATATTAAGTTCTTTTGGTTGTAAGTATTATTTTCTATGGGAACTCTATGCATGACAAAATTGAGGGTTATAAGTAAAGGCCTATGATCGGAGTCAGGCTCGTGGTCGTTTAAGATGTCAAAGTTTATCATTTCGTTGTATAATGGAAGATCGGAAATAACGTAGTCTACCACGCTGCTACCAAGTCCATGGATGCAGGTCATCTTGCTGGAATTGGGCCACTTTTTTAGACCGTTGCAAATTATGAGATCCTGAGCACTACAGAGCTTGACAAGCTCTGACCCAAACAAATTTTCCCCGAGGTCTTCAGAGCTCCTTTTGTACCTACTAGCCAGGGTAGGGTCTTCGTCTAACCAAAGAGGATTAGGGTTGGAACGATTGCTTAAAATAATAGCTTGGTTGCTTGAAGTTCGGGCATTGAAGTCACCTATTAAAAGGATATTACCATCATTCCTTAGGCTAGAAATATCGTTCTCTAACCTATTGTAAGGGTTAGTTTTATCTAGATTCTTCTTCTTATAGAAGTTAGAATTAATGGGGGGAAATAACATATTGCTATGTAGGACTTTTTATTATTAATGTCTCTGATCTCTATCCAACTAAATTGGTTGTAAGGGTCGTTTTTATAAAGCCTAACATAGGGGGAGATGTTCTTCTTAATGTAACAAGCTATTCCCCCAATGCCTCTACGGGAGGATCGCTTGTTCCATGTAGACCATAGCGTAAAGCCATCTATGTTAGGGACCTTAGATTCTTCGTGCTCCCAAGTTTCAACAAGCAAAATAATATCAACATCATTTGAAATCCAACTTAGCTTGGGGCCTTTGTTCCATGGGAAGCCCCGACAGTTCCAAGAAAGGATCCGGAGCATGTTTAATTGCTATTGATTACTATCTTTCTGGTTTTTGTCCCGAATAAAGGCTTTTCTATTTCTGATTATTGCCCATTTTCCTTCCTTTCTAGCTTCTTTTACCTTTTGAACCTCCTTTCTTAATTCTGCTTGATCTTCTGGAATGAGATCTTCATTTATGAATATTCCCGTTCCTTTTAGACTTGAGGTTTTACTAAGTATGTTGTGCTTATGATTAGTAGAGCTCACCTTTATGCGGATTAATCTTCCTTTATTCTCGGTTAATTTCCCCAACCTTGTTGCTTCTGTGAGACACACTGTTTCAATTTGTAATCTATTATGTAATTCTGTCTGGACTAAGGCTAAAGTATCCTCATCTTCTTCCTCTTTTAAACCGAAGATTATAAGGTTTAAGGTCCTTTTGTTACGTTCGTGGTCTAATTCTATTAATTTTTTCATTTCGTCTTTAATTGGTTTAATATCTAACTTATCTACCACACTATTTAGGGTGAGGTGGCTATTAACTTTTTCTTCTAATTCTTTAATCATGTCTTTCATTTTAAGACCCTCTAAGGTATCAGCGTCTCCTTGCTGGGATGGTTGGTTAGTATCTTGGTTTTGTTTTTCTATAACATGCAATCTAGTCTCCATTGCCTCCATTTTATTCTCGAGTAGTTCTATTTTATTTTCTATTTGTTTCTGAATAGTGTTTTCAAGAGATGCAAATTTGTTTTCCAGCACGGCTTCTAACTCTTTTTGTAACTTGGCTTCTCTTTCTTCTCCGCGTTTCTCTAAAGACTCTATATACTCATAGAGGCCTTGTAGAGTAACTGTGCTAGGTCTGCCCTTGGTAATCTTTGGTAACTTCGATGCCCGAACTTCATAATTATAATTTTTATAATTATTAATTATTAAATAAATAAATGAATTAGTTTTTTAACTAACCATTAACACCAATTAAGATTATTTTATTTATTAAAAATTGAATAATAATAATAATAATAATAATAAATAACTAAATAAATAAATAATAGTAATAATAATATTAATAATTTTATTTATTTATTTAGTTTAGTATCTTTTATAACCAGCTTTTTTAATTTACATACATTAATATTTATTTATGTATTTTTATTTTTATTTTTTATTACCTCGTTCCAATTATTTTTATTTTTTAAGTTACCTCGTTACTATATTTTTATTAATTCTAACTAACTTTTATTAACAACCTATTATTATAATCTTTATAATTATTAATTATTAAATAAATAAATGAATTAGTTTTTTAACTAACCATTAACACCAATTAAAATTTATTTTATTTATTAAAAATTAATAATAATAATAATAATAAATAAATAAATAAATAATAGTAATAATAATAATAATATTAATAATTTGACCCTGGTCCCAAGGTCAAAATTACCCGTTGGAGACTCTGCTCAGACTATTTAACATGCTAAGCTGGATCTGTTTCTTCAACTTGTCGTGACGATGAACCACACTAGTTGGTTCGAAACGCGTCGACCAATGATATTCTATGTGATTTACGCTGAAGAATCTCTCATAAACTCTCATTATATCAATCTATACTGTAATGACATGACATGTGCACTATAATATAAACATTATATAAAAAAATGTCATCATTCAATATTAAATAAATAATTATTAACTTGTTATCATTCTTTTCAATGTCAATTTTTTATATATATATATAACCTTTATCTACCAAAAAAAATATTTAATTATATTAAAAATATTAATAAAAAAAGTTAAACAAATATTCACATAACTCATTTTACAATTTCGTTATTGTTTTGAGTATATATATTTTGTTATTGTTTGGAGTATATATAACACATTATGACATTAAAATATTTTATTAGGAGTCTATGGAGGCGGATGAATTACCGGGACGACCAAAAGTGGTCGGAGCAAAAAAATTTCAAAAAATCTTGTGAATGCATTGTTTGATTCATGTTTTTGATGGTGGAAATAGATTCAGCACCATCAACAATGTCTAGAACACCAAGCATTTACTTGGATTTATAAAACTTCCTGTCAGATTTTTTCAAAATATGATGAGAATTTCCATAACTTTCAAAACAAAAAAAACATAATCTAAAAACTAAGCATTTTATTAAACTAAGCAAAAAAAACACTATAAATATGATATAATTTAAAATCTGATATAATTCTTTTGAATAGTGAATTCCCTTTGCATAAATTTCAAACCGTCATTATTTATTTTTGTGCCCCACCCTCATCGTCACCCTTTTCAATTATACAAGTTTGTTGAATTCAAAGTCCGCCGAGTCCAAATTGGATTACGAGTTTTTAGTATTATGTTACAAAATGGAACTCTCTAGACAAGGTGTTGATTTGAGGTCTGTGTTTGGTTGAATTTGAAGTGCTTGGCCCCACCCCGAGTATTCACAGCGTGCCACCATCGATTTCCTAAACCAACTCCACATGAAGCAAAAAAACACTCTCCGCATTTTTTGGGTGGTGAACTTGTCACCGTTCAGACCGTCAGATCGATTAGAAGCGCGAAGCAGAGACGACAATTGGACTGCTGACGTTGACTGGTCATGTGCGGCCCCACCTGGGAACAGGAACTTGAAGGCCCGGGAGTAGGCAGCCTGGCCAGCCTGGCATTTCCTGAGAGATAGGGCCCCACCATTATAAGCAACACGCAATGCCATATAATTACCGGAGCTTTTCCGTACCCGACGGCGAGAACCACAGGGATACAATTTTCAAATACCGGCGGGCCAACATCGGATTCCGGAATTCTGCAGCGAGCATAGAAGTTTGAAAAGGGAGTCCAAGGAAAGTCAGAAAAAAGAGAGCAGCATATCTCACATCACCACGGGGTGTGAATCGTTATCCTTAAAAATACACACACATAATTAATCTTCATTTTATTGTTTTCCTGTACATGGCGAACTCCCCATAGCATCAGTAACGGAGTAGTTCAGAACTGAAGTGGAGTGATGCAGCCGAGCTATACAGAGTCACCGACCCACTGAGTGCTGCAGTAGCAGCTAGCATTGTTTCAGGGAAGCTATAGAAAGGGTTTCAGTTAAAGATAGCTCTGGTTTATTGCAGTTGTGTTTGCTGGCTTGGCTTTCCTTCTTGTTCCAGCAAGCCATGGCTTAATTTAAAGGACGGGGATACATTTCGCTATTGTAGGAGTGAATCGGCATTCTTGAGCTTGGAACTTGTATTATTTCACGACAATGCGGCAGCAGGGCTCTATATCGCTCTTTCCGAGCTTGTTCTTAGTTCTACTTCTTATTATTGTGCAGGGAAGCTCGGTCTTGACATCTGACCATAGGAGGTGGAGTAGCAGGCTATCATCGGACCGTGCGGAAAGTTTTTTGTCTAGGAATTCGCGCAGGGTATGGAAGACTCTAAATGGTTAGTTTGTCATGTCCCTGAAGCTTCTTTTCAGTGATATTAGCTGCATTTCTTTGAAGTTTGAACTTTACAAGAGATTTACTCTCACCGCATTATTTGCAGTCCTTACTGGTCAAACTGGCTGAGTTTTGAGCTCAATCTTTGCAGTAGTAAAAAAATCACAAACAGAGCATTTTCTCTGCATTGAGCCTATGACAGATAAAATAAACTTGAAAATGGAGTATTTTTTTTTTGGTTTTATTTAAATGGAAATTATTTATCTAGGATTAGAAGTTTACAGGTTATACAATCTGGACGGTTAATGGAGTTCTGGCATTCTGTTCAAATTTAAAATTTGTCGCAGTAAATTAGCCCAGTCATTGCAATAAAGAAACTTGGGAGTGGAAGGCAAGTTGTCGGTCCCTATATTTCAAACTTGTTGAAGAATATATTTGGTGGATCGACCGGTGTTGTGTCCCTGCAGAAGTCGCCGGGTCTTACCTTGTGATTTCCTGGCCATGTAATTTGAAACAGTCACTTGCTAATCGTCTGGGTTAAAAATACGCACCTCAAGTCTATCTATAGAAAGTTTTCACCTTAGATTTACAATGTAATTTAATTTTCTCATTTCTCGGATATTATGAAATCATTATTAATAAATAAGAAACTTTATAACCTATATTAAAATTAAAATTGCAACTCTACAAACAGTATTATCTGAAATACGTGACATGTTAATAGAATATTTTCAAATTAAAAAAAATATATATATTTGCTGGTCAAACTTGTAGCTGTAATTCATATGGCACAATGTTAGGACCATTTTGAATAAATTATTTTGTTAAATGCACAACAGCCTTTTAAATTGAATTAAGTGCAAGAGTGATACGCCCTGCATATCAAGCCCTCATCTCGTTCCCTCTAAGTACTCGGTTTCTGGCGTCACAGGATTCATGGTTGGATCTAAAGAAAATACGAGTTGAATTCAAGACATGCTTCTGATTTGGTCGAAATTAAATTGTGCGTTCCCTGACGCCATGGCTGTTGAGCTCTTGAACGCCAACATAGGTTTTCTTAACCTCATGTTCTTCTCGGTTGAGTTCACCTGGCCTTTTTAGGAAATGCCTCCCGGTAAGGTAGGTAAGGTAAGTCCTTTAAGGGCCTTTGCATGGCAAAAGTAAGTGCAAGGTGCCACCTTGACTAAAGTGAGGTTTAGGTAAAAGTTCTTTGTAATAAGGTTATAATGGTTATTATTATCAATAATAATAATTTAATTTTAAAGTCATAAAAATAAGGTAAGATAATTATATTTATGTCTAACTATTGATCACAAAGTAGGTTAAAGAGACTACTCCATACAATGCGGAAGACCAAATGGTCTCCTATAAAAGATATAATGCATGAAGTATAAAGGATACAATGTATGAACATAAAAGATACAATGCATGAAATGCCCTGGCGGAGAAGATCCAGGAGCTAATGGGTCTGAGGATCAGACCCATCTCTCCTAACATCTGAGGTTGAATGAAGAACATTGAAGAAACTCAACAAATTCTGTTGGCTTGATGAAGAGCCGGTGGAAAGTGCGGACAATCCACTAAATCGTTGCCTGGGGGAGAATGTGCGTCGTTGAGGTCTAGAGGACCTAGTCTGTCTCTCAGGGACAGATCTGAGACGAATCTATTGCTGAGATCTCGTGTGGCGGGGTGAGGTCCCATGGATCCTTACTGATCTAGAGTTTGGATATGTACTAGTATCACTCAGTCTCTTGGTGCCCCTATCTGAAGGTAGTACCTTGAAAAATGTCGTGATCCTCTATATCGGGTCTAGTCTAATGGGAGGCTGAAGAATATGCACTTGGAACTTGAGAGTCTTCGCATATATAGGGCCAAACATCTCTGATCGAGATGCCTGAAAAAGTCGACGAGGGTTTGAGAATCTTTGAACAAGCAATAGAACCTTACTCTGCTCTCGTAATAGACAGGGCATCCAAAAAAAGAAGTGCACTTCGGTCTTCACTTCCTGTAAATGACATAACTGACAGATTTTTTCTAGTCTATCAATCTGGTGGTCCATCTCTACTCGAAGTCTATGAGAACCTACTCTGAATTGGCCTAGAGGAATGCAAAGATCATGCATCCAGTGGCGAAATGTATACTGGGGTCAAAAAATGAACCCGTTTCTCAACTCCATGAAGTGCTCAGCGTAGAAGGCCATCTTTGGTCGCAACCTTCCTAGAGGATTGACCCAGGTAACTTGGTCGGATTGCCTGTAGATGTTCTCCCTAATGATCTTGTTCAACTCTTGTTTACTAGGTAAAAGGTGACCAAGAGCATTTAAGGAATACCGAAAAGGAGGGAGACGATCCAATTGAATGTCCACTGACTCTAAGAGACCTGAAACTCTTGTAAACCAACATCTAGCCCGATTTGAGGGAGTAGAATGGGTGATAGTCTCAGAAGAGTAATATGCCAACTATGGATATCAGTGCCTACTCTTTATCGAGTTTTCAAAGCCCCAGACACGATGCAAGAATAAAACCAATCTGAAGACCGTCTCAAGCCGAAAGGGCTAAGCTCCAAACTCTGCAAGGATGATGTGCTTAGTTATTGTTTGGTTGCATCTAATGATATAGTGAAGAAGAAGAATTTGGACTCTCTCCGCTGAAGCCAAATTGGTGTATAATTTTTTGTTGTTGTAAAGGACCCACCTCTGTTTAGTATAGAGATTTACATACTATGCTCCCTTTGAATTTAAAACAATGAAGTTCACTCAATATGTACTTCCAAGGAAATAGCCTCATTATTTGTGATGTTGTTTTTGCTTGCACCGGTGAAAAAAATAATCTCATTAAATTTGTGTTTTTTGTGGACTTGTATAAGTCATTGTCATGTTTTTTTGTTTAAATGTTTTTTTAATTATTTTTCTTGGACAAGTATTTTTGAGAAAAAAACCTCTTCTACCTTTTAAATGAACCAATTTTTTAAAATTAATTAATTATAAATTTCCCTTGAACTATTTACTACCTTCAAATATTTTAATTATCACAGTAAAGCCTTACAAAATGTAGATTCTAGTACCTCTATATATAAATAAGCAAAATGTTTGTTTTAAACCATGCAACTCATTTAAAAAAAATGTTATGATTTAATAAGAAAAATGTTAGTTTTTTATAGCATCGGAACTGCTTTAGCCATGAAAATTGGTGGAGAGGCTAAGGCACATGAGTTTTAAAGAACCCAAAAACCGTTTGGTGAATTTCCACCCGGATTGTATTTTATTAAAATAATTAATATTTTTAACAGAGTTCCTAAGTATAAACTTAGGGAAATTAAAATATTAATGGGTATTAATCAAAATATGAATGAGAATGATCTAGAAGGTGGGTCAAGTAATGTTTTAATCTTAGCCGTTGATTAGAGACTTAATCTCAACCGTTGAAGACTCAATAGGAAAAATATAAGATGGAGGCTTGGGGTTCACTTGGAGACACACAAAGAGTAGATCAGTTAGTGCGATTTTCCTAGGGCAGTGTTTGCTAAGGAATTTGAACCAATGATCAAGCAGTGAGGATCAGAGGCAGTACTCGAAGGAAGTGATTTTCAATTCTAGTAAATACACAAAGAAGGAGAATAGAGCCAATACTGGTCCAAGAAGGGATAGCACAATAGCTGCAGGAGATTGACACAGAGGGTCAATGTAAAATCTCGAGGAGGTTGACACAGAAGCACTGGGGATGAGCAGAATTTAGTGCCGGGAATCACATTATTTGATTGGCAGGAGAAATCTCTATTTCTCAGCAGCAGAAGCAACAACAGTCCAGGTTGAGGCAGTCAAAGGGAGCCTCCAAGCAAAAATCACGTGGAGCTTGCATAGGCTCACGCAGGGACTGCGCAGTGGGTCATCCAAGAGCTGGGGACAGAGCAAAATCTCTAGAATCAGTGTGAGAGAATTCTCAGTTTTCTCCAAGGAATATAAATTGTATTCAGATATTTATATCCAATAATAAGGATTTTCCTATCTGTTGCACCAGTTCCCACATTGGGTGTTTCCAGAGACAATTGTCCAAAAAAAAAGTGTCATTGTGATTATTCATATGCTAATGTTTCTCTTGCCTTTTAATTTTCAGTTTTTAATTTGTAAAGTCTACAACTAAATTTATTTTGATATTTACTGAAGTATGAGTGAATAACTTATTATAAATAAGTAAGAAAAATAAATCAATTATTATAACAAATTTTTACACAAAACACTTTCATGTATCGTCATGATTTAATGAACACAACGCTTTTATCTAATGGTTGAAACAATGCAATTATTTCAAAACATGTTATGATTTAATAAGCAAAACACGTTTATCTATTGGGTTGAAACGATATAGCTTATTCCAAGACATATTATGATTTAATATGCATTCACACTTTTATTTATAAGGTGGAAATGCTTCGGTAAAATAAAACTGTATGTCTGAAATGCAACGCTGAATTGGCATTGGCCCTCCATTATGATTATACTTTTATGTTGCAATATTTATGTATAGTGTGTCATTGTGTTGGCCTTCAATTAGACTTTTATGTATGTAATCTTTATTATATATATAGGGTGCCATTCCATAAAATCTGGATTGAATTGGCATTCGCCTTTCATTAGATTTATATGTTGCAATGTTTTACATGTATACGGCTCCATTCCATAAAATTTGGAGGTCACTAATTTTCTGCCAATTTTATACTTCATACCCTTCTTCCACCTTGTTAGAACATGGCCATAAATAGAGCAACATCCTAGTTAAGTCTTGAATTGTACTTAAATAATCACTTAAAACCCACACTCTTTACAATGAACCTCTCATTATTCGCGTTAATCTCAAATAACTTCACGAATGTGTTTCAACATGAAGAATTCTCCAAACCGGAGTCTTTCTCAATAACTAATGATATAATCTTCATCTCTCGAGAAAAATAAAGTATTCGAGTTTAGCTCCCTGAAGGGAGATTTGATTGCAATTTCTTACCACCTTAAGACTTTCATTATGGATGCCCCCATCAAATGTTGGTCCACTGGTTTCCAACCCCGATGTAGGTGATATGGTAGCCAATGATATTTGAGTATGTAGGGATCGAGTTTACATGAAAGGCTTTCCCTATTTATGGCCTATGCATCTGATGACCTTAAGCTTGTAGTCAATGTGAATATTTGTAATTTCATATGATTCTTAAAATTTTACGGACGTTTGTGTTGGTTCTCAATCAACTTTATCATGGTGGTAACTGTTGAGGTGCATCTCAAGTTAGTTAGTAACGAGATAAGCAAGAATGAATTGTTTTCCAAGAGTGCATGATATATATAAATATTTAAACATGTAATAATGTGTAATAATAAGACGTGATATTCTGTGGTTGGGAGCATGATTTGTTCTCTCATTTACCTGGGTTCAATTTCAAGGGACAAATTTGGCCCATTATGATAAGGTTCAAGAAGGTAGGCTTCCCCACCACTTAGGGCTTCCTAAGGCATAAGTTATTGGTATATCTAGCTTGTGGGTTGTTCTATATACTCTTGGTGTTATATTGGTAGCGAATAGGTTCGATCTTAGGCCTTGCCCATATTACTCCAACGAGTTGCCAATTTACCATGATTAAGAAACATACTTGTTATTACAAAATATTGCACTTTAATACAAACCCTTCATAAGGTGCAAATACTATTGGAACATTATAACTTATAATTGTTGTCACTCTTACCTAAGCAACAACTTCCTTTATTTTAGTGATTGACAAGTCCAACGCAATGGAGGTTGCCCTAGTAGGACTTAGGGTTCCTAAGGTAACACTCAATCAAGTCTAAGATAACGTAAATAGCTACCCAATTCACCACCAACATTATATTTCGAGTCATGGATAAGGTGGTCTCTCAAAATAAACTTCAAATTTGGCTTAACTTGCTCTAAGGCTGTTCTAAGGGGTTTATCAAGGATGATGTTATGCAAAATAATCCCCAAACAATACACATCTGAAAATTATTGATGGTTTCTATAAAACTTGTAACAAAGTCAGAAAGTTATAGCATTAAATGACTTACAATAGCAATACAATTTAGCCCTCAAAATGAGACAAGCCAGTAGAAGATAGGGCTAAAGTAATGAATAAATCTAAGGTTAGCTTAATTTTTAAAATTTGAAAATTACAAGGCATATAACAGCCAATTATAACAAAATGTCTAGTTTTAATTATGTAATGATATTAATGAACAAGGAAATTTTTATGGAATAAATTATTTTATGTCAAACATTCAATAATTCCCTAGGATTTTAGGTCAAGAATATGCAAGAAAACCATAGAATTTTTGGTCAAAAACATCCATGAAAACCTTAGATTTCTGGTATTTTATGGCTAAAAATATATATATAAGCTAAACAAAAGATTAAATTACCCTTAAAAATAAAAATAAAAATTGAATCTATAAAATATGATTGACTAGGTTGGGAGAAGACTAGTGCCTACTATAGTTCTTAGGCATATGGGATCAACAAAGGACTCTCTTTAAAGAGTGTGAGTAGATCTAGGGTTGTTAACTACAAACCATAGAAGATCGTCCTCATACCTTACAACTTAAAGACAATTCAAGGGAAGACACTCCACTAGTAATCTTTCAAGGGTTTAAAAGAAGTGGTTTGTCCAAGAACAATATGAAGAGAATGCACTGCCACCACTAGAGAAGTACAATTACACTTAAAATCATCCATAAACAAAATCCAACAAGATTAAGTGAGATCTCTCATTGAAGAAATTGTTGTCATCCACAAATCCTAGTCATGAACATCCATAAGCCATCCGCAAAACATCTCCTTAAGATGTCTTTCTAGCTATCCATCCATAGCAAATATAGAAGAAAATAAAGTAAAAGTAGACAAGTAGTTGTTCTCCACAAGTTTAAGCAATGATTTACAAATGAGAAGTGCTTCTCTTATTTATATGAGAGTTCTAGATCCCCTTTCATTAAAATAATAACATTTTCCTCTCAAAAACTCTAAGAAAATATAAAAGTGCCTTTATCTCTTTTCAAGTCCTAGAGATAAGGTCATAATACTTAAAATATCCATGATACAAAAGTGGATAAGTCAAAAGAGCCCCCAAAAATGCTTTCAAAATGAAACAAAAATGCTCTAATGCCAAGTCATCCTTGATATATACATAATAAAGGACACATGCGTGGCACGTCTGATCTCCAAGAGTGGACATTTCACTCAAAAATGGTGTAGGGGCTCCAAAATAAAATGTTCACGATACAAGAGTCGATGAGTCAAAAGATCCCCCAAAGATGCTCCCAAAATGAAGTAAAAATGCTCTAATGCCAATTCATCCTCCATAAATGCATGATAAATGTCACATGCGTGGCACGTGTGATCTCCAAGAGTGGACAATTCACTAAAAAAAAGTGTGTAGGGGCTCCAAAATGAAACGTTTCCTCCGAAGGCTGTAAAATTTCATCCTACAATTGACATATCATCTCTAAAGATGCAACATCCCATCAAAAAGGTGCCACACCCTCTCTACAAGGGTGCTATGTTATCAAGAAGCCCAATGTCCTCTCAAAGAAGTGGAATGACTTCTCAAAAAGGATGGAAGAACCTCCTCCATGTGTATAAGTCACAACCATGACCCATTGTAGCCATCAGTCTGGGGTAGGTACACAAGTCCAATGTAACATAAAATGTGAATCATGTCAAACATAAATGACACTAGGTGGATCACATTAACAATTGTATTTAAATTTCACAATAACCATTAGAGTTCACACTATTTGTCAAGTTTAGGTATGGGTGGGTCATTATTAATCCCTATTGCATATGCCAGTACCTAAGAAGAGAAGTATTTACCAAGAAAGCCCATCAAGGAGTAGGTGTATTGATAGATGGTATGGTTTTTGGCAGATAACTTCATGAATTGTATTGTATGGTTATGTCAGGTTGTTTAGGATACTCATCCACATGAGCACATTTGTTGAGGGAGTGCTTATGTATTGAGTTACTCTTTCCTTGACATTGTGTCTTACTACACCTTTACTTGCCTTTTTCTTGTTTTTTCTTTATTCACCTTTTTTTTACTTCATTTCATTGAGTCCCCTTTTTTGCACATATATTTCATTGCATAGGGCTTGGGCTGATTTCATTTAGTCCTTTTTAAGTATTTGTTTCATTTTATAGAATTTGGGGTAATGACCTCATAGTGAGGGGGCTTAGCTCAAACTTTGCTTTGTCTTGTGACCTATTATTTATATTCCTTCACTTTCTTTTGCATTTTGAACTTATATCCAGCTCTTTCTTTAATTTTTTTTCTTTTTTATATTTAATTGCATCTAAGCTGGAGCATACAACTCCTTTTTCTCATGGGATTATGAAGCACAAACCTTTTTGTGTGACTTATGATAATCAATCATGAGTGAGCACATGGATAATTAGGAGAGACAAAAAATGTTTAATATGGATATATTATAACTGTTAAAAGCCTCCCAATAATACAACTCAACTTATCTAGAAGATGATGATGACCACCAAGGTAGAACAAAGCAAAATAAATTGATTTAAAGCATCATGATCCATTATCTGACTCAACCAGTGATCATTACTTTAAAGTACATGTATCCCATGTATGTCATCATGATCATCAAGTGTGAGTGAGCTGAGCAATATTATGGGCAACACCATCAACTATGTGGAGAACCATGTGTCGACTGTGGAATCACTGTCTCTGATAAGGATCAATGGAGAAAAAAGTCTCTTCTTGTTGCCCCTAGATGTGAGGGGGTAACCAGACTAATAATTTTTGGTGATTTACATATAAAAATGTAATAATAATGGTAAAAAACTATTTAAAAGTTTGTCGGACAAGACATTGATCATTTGTGGCACCTAATTGATTTGAATCAATTGCAATTGCATTCATTATGAGATTATCACACATTTTTCAAGTTTTGTCATTATTATCATTTGATATTATATCTATAAACGTTTGCAAATTTAAATGCTATAACACACTGGATTGACATTGTAATTTCAGAGTGTCATGGCCTTGGATGCGAGCAATAATTAATGTTCCACAAGAATTTCTACTTCGAAGCTTCGAGGCACAAGAATGACACTTCACATTCTAATAGACTATTTAGAGGATTAATATATACTTTTATGTCGACGACACATTAGAATCATCATAATTGATAGCCAAATCTTAAGCTCGAGCGAAGATCAATGATTATGGGATGATAATTGGAGTTTGGGACTTCGTGGAGAAAAATGGTCACATAGGTCAGTTACAGTAAGACAAGGTTGTTTTGAATTGGTCAAAGTCAATTATAACTTTAACTATCAAAGACAATCTGATGCTACATTATTCAAGTAAGCAAGTGCACTGTTAGACATATTAGCATTCAAAGCATGGCGTGATGCAGTTCCCGTAAATATCTCAAAAATAAAACCTAAATGAGGCAAACAAAGTACACCTTGCCTTATGGGCATATTGTACCATAACAAAATGAGTCCCCATTTTATGGATAGGAAGTTGTTATATCACTTGGTTTTGTAGTAGCAGGTCTTAAGATTCTTAATAGAAGTGAATAGAGATGGATTAAATTTTGTCTTATAAGTTGAGTTACAATGTCTACCGATTGTTGCACTATTAAATGGGGGAATCTAGACTTATTAGAAGCATTTAACGATTTAGAGTTAAATCTTATTAGAACAGTAGTGTTGGGTCAAGGGGTTGAGAAGAATTACCAGAAACATGATTGTGTGGCATTCTTACCATGAATAAAAATAAGAAACAAAAAGAGGCGTTGACCATAGTTTATCCAAATTGATAAGTCTCATCATTGAGTAATTATATGGGCCTTAATTGGCCTTAGTTCACCTCCTAGCTTAGTCAAACCAACTATTCTCACAACTTATTGCATACTCTTGATTATATTTTTCTTATGAGTTGAATTAGAGTTGGATATTTTGCTTTGTGGTCTAATGTGCATGTAATGCAGGAAAGAAGGATAAAAGCAAGGGAAATGCAGGAATAAAGGATAAAAGCAAGGGAAATGCAGGGATAAAAGGTAAAAGCAAAGAACTATGGTAAAAGACCTTGGTAAAAACCCGAATGAGACAAGGGAGAGGAATTACAGGAGGTAAATCGTCCTCATTTACTGCCCATCCTTTCGAATATCCCTCCATCAACTGAAAGTACACACAACCAAATCAGGAGTACTAAAAGACAACCAAGCAAGTGGAAGTACAAGCAGCCTCCCTACTAGAAGGCAACCAAGCTAGTGAAAGTGAAAGGACAAGTTACCATTAAGTTGGGAGCTGCACCTCCCTAATTTTGAGGGAAGTCGTTGAGACTTTAGATGTATAAATAGAGAGGCCTAGGACCTCAGTTTTTTAGGCAGTTAACCAATTTTCAGTCAGTTAGTTAGCAAGTATTCAGACCTTTTGACTTGTAACAGTTTGATGTAATACAATGTTCTTTGATAATGAAGATGAGTTTTGATTTGAGCCAGCGCTGAGTTAACTTAGAGGGCTGAAGCTCTTGGGTTAGGGCCTGACCCCAGTAGCCAAAGCTCCTCTTTCTTGTATTATATTCTAGCATAGAATCATGCTTTCTGTTCATTAACTTAAGCAGTTCATTTCCATTACAGCAGTAGCATAGATGCATGGTTTGATTGTTCATTTGGTTAAATAGATGCGTTTTGATTACAGTGGTTCAACATAGATTTCTGGTTTCCAGCACATTGACTTAAGTAGTTTCCTGTTTCCTGTTCATTTGCTTGAATAGTTGCAGTCCATTATAGCAGGGTAGAACAGAGTAGTTGTGTTTCAGTTTGTTCCATTTAATCAAGAGGTTGGCAAAGAAAAGATCCATCAGGATGCTCACAGGTGTCTCGGCTTCACCTCCTCCCTCTGGGACCATGATGTGAGGAAGAAACCCTGCAACAACCCCAAAAACATAGGGTTTTGGTTTTCATAGGGTTTGTCATTTAATGCAATCACGTGGTTCATCATATCATTTCTTGGTTCGTTTCATGATCATTCACTCATTTCCTGGTCATCTGTCCCTTCACCCTCTGCCTAAGACCTCACTCATACTGTCATTCTCCTTCGGCCCAAAACGCTTGCGTAGGAGCTAATAATTCATGTTTAAACGGTTTTATCGGTAAAACGCCTTTCACAAGCCAAATTGTCTAATCACCGCTCAAGTCCACTTTTTGTGTTTGACTTTCTTTTCCCTTTAAATCCCAACTGTCGATCTACCTTGTCAGATCCGACGGCTATCGCACACCCGCTCACCCACCTGCTCGGTCACATCCACACAATAGATCTCCCTTGCTAGATCCAAAGGCCATCGCGCGATATCGCGTTGATTTCCTTTTGACCGTTATCAGGTTGAGGGCACACGATATGGGCAGTTTCCCCGTGCTATGTAACATTTCTAATTAGCCATGGCTAATTGGAATACTTGATTTTGTTAAATTTTTGCCTTCTATAGTTATTTGTAAATAAAAAAAAAGTGAGGACGGGGGACATAACTCACTTTTAGAATAAAAAGTCACTTCCTAGTAGCACAACGTTGTGACTTAGAGGGGAGCCAAGGGGGCCAAAGGGGGATGCAGACATGGAGCCCACGCAGACACATGGAGTGACTGCGCAGGAGGGCAGAAACTCGTGGCAAGAGAGGAATCACGCAGGAGGAGGTGAGCCTTGGGATTGAGAGAGGCAAAGGCTATAAAGGAGAGAGGAGCCCCCTCATTTTGATCATTCCGGTTATGAGCATTTGTGATATTCATTTCGACTTAGAGCACGCTCACTGTTTAGCTAGTCTGCAGCACTGTTTAGTGCATTGAGTGTCTTCGTTCGAAGATCTCACCCTTAGCCCCGGGGGACTTCGAGTTCCTACTCGGGCAAGGTATTCCCATTGGAATTCCGGCAGTAGTTTCATCAACATTTCAGCAGTAGTTTCATCAAAGTCTTTGAGGAACTGCGCAGAACCCCAAGGGGGTGATTTTCGGGGGTTGGCCATTTCAGAAAAGCTTTCTAGGTTTTTTTGGGTTTCTTGAGTAGAGTCCGATTCCAGAGTTTCAGCCTTTTCTGAGGAGGGGAGTAGCCCCAAATCCTCATTCGATTTCCAGTAGCAGCAGCAGCATGGCAGTTTTCCAGCAGCTGGGACGCAGATCAGTGTGAGGCCATTCCTTTGTTATTCTGAGTGTATTTCTTCACTTGCCTTGTGCAAGTCGAGGTGCCGTCCTTCTGATCACCTCTGTACTCATTCCTTTACTCAGTATAATAAAATGGCTTAGCATTTCTCGTTGCATTTCGTGTGTATCTGTTTATATTTCATATGTTCATTATTGTTGCTGCACTACTATTATATCTTTGTCATTATATCTCTATGATTTTCTCGGCTACTATACCACTTGTGCGTTTTCCTGGTTGAGATTTTGCTGGGGTTTGAGGAATATTCTGGGTTAGGGATATTACAGTGGTATCAGAGCATAGGTTTGGCTTAGCTTGTGGAGCTAGCAATCTATGACATTGAGGGAAAAACCCTATATCTGTGACAGTGTTCAGAGATACAGAGACACTAGGCGTAGGTTGGAGAACACTTACAGAGAGGGAGACTGTGTTCCGGTGGTGGACGCAGAACAGGAGGAGCCTGTGGTGGACGCAGAGCAGGAGGATCCGATGGCAGATGATGACGAGAAGAGATTTGCGGATATGCTCCTCAAATCCGTGCAGGATCTGTCGAGGCAGATTGAGGTGATGGGGCAAAGATTCATGGCAATGGAGGCCAGACAGCGTGAGAGCCCACGTGTTTTTCAGGTTGGTGAGGGATTGGGCGCATCCCACCATTTGCGAGAGCAGCGTGATACTACACAGCAGGTGGCCTCACATGCCCCTACACGCTCTACCATGCCCACTTTCTTAGGAGCTGACATGGGGGCCGTAGCCCAACAGGAGGCAGAGCTCGGACATATGGGCGATTATTTTGCAGAGTACCAGGCCTATGGGCAGGAGTTCAGGGAAGTCCTCTCATTCAGAGATTTTGTTCAGCTCCAGCAGGATAGTAGACCCCGCGACCATCACAGAGGGTATCAACATTACCATGATGGTGACACCCACCGTATAGCGAGTAGATTCCACTTGCCCACGTTTGGTGGTTCATCAAATAATTCAACAAAGTCTTGGGTGGAGAAGTTGGACATTTATTTCCAGCTTAACCAGATGTCGGAGATAGAGGCCATCAAGGTGGCAACATTGCATTTGGATGGTGAGGCCCAGGATTGGTGGTTTCATGGGATGGTTACACTAGGGCACTCCACAGTGACGACATATGCCGAGTTTACTAGGAGACTGATGGAGCGATTTGATCGGAGGGATCTAGAGCAACATTTTGTTGAGCTGACAAGGCTCAAACAGACAAGGAGCCCAGAGACCTACATTGCAGATTTCTTGAGGGTCTTTGTGATGGTGCCAAACCTATCCACGGCACAGAGGGTCTATATGTATGTTTAGGGGTTAGCAGAGCCACTTCGGGGTTTAGTTCGATCCACTAAACCAGCCACACTCCAGGACGCTATCAGTAGAACCCGGGACTTACAGGATGTGTTACCCAAGACCCGGACACCTTACCCCAGAGACAGAGTTTTCAGTCTAAGGGGAAGGATGTGAGGATTCCAACTCCAAAGGGGAATCCAGGACGAGTACAACTTGACGATGATGCTAGGAGGGAGCTGAAGAAGAAGCAGTTGTGCTTCACCTGTCAGGAGCCATGGGCACTAGGACATAGATGTGCTGCTCGTAAAAAACATTTTATTGAGGTCTTCTCTGAGAGCAGTGGAGAGGAGGATGACGAGGATGATGTGGAGGTAGGAGATAGCCATGCCGTACAGGGTTATTTGCCACCACCATCGCCAGCAGCAGGTGGTGCATCTTTTGCACCCACCGGAGGGGCCCTTGCAGCATTGCGAGGAGTTCCCAAGTATCTGACACTATGCGTACGAGGGACAGTACGTGGCCAGAGAGTATCAGTTTTGGTTGACATTGGGGCGATCCACAACTTCATCGATGCCCAGATGGTTGAGCGGAGAGGTATACAAACAGAGAGCTTCGATGGGTTTTCAGTCTTTGTCCCAAGAGATCAAACCATGACGTGTGCTCGTTATGTTCCAGAGCTTTCAGTGACGATGGGCACCTACACATTGACTGACCACTTTTTCATGGTCGATATTCTGGACACCAACATGATACTAGGTGTTTAGTGGCTTATCACTCTATGGAAGGTCACGACAGATTGGAAGACCCTAGAGATGGAGTAGGATGATGAGAATACAGGGAGGCATGAGAAGATACGGGGACAACACACATATCCGCCTCAGACCGTTTCGGCTCATCAGATGGAGGTAGTCTTCTGAAAGGGAGACATAGAGTGGGCAGTGGAGCTACGTGCATTAGAGGCAGGGACTACAGGGCAGACGATACACCCAGAGATACAGACTATCCTTGATCGGTATGCCATTGTGTTTGGAGATTCCACCAGGATAGTCACCGGATCGGGGGTTTGAGCACACCATCGAGCTTGAGCAGGGCATACAGGTTGTGATTACCACCCCCTATAGGCACCCCAAGGCCTATCGGGATGAGATTGAGTGGGCTATCCAGGAGTTGCTGGCTCTTGGGCATATTCGACCGAGCACGAGTCCTTTTTCTTCTTCTGTGGTGTTAGTGAAGAAGAAGGACGGTACATTAAGGATGTGCATTGACTACAGGGCCCTAAACAAGAAGACCCTGAAGAACAGGTACCCCATACCCAGGATCGATGAGTTGATGGATGAGTTGAGAGGGGCACGTTACTTCTTAAAGATTGATTTGAGATCTGGGTACCATCAGATTCGCGTGAGGGAGCAGGACATTGCCAAGACCGCCTTCAGGTGTCACTATGGGAACTTTGAGTTCTTGGTGATGCCTTTTGGGCTAACCAACACCCCCGCTACATTTCAGTCCTGCATGAATCACATCTTTTGTAGTTACTTGAGGAAGTTTGTGTTGGTATTCTTCGATGATATTCTCATTTACAACAAGCCTTGGGAGGAGCATCTCTAGCACATTGAGACAATATTGTGTATCTTACAGGAGCAGCAGTTCTATGCCAAACTCTCCAAGTGTGAGTTTGGGTTGACGAAGATGTTGAATTTGGGACACATCATAGGGGTGGACGGAGTGAGGGCCACGAGGAGAAGATCAGGGCCATCAGAGAATGGCCAGAGCCAAGAAACGTGACGGAACTTCGAGGATTCATTGGCATGTGTACTTACTACCGGAAGTTCGTCAAAGGTTTCTCACAACTTGCTACACCCCTGACAGATTTGACGAGGAAGGGGGCTTTTAGTTGGTCGGATACAGCGCAACGAGCCTTTGATTGGCTCAAGGAGGTTATGAGCAGCTGCCCAGTGCTTACATTGCCAGATTTCACGCAGCCATTTTTTTTGGAGTGTGATGTGTCGAGAGAGGGGATCGACGCAGTATTGATGGATGGAGGTCATCCTATAGCCTTTGAGAGCCGGAAGCTCCTTTCGCACGAGAGGTTGTATTCTATATACGACAAGGAGATGCTGGCCATCATGCATGCATTGGCTAAGTACCGACAGTATTTGGTGGGTAACAGGTTCAGGGTGAGGATTGATCACAATAGCCTCGAGTTCTTTTTGGAGCAGAAGCAGCTACAAGAGAGGCAGCAAAAGTGGATCAGTAAGATCCAAACATATGACTTTGACATTGAGTATGTCAAGGGTAAGAACAACGTGGTAGCAGATGCTCTTTCAGGTAGGCCAACCACGTTGTCTCTTATGAGCTTGGATACAGACTAGAGGGCTTGACTCTTAGTAGAGTACTCCAAAGACAAGTTTGCATGTGAGGTCCTGGATGGGCAGGTGGCAGATGACAGGTACGGGTGGTCGACGAGATCATCTATTACAGGGACCGGATCTTCTTGACTGAGGGGTCTCAGCTCAAGAAGAAGATACTCCAGGCATCACATGATTCACCTTTGGCAGGACATCAAGGGTTTACCAAAACCTACAGGGCCATTAGAGAGAGGTTCTCATGGAAGGGCCTCAAGGAGGACATACTCCAGCACATCCGGGAGTGCGATGTTTGCCAGAGGAACAAGGGAGAGATGAGCCATCCCACGGGTTTATTGTAGCCTCTTCCCATTCTGGAGGGGAAATGGGAGAGTATTTCGATGGACTTCATCACAGGGTTGCCCATGGTACAGGGCAAGGATTGCATCTTTGTTGTCATTGATCGATTGACAAAGTACGCTCATTTTTTTTCCATATCCGCACACTATACAACAACACAGGTGGCCGAGCTATTCTTTAGAGAGATTTTTAGGCTACATGGTCTTCCTAAGACCATCGTCAGTGATAGAGACATCCGTTTCATGGGCGGGTTTTGGCAGGAGCTTTTCCGGTTGGTGGTGACGGTGTTGACACCGAGTACCAGTTATCGCCCACAGATGGATGGGCAGACAGATATAGTTAACAAGTGGCTGGAGGGCTACTTGCGTAACTATGTGAGTGGGTAGCAGCAAGCATGACTGAAGTGGTTGCATCTGGGGGAGTACTGCTACAATACTTCACATCACATGTCCATTAGTATGTCACCATTCTATGCCTTATATGGGTATCATCCTTTATCTTTTGCTGACGTGATGTTTGGTGATAGCAAGGCTCCTAGAGCCAAGATTTGGATCCAAGAGAGTCAGGATATCCTCCAAGCTCTCAAGGATAACATGGCTACAGCGTAGAACCAGCAGAAGCTGTATGCCAACAGGGGTCGAGTGGAGAGACAGTTCGAGGTAGGGGACATGGTTTACCTACGATTACAACCATACCGACAGTCGTCACTAAAGCAAAAGGGGGCTGAGAAGCTCAAGCCTCGCTTTTATGGGCCATATAGGGTGATACGCAAGATTGGACAGGTTGCATATGAGTTGGAGCTGCCCCAAGGCAGCAAGATTCATAACGTTTTTCATGTATCATGCCTTAAAAAGGCATTAGGGCAGCAGATGACAGTGACAGATGAGATACCACCCATGGATGATGAGGGGCATTTGGCATTGCAGCTGGAGGCTATCATTGATACTAGGGAGAGGCGGTTGCGGAGCAGGATGGTCTGAGAATTCTTGGTGAGGTGGAAGAATTTGTCGGATGAGGATGCCACTTGGGAGAGTGAGAAGATCTTGCAGCATCCATCACTTCAGTTGCTTGAGGACAAGCAACATTTTTCCAGGGGAGACTGTAATATTTCTAATTAGCCATGGCTAATTGGAATATTCGATTTTGTTAAATTTTTGCCTTCAATAGTTATTTGTAAATAAAAAAAAAGTGAGGACGGGGGACATAACTCACTTTTAGAATAAAAAGTAACTTCCTATTAGCACAACGTTGTGACTTAGAGGGGAGCCAAGGGGGCCAAAGGGGGATGCAGACATGGAGCCCACACAGACACATGGAGGGATTGCACAGGAGGGAAGAAACACGTGGCAAGAGAGGAATCAAACAGGAGGAGGTGAGCCTTGGGATTGAGATAGGCAAAGGCTATAAAGGAGAGAGGAGCCCCCTCATTTTTATCATTCCGGTTATGAGCATTTGTGATAGTCATTTCGACTTAGAGCACACTGGATGTTTAGCTAGTTTGCAACATTGTTTAGTGCATTGAGTGTCTCCGTTCGGAGATCTCACCTTTAGCCCCGGGAGACTTCGAGTGCCTGCTCAGGCAAGGTATTCCCATTGGCATTATGGCAGTAGTTTCATCAGCAGTTTCATCAGCGTCTTTGAGGAACTGCGCAGAACCCCAAGGGGGTGATTTTCGGGGGTCGGCCATTTCAGAAAAGCTTTCTGGGTTTTTCTGGGTTTCTTGAGTAGAGTCTGATTCCAGAGTTTCAGCCTTTTCTGAGGAGGGGAGCAGCCCCAAATCCTCATTCGATTTCTAGCAACAGCAGCAGCACGGTAGTTTTCCAGCAGCTGGGACACAGATCAGTGTGAGGCCATTCCTTTGTTATTCTGAGTGTATTTCTTCACTTGCCTTGTGCAAGTCGAGGTGCTGTCCTTCTGATCACCTCTGTACTCATTCCTTTACTCAGTATAATAAAATGGCTTAGCATTTCTCGCTGCATTTCGTGTGTATCTGTTTATATTTCATATGTTCATTATTGTTGCTGCACTACTATTATATCTCTGTCATTATATCTCTATGATTTTCTCGGCTACTATACCACTTGTGCGTTTTCCTGGTTGAGATTTTGCTGGGGTTTGAGGAATATTTCGGGTTAGGGATATTACATGCTACGTGTCAGCCGGGGAGGCTAATCGCGCAAAATTATACAAAACCATTTACGGCTTTGAGGGCGCGCGAGATACAACTTACCGCCCAGCAAACCTGCTCGTCATTTCCACATGTTTCTTTTCGCACTCCAATCTCCACCGTCGATCTGCCTTGCCAGATCTGACAGCTGTCGCATTGCCCGATCACTTTATAGCCTTGAACTCTCCACCGTCGATCTGTCTCTTAATCCGATGGCTGTCGCTTCACCTAATTGCCAACTAGCTTGGTTGATCTCCGTCGTTCATCTGCTGATCGCCTCTGCGATATAATCCCAGTTGTCCATCCTTTTAGTCCACCACGTTCGCCCATTTGTCTATGTACTCTCCTACCATCCGATCTCAACTGTTCATTTACCCTTCACCCGCCTGATCCAATGGTCCTCATGCGTTGTTGCTCATTACGTCCTCTTTTCACCATTTTGACCTCTGACCGCTTCTTCTGCTTATACATAGACTTAGCCTAGTTCCATTTCCAACCCCCTTAGTTTAGTTTTGTTGCTTTACCCCTACAACTTAGATAGTTAGCATTAGATTAGTGTTGCTTAGCAATTCTGCTTAGTCTAGCTGTTTTCATGATTAATCAGGATATGGTGATTTAGGTTTGCATGTTGTTTTCTTCATTTCTGCAGTAGATTAGCTCTCCCCTAGACTAGGTTTTCTCTCCTTCCATCAAAATCAAGCTTCTTTTGACCGTATAGAAATTTGGCTTGGAACCCCTGGGGTCTCTTGCCAGATGAGCAGTGATAACAAGCAGTACCTTCACTTCTACTTGTGTATATAGCACAGTGACCTCCAAGTTTGTACGAACCCCGGGTTGATAAGTAAAGTTGGTAGCCCAGGGAGTTGCAACATTCTTGCTGCATTACCTAGGCTCATCACAAATTTGGATGAGGCAAAAGCGAGACACATTGTACTCAACTAAGTGGTTGATTCCTAATAACCGGTTGTATGTGTTAGATTCAATTTAGCATATAGCTATAAATTTATAGTTTATTTAATTTAGTAGCAGGTAGTAACAAGGGGTCATCCTATCTTATTTAATAGGGGTTATTTAATTTAGTAGTATGTAGTCCTTAATAGGGAAGATTAACAAGAGGTCATCGTATCTTATATTAAGAAGATGTGATGTGATAGGTTTCTATGTTGAATTTTTTTGGACAAATGCATTTTATATTAATAAAAAAGATGTACAACCAGAATAAAATAATATGTACAAGCCAAGAAAAAGATTGTACAGTCAATGAGGTGGCTTTCTTATTTTAGTCAGTGCTGCAATAAATTATGAATACATCGACACATTCTTGGCATCCTTAATGAGAACAAAACACTTTTCCCTTGATATACGTTATCCTATCAAAATTTTGGAACAAGGAGACAGGACGATCATAGCCGTTAAAAATATCATACTGTTTGGTATTTTTGAATGCACAAAAACTTGTTTATTCATATTACATAGGAATACATATTTATAATACAAAATCTATTCCAAAATTGGATACTCGAGGATAAGAATTATTATCTAACCAAAAGAAGGCCAAGATAAGAAGTGGTTTGCCCCTATGAGCTAACTTGTAAATTTAACAGAACAGGGTTCCTAGACTTTTGAAATTTCTCCCGACTCAATGCTTTTTGAAGATGTTTATGGTCTGATCTTCAGTTTTGTAGCACACAACTTCAACTTCGTTGTTTCGCATTTGTTCCTTGATGAAGTGGTGTATGATGTATCATAGTGTTCTTCATTTTTGTATAAAACATTAGATGTTTTATGAGTTTAATCACACTCTTTATTTTTAAAACAGAGTGTTGTTGCTTGAGTCTCTTGAAGGTTTATTTCACCAAGAACCCTCCTTAGTTATATCACTTCACATCTTGCACTAATTGTTGCCTTGTGTTCTTATGTGGATCACAATACAATTATGTATTACATCTTACTAATTCAAAAAATTACTTGTGATCTAATATCTTGAATTCATAACCTATGGTAAACTTTCTTTCATTGCTGCAACCTGCCCATCATATAGAGCTGACATACCTAACCAGTTTGAAGTTATCATTCTGCACATATTGAAGTCCATAATGTAGTGTAGTATTTATTTACCTTACTATTTTCTTTGTCACCTTCCAATGAAGACGATGGGTTATTGCTTATTGTTCTTGTGCTAGTGAGGTAGATTGAACTCGCTACTAGTTGCTTGTATAAAGTTTTGCTCGTTCTTTTTGAACCTTAACTTGTTGACAACTCTAATCTGGTTTGAATTGGAATTGCCATTAACATGTAGTTTTCCAAATTGAACTTGAACCCATTTGTCTTGAAGCGCTCATCTATCTTTGAATACCATGGTTTAGGTGCTAGTTGGAGTTTGTACAATGCCCTTTTCAGCTTACACACTAAGTCCATTTGATGAATGGTCAATTGGAACTGTGTTGCAACTTGCCACTGTTAACACGAACTTGATTGTGTTCATTTTTGGTAAGGGATTTTTTTTTATTTTTTTGGTCATAAGCAATACTTTATCGAACTAGTCTTTTGTGATGCATGTCAAATAAATTATCTGTTTTGTATTTTGTCTTAAAGTCTCACTTGCATCCAGTTGCACTTCTTTCTTTGGGAAATTGGTGTTCCTATGTCTATTTTTTATGGGATCATATTCTACTCGCATCGCTTTATTTGTTCCTCTTTTTTGCGCAAATCCTCAAATGGAATAGTTTCATATGAATTCAAGATAGTGGCCATCAATTCTATATCTACCTATGGTGAAGTGGATTGCTTCAATATTCTTGACTCTTTGTTTCTTTTGCTATCAGTTCTTATAGATCTATGTTATTTGGTCACTGTGGAAATAATCTAAATGTATTTCATTTCTACAAAGGTTGACTTGTACCATTTGGAATCTCTTATGCTTTGATTATGTCTAATAAGTATCATATATATTAATGAAACATACATTAAAAAGGCTATCCACATTACAGATACCATTCTTTCAAGTCGGTTATCCTTAAATACCTCATTGTGTAGCACCTCTAAATTGAATAATTTGGTCAAACCATGAAATCCCTAACTTAAAATTAGAATATTACCTTGGTCACATGTTATAAAATAATTTATATTCCACTCAATATAGTCTATATTTTTATGTGACCTTTTATCACTTCCCTAGATGTGAAACTAACATTCTCTAGCTATCACCCCTTTAACACAAATTAAGATTTTAAAACTTTGAGTTACAAAGGAAGAACATAGACACACATAATTGGAGAAAAATAAATAAATAATGTATATAGTATAGATATGTTGTAGCTAATACATACATGAGAGCCTAAGGTAGGTTACCCACATAATTCAGTATTCAATACATCATTATATAGAACCCCTAAGTTGGTTAAGCTACCTAACCATCAATCCAACATTATTATATTCCCAAGTGTTCATATGTCTCTTAATAAAGTGAATCCTATTACACTCTATCACACCCCTAAGTTGGTTAAAGTGGTTAAGTTACCTAACCCTTAGTCTAACATTATTATATTACCAAATGGTCATATATTACTCAATAAAGTGACTCAAATTACACTAAAACACGTTTTATATTTTCATATTATATTTGAACACCAAAAATAACATTCTTGACTTATTATCCCCTCTTAATATTATTATCTCTCAAACTCTCTCTTAAGAAAAAAGTATTGATCTCAATGGGAGAAACTAGAGTTAACTACAAGGCAATCCACCCATTGTCACCTTTGTGGCTATGCCTCTCACTTTAGATTAAGGTGACGGGAATCCTAGCCTATGGGGTGTCCCTAAAAGTTCAATCTGGCCAATTGGTTATAGTGTGGGAGTGATCTCATCTTAGATTGATAACTTGAGTGATTGCAATGAATTTTCCCTTTTAAGTGAAGAGAAGTTTGATGTGTAGTGCAAATAGATTGTCAAATTATCCCCAAACTACGAATGTGTTTGAGATATAGCAACAAGTGTGAATCACCTACAAGATATGCTGGAAGTAAAATATGGCAACTTTAGTGTCAATTTGAATCACAATCTTGTGTTTCAATCAATGTTGCACGAAACGCCCCTCCCCCCCAAAGGATCCAATCTGGGATCCGTGTCCCATACAGATCCGTGGGGAATCTTCTGTCGGATCCGCGGTTCGGAAATCCGAAACAGCGGATCGGGTTGGCAAACACGTTTCTTGGAAATTCAGAACCGTGCTGACTTGATCCGCGGTTCCGATGGTGGATCCGTGGCAGATCAGACACAGATCCGTATGGATCCGATGCTCGAAGAGTGGTTCCACAACGACTGATCTTATCTTAGATTGATAACTTGAGTGATTGCAATGAATTTTTCCTTTTAAGTGAAGAGATGTTTGATGTGTAGCGCAACTAGATTGTCAAATTATCCCCAAACTACGAGTCTGTTTGAGATACAGAAACAAGTGTGAATCACCTACAAAATATGCTGGAAGTAAAATATGGCAACTTTAGTGTCAATTTGAATCACAATCTTGTGTTTCAATCAATGTTGCACGAAACGCCCCTCCCCCCTAAAGGGTCCAAACTAGGATCCGTGTCCCATTAGGATCCGTGGGCAATCTGCTATCGGATTTGCGGATTTCCACGGATCGGGTTGGCAAACATGTTTCCTGAAAATTTAGAACTGTGTTAACCCGATCCGCGATTCCGATGGTGGATTCGTGGCAGATCGGGCACAGATCCGTATGGATCTAGAGCGGATCCGATGCTTGACGAGTGGTTCCGTGACGACTGACCCAAAAAACAATTTTTATTTTTCTTTAACTTGAGTTGGGGGTGGTTTTAGGTTGAGTTAGGGAAATAATAGATGGGGATAAAACTCATTTCCCCCTCTCATTTCCTCACTCTTGTATTTTTGGAGAGCTTGGAGAAGAGAGGAGAAGAGAGCTTGGAGAAGAGAGGCTTGAGGAGAGAGCTTGGAGGAGTGAAGGAGGAGGAGCTAGGAGCAGTGAAGGAGGAGGAGCTTGGAGGAGTAAAGAAGGGCTTCCATCTACAAGAGCTAAAGAGGTAAGTGAAAACCCCAAACTCCCTCATTTTTCTATTATTGTTGTTTGTATTTTTCTCCTCCCTCTCCTACTCTTTCCCATTCTTTCTTTTTGCTCATTTCATTGCAGGTTGTCCATCTATATTCATATTCCAAAATGGTGTTCTTTTGGCTTCTATGTATCATTCCACTTTTGGTTTTCATGATGGCAAGGGGGAGTAGGAATAGAAGGGAAGAAGAACAAGAGGATAGTGGTCCCCATATGAGTGACCCAATGTATGATAAGGAGGAAGGGTTTGAAGAGAAAGGGGATGAAGAGGAAACTGAAATGTTAGAGGGGAAAGTTGCATTGATACCCTTGTGGAATTATGTGACCAAACTTGAGGGGGAAAAGGTGGTGGAAGCTACCAATTTTTGTGCCTACATGGTTGTCATGGAGGAAAATCATATAGTGGTTCATATACCCATGTGAGGAGGCATCTTTGTGGGGTGTTGGAAAGTGATGACGAAAAGGGTGCCATGGGGAATCTGGGATAGCAATTTTCCCTAAGGTTTCAGCTGAACAAAGAAGAAAATACGCCCAAATACAGGAGGCTACACAATAGAAAAACAAGAAACAAAAAACTCATTTTGAATGAAGTGCAACTTCTAGATTTGGTAGCTCATCTTCTCATGGTACTTCTGTAACCTCTGGAAGTAGAAGAACAATAGGGGATTTCTTGAATGTTGCTGGGAGGGATGATGTGGATGGAAAGATAGTCTGGTTTCTTTGTGCTTGTGGTGTACCATTCAATGTGCTTTGATCTCCCTATTGGCATGACATGGTTAAGGCCATCAATGAAGCCCCAAAAGGATACAAGAGCCCCAAATATGAGAAAGCTAGAACAATGTTATTAGAAAGAGAAAAAGAAAAGTTTCAAAGAGATTTGACACGTTTTACAAATGAGTGGGTGGATTGTGGGGTATCCATCGTATCAAATGGGTTGAAAAATGTTAGAAACCAACATTTGATAAATGTTCTTGGTGTTTCTGCTAGTGATGTAGTGTTTATTGCATGTCATGACTCCTCCTCCATTAGTGCAACTTACAAACATATTGCAAATCTCCTATTCCAATCAATCAAGATGTTGGTCCTAATAATGTGGTTCAAGTGATCACTGATAATGCAACAAATTGTAAGGCAACAAGAAAAATTATTGAGTGTACTCATCCACACATCTTTTGGTTCGGGTGCTTGGTGCACACATTGAACCTTTTGATGCATGATATTGTGAAGCATAAAGAATGTGGATGGATTAATGAGTTTTACAAGAGAGGGAAGCAACTCATTAAATTTATGACAGGGCATACTAGAGTAAACTACTTTTATGTCACTTACTCCAAGTTGCAGTTGCTTAAACTTGCAAAAACAAGATTTTAAAGCTATTACCTCACCTTTAGGCGGCTAGTGAAGGTGAGACAAGCTTCAACTAATACGGTGACCTCTGAATCATGGGAGGACATTAACACTGATAGAGATGGTGCTATTGTAGCCAAGGACACTATTCTTGATAACTACTTTTGGTCACAGATTATATATGTTTTGCAATTCACCAAACCAATTTATTACATGATCAAGTTTGCAGATTCAGATCGACCAATAATTGGGGAGGTGTATGAGAAAATGTATAGCATGTTGGGAAAATTAAAGAATGTTGAGCCTAGAGATATCACCTTAAACAATTATATTTGTGCAGAGGTGGTAAAACAATGGGATATGATAAACATTCCATTGCATACCTTAACATATGTTCTGACACCTAAATACAATCATCCATCATGGCTTTCAATAACAACACCTGGGGGGAGCAGGAGAAAACCACACCTAGATCTAGAGGTTCTATCAGGTTATATGAAAGCATTGGATAAATTAGTCTATGATGAGGAGTCGTTTGCCATGCTATGGAAATATTTGAGCAACTATACGCTTAGCACTGGTCCATTTGGGAGCATGCATGCAATTAGAGATCGAGAGAATTTATCTTCTCTTGAGTGGTGGAACATGCATGGAGGTGCTACTCCACTTCTACAAACTTTGGCACTGCGAGAGCTATCATAAGTGGTAAACAATTCTTCTACAAAGAGGTGTTGGAGCTCTTATTCTTTCATCCGCAGTGTTAAAAGGAACATGTTAAGTTTAGACTAGGCAAAGAGTTTGGTTTATTTTCATTACAATTTGCGATTGTTGTCCCATTACTGTGATGATGCAAAGACTAATAAAGACCTTAAGGTTTGGGACAAAAATACTGAGGAGCCCAATTTGGAGGATGGAGTGTTGTGATTAGAGCAATTGGAGGATGCTCTTATCCAGGATGATGATGATCGAGTTGAGATGCCACCCCCATCCGATCCCTTGGTTCCCAGGTTCCATGCTTCAACACCAACAACAGGGGATTCATCTTCATCAATTGCACTGCCACAACTTCTAAAGCCACAATCTTCACCATCTTCTTCATTTGCCACCATGTGGAGGCTCACGTTCTATTCATGGTGGAAGGAGGAGATGTTAAGAAATCTAGGGCATAGCAATTAGGTGATTTATTTTTTATGATAACTGCTTGTGAATGCTTTTTACTTCTTTAGATTAGGATCTTCTATTTAGTTAGATTATTATAGTGTTCTTCTTCATCAAACAACTACCATAGCATAAACAATAAAGAGATAAGAGACACATAATGTAGGCGATTAGCTAGGGCCAAAACCTCTCCACTTGAGAGGAAAACCCAAACAAATTATTCTTCTTATAGAACCTTCAATTGACGAATACTAAGACCAAGATCCTTGACACAACCTCTCCAAGATCAAGTCACAAATCCTTCTTTTCAGCTTCTTCTTCTTGACCAAGTCAACACTAGTCAAGCTACTTGCTCTCCTTTGGATCTCGGCTATCCTTCAGATTTTCGACCTTTTGTTTTAGACTTGCAATTTTCAGCCTCTTTAGAAACCCTAGTTGCAGCATGTGAGAAGTATCTCCACCAATTTTGTGCCCTTGTACCCTTCGCTTAAGATGGAGACTTCTTCTATTTCAACTCGGCTTGCATTCTTGATTTGTCTTCTTCCTTGTTTCGGCCTCCTAGGATGACTGAGATAATCTTGGCTTCTCCTGCAACAAATGATACTCCTCTTTGCACGAGTGATAGATGTTAACCCTAAAAACAACCCAAAACAACTCGTCTTCTAGTCTTTCCTCCTTTTCTTGGAGAGAGGCTCTTCTAATGTGATTCTTGCATTTCTTTTCTTACTTCATATTTCTTGACCGAATTCTATTTCAAGGTGAGGCCGAGCTGCCCTATATATAGTGATCTGCCCATCAAGGTAAGCCGACTTTTCCCTATGACAAGGTTGACATGCCTTTCTGGAGTTCTTCTTAGGCCGACTTCAAGTAGGGTTTGTGACGTGGTCTTGGAGGGCTAGTGACTCAAATAATTTGTTCTTTTACAATGTGTAATATGCCCAAAAATGGTCTTCAAATTTTCACGTTGACTCTATAGAATTTTATGACATGATGACCAAACCTAATAGCTCTCAATGGGAGCTTCTGCCAAAAATAAAATTCCTTGAGCATGAAACCCATGAATCAAGCATTACAAAGACAATTTTATTTTCTTCTTTACATCAATTACATAAAATCATAATTACACGTCATTATGAAGTCCAAACCTTAGTTACACTTTTCAACAGGAGAGATTAGTAGATTTATTCACAGTTTACTACTTTTGTCATAGATTAGACTTGTAGCCTCGTCGTGAATTTGAAATTTTTTGTCTTACTCTTCCCAGTTCGGTGTGTACTTGAGTCTTGGTGGTGGCCAAGTGACCTATTTTGTAAACATTATTATTTGAATTTTGGAGATGACTGATGCTGCAGTTGCTCATTTGCTAGATAATTTACTTGAATGTTTGATGATTTTATCTACTAAATGTTTTATGTTTTATGATATGCTTAAAAATTTGATGCATGTTTGTAATTGCTAAAATCTAGATGGTTGATGCTCGAATAATTAAACATTGATGACAATGGAATCATGGATGCCATATCTATCTTGATTTATGTAAAAATGTATGTTTTCATGTCTTCTACAACTAATTTGGTATTTGGGATATTTTTTTCTGAATACAAATGCAAATATATATATATATATATATATATATATATATAGATAGATATATATATATAGTAGACGCTTCTGAGATGCTTCGCTTTCTAGATTTTTGGGAAATGATGCTTCCGCGTCCCCGCTTCATGCAACATTGGTTTCAATGCTAAATTACATAATTCCAATTCAGAGTGTAAGTAAAGCATTCATGAACAAGTGTTGTTAACCATGTCGCACTGGATCAAGGGAATCATCCATGTGATTGTAATCTCAATTCCAAATTGCAGATTTCAAATTATAATGATCCAGAATTGTATAGATTATGCTCCAAGGACAACATTCACATCAAAAGGTCAAGTATGCCATGAATATATCAAACATGTTATAAGTGTAAATTTTGCTTCTTGGATAAATGATGGCATTCACTCAAACAAATATGCATAAATTAGCAATGTTATCAACAATATGAAGCAAAAAAGATATTGCACATCCCAAAGGTTAATCACATGTAAGTGATGACAACTTGAAAAGAGAGCATATGTGGTTAACAAGTGGGTTAATATTTTGCTTAAGTTTTTGAAATGAAAACTCCCACTTAAATGTTCAAGGAAATAAGAAGTGTCCACAAATTATGCAAGAAATAATCCGTAAGGGTTATGCGATGTTGCAAGTGAGTTGTATTCCTTGGGATTATGTATGCATATGTGAAAGTGCTAAAAATATTCAACAATTAAGAACCAATGCTAAAACATTAGCACTATCCATATATGGTCAAGTAAATGGAGTATTGCTTCACCTTAAATAATGTTATATTACACAATGAACATCATTCACTATCACCATAGCATCAATTTCAAATGAGTAAGCAGGCTGAAAATGTAAAAATTAGGCCATGTCATGCCCTTAAACCATCTAGATCTGTGTTATGAAAGCATTAAATAAGTTCATAGATCTGATTTTCAACACTTAAATTGAAGAAATATACATCAACCAGCAAGGAACTTGGATAAATAACACAAATTATTAACACGTTAGGGCTAGTAAAGCATTTATTTAGCTCATGAGGTGTTTCAACCCATAGAGTTACCTCATATTATGAATTATATGTCTTAGATCTATTCTACTTCCATAACATGGTCTTAATTTCTAGCAAGGGAGAACTAAAGAAAGAGACAAAACCATAAAATCATTTAGCTAATTAAATCCTTAATTTAGTCATCGATGAACTCTGAACATTAGATCTAAGAAAAATGCAAAGCATTTAGTTATTTAGTCATTAAAAAATGAATGTTTGCAAGTAATGTTTAACTTTTTAAGTCTAAATAGATCTAAAACACGAGCTTAAGAGATTTGAGAAAATGCAATCTAGATATAAAGGTGGAATAGGTTAAAACTCTAGATTGCCAAAGCAAATAAAAAAAGGTTCAATTTGAAATGTCAAGAGAGCAAGAAAATGAAAGATTGGTGCCTAAAGTTAGTTTTTGTAGCATTGGATGTGTTCTAGCCATGGATTTGGTGGAGAGGCTTGAATACTTGAGATCTTCAAAACCCATAGATCATTTATGGAAATTCCACCTAGATAATTAGATTATTAATCAATTTTTTAATGTTTTCTAAGTCTAAACTTAGGAAAACTGGTTAATTAATCAGAATTAGTTAAGTCAAGGTGAGAATAGTCTAGAAACTCATACAGATTGACTTCAAGATGATCCTAGCCATTGATTAAGATTTAATCTTGGCCGTTGGAGTCCCAACAGAGGATTATAAGAAGAAGTCAATGGGCACTTGGAGAAGACACTAGAAGTTTGATTTCCTTGGCAGATTGATTTCTAGAGAGCAGCAACAGTTGTCAGAGAGCTAGAGATCGAAGCAGAGACAGTGAGAGGTAGGTACAGTGATCTAGAGGAATTTTTCCAGATCTAGAGAGGCAATAGCAAGTGGCAAAAGTGATCCATGCAGAGGCAGCGCAAGGATTGCGTAGTTGTTGAAGCAGAGCAGTTCGAACTTTGATTTAGCTGAGGAGGAGGACGATTTTGTTTCCAGAGGCCGGGAAAGTCTTCTAGAGGGCCAAAGAGTCACTTCCAACAACAGAGGCAGAGTAGATGACTTGCTCAGAGGTAGATTCGAGCCACACGTGAGAGAGGCATCACAAAGGCAGCACGTAGGGCCTATGCTAGGGTTTGGACGACCAATTTTCTGTAGAAGTCAGTGTCGGGATTGCTTGTGGGGTGAGAGAATTTTCTCTCTAATTATTTCTGTCAGAAACTTGTTGATTGGATTACCAGTTGGACATCCATAATTTGTACTTAGAATTTCACTGCTGCATAATAATAAAAAACCTTCACTGCTACACCGATTTTCCCAAGTTGGGTTTTTCCGGGGACATTTGTCCAAAAATAACGATGTCATTTTTATGTGCGCTAGTATTTTCTCAGTTTTCAGCGCTATTATTTCCACAGTTTTACTTGTGAAGATTGCAATGTGATTTATTTGATGGGTGTAAGGGATGCAGTGTGATTTAACTATTGGGAAGCACTATTAGTGATGGATGTAACAAATCTATCGTTCCTAAGAGTGGAGTAGAGGAAGGAAAAACTCCTATAGCCTCTGGAAAAAAGACTATGTTATGGCATAAAAAACTGGCACACATTAGAGAGAAGGGACTTGAGTGTTACACAATAATTGTATGGTAGATGGTATGTCTAATTACTCTATGGATTTTGATTTTTGTGAACATTGTTTATATGGGAAGTAGAATCAAGTAGGTTTCTCCTCTGGTGTTATGAGGTTAGAGGAAATATTAGAGTTGGTGCACATTGATGTGTTTGGGCCTGTGTTTGTTCCATTACTAGGTAAATCTATGTACTATATCTCATTTGTAATTGACTTATTGAGGAATACATGGATTTATTTCCTCACGAAGAAATAAGAAGTCTTTGAGAAATTCAAAGAGTTTAAGGCTCTTGTGGAAAATCAGTCAGGGAAGAAAATTAAGCTACTTAGGACACATAATGATGTAGAATTTTGTAATAGTGCAGTATAGCAAGGCAAAAGACTACTCCATACACACCTTAGGAGAATAGAGTTGTAGAAAGGATGTAAAGGACATGGATGGAGAAAACAAGGAGAATGGTTAGTGGTGTTAGGTTAAGATAGTTATTCTGGGTAGAGGTAGTGTATAATGCATGTTACTTGGTTAATAGATGAAACTCATCAATGTTGGATGACAAGACCCCACATGAGGTATGGACTGGTATGAAACCCGCTCTTAAACATCTTAAGATATTTAGTTGTGATGCTTATGAAAATTTTCCAAAGGAGAATAAGAGTAAGCTAGATAAGAAAGCTAAAATGTATATCTTTATTGGATAAGAAAGTTGAAATTGTTAGTTTTTGTAGCATCATATGTGTTCTAGCCTTGAAATTTTGTGGAGAAGCTAGAATACATGAGATCTCCAAAACCTAGAAATCGTTTCTGAAAATTCCACCTAGAAGTGACTTAATTAGATTCATAACCAATTTTTTAATGTTTCCTAAGTCTAAACTTAGGAAAACTGGTTAATTAATTAGTATTAATTAAGTCAAGGTGTGAATCATTTAGAAACTCACACGTATCGATCTAGAGATGATCCTAGCCATTGATTAAGTTTTAATCTTAGTCGTTGTTGCTCCAATAGAGGATTATGAGAGGAGGTCGATGTGGTGATGGCGAGTACACTTGAGCAGTTCGATTTCCATAGTAGCAACAGTTAGTTGCCGAAGAGAGCTAGAGGTAGAAGTAGTGAGTGAGGGGCAGGGATAGTGATCCGGAGGAAGCTTTCCAGATTCGGAGAGACAATGCAGAAGCAATGCAGAGCAGTTTGATTTAGCTGGGGAGGAAGTCGATTCAGTTTCTAGAGACCGAGAAAGTATTCCAGAGTGTCAGAGAGCCACTTCTAGCAGTAGAGACAAGCTAGATGGCTAGCATAGAGGTAGCATCGAGCCACACGTGGGGGAGACAACGCAGAAATGCTCATGCCGGGGTTTGGACGACCATATTTTTGTAGAGGCCAGTGCTAAGATTGCTTGTGGGGTGAGAGAAATATTCTCTCTAATTATTTCTGTTAGATACTTGCTGATTGGATTGCTAGTTTGGCATCCATAGATGTACTCAATTTCACTGCTGCATAATAAAATCAAACCCTCATCTACTGAACCGGTTTTCCTAGGTTGGGTTTTTCTAGGGACTTTTGTCCAAAAATAACTATATTATTTTTGTGTGTGTGCTAGCATTTCTTCCAGCGTTTATTCTTCTACAGTTTTATTTGTGTAGATTGCAGTGTGATTTATTCAGTATTTGTCATAGCAAACAACAAATAAATTGTAAATTAAATTAACAATTAGGAGAATAATTTCCAATTGCTACAATAGGATTTTGGTTTGGATTTTTCACAGAAATGCTTGCTTTTGTTGCATGTGTGACTTTTTTGACAATATAGTAGAAAGCATGGGGATATTTTAACAATATTGTAGAATGTGTGGATTCTTGGGCTGTCTCTTCCAAGGTGATCTTATTTGTATCTCCGTACAGTATCATCCAAAGTCTCATGCACTCATTTTTTGTTTTTATTTGTGCATGTATATATGTTCTCTGATTGATGCATGTGGGCTACACTTGGTTTGTTGGAAGGCTTCCTTTTTGACGCTATCTGCTATTTTTCTGCACCATATATTAGCAAAGCATTGTAGACTAGATATGTAGATAACGTATGGATGACAATGCAAGGATGGTTGATGATTTCTTAGCTACAATTTTCTTTGAAGTAGGGGTGTGCATTCCTAGGAAATGTTCTTTCTAAATTTGTGTGGGTTTGCTCTTATATATGCGAGGTTCTTTGATTGTGTGTTCACTTTTCAAAACTATAATTGTCTTCTCAATTCCATTTTTCGTCATGGATTTGCTAAATTGGCAAAGAATACAAAATGTTTTGCTTCAATTTCTTGTGTTTTTGCATAATTTTTGTTAAGAATTTGAGTTTTGACAATGGTGAATATCGAAGGAAAGTCGATCATAATAAATCTAGGAACATCTTATAGTTTTGTGAGCATTTTTGTTTTGAAGCTCCCTTTTCAACAAATAGTCATCATAATGTGGAAATAAACACTCAAGAATGGATACCTAGTTGGTTTTGTCTCTCAAGCTTCCATTGTTTGGTGCATCTTGGAGAAGGGGAAGATTGTAGGTGGAAGAAGCAATTATGGTGATTGGCACATTAGCACATTATTTGTGTCTAGGCTTGTTAGGGTGTCTCAATGAAAATCAATTGCTCATAATCTCCAATAAACTAAAACTTTGGGCTTTGAATGCATATACATGTCACGCCCTTGGAAGGATTGTCTTGAATGCAGTCATTACTATGCCTGCCTATTTTAATGATACCGGTAAGGCTTCATTCTTGACACATTGAGACTAATTTTCATACCAATCTATCTATACATAGATAATACCCACGTCAATGATGTCTCTCAAACTTGTTGATTTTTACATGGTATCCTTAACCAATAATTTCTTTTGATGTTTTGATTGATCTTTTGGACATTATTGTGAAAATTCCTGAATCTAACATGTCAGAAACCCATACTGCAATTTTTGGTTTACTATCTCCTACTTGTTTCTTCTCATTAACACGTTATTTAATTGCATAAACATCGAAGTAAACACAAATGCAGCCTTCACAGATATACAAATCATGCACTGAAATAAACTGAGACAATCACACAAGAGACACCATTATTTTTGGACAATCGTCCCCGGAAAAACCCAATCCAGGAAAACCAATGGACCGTATAGAGGGTTTTATTATTAAGCAGATTTTTGAATACAACTAGGGTGCCAGAAATGGCTCACCCCTCAGAGAATATCCTTGGCAGTAGTACCTCTATCTGGAGACAGATATTCCAGCAAATTGGCAACCGGATGATCAACCCCACAGTGACTATGATTGTTCCTTGTGCTGGACAACAAAAGCTGCTCCAAGCACTGTTTTGGAACTACGTCACCCTCTCTGGAACTACGTCACGCTCTCTCGGCTCAGGATCTACTGATCAACTACCAGTCTGTCCCACATAATCTCCCAGCGTCGCCTCTGAGGCCCTCTGCGTCCTCTACGTCCTCTGCATCAGCCTCTATGGCTTTTGCGTTAGCCTCTACAACCCTCTGCATCCTCTGCGTTGGCTCCTCAGGCCTCTGCATCCTCTGTGTTGGCTCCTCAAGCTTCTGCGTCAGCTCTTCTTGGGCTTGTGCTGTCTCTCCCACCACTTCACTGCCTCTCTGCTATGTATTCTTCAACCTTGGATGGAAATCCCTCGCTGAACTGCCCTTCACTGCAACTGATCACTAACTCGATTTCCTCAATAAACTCAGCCCCAAAAAATCGAATTCTTTGATCTCTCTTGGTGTGTCTTCAACTGACCCTCAAGCCTCCTCTTATACTTTTCCTGTTGACGAACCAACGGCTGGGTGGAATTTATCCAAACGATTTCTGGGTCTTGGAGGTCTCATGTGCCTTAACCTCTCCACCAATTTTCAAGGATAGAGCACATCTGATGCTACCCAAAATCAACAGTCCCTCTTAGCAAGGAATGTGCTCTAGTAATGCTTCACCATAGAAGCATCACACTGATCCTCCACATCAGTCTTATGTGCTGATGCTTGGCATGCTGCCCTACATCCACTGCACTATTGCTTCCTTTATTGCTACCCATGACACTGCCATTGTCACTGGTACGTCTGTACTGTAGAGCCCTCTCAACATGTTGCATCATGCTGCCCATAGCACTGCCACTGCTAACTGCTGCACTGCAAATCAGTTACCAAGAAGTAAGTAACTGAATTCACCCAAACACTGACATCTTGGTTAGTCTGGAAGCCTCGTGATTCTGAAGCCTCCTATGCTGCTATCTTGTGCTCCCTTTGCTACCATTGCATTGCTCCAACCTCTTATGTGTCTCTTGCATTGCTGCAACCTCCACTGCGCTGCTACAAACTTTTGCACTCTAGCACTGCGTTGTTGGTTAATCACACCTTGCTCCACCCGACACTTGTCATCATGCTACTGTCTTTAAGGGCTCCCGTAGCCGGATGTGATCCAAGAGTTTGGGTACCTGAAGGATCTTGCCCCCCCTTCTGTAGTATTGAATTTCTAAGTCTATCCGTTAGAAATTCTTCCTGTACTATCTAATTTATTTCTTCCTACTTGTTCAGTTACTTAACAAGTTATTTACCATGTAAATACTGAAAATAAATACAAGTACAATATCAACACATATAGATAATCAACTGAAAGAAAGAAAAACACAAGTGACACAGTTATTTTTGGACTAATGTCCCCGGAAAAACCCAATGTGGGAAAACTGGTGCAGCTAGTCAGAGGATTTTATATATGCAGTTTTCATAATACAACCTGGGTGCTAGAAATGGCTCACCCAACAGAGAATGCCCTTGGCAGTAGTACCTCTCACTTAGAGATAGATATTCAGGCTAAATCACCGGATGAACGATCCCACAACAACTACGACAGCTCTTAGTTGGACAACGAAAGCTGCTCCAAGCTTCTCCACTACTCTGCGCCACTCAGCTAGGGACTGCGTCACCCTATCCAGCTCTCCAGCTCTCAGTTTGTCCCACGAAATCTCCCAACGCTGCCTCTAGGGTCTACGTAAGCCTCTTTGGCCCAGCGTCAGCCTCTCTAGCCCAACGTTAGCCTCTGGGGCTTTGCATCAGCCTCTAGAGCCTCAGCGTCTCCCACGCTGGCCCTCCTCAGGCTCTTCGCAGTTCCTAGCTTCCTTTGTGTGGCCTCTGGCTGGATTTGCGTCAACCCTCTCACAGCTTCTACGTTGATGCTCCTGGTACTATCTCTACCTATTTGCTACTATATTCATTGCCCCTCAACTATAACTCTAATCACTCCTCCGATTTCCTCAGCAAGCCCTGCCCAGAAAATCGAATTCTTGATCAACTATGTGTGTTCTCCAACTGACCCTCAAGCCTCTTCTTATACTTTTCTCGTTGACAATTCAACGGCCGAGATTAAGTCCGTAATCAATGACTAAGATTAAATCTGGCTTGATCCATGACTTTTGGACCATTCTAATTCAGTTTTATATTAATTCACATTGATATTTTATTTTCCCTAAGTTTAGACTTAGGGACTCCATTAAAAATATTAATTATTTTAATATCTCCCAAACAGATTCTACCCAAACGATTTCTGGGTCTTGGAGATCTCATGTGCTATAACCTCTCCACCAAATTTCGTGGCAAGAGCACATTCGACGCTACCCCAAATCAACACTCCCTCTTAGCGAGTACTGTGCCCTAGTAATACTCCTCACTGAGTATCGCCCCGATCATCCAGCATTGGTCCCTGTGCTGATGCTAGGCCTGCTGCCCAACATCCTCTGCATTGCTGCATCATGTATTGCTACCCATGGCCCTGTCACTACCATTGTTGCATCTGTGTGATAGCTCCCCTTGCATCTGTGCTATTGCCCATGGCCCTGCCACTGCCACTGCTACATTTGCACTGCATCCCCTCTCATCATGATGTGGATAACACTGCCACTACTAACTGCTGCACTGCAACTCAGTTACTGAGAAGTAAGTAACTGATTTCCAACTCTAACATCTCTATCAGTCTAGAAACACTCCCAATGCTGAAGCTCCCTTTGTCACTGACAAGTGCTCCCTCTCTGACCTCTGCGCTGCTACAACAACTCTATGCCTCTCGCACTGCTGCCTCATGTTGTCCTGGGAATCCTGCACTGTAGCCCCCTCTGTCGCTCCATTCGTATCCGTTTCTACTGACATCCGCCAGTCCTGCTACTTCTCTTCGGGGCTCCCGTAGCAAGGTGTAATCCAAGAGGTTGGGTACTTCGAGCATCCTGCCCCTCATCGCCTTTAGTCCGTCTGACTATAGCTCAATGTCTCGCCACCTCTTCTCTCGAGGTGTATGAGCACTCATGGCAAAATCTTCATGAGTCTCCACTTCCTTCTCTACCTTAGTCGACGCAACCTTGGTCTCAAAAGCCTCTCCCTTTTTCTTCTTCCTAGGACACTGGCTCGCATAGTGACCCAGTTCTCCACAATGGAAGCACTTGACCTTGGAGAGGTCCTTCTTTTTCCTTTTCTCCTGCTTTCCCGCAGATGCGAGAGCCGCATCTTCTTCTTCCTCCTTCTTTATTCTGACCCCTTTTCCGCTACTCCCCGCCTTAGACACCTATCTGATCTCTTCTTGACGAAGAGCTGCCCACAGTTCCTCCCAATTTGGAAGGCTCGTCCTACCCAGTATGCTATGGACAAATACCTCCCAATCCACTGAACCTGCGTTCAATGCGGTCCTTACCATCAGTTCCTGATCTGGGGTGGCCCCTATGGAAGTTAGCTAATCACGAATCTCCTTCAATCCACCAAGGAAGACATCTATCTGCTCTCCCTTCTGCATCTGATATGACCGCAGCTGGTTTTCAAGTAACATCCTCCTTTGCAAAGAAGTATGCTGGTACAATTTCTGCAGGGCCTCCCACATCTCATTTTTTGTCTCCTTCTCGGCAATGTGTGGCACCACATGATCCTTGACACCATCAAGAATGAAGCACTTTGCCCTGGCCATTGCCTCCTCGTACTTGTCATTTTTGAATTTCCAAGTAAGCAACTTTCTCCTTTAGTGCTAGAAATTTGATTTTATTTGAGCACATGTCATTTCCTTGATTTTAGGAGTCCACATCACCTTGGGACTTCACTTTAACTCCTCCATAATTTTCCACCTCATTTCCACAACATTTAGCATGTGTGGATATTTATTTTTCTCCATTTATTTAATTTCTAGCTTAATTAATTGCCAGATTTCCCACTAAACCTAGGAAAAATGGGTTTTGAGGGTTCAAAACACATTTTCAACCTAGTAAAGTGTGTCATAGTAGAAAGTTGAGGGTGAGAGGTGCAAATTTCATTATTCATACCCCATACAACTTCTCTAGAAATTACTTATTACGTTACAAATACAATTTTATTAACATTTTCCACAGTGCGGAAAATCTAAAAAATTAAAAAATGGAAACCTAGACCTAACAAAATTCCACGAATTTTTTGGTGTGATCTAGTATGGTAATATACATCGACTCTAGACACTAAGATGTGTTAGGGTCTCAACCTTCAAACCGTCACCCCGAATTTGGGGTAAAACGTGAGTGAAAAAACCCAGAAAATTATCCGCCTCTGAAAAAGAAAGGATAATTAACTAGATAAAAAAACACTCCAAGGTGTACTCATTTGTTGATCGAGTCCCAACATCCTAGACCTGTTACAAACTCAAAAATTCATCATTACTAGTATCACCTATTACAATTCCCCAAAGGGGTTGGAATCTGGGTACAAGAAAGATGATGAGAAAATAGAAGTAGAGTTAAAAAACTCTGTTGACTGATGATATATGATGGTACAAGTGTCCTGTGGATCATCCTTGGGCATGGAGTCTTCATATAATGATCAGGTGCTACTCCAGTGGTCAACAGGACCACGCTACCAAAATCAGGGTTTCGCAGGTAGTGCCCATCCCAAAGCTATAAGCTAATAGGGGAGATCCCATGGGACTAGGTTTGAGGATTAACCCCCCATTTAAGGTGAGGGAACAAGACTACATTCAAAACCCTTCCTCCTTCCAAGTCACCCAATAATTCATACCCAAAAGTGCCCAAGGAAAAACAAGCATAAGCCCTTGATTGCACAATGAAAGACATAGCTTTAGGATTCGATGGCCCACCTTTAAACATATGCTCTTAAAAAATGGGCGAGGGGACATATGACTAGCTCAAGGAGCGGAGATCAATTGGCACAATGTATTGACAATGACTACACTGGTGGCTGTCAAGGGCTGCTAATTGAAGATGAATTTAGGAGAAAAATTCTCCTATGGGGTCACCCAATGGTGGTGGGTAACAGGGCCATAAGAGCATCTCATGTTACTTAATTCTCTAACAACCTTATTGCTAAATGTAGCAATCTTTGTTGAGATCGACTTTCTTCTCCAAGAAGAATCAATAAAATATGCTAGGAAGACAATAATGCTTTCGATAACCAATTCCATGAGATAAGTCAACAAAAAATAGAAAGGTGTTGGTTATGCAACAACCTCCACAAAGTTCTCCAAGGTGAAAATTCTTATCAATAGTGCACATGAAAATTCTTATCATGTGGCCTCTAGAGCTAGGGTGTTCCATATCATGCACATACATCAATATTGGTCTCTCAAAATAACTAAAGAGCTCAAGCAATAAAGGTTTGGGTGCTCCTCGAATGAACATCCAAAATTCAGCAAGAATTTTTTGGTGGCAAATTTTGTAAACACCAATTTTTGTTGGAATTTCTATAATGACCACATTTTGGGAATATCATGGCCACTCTGCAACTAGTGGCATTGGTCTATTGGATATTTGGGAATTCTATCAAAAGGTAAGTGCTCCTGAAGCTAGGCCACTCTTAAAATATATAATAAAACCTCCTAGATTTCCTACAAGGTGGGTGTCTAGATATTTCAAGCTAGATATCCTCATTATTATGGTATGAACCAAGTGAAACACCCTCCAAAAAATAGTATGAAAAAGATCTCCAAGGAAACATTCCATCCATGACCAATAGAAAATGATCCAAATGTGAACATAATCCTCAAATCAAGCAAGTAGATCCATGGTAGAAGACCTCAACATGTGGAATGACAATAACACTTAGTTGTCTACATGGAAGAAGGGATTATCCCCTTTCAATCCAACAATATTCCTCAACATGTGTGCAAAATAATCCCCAAAGTGGCACATATCGACCAATTAAAGAATGAGGAGATGAATAAGGTGGTAGATCCAAGGAAGAGTAAGTCAAATATGACATGAACTGTATGCCAAATCACCACGACTCCAACCAATTCATCAAGGAGAAGGATAATCTCATCAAGCTATGCAAAAGGTGATGATAAGTATGCATATGTCTCCAAATGTGAGCCAAGGAAGAGGAGAATTCTACATAGAACTATTTTCCATATCACAAGTAACCTATCCATGTGTGAAAGCCTTCAACAAGAGCTAGGGCATTGGAGAAAAGGAGCTTTAATTATATTCACACCCATACATCGAAGTATCAAAGCATATGTAAAAAGGTGAGTGCATGCCAAGCGCTTGATGCCACAATGAAGGTAACCAAATAGAGATGGCAATTCCATGTGTACTTAGCCCAAAGGTGCTAGGGCATTCCACTAAGGTATCCATGTCTCTTGATATCCAATCACCAAGCAATGAATGGAAAATAGAACATTAAATGATCAAGCGAAATGCTATATCTCTATGATAAGCAAGCATACCTAGCAAGACACCATCAAAGCTTCTAGCACATCATTATCCATGTCATCAATGATTTAAGGAAACAAAGTAAGACCAACAAGTCCTATCCATCCAAAGCTCCTTGTGATTAAAATAGAAAGGTTAGTGAAAATATTCACTAATATAGGCCTCATGAAAATTGATGGGTAGCACACTTGATTGTAGTGTTCCTCCCAATTCATCTTCTCATGCTCGCTTGAAGGAAAATAGCGTCCTAGGTGGCATCGAAATCCATCTTGGATGTGAAAATTTGAAACTTGTTTAACTGCAATTAGTGTTTGATATGTAGTAGTGAAGTTATGGCCATACAACTAGGGCCATGTTGAAGTCTTGTATCCATAAGAGTTGAGGATTTTGGTCATTGCCACAATTAGAGGTTGGTTGAGGTAACATGCAACTCAGTTGGTGTTGCAAGTTAGTTTTTGTAGCATTAGATGTGTTCTAGCCTTGAAATTTTGTGGAGAGGCTAAAATACATGAGATTTCCAAAACCCAGGAATTGTTTCTGGAAATTTCGCCTAGAAATGACTTAATTAGATTATTAACCAGTTTTTAGATATTTCCCAAGTCTAAACTTAGGGAATATGGCTAATTAATCAGTATTAATTAATTCAAGGCGAGAATCATCTAGAAACTCACATGGATCGATCCAAAGATGATCCTAGCCATTGATTAAGTTTTAATCTTGACTGTTGGTGCTCCAACAAAGGATTATAAGAGGAGGTTAATGTGGTGATGGAGAGCACACTTGAGAGGTTCGATTTCTGAGCAGATCGATTTCTAGAGTAGCAGCAGTTAGTTGCTATAGAGAGAGCTAGGGATGGAAACTATGAAAGGGGCAGAGATAGTGAAGCTGGAGGAAGGTTTACAGCTCTCGTTAGTGCATTTGTAGAGAGACAAAAGCGCTGCAAATAGGTTGACATTGGGGCAGTGCAGTAGCCTTTAGAGGCAAAGTCGATTTGCTGGGAGAGATTGACGTTTTCAGTTCCATTGGTTGGGAAGGAGTCCCAAAGTGTCGAAGAAGTGTCTTTCTGGTCAACAGAAGGCATAACGACTTCATCAGAGTCCAGTCCGAGGCTAGACGTCCAACCAGCGACGCAGAGGCTTAGAGGGCCGAAATTATGAAGGTAAGTTGTGTCGGGAGATTTCCTATGGGGTGAGGAAAATTCCTCTCTAGATTTTTTGCCAGTGTTTCTCTGTAGGATTTCCAGTTTCGGCATCCAGTTGTACTCGGATTATTTCACTGCTGCATAATAATAAAACCCTCAGGCGCTGCATCGGTTTTCCCAAGTTTGGTTTTTCTGGGGATTTTTGTCCAAAAATAATTGTGATATTTTTATGTGTGTGTGCTAGTATTTATTCCAGCGTTTATTCTTCTGCAGTTTTATTTGTGTAGATTGCAGTGTGATTTATTCAGTATTTGTTGTTGCAAATAGTAAATAAATTGTTAAATTAAATTAACAATTAGGAGAATAATTTCCAGTTGCTGCAATAGGATAGTGCATTGTACTTGATGTTCAGGTGGAAATGTTGAAGGTACATGGACCATTTTTAATTAATGGAGGTAATTCTACAACTTTCCTTGAGTTTTCATAAATTGTAGGGGTATTTCGTTGGGGTGGATGATTGTTTCCTGCGATATGATGCTTCCACTACTAACAAGATTTGGCAACGGAGTAAAGCTCCTTGTCATAGGTGGAGTATTTGCAAATTGTGTTGGAGAGTGTCTTGTTGTGATAGGCCATTGAACGTTCATGTTGAGTGTGTAATGTGTCTATGGCATACTTAGAGGCCTCTGTCTCGATTTCAAGTGATTGTTGTAGATTGGGAAAAATGATGACTAGATTCAAGTAGAGGTGATGATTCAATTTCTTAAATATTTTCTATTGTGCTTGGACCCAAACAGACATAGCCTTGGCTCCACCCTTGGTCCGCTGGCTTAGGGGCCAAGCAATATGTGATAAAAAAAAATGAACTTGCAGTAAAAGTTGGCATATAGCAATACTGTCGTTGAGGTTGATCAGTCACAGATCACTTGCACCTTGATTGGGTCCACATGAACATTGTTCTCATCTATGACGTACTCAAGATATTGAATCCTCTGCATGTTGAATGAGTACATCTTGAGGTTGGCATATATCTTTTGTTACTGCAGGGTGCCTAACACTTATTGATTATGCTTCATATGCTCTTCCCATGTTCTGCTGAAGATGACATTGTTGTCTGAATAAATGACCACAAAAATATTTATGGACAGCCACGAAATATAATGCATCATCCTCATGAACATTGTCGGCAGACAATTTTCTGCAATAGTTTTAAGCAAGTTAAGGCTGATTTGTGGCATGCATAGTAACCTTAATTATATGCATTTGCAATCTTGATTGATACTTCCTTGGCTCCATTTGCCCAAGTTTTGAATAGATACTTGGTCATGGGGTTTTCCACTTTCATCTCTCGTTCTCACATGATTCACTTATCCATCTATGCTAGAAATTTTTTTGCTTAGGCTTACTCTTTAGTAAATCACCTTGACCTTCCACTCTATAGCCTTAGCAAAACCTATCTTTAGGGAAGCTTCCCTTGAGTTGAAGAAGGGCCAACCAAAAGAGGAAGAACTACTGTGCTGACAGTGGGTAGCCTTCTTCAGTTGCACTAGACTAACTCCTTGATGCTTGGGACTTCACAGCATATGGGCGTGCTAGATTTATTGCAACAGGTTGTAAATTGAATCATTCTGCAAAGTTCTCTTCCATGCCTAAAATTATTTTATATCAGGTGGATAGCTTTATATTACTTTTCTTTTGGCTTCCCTGTTTAGATTCCCTATAAACTTCTGATATTTAAATATCTTTCAAAAATTCAAGATTATTGCTGTCATGGTCCACTGATTTTCGCCCTGGTTCAATAAGAATATCACTGACATTGTATTCTGTTTTTTGAAAAAAGCATTTAATTGGGACAATGTCATCCATTATGAGAAAATTATCGTGCTTGTATCTGTTGAGTTCTTAAGGCAATATTTTCTGTGTTTCCACTTCTATTATAGACTATTTATTATATTTTGAGACAATTAAAACTTTTTAGAGTCGTGGAATATTTATTAGTATGTCTTTGAATTTATGTTGTTTTAGTTTTACTTGTCTTTGTTACATCTCTTATTTATTACATATCAGTTGGATAGCTTTCTAGTGCTTTTCTTTTGCCTTCCAGGTCTAAATTCTCGATAAACTTCTCTGAGTTAAAACTCTTTCAAGCCTTTAAGATTGTTGCTGTCATTGTCCAGTGATTCTTGCCCTAGTTTAATAATATGATTACTGCCATAGTATTCATTTTGTGAAAATAAGCATTTAAAGCGGATAATGGTGTCAATTATGACTATGAGAACATTATAATGGTGTCAATTATGAGAACATTAACATGCAGGTACCTTTTGAGTTCTTCAAATAGTATTTACTATTTTTCCACTTATATTCCAGACTATATATAGTTCTTTCTGACATTTGATATTTTTAATGTTCTGGAGTATTTGTTAATCTATAGCTTTCGATTTATGTTTACTTTTTCTAGTCTTTCTCAGATCTCTTATTCGAACATTTGTGAGCAGTGACACTGTTTCTATGCATGTTTTGAAATTTTGATTGTGTTGTTATTTGTGTTGATCCTTTCTAGTGATTTGGAGCTGATGGTTACCACAATTGAATAATCAATATTTGTTGGGGGTAGGATAACTGTTATTAGATAGAATTTATAAAATAACACAATTTTCGAACTGTGCAGGTAATATGCCTTTGGTCATAGCTCGGGGTGGGCTATCAGGGCCTTTCCCGGATCATACGACTAATGCATACGAAGTGGCAATGAACAATAGCTTGCCAATAGTTGTAATGTTTTGTGATGTACAATTAACAAAAGATGGTAAAGGCATATGCCGGACAGACCTAAGGTTGGACAATAGTACAGATATTGCAGAACTTTTCAAGAACCAAAAAAGTAGCTATATTGTCAATGGAAAAAATATTATGGGATGGTTTTCTGTTGACTTTACGTTTGAACAAATCTTAAGTAACTTTTCTGGTATGAAAGCGAAATCTCTTTTTATAGTTTGGTTGTTTTAATACAAGTAAATATTCATGATTTCTCCTATGATATTTTATTGAAATTTGGATGTAAATAGTGAGAAACACGGGATTGGATTATATTATTCAGGAATTCATGTTTAAGCGTTGATCCCTAACGTGGATTTATTGTGTTGTGTGCAGAAAACACACCTAGTGGCTAAGATTGTAAAATAACAAATTAAACATTGAATGTAATATCCCAATTCTGGGATATCCCCCAAACCCAAGCAAACTCTAACCAAATACGTACAAATGAAATAGCAACCGGGAAGTTCAACGTGATAAAAATAACAGTGGTGCAGCATATAATAATATAAACATGAAATATAAGCAGATACTCAAGAAATGCAGAGAGAAATGCTAAGCCATTATATTATACTGAGTAATGGAATGAGTACAGGAGGTGATCAGAAAGATGGCACCTTGACTTGCACAAAGAAAGTGAAGAAATACACTCAGAACAGTAAAGGAATGGCCTCTCTCTGAACTACATCCAAGCTGCTGGGAAACTGCCGTGCTGCTGCTATTATTGGAAATCAAATGAGGATTTGGGGTTGTTCCCCTCCTCAGAAAATGTTGAAACTCTGGAATCAGACTCTACTCAAGAAACCCAGAAAAACGCAGAAAGCTTTTCTGGAATAACCGACCCCCGAAAATCGCCCCCTTGGGGATCTATGCCATCCCTCAAGGCTCTACGCTGCAACTGAATAGAATCCTCCAAAACTCAGCCCGAAACTTGGCCAAAATCCTCCAATATGCAAGAGCTGATCCCTTGCTCAATCTCCCAGCTCAAATCCTCCTCAAAACCCCAATCCGGAACTCCCACCAAAAGTAACTGCGTCCCTCTCTCAAGACTGCGTAGTCATAAACTGCTCAGTTCCACCTCAACTCCAAATAACAATCTTCCTGCAAAATACTACTGAAAACTACCTTGCTCGAGCAGGCACGCAAAGTCCCCCGGGGCTAAGGGTGAGATCTTCGAATGGAGACACTCGATGCACTAAACAGTGCTGCAGACAAGCTAAACATCCAGTGTGCTCTAAGTCGAAGTGACTAGCTCAAATGCACATAATCGAATGCCAAAATGAGGAGGCTCCTCTCTCCTTTATAGTGTTGGCCTCTCTCAATCCCAAGGCCCACCTCCTCCAACATAGTCTCTCTTTTGCCATGTGTTCTTTTCCCTCTACACAGTCCCTCCAAGTGTCTGCGTGGGCCCCATCTCTACATGGCCCTTGGCCCCCTTGGCTCCCCTTTAGTCACAACGTTGTGCTACTAGGGAGTGACTTTATTCTAAAAGTGAGTTATGTCCCTTTTTCCTCACCTTTTTATCTATAAATAACTATAGAAGGCAAAATTGAACAAAATCGAATATTCCAATTAGCCATGGCTAATTAGGAATATTACAGTCTCCCCCGGCAAAATGTTGCTTGTCCTTAAGCAACTGAAGTGATGGATGCTACAAAATTTTCTCACTCTCCCAAGTGGCATCCTCATCCGGTAAATTCTTCCACCTCACCAAGAATTCTCGGACCGTCCTGCTCCGCAGCTGCCTCTCCCTGGTATCAATAATAGCCTCTAGCTGCAACACCAAATGCCCCTCATCATCCCTGGGTGGTAGCTCATCTGTCACTGTCACATGCTACCCTAATGCCTTTTTCAGGCATGATACATGAATGACGTTATGAATCTTGCTGCCTTGGGGCATCTCCAACTCATACGTAACCTGTCCAATCCTGCGTATCACCCTGTATGGCCCATAAAAGCGGGGCTTGAGCTTCTTAGCCCCTTCTGCTTCAGTGACGACTGTCGGTATGGCTATAATCATAGGTAGACCAAGTCCCCTACCTCAAACTGTCTCTCCACCCGACCTCTGTCGGCATACAAATTCTGCTGGTTCTGTGTTGTAGCCATATTATCCTTGAGAGCTCGGAGAATATCCTGATTCTCTTGGATCCAAATCTTGGCTCTCGGAGCCTTGCTAGCACCAAACATCACATCAACAAAAGATAAGGGATGATATCCATACAATGCATAGAATGGTGACATACCAATGGACATGTGATGTGTAGTGTTGTAGCAGTACTCCCCTAGATGCAGCCACTTTAGCCATGCTCGCTGCTGCCCACTGACATAGTTACGCAAGTAGCCCTCCAGCCACTTGTTAACTATCTTTGTTTGCCCGTCCGTCTGTGGGTGATAACTGGTACTCGGTGTTAACTCCGTCCCTAGCAACCGGAAAAGCTCCTGCCAAAATCAGCCCATGAAACGATTGTCCCTGTCACTAGGGATGGTCTTGGGAAGACCATGTAGCCTGAAGACCTCTCTGAAGAACAACTCGGCTACCTGCGCCGCTGTGTAGTGTGCGGATAAGGTGAAAAAATGTGCGTACTTTGTTGGTCGATCAACGACGATAAAGATGCAATCCTTGCCCTGTACCATGGGCAACCCTGTGATGAAGTCCATCGAAATACACTTCCATTTTCCCTCCGGAATGGGAAGAGGCTGCAATAATCCTACGGGATGGCTCATCTCCCCCTTGTTCCTCTGGCAAATATCGCACTCCCGGACATGCTGGAGTACGTCCTCCTTGAGGCCCTTCCATGAGAATCTTTCTCTAATGGCCCTGTAGGTTTTGGTAAACCCCTGATGGCTGGCCAATGGTGAATCATGTGATGCCTGAAGTATCTTCTTCTTGAGCTGAGATCCCTCAGTCAAGAAGACCCGGTTGCTGTAGTAGATGATCTCATTGACCACCCTGTACCTGTCATCTGCCACTTGCCCATTCAGAACCTCACATGCAAATCTGTCCTTGGAGTACTCTACCAAGAGTCGAGCCCTCCAGTCTGCGTCCAAGCTCATAAGAGACAACGTGGCTGGTCTACGTGAAAGGGCATCTTCTACGACGTTGTTCTTACCCTTGACATACTCAATGTCAAAGTCATATTCTTGGATCTTACTGATCCACTTCTGTTGCCTCTCCTGTAGCTGCTTCTGCTCCAAAAAGAACCTGAGGCTGTTGTGATCAATCCTCACCCTGAACTTGTTACCCACTAAATACTACCGGAACTTGACCAATGCATGCATGATGGCTAGCATCTCCTTGTCGTATATAGAATACAACCTCTCGTGTGGAAGGAGCTTCTGGCTCTCAAAGGCTATAGGGTGACCTCCCTGCATTAACACTGCGTCGATCCCCTCTCCCGACGCATCACACTCCAAAACAAACGGCTGCATAAAATCTGGCAATGCAAGCACTGGGCAGCTGCTCATAACCTCCTTGAGCTTGTCAAAGGCTCGTTGCACTGTATTCGACCAACTGAATTCCCCCTTCCTTGTCAAATCTATCAAGGGTGCAGCAAGCTGTGAGAAACCTTTGATGAACCTCCGGTAGTAAGTACAAATGCCAACGAATCCTCGAAGTTCCGTCACGTTTCTTGGCTCTGGCCATTCTCTGATGGCCCTGATCTTCTCCTCGTGGACCCTCACTCCGTCCACCCCTATGATGTGTCCTAGATACAACATATTCGTCAACCCAAACTCACACTTGCAGAGTTTGGCATAGAACAATTGCTCCTGTAAGATGCGCAATACTGTCTCAATGTGCTGGAGATGCTCCTCCCAAGTCCTGCTGTAAATGAGAATATCATCAAAGAATACCAACACAAACGTCCTCAAGTGACTACGGAAGTTGTGATTCATGCAGGACTGAAATGTAGTTGGGGTGTTGGTTAGCCCAAAAGGCATCACCAAGAACTCAAAGTGCCCATAGTGACACCTGAAGGCAGTCTTGGGAATGTCCTGCTCCCTCACGCGAATCTGATGGTACCCAGATCTCAAATCAATCTTTGAGAAGTAACGAGCCCCTCTCAAATCGTCCATCAACTCATCAATCCTGGGTATGGGGTACCTGTTCTTCAGGGTCTTCTTGTTCAGGGCCTTGTAGTCAATGCACATCCTCAATGTGCCGTCCTTCTTCTTCACCAACACCACGAAAGAAGCAAAAGGACTCGTGCTCGGCCGAATGTGCCCAAGAGCCAGCAACTCCTGAATGGCCCGCTCAATCTCATCCCGATAGGCCTTGGGATGCCTATAGGGGGTAGTAATCACTGCATGTATGCCCTGCTCAAGCTCAATGGTGTGCTCAAAACCCCGGTCTGGTGGCTGTCCTGGCAGAATCTCCCCAAATACAGTGGCATACCGGTCAAGGATGGACTGTATCTCTGGGTGCATTGTCTACCCTGTAGTCCCTGCCTCTAATGCATGCAGTTCCACTACCCACTCTATGTCTCCCTTCTGGAAGACTGCCTCCATCTGATGAGCTGAAATAGTCTGAGGCGGATATGTGTGATGTCCTCGTAACTTCTCATGCCTCCCTGTCTTCTCATCATCCCACTCCATCTCCAGGGTCTTCCAATCTGTCGTGACCTTCCCTAGGGTGATAAGCCACTGAACACCCAGTATCATGTTGGTGTCCGGAATATCGACCACGAAAAGGTGGTCAGTCAATGTGTAGGTGCCCATCTTCATGGATAACTTTGGTACATAATAAGCACACACCATGGTCTGATCTCCTGGGACTAAAACTGAAAATCCATCAAAGCTCTCTCCCTGTATACCTCTCTGCTCAACCATCTGTGCATCGATGAAGTTGTGGGTTGCTCCACTGTCAACCAAAACTGATACTCGCTGGCCATGTACTGTCCCTCGTACGCGCAACGTCAAATACTTGGGAACTCCTTGCAATGCTGCAAGGGTCCCTCTGGTAGGTGTGAAAGCTACACCACCTGTTGCTGGTGGTCGAGGTGGCATAGGATCCTATGCTACATGACTATCTCCTGCCTCCACATCATCCTCCTCATCCTCTTCCCCGCTGCTCTCGGAGAAGACCTCAATAAAATGTGCTTTGCTAGCAGCACATCTATGTCCTGGTGCCCACAGCTTCTGATAGGTAAAGCACAACCGCTTCTTCTTCAGAGCCCTCTTGGTATCATCATCAATCTGTGCATGTCCTGGATTCCCCTTTAGAGGCGGAATCCTCACATCCTTCCCCTTGGGCTGGAAAGCTTGTCTCTGGGGGTAAGGTGTCTGGGCCATGGGTAAGGCATCCTGTAAGTCCCGGGTATTGCTGATAGCATCCTGGAGTGTGGCTGGTCTAATGGAGCTGACTAGACCCCGAAGTGGCTCTGCTAACCCCTCAACATACATGTAGATCCTTCGTGTAGCGGATGGATATGGCACCATCACTGAAACCCTCAAGAAGTCTGCAATGTAGTTCTCTGGGCTCCCAATCTATTTGAGCCTCGTCAGCGCAACAAAGTGTTGTTCTGGATCCCTCCGATCAAACCTCTCCATCAATATCCTAGTGAACTCGGCATATGTTGTCACTGTGGAGTGTCTGAGTGTAACCAATCCATGGAACCACCAGTCTTGGGCCTCACCATCCAAATGCAATGTCGCCACCTTCATGGCCTCTGCCTCTGACATCTGGTTAAGCTGGAAATAGATGTCCAGCTTCTCCACCCAAGACCTTACCGAACTGTTTGATGAACCATCAAATGTAGGCAAGTGGAATCTACTAGTTGTGCGGTGGGTGTCTCCATCGTGATAATGCTGGTGTCCTTTGTGATGGCCGCGGGGTCCACTATCCTGCTTGAGCTGAACAAAGTCTCTGAATGAGAGAGCGTCCCTGAACTCCTGCCCATAGGCCTGGTACTCTGCAAAATAATCGCCCATGTGACCGAGTTCTACCTCCTGCTGGGCTCCAGCCCCCGTGTCTGCTCCTAGGAATGTGGGCATGGTAGAGCATGTAGGGGCATGTGAGGCCATCTGCTGAGTAGTGTCATGCCGAGTGGCACCTTGCTCTGGAAAATGGTGGGATGTACCCGATCCCTCACCAACCTGGAAAACCCGTGGGTTCTCACGCTGTCTAGCCTCCACTGCCATGAGTCTCTACCCCACCACCTCGATCTGCCTTGGCATATCCTGCACTGATTTGAGGAGCATGTCCGAAAATCTCTTCACGTCTTCATCTGCCATCGGATCCTCCTACTCTGCATCCACCACAGGCTCCTTCTGTTCTGCGTCCACCACAGGCTCCTCCTGTTCTGTGTCCACCACCGGAACATAGTCTCCCTCTCCGTAGGTGTTTTCCAACCTACGCCCAGTGTCTCTCTATCTCCTACCTCTATAACAGATGTAGGGATTTTCCCCCGATGTCATAGATTGCTAGCTCCATAGGCTGAGCCAGATCTATGCTCTGATACCACTGTAATATTCCAATTCCGGGATATCCCCCAAACCCAAGCAAACTCTAACCAAATATGTACGAATGAAATAGCAATTGGGAAGCTCAACATGATAAAATTAACAGTGGTGCAACATATAATAATGTAAACATGAAATATAAACAGATACTCAAGAAATGCAGAGAGAAATGCTAAGCCATTTTATTATACTGAGTAATGGAATGAGTACAGGAGGTGATCAGAAAGATGGCACCTCGACTTGCACAAGGCAAGTGAAGAAATACACTCAGAACAGTAAATGAATGGCCTCTCTCTGAACTGCATCCAAGCTGCTGGGAAACTGCCGTGCTGCTGCTACTACTGGAAATCAAATGAGGATTTGGGGCTGTTCCCATCCTCAGAAAACGCTAAAACTCTGGAATCAGACTCTACTCAAGAAACCTAGAAAAACCCAGAAATCTTTTCTGGAATAGCGGACCCTCGAAAATCGCTCCCTTGGGGATCTACACTGTCCCTCAAGGCTCTGCACTGCCACTGAATAGAATCCTCCAAAACTCATCCTGAAACTCGGCCAAAATCCTCCAATATGCAAGATCTGATCCCTTGCTCAATCTCCCAGCTAAAATTCTCCTCAAAACCCCAATCTGGAACTCCTGCCAAAAGTAATTGTATCCCTCTCTCAAGACTGCTCAGTCATAAACTTCTCAGCTCCACCTCAACTCCAAATAACAATCCTCCTACAAAAGACTACTGAAAACTACCTTGCCCGAGCAGGCACTCGAAGTCCCCTGGGGCTAAGGGTGACATCTCCAAATGGAGACACTCGATGCACTAAATAGTGCTGTAGACAGGCTAAACAGCCAACGTGCTCTAAGTCGAAGTGACTAGCTCAAATGCACATAATTGAATGCCAAAATGAGGAGGCTCCTCTCTCCTTTATAGCGTTGGCCTCTCTCAATCCCATGGCCCACCTCCTCCAACGTAGTCCCTCTCTTGCCCCGTGTTCTTTTCCCTCTGCGCAGTCCCTCCAAGTGTCTGCATGGGCCCCATCTCTACGTGGTCCTTGGCCCCCTTAGCTCCCCTTTAGTCACAACATTGTGCTACTAGGGAGTGACTTTATTCTGAAAGTGAGTTATGTCCCTTTTTCCTCACCTTCTTATTTATAAATAACTATAGAAGGAAAAATTGAAGAATATCGAATATTCCAATTAGCCATGGCTAATTAGGAATATTACATTGAATGAAATATGAAACTCATTTATACATACACATGCATATCGATTCACTCTTGTACATGTGCAATAATTTAGCAGCCTTAGCAGAAATTTCGTTGACAGCTCAGTGTACAAGTACAGACCAAAAATAGAGTTCAGACATAGATGAATAAATCGAAATTGCAACAATACATGGGCAAGAGATATGCACAAGCACCCCACCAATCTTTCTTCACAGATACTTTTATTTATACACGTACACAGTAGTAGAGTCCTACTAGAAGACTTCAATTCTAGAATCTAAACTAACAAGATACCCTATAATTGTTGTTCAACCTACAGCTAAGATATTCCCGACAACACCTGTACATGAGCTATCTACACTCGAAAGCCGATCCGTAAATATTAGTAGTTACATTTATGTATTGGATGGTTATTCTCCAACACTGCCTCTTAAGCCTACAATACTAAAATCAATGACAACATAAAAACAACAGAATTTACATTCTTGAGAAGCTGCTCCTTAAAACAGTTCTTGGACCCAGTAAAACTCCAAGCTTCTCCCTACTCCTCTGACAAGTATAGTTAGCCAGCTATAACCCAAGTTCCCAGCATTACTGGACACAGTTTGCACATGAAATGTCTTGTAGGATGTAACCCTCGTAAAGGTATGATACCAATCTTTCAGTTCCCAGAGCTCACTTGAACTATTGGACAACAATCCCCACATGGATGTGTCATAACCCCAATGAGGTGTAGTTTCTGCAATACACAAACATCCAAGAATATTGAACATGCATAGGATGGATGCTTTAATAATCAATTGGACCCTAATAGCATATAAGATAGTAAAACATGCTTGATATTTACTCCAAGGCTGCTTGGAAGCGGGAGCATGAGTGACAATTTTCATAAGCTTCCGGGTCAAGAACGTTTTTTATATAATATATATTTTTATATATTTTGATGCATATATGTCAACAAAAGAATTTAGAATGATGAATTAGTTCTTAAAAACATAAAAACATGGATTAAACCATATAACATCAATCATCTAGTAGTTACAATCTTCATCAACCACAGGTCCACAACATCTCGATTCTCATCAACTTTAACGTTTCAAAATTCAATATATAACATTTGTCATCACTAAAATTGTACTTGTAACCATTACCAAACTATAACAAAGAAGATCAAACATGAAATAAAATGTTTAATGAAGCATCATATTCATAATTCATTACCAATGAGTTATAATTGCCAACATTAAACTTCAAACTTAAATTGTCATATATTGCTTACAAAAAATACCATAATAAATTTCAAAGAGTCAATAGTTATAAAAAGTACTAGAAACTAGAAAGACAAATAAATCTACTATATACTAAAATTTGTTTTTTCCTCGAGAAATTTTAAGATATGGTATGTTCTATGCTTATAACAGTTTATTTCTTTTTCTTATTATATTTCATAGATTAGCAATCACATGTACATAAAGTAAAGTGCAGATAGAACATTAAATGATCGATAGAAAACAAGCCAAGACAAGAGACACAAGATGTAGCGGCTAGCCAGGGACAAACCCCACAATATGTGGGGAAACCTTTTGATCAAATCTTCTTTTATCTTCAATAATTCAACAGAGAGAAATAGTACAATAAATCTGATTTATATCAGCAGTAGCAAACCCTAGATCAGCAACATCAGCGTTAGTGACTTCATCATCAAACTAGGGCAGACGATATCTCACAAACTGACTGTCGGATCGGCCTAATTCCACCACCAAAAGTTGCGGCTTCCAGAGGAGGCTCAGATGAATCTACAATGCAGTTTAGATGAGGAGATCTTCTTGTCCACGCAGGTCAAACTTCACTTTTGCAGTTGCAACTTTAGTTTCAACAACTTCTTTCAAACTAGGGCAGTCGATATCTTGCAAATCGTCCGTCGGATTGACTTGATTCCACCACCAAAAGTTGTGGCTTTCATAGGAGATTTAGATGAACCTATAGTGCAGTTCAGATGAGGATATCTTCTGGTCCACGCAGGTCAAACTTTACTTCTTTAGTTGCAGCTTCAATTGCAGCAGCTTCTGGCTTCACATGTGTGAGGGAGAGACCCTTTTCTGCGCAGTAGAGAAGAGAATATTTTTTGCGCAGTAGAGAGGGAGATGTGATGATATGAGTGAGTCAAAATGAGGAAAAGTCCTCTTGTATTTATACACAATGTTGGTGTTTGAATAGATGCGACTGTTGGGCTTCTGAACCTACATGAGTTGTAGGTCGGCTTGATAATAATTCCATAATCAAAATAAATTCATATCTCCACGAATACTTATCGGAATTGGATGATCTTTATATCAATCCTACACCTCTCGATGAGAGGAATCTAATAAAAATATTATCAGCCATGAATAAGATGATTTACATGAAGTTTGGCCCTAGTTGCCAATTTTAACACTCCCTCTCAACTAGGGAGAACTTCATCTGCAATATGTCTATCGATCGTTACTATTCATCCATCAACTGCATTGCCCTATACAGCCTGACCCTTGCCCTGCTCTTCTCTATTCTGCCTGTTCTGCTTTGTCTTGTTCTACCCTGTACTGATTTGTACAGCTCTGCTTTGTTATTCTTTGCTCTGCTTTTGTCTGAATTTTGAAGAAGAAGAAATGATCGAGGATGTATCATACTGACTCAAAGTTAGTCTCAAAGTATGTACCACTGGTCCCAGACTAGTCTCAACCAGCCCAAAGTCAGCGTCATAGTGAGTACAACTCCTACCACTAGTCCCAGTCTAGTCTCAACCAACCCGAAGTCAGCGTCATAGTGAGTACAACTCCTACCACTGGTCCCAGACTAGTAACATCCTCCACTGACTCAAAGTCAGTCTCAGAGTGCATACCACTAGTCCCAGACCAGTAATAACCGATCCGAAGTCAGTTTCATAGAATGTACCACTCCTACCACTGGTCCCAGACTAGTATCATTGATCTCAGATCAATGGAGGTCATCCTAGCGTAGGGAGTACGGTAGATACAATGATGCATCCATCAGTACTACTATGGTCCCTAACTTCATTTCCCTACTCATTGATCAGATGAGAGGTACTTCCCATGAGTCCCAGACTGCATGGGTAGGATGTCTTGACAGGAAAAATTAATCAATCCCGTCCTCACAGGAGAACACATCAATCCTGCTACAATCACCATGGAGAACACATCAATCCAGGCAGCCATGGAGAACACATCAATCCAGTCCTCACAGGAGAACACATCAATCCTACTACAATCGCCATGGAGAACACATCAATCCAGGCCTCACAGGAGAACACATCAATCCTGCTACAATCGCCATGGAGAACACATCAATCCAGGCCTCACAGGAGAACACATCAATCCTACTACAGTCGCCACAGGGTGTACATGTATACCACTAGGGGATAGTGAATCATCCTGTGGTCATATGTCGCTCCAAGAAGTACCCTGCACCCCCCTGGAGCTCCCAGAGCTCAATGCATCATAGATGACCCTCATCAGAGGCTCTTTGAACAACTCCAAGTTGTTCTCAGAAAGTCAGAAATTTTACTTTCCCAAGGGGTTTTGTCAGAATGCCGGCGACCTATTCATCTGTACCGATATGTTGGAGCCTTATAGCTCCTCGTTGCACCATATCTCGAATATAGTGGTATTTGACATCGATATGCTTGGAGCGATCATGAAATACGGGATTCTCTGACAAACGAATCCCACTCTGGTTGTCACAAAGGATCACAGTGGTATCCAATGTAAATCCAAACAACTCACTGCAGAGCTTTTGCAACCAGACTGCCTCACAGGAGGCCATGCTAGCAGCAATATACTCTGCTTCGGCGGTGCTCAAGGCCACCAACTTATGCTTTCTGCTCATCCAAGATATCAAAGCAGATCCCAAGGAGAAAAAACACCCGAAAGTGCTCTTACGGTCCTCCACATTGCCTGCCCAATCAACATCTGTGTATCCAAATAGCCTACATCTCCGACAGTGTATCTTAACCCATAAGTGATTATGCCACGAAGATATCTCAATAGGTTCTTGGCACCAATCCAATATATGTGGTGGGGTTCAACCATATGTTGACTCAACGTGTTGACTGTGAAGCATATATCTGGACGGGAGTTCACTAAGAATATTAATGCTCTGACGAGTTGCTGATACTCAGTAGCATTTCGTAAAACATGTCTAGTAGCACTACCGCTTAACTTCTTGAAGTCAAGCTCCATTGGGGTAGTTATAGGCTTGCAGTCCACCATACCGAATCTTTCCAGTATCTTCACCACATATTTTCCTTGAGATAGAAAAGTTTCCCCTGGCTTCTACCACACTTCAAGTCCTAGGAAATAGTGCATCAGTTCTAGGTCCTTCATTTCAAATTCAGAAGCCAACTCCCTCTTACATTTGAGAATGAGAGGGTCTGCAGTCGTTAGAAAGAGGTCATCCACATACAACACCAGTATGAGAGGTTTGTCATCTTCAACCTTAAAGTAAAGGTTAGGATCGACTTTACTCCTATTGAATCCCAACTTCATCAAGTAGATGTCGATCCTCTCATACCATGCTCGAGGTGCTTACTTCAGCCCATAGAGAGCCTTCTTCAACTTGCATACATGAGATTTTCGATCATAAATCTCAAATCCTTCAGGTTGCTCCACGTAGACCTCTTCTTTGATCGAGCCGTGCAAGAACGTGGTCTTGATATCCATCTGATGTAGGTTCCATCCTTGTGAAGCCACAAGGGCTATGATCAAGCGGATGGTCGTATATCTGGCAACAGTTGCAAATATCACATCATAGTCTATACCTTCCTTCTGGGAGAAACCACGAGAAACAAAACGAGTCTTATATTATTCCGTACTTCCATCTACTGCAGCTTTATCTTGTAAAGCCATTTTGAAGTAACAGTTGTCTTGTCCTGGGGTCCATAATGGTCATAACATCCTTCCATACTTGATGCTTGACGGCATCTGAGAATGATGAAGGCTCATTTTGTATGATTGTGCTCATACTGGTCAGGGATCCCTAATACCTGTCGGGTTTCTTACTTTCACGGAAGGTTGCTCGGGGTGCAACATGTGTTTTAGCATCATCAAGTATCCCCCTAAGCCATGAAGGCCTCTTCCTAGAAGAGGAAGGCTCATGTGGAGGAGGATCAATCGGATCCATGGGTTCTTCTACATTAGTCATTGATTCATCATCCTTTTCTTTCGGTTCCCTGGTGTCGGCTTCTTGAGAGCTCCTCAAAGTTGGAAGATTGTCCACCTTGCTGAGAGCCATATCTTCGTCAAAGGTGACATCATGACCAATCATGACTTCCCTTTGACTGGCTACATAAATTCTATAGCCTTTAATATTTTCACCATAGCCAACGAAAATTCCCTTTTTTCCAGATGCACCCAATTTATTTCTTTTCTCTTTCGGCACATGAAAATATACAGGGCTTCTAAAAATTCTAAAATGAGAAACATCAAGTTTCTTACCGGTGAACTTTTCTTCAGGGGTCTTGGAACCCAATGCTTGGTGAGGGCATCGATTTTATACGTATACAGCGGTGTTTGCAGCGTCAACCCATAGAAACTTTGGAATTATTTGATCATGTAGCATGGTCTGAACAGCTTCCATAATCGTGCAATTCTTCCTTTTCGCCACACCATTCTGTTCAGGAGTATATGGTGTAGTAGTCTCCCTCTTGATGCCAGCCTCTTTACAAAAATCATGGAACTCATTAGATTAATATTCAATACCATTATCAGTTCTTAATATCTTGATCTTCTTTTCAGTTTGATTCTTGATCAGGGCTTTGAAGTGTCGAAACCAAGAGAGTACTTCATCCTTCTTTTTCAAGAAGTATATCCAGGTCTTTCGAGAATAGTCATCTGTAAAAGTAAGATAATATGACTATCCTCCTAAGGAGTTCACAGGCATCATATCAGATATGTTTGAGTGAACTAGTTGTAATATATCAGAGGTCTTGCTCTGACTTGAGGGGAATGGTCCCCTTTTCAGCTTTCCTTCGACACATCCCAGACATACACCTTCTTTCTCTACTTGGAATTCGGGCATCCCTGTTACCATCTATCTTACATTGGGTAGAGCTTTGTAATGAAGGTGGGAAAAACCTCCGATGCCAAAGTTCGGACTGAAGAGTTGTGTCACAAGACATGACACCTACCTGACTTTCATCGACCAAATATAATGAATCAAAATGAAACCCAAGAGTAAAGGCATCTTTAACATTATTTTTCGATACACGTACCTTGCCATTGCTGAAGGTTACCTTGTAGCCTTTGTCTTCCATTGCCGAGATGGACACCAGGGTCTTTCGGAGGTCAGGTGCATTTAATACATCCTGGAATTTCTAGCCTTCTTAAATGGTTGTCCTCTTCCTTGATTTCCAACATTCATTTTACCTTTGCTATTGAATTTTCCATCCCTTCAATTACCATGAGAGGAATTTTGATCATCGTCATGGTGAGAGTCCTTTCTATCAGGGCATTCCCTTGCATAGTGACTTGCTTTATTGCAAATGTAACATCGTCCTTTTCTTCCACCCTTAGGTCCAGCCTTTCTTTTCGATTTAGACCTGGAATTATTTCTTTTCTTAGCATGAGAAGAAAAACCAGCAGGAGGACCTTTAGACAAGGGCATTTCTTGCTCTTCTACCCTTGTTTCTTCTTGAATGCATCTAGCCATTAATTCCTCGAAACCATGAATTACATTATTGTTCAAAAGAGTAGTCCTGAACACGTACCATTCGGATGGTAATCCTCCGAGAGTCGTGAGTGCCATTTCTCTGTCAGTAATAGTCTCCCCAATAGATAGGAGATCGTTCATGATCTTGGTGATTCTTAAGAAGTATGCTTGCATACTCTCATCTTTACCCTTCTTGATTTCCCTCAGTGTATTTCTAAGAAACAAAACTTGATTTGCATCATTAACTTTAAATAGACTCACCAATCTATCGTAGATTTCCTTGGAGGTGTCCAGTTCAGAGATGTAGGCCACCAAGTGCTTGTTGATAGAGTTCCGGTTGATCTTCTTTGTTTTGACTTCTCCGTTTTTCCATTTGTTCCAGGCAGCAACGGATGCATTTGATGGAGGCTCAACAATATTGCCTCTTACATGGTTCAACACTCCTTGATCTTCTAGGGTTAGATCGATAGACATATTCCATCCGTGATAGTCAGCTTTCTCACGGAGCTTGTCTTCGGCAGAAAAGAGTGTTGAGGACCCCATAGTTCTTTTAGGATAGCCTTGCCAATCTTCTCTTTGGTGGTTGCTCTTGCTCTTGCTCGGGCTTTGTCTTCACCTCAACTTCGATACCATGTTAAGTTATGGTATGTTCTATGCTTATAAAAATTTACTTCTTTCTCTTATTATATTCCACAGATTAGCAATCACATGTACATAAATTAAAGTGCAGATAGAACATTAAACGATCGACAGAAAACAAGCCAAGACAAGAGACACAAGATGTGGCGGCTAGCCAAGGACAAACCCCATAATGTGTGGGGAAACCCTTTGATCACATCTTATTTTATCTTCAATAATTCATCAGAGAGAAATAATACAATAAATGTGATTTATATCAGCAGTAGCAAACCCTAGATCAGCAACATCAGCATTAGTGGCTTCAGCATCAAACTAGGGCAGACGATATATCACAAACCGACCGCCGGATCGGGTTGATTCCACCACCAAAAGTTGCGGCTTCCAGAGAATATTCAGATGAACCTACAACGTAGTTCAGATGAGGAGATCTTATAGTCCACGCAGGTCAAACTTCACTTCTGCAGTTGCAGCTTCAGTTTCAGCAGCATCCTTCAAACTAGGGCAGTCGATATCTTGCAAACCGTTCATTAGATTGACTTGATTCCACCACCAAAAGTTGTGGCTTTCAGAGGAGGTTCAGATGAACCTATAACACAGTTCAGATGAGGAGATATTTTGGTCCACACAGGTCAAACTTTACTTCTGCAGTTGCAGCTTCAGTTTTAGTAGCTTCCGGCTTCACATGTGTGAGGGAGAGACCCTTTTCTGCGCAGTAGAGAAGAGACTCTTTTCTGCGCAGTAGAGAGAGAGATGTGATGAGATGAGTGAGTACAAATGATGAAAAATCCTCCTGTATTTATACACAACATTGGTGTTTGAATAGATGCGATTGTTGGGCTTCTGAGCCTACACGAGTTGTAGGTCGGCTTGATAATAATTCCATAATCAAAATAAATTCATATCTCCATGAATACTTATCGGAATCAGATTATCTTTATATCATTTCTACACCTCTCGATGAGAGGAATCTAATAAAAATATTATCAACCATGAGTAAGATGACCCACATGAAGTTTGGCCCTAGTTACCAATTTTAACAAGAAACTTTTAATTTATTTTCTCATGATCTATGAACAATGGGAGTCTCCTTTTGCATAGTTTGACTTTGCAATGGTCATGAACTGCGTTTAGAACTACAAGGCACATGACCTCCACGCAATGCTGTAGATGGAGGTGGCGGCAAAGCTGGTGCAACTTGAGCCCTTCCAGTGGATGGGGGTGGCATTGTTTTTGCTTGATTATCATCATCCTCATCATCCAAAAGTTTTGCTTCCAACTACTCTAAATGTAACGCTCCATCCTCCAAATTATCCTCCTCTAGGTTGTTGTCTCTAGTGATATATGGTCATATCAAATCGAGCCAGTTCACAACAATGTGTCAATAACCCCAAGTTGTAGTGTACATAAACCAAGCTTTCTTCCCGGTTTTCATTGATGAGTTTCTTTTGACATTGTGTGTTAATTTTTGTAGCATTGGATGATGTTCTAGTCTTGAGACTTTGTGGAGAGGCTAAAATGCAAGAGTTCTCCAAAATCCAGAAATGGTTTCTGGAAATTCCACCTAGAGATGGCTCAATTAAATTAATTGACCATAATTAAAAATTTTATAAGTCCAACTGAGGAAAAATAGTTGATTAATAGTAATTAATTGAGAAAGGTGAGAATCCTCTAGAAACTCACATGGATTGACTTGGAGATGATCTCAACCATCAATTAAGTTTTAATTCTTGACCGTTGGAATCCCAACTGAAGATTATAATAAGAGGTCGATGGGTAGATGGAGAATAGACTAGTGCAAATACTTAGTGATCAAGGCAATTTGACTTTGTAGTGGCAAGTGATTCAGCAGTGAGATTGAGCTAGTGATTGAGTAACAAGCGACAGAGGGGCAACATAGTAGTATTCCAGAGGAGTTTCCAATTCTAGAGAGTCAGAAAGAGGAAGCTGAAACTATTCTTCAGGAGGTTGCGCAAAGCCTCAAGATAGGCAGTTCAATTTGGCTGAAGGGAAGGTTGTTTTCAGTTCTAGTGTAATGTTCCTTTTTTCTAGTGTTCCGTATGACATGGTTAGGATGGACTTTTAGAGTTGGGGGAAGACAGGTCATAGGTGCAAGTTGGTGTCATCAGTGGGCCCAGGGGATTTTGGAGGGGTTTTGAGGAGTTTCTATGAGGTCCGATGACATTCGCTTGGTATATTCTATCATCTACACAGTTTGCCTTTCGTTCTGGTGTATTTTGACAACTTTAAAAAAATAGAGTTATTATTGGGCCTGACTCAATTAATTACACTTAAGGTGGCATTTTGAGATGAATACTTAACAAAACACCTTAGTGTAATAGCTCATTGGAACCAAAATGAGAAGATCTACATGATGGGATGGTTAGATGTGAGTTTCAGTGACTTGAGGATACATAGTGGCCAATTGACCCTTTTCCCACTTAAAAATAATATTTTAATTGGAATAAAAGAGGGAAAAATTCTCCATGATTAAAATAATAATAAAATAGGAGGTTCTAGAGGGGTCCATCAAATCTATAAAAGAGGAGGAGGAGACCATTGGAGGACATCTTGGATTTGCTATTTCTTCTTGTATGAGAGGTTGAGAACTCGGTTCTCTACTTCAGCAGTAGCCCTAGGACAGAAACCCTTGGGTGACTTAGTGAGATTGGGCGAGTACCCATCTCCCCTTGGTGAATTCATCCAAAATTCACAGGAAAAATCAACAGTGATATTTCAGTTCAGTTTTGGAGGTCCAACACAACATTGAAGCATATTCTTGAGGTCAGTTTCCCATCTCAGCTATTTTATTGTATTAGCATGTAAACACCAGTTTATATTATAATAAAGTTGAGATTATTTTCAACTTATCGTGTTATGGAATTGCATGCACTCTATCTATTATATTTTACATGACAATCTTCTGTTAAATGAATGATAATTTAATGGTGAAATTTGTGTTGAGTTCAATTTCTGCAAATTTAGAAAAATATCCCATTTGGTACATTACAGTGGTATCAAAGCATTGAACTTGGTTCAATCTGTGGGTTTTGAGTTTTCAATTGAGATTGTTCCAAGGTCTATTTTGGAAGGTGCCAATGTCATCATTCTGTTACAGAAAATTTTGTACTGGCACTAACTATTCTACAAATTTGTGATGAGTTTGTTGATAACTTAATAATCATTCAACAAATCAAAGAGCCAAATAATCCAAATAATAAGCGTGGTCGATCAAAGTATAACAAACTTTGGTGAGGTTGTAGCATATATTAGATAAAATTTTATGAGCGAATGTTAAATTAAAAGTGTCGTGAGAAATATTGAGTTTAATGCAAACCAATTTATCAGCAGAGGCCACAAATATTATGAAGAGCCAAACTTTATTATTTGTTGGAGTCAATTATTATCTCTAAGGGGCCAGATTTCATATTCCAAGAAAAAATATGTTGAAGACAATTCCGTGAGATGCGTGGATGGTTTTTTGTAGCGCAACTGTCAAGCAAATGGTAAATTTGATTATCTTATGGTTGGATTAATTTTGAGAAGCTTCAGGAGCCAGCATTTCTCTGCACATTACCTGAGTCACATTAGCAAAGAAAAGGAGTTCGAAGTGTTCTAAAGTAAGTATATGTTGAGGAGCCTTGTTTATTAGGCGCAGTCCAACATTCAAGGGGTTTATATCAAATTTGAAGGTCGAGACTCTGGGTTCGAAACTCAGGAAAACTGCGTCCATATTGGTGATACATGGAGGCCAGACTAAATTTAAAGGGCCATGAACATTGTTTTAAAACAAAAAAACTACATTTGTGCAATTGATTTATAAATACCCATCACCGAACTCAAGGACGAATTCGTTGGATACAGTGGGGTGTATCAAGATTCAGGCCAACTTGTTTGGTTTATTCAAATAGTCACTGGGATGTGCTCACCTCAAACCAGGCATAATAAATAACTTGTAATTGAGTTGTCATATGGTTGCATGTGTGTTTTTCAGTGAACTCAGAGCGGCCGAGAGAAGGGCGTAGTCTCTAGAGGGGGCGGTGCATCACCAAGTCGAGGACCACGTTCGCCAAGGATTGAGTTCCAAAAATTCTTCTGTCTGAATACTTGACAGAGAGGCCGAGTGAATAGGTAGGATTAACAGGCGGTCCAGTGCCACAATTAAATAACCGGTGAAGTTGCATTGCCTAATCAAGCCCTCCGTTTATCATTGTGAATTGCTGAGCTGATCAAATCTGCTAGCAATGATAAATCATAGAACCACATGGTGTAGTTGATCGTCAAGAGGAATCCACATATCAAATCGTTTGCCTATGGCCAAGTCAAATCTAGAGGAGGCAAACATATTAAGGGTCAAACTATCAATTGTGAATCGAGTACATAGAGCTGATTTCAAATGTAATGCACAAGGACCAACCACATTGGTGGTATCTGATTTGAGCTGCAAATTATAAGTCAACCGTAGAACCTCCAGTGTAAAGGAGTGGTTGAGGTCGATTAGGGAGTCAGACTGCAAGGGTATTGGTACACAGGTGCGTGAAGACATGGAACAAAGTGTTGGTGTGATCATAATCTGTAATTGGACAGGGTGCGATTTTGTATACACCAACATTGTGAAAGGAGGCAGTGCATATAAGGAATCACAGTGAATCTATTTGCTTGAGACCACTAGTACGTTGGCGGTCCTGATGTCAAAAGCATGTGCCTGCAGATTAGATAATGACATTTTGGAGGGTATCATCCTTGTAAAAGGGACAAATCTGTTGTCTTCAACAGAGAAACGATTCCAGGTTCCCTATATTTTTCACTAACTGATTTATAACTTTGCTCATTCTCAAATCTGGTGTTATTAAGCATACATATGTGTATTTCTTGAGCATTTTATAGATTAGGTGTGGCTGAGCAAGGGTATTCTTTCAGTATTGAATGTCCATGATTTGTATTGTCGAGTCTAGACAAACTAGATTTGCATCTATAGCAGTGAGAGTGTCGATTATTATTGGAGAGTTGTCAGTAATGTGTATCATTGTTGCTAGCATTATTTTCATTTCCATAGATTGTTGGACAATGTATTGCTGATATATGTAGGGTGATTGGTTGTGCCTTGCATTTCTTATCATAACCTTGTATTGTTACAATAAAAATGGAGTATCTAAAATACCTCATAAACCAACACAACAACACCTCAATGGACAATGATATACACCAGAAAACCAAGCATAACAATAGGCCTTTCTCAAAGGGTGTCTATGCCATTCTTCAGAAAGAACAACCAAAGGATGTGCAGAAGGGGCAGGAAATATGGCACCAAATATTTGCACGTGGGACAGATTTGAAGCACATGAGGGTCACATGGAAAGTCCTTTTCAAACTAGATGAACTAGATGCACTCCTTTCTGAATTGAACCAATTAGAAGGGAAGAAACTAATTTGGGCTCTAAAACTAGCTATGCTTGCTCTCATACAACACAAGTTCTCGGGGGAACTCTGTGAGGGGGTCAAACTTCTAGTTGCATCTTATTGTAGTAACATTATGAGGTTGACCACACCTATACCTCCTTATAGTGATGACATAATGAGGAGAGTCTTCAGTCTGATAGTAGAAATCTTTCGGAATTTGGATAACAGTGAGGGTCCTACTTTTGGGAAGAAACTTGAGATTCTAAAAGCCATGGCCCTGGTTAGATATTATGACATAATGCTTGATTTGGGGTGTGATGACTTGATCCATTATATGTTCTAGTGCTTCTTTAACATTAAGAAACATCACCTTGATATTAATTTTTGTAGCATCAGATGTGTTCTAGCCACAAAATTTTCTGGAGAGGCTAGAATGCATGTATTCTCCAAAACCTAGAAATCGTCTATGGAAATTCTACCTAGAGACGACTAAATTAAAATAATTAATCTTTTTTTTAATGGTACCAAATTATAAACTTAGGAAAACTGATTAATTAAAGGGTATTAATTAAGTCATGGTGAGAATCTTCTAGAAGAAGACTTGGATCGATTTCTAGTTAATCTTAGCCATCGATTATGTTTTAATCTTGGTTGTTGAAGCCTCAACGAGAGATTATAAGAATAAATTTGATTCGGGTTGGAGAACACACTTAAGGAGTAAGGAATTCGATGTTGTTGGGAATCGAACTCTAGAGTAGCAGCTGTGTGTTGCCGGAGGTGATTCAATAGTTTTGAAGCAGTGAGAGAGGGGCACGGATAGTAAGGTCAAAAGGAAGTTTTTCCAGTCTAGTGAGTGCATAGAAGAGAGACAATGTACTCCACAGAGAGGTTGATGCAGTGTAGAGAGGCAACGCAAAGCTTCAGAGGGAGATCCATATTTGCTGAGGAGAAGTCGAGATTCAGAGGCAGGAGCCAGAGTGGGAGCCTGAAGGCCAGAAGATCGAGTTTCCAAAGCAGCAGTTGATCAACAGAGTGAGATAGACGTTGGTCCCAGCAGGCTGACGCAGAGGCAACGTAGAGGTAGCAAGGGGCAGCTCATCTTGAGCTAAGGTCAGTGTCAGATCACTGGTGGAAGTGAGATTTTTCTCACTAAACGTTTGTCAATCATTTTCTCTGTATGGAAAGATAGATTTGAGCTTCCATAGATTTGTACTCAGATTTACTATTGCATAATAATAAAACCCTCAACTGCTACACCGATTTTCCCAAGTTGCATTTTAATGGGGACATTGGTCCAAAAATAATGGTGTTTATTATGTGTGTGCATCTATTCTTCCAGTGTTCTTATTTCTTTCGCAGTATTGTATTTGTGAAGGCTATAGTGTATATGTTTCAATATTTGTCGTAGGAAACTGCAAGTAATTTGTTTGATTAATTTAACAAATAGAAGAAACATTATTTGTTGTTACAGTAGGATTCAGGGTCACCAAATTTTCATATGGTATCAGAGGAATTCAGAATCTCTACAGAGGCAGTACTTTGAAACCCTCAGAGGCAACACAGTTCCTTGGGCCAGGAGGGTTAGTTTTCAAGGAAATTTTATTTCTCTGAGAGAGTCAACAGAGAATAAATTTTTCCAGATCAAAGATAACCAGAGGCAGAGGGAGTAGCAGCAGCTTCCTTGCAAAGCAGATATTCAGTTGGGATACATATTTTACAGCAGTTTGCTAGTACGAAATAGCGTTAGGAGGAAGAAAGAGCACACATTGGGGAAATTCTTTCCTCAGGGAACTTCTAGTCTCAAGAAGTTCGTTTTTTACTTGCAGATCAACAGTCATTGTGACCATATTTTCTCACTCTAGAAGGGAGTGCAAATAGCTGGGCCGCATCTTAGAAGAAGGAAAGAGGGAGTTTTTGACATATCTTCGAGGTTTATTTCTCCAGTTTTTAGTTTCCAGATTTTGCAACTTTGCAGGGATGGTCATACGAGATTGCTAGAGGAGGTCGGGCGCATTAGCGGGAATACAGATTTGGGCAGCAGATCGACTTCCAGTTGTCGGACGCAGATCCCGGAGGAAGTGCGAGTTGTCTAGTGCGAGTTGCAAAGAAAGGAAGGGTCCAATCCAAGGACTAGGCTCAAAAGGAGATAGTTGGGCATTAGATCCAGGAGGTGGAGGAGTACGAGACTCCAGTGCGCCAGATGGGCAGGATTCTTGAGGAGATCCATCTCTTGAATCAATACCTTGCTATAGGGGCCCATAGTATTTTGTAGCAGGATGGATCAGTGGTAGTAGATGCAACGGGATGCTAGAGTGACAGATGTAGTAGCCAATAGTAGTTTGAGACTGAGCAATGCAGAGCAGAGTTGGCAGCATCAACAGCGTAGAGGCTTCAGTGACAATGTAGAGTCTAGCAACAGCCAGGACTCAGGTGACAGAGGCATCACACTGACCACAGTTGGTTCAGTGTGTTGAATATTTCTTAGCAGCAGATGTTGTTGCAGTTGCAACAACAGATGAGAGGAAGTTGCAGTGCAGATGCAGTAGTTGACAGCAGTTCAGCAGGGTCAGCAGCAACACAGATGCAACTCATATCAGAGTTGCGCAGTAATTGGTGGGGAGAAACATCCAGACATCAGTAGTGTGACAGGAGATGGTGTACAGACAAGGTGTTGCTTCAGTGGGTTGCAACACTAGAACACATTCCTCGCTAAGAGGGAGTGTTAGTTTTTGTAGCATCGGATGTGTTCTAGCCACAAAATTTTGTGGAGAGTCTAGAATACATGTATTCTCCAAAACCCAAAAATCATTTATGGAAATTCCACCTAGAGACGACTTAGTAAAATAATTAATCTTTTTTTTAATGGTACCTAAGTCTAAACTTAGGAAAACTGATTAATTAAAGGGTATTAATTAAGTCATAGTGAGAATCTTCTAGAAGAAGACTTGGATCGATTTCTAGTTAATCTTAGCCATCGATTATGTTTTAATCTTGGTTGTTGAAGCCTCAACGAGAGATTATAAGAAGAAATTCGATGGGGGTTGGAGAACACACTTGAGGAGCAAGGAATTCGATATTGTTGGGAAATTGAACTCCAGAGTAGCAACTATGTTGTCGGAGGTGCTTCAGCAGTTTCGAAGCAGTGAGAGAGGGGCAGGGATAGTAAGGCTAGAAGGAAGTTTTTTCAGTTTGGTGAGTGCATAGTAGAGAGACAACGTACTCCATAGAGAGGATGACGCAGTGTAGAGAGGCAAGATCGAGCTTCATAGGGAGATTCATATTTACTGAGGAGAAGTCGAGATTCAGAAGCAGGAGTCGAAGTGGGAGCCTAGAGGCCAGAAGATCGAGTTTCCAGAGCAGCAGAGTGAGAGAGACGTTGGTCCTAGTAGGTTGATGCATATTTGCGTAGGTTGACGTAGAGTCAGCAAGGGGAAGCTCATCTTGAGCTAAAGTCAATGTCGGATCACCGGTGGAAGTGCGATATTTAGATGTTTGTTAGTCATTTTCTCTGTATGGAAAGCTAGATTTGAGCTTCCAAATATTTTACTCAGATTTACTACTACATAATAATAAAACCCTCAGTTGTTGCACCGGTTTTCTCAAGTTCGGTTTTTCCGGGGACATTGGTCCAACAATAATGGTGTTTATTATGTGTGTGCATCTATTCTTCCAGTGTTTTTATTTCTTCCGCAGTATTGTATTCTTGAAGGTTGTAGTGTATATGTTTTGATATTTGTCGTAGGAAATTGCAAGTAATTTGTTTGATTAATTTAACAAAAAGAAGAAACATTATCAATTGCTGCAGTAGGATTCGGGGTCGCCGAATTTTCACACCTGACACGATCAAAGCAAACATGCTGTCCATTTTGTCTTCAGTTATGGGAGATCGTGATGCCATTTGCAAGGAGTTGTGGGCTAGATTGTTGGCCATTTTGGAGGAGAGAACAACTGGTTTCACCTGTTGCTTATGAACTAGCCGACAGGTTGGTTGAGCAAAACATTGGGTTGTTTAGGAGACAATTGACTAGGGAGGAGTTGCTCAGGTTCGGTGGATCATGCAACAAGTATGAGCTGAGGAGGAAGGGTCTCTGCTTCATTTTCAAGGGACCTCATCACTCATGCTTGAATGATACTATGGAGATGATAGAGGTTACTTCTGACTTTCAGGGTAAGGATTCTTCTTTGGATGAGTACATGGGGTTCATACGATGCTGCCTTGGAGAGAGGTGATGAGTTGTTATGCGGTGGATTGAGCAACACTCATGGTTGGAGTTATCGCACAACAAGAGCCATGGAGCTTTGATACTTGTTCTTGGTGGCATTGGGATCCAGTAGGATTTTTTGATGACAGGTTCAGTGAGAGATTGGTTTGAGATCTGGGCATTGAGGGGTTCGTTTATGGTGGGTTAACACAAAAGCAAAGCATCACCCAGTGGTTCGTATGAGATCCGGACATTGGGTCTCAATTTTGTTTAGCCACCAGATTGGTCCACAAGTTTGGATTTATTGAGGGCAAGCAATCTTGGGGCGGGAGGATTTGTAATGTTCCTTTTTCTGGTGTTCTGTATGACATGGTTAGAATGGACTTTCAGAGTTGGGGGCAGACAGGTCATAGGTGCAGGTTGGTGTAATCAGCGGTCCCAAGGGCTTTTGGAGCGGTTTTGAGGAGTTTGTATGAGGTCCAATGGCATTCACTTGGTATATTCCATCATCCGCACAATTTGCCTTTCGTTTCGGTGCATTTTGACAAGTTTCAAAAAACAGAGTTATTATTGGGCTTGACTCAATTAATTACGCTTAAGGTGGCATTCTGGGAGGAATACTTGACAGAACACCTTAGTGTAATAGCTCGTTGGAACTAGAACGAGAAGATCTATAGGATGGGATGCTTAGGTGTGAGTTTCAGTGACCTAAGGAGACATGGTGGCCAATTTACCCTTTTCTCGCATTAAAAAGAGTATTTTAATTGAAATAAAAGAGGGAAAAGCGCTCCATGATTAAAATAATAATAGAATCGGAGGTTCTACATAGGTCCATTAGATCTATAAAAGAGGAGGAGACCATTGGAGGACATCTTGGATTTGCTATTTCTTCTTGTATGAGAGGTTGAGAACCCACTTCTCTACTTCAGTAGTAGCTCTAGGATGAAAACCCTTGGGTGATTTTGTGAGATTGGGCGAGTACCCATCTCCCCTTGGTGAATTCATCCAGAATTCATAGGAAAGCTCAACAACGATATTTCAGTTCGGTTTTGGAGGGCTAGCACAAAATTGAAGCATATTCTTGAGGTCAGTTTCCCATCTTAGCTATTTTATTGTATCATCATGTAAACCTCAGTTTATATTATAATAAAGCTGAGATTATTTTCTACTTATCATGTTATGGAATTGCATGCACTCTATCTATTATATTTTACATGGCAATCTTATGTTAAACGAAGGATAATTTAATGGTGAAATTTGGGTTGAGTTCAATTTCTCCAAATTTAGAAAAATATGTCGTTCGGGACATTACATCCAGAGGCCGTGAGGATTTTATAGAGTGTCGGAGAGGCATTTTCCTAGTCAGCAACAACTAGGATGGTTTGATTAGCATCAATTTCGGGCTGACTGTGAGAGGGTATGCACATAAGTGACACAAGGTCTGCGTAGAGGGTTTGGACGACTTGGTTTTCAGAGGTCTGACAGAGACGAGATTGCTTGGATCGATGTAAAATTCCCTCAGATATTTTTGTCAGTATTTCTCTCAAATAGAATCGCCAATTTGGCGACATTTTTTGTACTCAGAAATTCTGTTGCTGCATAATAATAAAACCCTCACTACTGTACCAGTTTTCCCGCATTGGGTCTTTTCCGGGGAGATTTGTTGAAAAATATCGGTGTCATAATTTTTGTGTGTGCTAGCATTTCTCAATTTCTATTATTTTTATTTCCGAAACATTTATTTTAATTTGTGAAGAAATTTCACTGTGATTAATTTGATATTGATCAGAAAATTAATAATTTGAATTTTTAGTTAGGATAATTAATTCCAGTTGCCACATTTCAAGGATTTTTCAAATGGTATCAGAGCATATTTGATGGACAGTAAGCTCAGAGACGGAAGAGAGAAAAAATTTTCGTTCAGAGGGAGCAGTAGGTCAAAATTTTCATGGGTTGTGCCGTGCCTAGCCAGTGTGAAAATTCCAATATGGAATCCTATTGCAACAATTGGTATTATTTATCCTAATTGTCAATTAATTTAAAAATTTATCTGATACGACAAATATCAAAATAAACTCAGTGCAACCTTCACAAATAAAATACTGCGGAAAAATAATGCGTTGGAAATTGAGAAATGTTAGCACACTCACACAACATATGAGACAATTATTTTTGGACAAATGTCCCCAAAAAAACCCAACTTGGGAAAACTGGTCAAGCAGTGAGGGTTTTTGATTATGCAGCAGTGAAAATCTGAGTACAATTTGGATTCTTGAAACTGGCAATCCTCAACAAGAAAATCTGGGCAAAATTATGGAAGGGAATTACCCTTCCTCCATAAGCAATCCTGGCACAACCTGCCTACAAAAAACTAGGCCTCCTGAAGCCTCTGCGTTAGCCTCTGCGCTGCATTGCGTAGTCTCTATGACGTCAAGCCTTTGATTGCTCTCTAATGAATTCGTTCTGCATTCTACTGCTGAGGAAATCGTCTCTTCGACAGGGACTAAAAATAAGTGTGATTTCCTTTGTCCTTAGGGGTACCCTTCCATTGACCCTAACCTCAGCCGCGTGATAATCAAGGTCAATCTTCCCCTTGACCAAAAAGATTCTACGACAAATATTCGCTCCTTAAGATAACCGCATTGTTCTAGACTATAATATTCTGAAATACTATTACAAATACTCGCCTATAAAGATGACAGAATTACTCTGATATTAACAACCACCATATAAACCGTTAAAATTGGTGATCTAAAAAATGGCATAACATTACACAACAGAACTGCAATAATGTTGACATTTATTACACTATAATATTTCCATAGGTGTGCCTTGCTTTCTACTGGCAGGGAAGAATAAAAACGCTGAAAACAATCTTGTTACAACACTGAAATGCACTATACATATATAAGAATGTACATTAAGTATTTCCAGTGATATATTTAATTGCTGCAAAATAGAGGCTACAATTAATAGCTGGACTTCTTAAATCCGCTTCCGACTGATTGTCAACGCACCGGTATAAATTCAGCATGATTAAACGATTTTAAAAGGAAAATAATGAATGGTTAGAAGAAATATGGATAAATCTAACTTCCAGAGAAGCGGTCACCAGTTCAATACCCATTGAAAGGAACCCTGCGGTGATAACAGAATGGAGCAAATACATGCCTTCTGCGACTGTTGAAGCTCGTCAGTGAGCAAGGCCCGAATTCTAGGCCTTTTCGCAATGGTTAGCAAATTAGAAGGCTCCTCAATGTCTTCGTTCAAATTGCTCGCCATGATAACTTCAGGGCACGACCTTTAGGAACAGGTTTAAGGTCGAGGACGTCAGGGTTTTGTAACAGAACGAAAATACCGCCAGTAGATAATATAATGTAACCGAAGGTTCTTGTAGACATTTCTAGAAACCCCTTTTTAAATCCTTTCGTACCAAGTATAGTATATCGTTATCATTTTCATTTTACGTCTCGTGTTCAAATATTTTTTAAAATTAATAATTGCCACAATTTTTCTTTATCCCTAAAAAAATTGATGGGTTTTGTCACCACGGTAATTTTCATTTATTATTATATTGTACTCCACCTTTCATTTGATCAACTGCCTTAATCCTCATTAAAACATATTATCTTTATCATTTTATATTCTATAAAAAAAAATATGGTTTCTTTTAAAAAGATTCTCGTGTACTTTGTATGGTCCAATCCACAGGGACTAAAAATTAGTGTGTTTTTCTTTGTCCGTGTGGGCTTTATCCTTTGACTGGTCTCTGATGAATTCGTTCTGCATTCTGCTTCTGCTTGTGCAATCTGATCCCAATGGAAGGGTACCCCTTTCTTCAATAGATGAGTGAAACCTTTAGTCAACTCAACATAGTTTGGAATGAACCTCCTTAGAAAGTTTGCCTTCCCTTGAAGTCTCTATAATTGTAACAAGTTTAAAGGTGGAGGCAAGTTAAGGATTGCCTGAACCTTAGTTGGATTGAGTTTAATTCCATCTTTTGAGACCACAAATATAAGCAATCGACTAGAGCCGACACAAAACACACACTTGTGTGGATTGAATCGTATCTTGTAGTGTCGGCACCATAAAAATATTGCTCTCAGATGCTGCGGGTGATAGGTCCGCTTTTGTGAATGAGCAGGAAAATCATCAAGATAGGGTTTAAAAATGTGTTTGATGTCATGGAAGGCATAATTCATTGCCCTCTGAAATGTAGCCCCTGCATTCTTCAAACCAAAATGTAAATTTCGATAGGCGAATGTGCCCCACGGACATATAAAAGTTGTTTTAGATTGGTCCTGTGGGCAGATATTGATTTGATTGTAGCCAAAAAATCCATCCATGAATGAGAAGATTTCACATCCGGCACATTCGTTAATAATCTAGTCGTTAAAGGGTGTAGGATAATTTTCTTTTTGACATGCTTGATTTTCATCCCTATAATTCACACACACTGGATTGTCCCTTGTTTTATCATAATTGGAACAATGTTCGATACCGAGTCGGTAAGAGGTACAGGGAAAATGACACTAGCACACAAAAGTTTTTCAACCTCTACTTTAATGGAAACAACTTTCTTAGGATGAATAGGTCGAAGCTGCTGTTGTACTAGTTTGACATCAGGGTACATTTTAGTGTCATGTTCAACAATGCTTGAGTCAATTCCTGGCATCTCCTCGTAAGACCATGCAAAAATATCTCTAAATTCACAAAAAAGAGCACGGTAATTATCAAGTTCCAATAGAGAACAAAATTTTCCAACATGAATGTTTTCTACAATGTTAGGCTTGTCAAAATGTTTATAGAAATTGTTTCTTCTATGTTTGACAAATTACGCTCAGAATCTACATTATCTACTCTAACAGAATTCGACAGGAATCAACAATTGATGGGTGGTTTAGTTCATTTGAATAATCTTCGATGTCATCTGGAAGATGGGAACGATGATGATAATCTTCCCATGTTTCCTCTCCTATCATCATTGATTGGAGGATTCCTTCATCTGTAGAATGTATACGTGAAAAAGGATCTGAAGAGGTACCGTATTCTATTGACTTATCTACCCATACAAATGTTGAGTGTGGATTTGGGTTTGCCACACAAGCCCAAAATATTGATTGCTATCATGATTCAATGGGGCTTAACGGCAACACCTCCATAGTATTATCATCTTCAACTTGGTTGTAAATCCTCCTTAAATCAGATGAGGTGGAGGAAATTATGTTGCAAGTCTCTACTCTTGCCACTTCCGCAAAATTAGATGGTGACGAGAGGGTAAAAGTGCCCATTAGGGAAGGATCTTTAAGGAGACCTACTCCAACACTTTGAAGTGACAGTGGGGATCTGTGTAGCAACATAATGCTTCCTGTAGCCTTTGAACTATTGGCAAAGAAGGCTAGCTGATCAATGATTGTGATTCCACCCTTAAAAGGGAATGCAATAGTACAAAAGTACGTGGAAACCATAGTAGCCATAGCATATACCCAAGGCTTTCCTAGTAAAATGTTGTAATCGATGAGGCCGTCAACTACCTCAACTTCAACAGTAACTGTTTTGCCCCCAAGTTCGATTTGCAGGTTACTCAAGATCCCACATGGAGTATATGTTCTTCCATCAAAATCTTTCAATGTGGTTGGTGATCGTGACAATGGCAGTGAACCAAGTGTTTTCCAACAACTCATGGACGTAATGCAAGTAGATGCCCCCTCATCAATAATAGATTGGTGAACATTCTTATTGAGAGCTTTTACTTGGATTACGAAAGCTAATTGTGCCAATCAATGTGGTGAATATTTTTATGATGCCGACACTACAAGATACGATTCAATCCACACAAGTGTGTGTTTTTTGTCGGCTCTAGTCGATTGCTTAGATTTGTGGTCTCAAAAGATGGAATTAAACTCAATCCAACTAAGGTTTAGGCAATCCTTAACTTGCCTCCACCTTTAAACTTGTTACAGTTATAGAGGATTCAAGGGAAGGCAAACTTTCTAAGGAGGTTCATTCCAAACTATGCTGAGTTGGCTAAAGGTTTCACTCGTCTATTGAAGAAAGGGGTACCCTTCCATTGGGATTAGATTGCGTATGCAACAACAGAATGCAGAACAAATTCACCAGAGACCAGTCAAAGGATAAAGCCCACAAGGACAAAGGAAAACACACTAATTTTTAGTCCTTGTGGATTGGACCATACAAGGTACACGAGAATCTTTTTATATAGAAACCATATTTTTTTATAGATAAAATTCCCGATGCACCTTGAGCAGCTTTCACAGTTCCACCAAACCAGAACTAATTTCCTGGAGAAGGAAGGGATTACACGCTAGATTGTGTGTAATTCAAATTCAAGTATTGGGCACGAGCAATAACTTGCTCTTCTGTGACAACTCCACCTTTTGCCACATCCTTGGTGATTGATGGCAACAAGGATTTTATGAACCACTCAGCTAAAAGCTGATCGAGAGCATATGTCTTAACCATTCGATGACGACGTCGCCACTCATGGATATGATCTGATACATAGGTAGCAGTAATCTGTTTAAAGTTGGTTAGGAGTTCCATTCTAATCTCATATCTGATAGGTAACTAGAAGTGGGTCAAAAAAGTAGTAGCTAAAGTGGTGAAATTATCGAAAGAAGCTCTTGTAATTCAATGTACCATTTAGCAGCTGGACCAGTAAGTGTTCTTTGGAAAAGACGAAGTCTTACCGAATCGTCATTTAAGGAGTTTAATGAACACCACAAATGAAAGGTCATAACATGATTTGATGGGTCTTCTCTAGGATTTTTGTTAAACTTCAAAATGTCATATGGTACCTTATGCGGAATTACCGGCCACCAAGGTGCATATAAGATTGGATCATTAGTGAGCCGATTTAAATCTGGCAATTCTAAAGTTGTTACAAAGGGTAACTGTCGATTCAAGTCAGGTTGAGCATACTCGGGATATGATGGAATTGCCTGAGAAATAGGTCTTTGCATACTGACATAGGGAATTTGCATTTGGTAACCTTGGTATGGTTGTTGAACAAACCAATGTAAGGTGGTTGTTGATAACCAGGTTGAATGTGTGGTTGTCCATAACCTGCAAAGCCTTGTTGACCAGGACCTTGGTAAGCTTGAGATTGACCAAAACCAGGTTGAGCCTATGAAACAAGTCCAAACTGGGGTTGGAATTGCTGGAATTGGGGTTGTTGAAATTGAGGCTGCCACGGTTGTTGAATCAACTATTGTTGTTGGTACAACTATTGTGGATTTAACGGTTGTTGTTGTCCAGCAATGAAAGGTTGGGTAGGTTGTGAATAAACTATACCAGTGTAAGCCTGGGTCAGTCCAGATAAGGGTACACTAACTTGAGGTTGTTTCTGAACTCCAGAAACAAGTGGTTGTTGTATAACAACTTGAGGAACTTGAACTTCTTGACTTGAAACTTGTGATTGCAAGGTAGAAGGATCAGTTTGAACAGGTTGAGATACAACAGTTTGAACTTGTGACTGTGGTACAGTAGTAACAACAGGTGTAGTAGGAATAGCTGACACAGTTTGCATTAGTTGTGTTGGATACACAAGCCTTGGTTGAACTGGCATTGTTGGTTTCCATTGACAAACTCTAATTCCAGATTGACCTGAATACTATGGGATATTACCATATGGTAGTCCCACGGAATAAGGAGGATATGGTGAATAAGCATACTGCTCTCCATATGGTGGAAATCTAGTATTTAATGGATACATAGGTCTTTGTTAACCAGATTGCCCAGCTTGATACTGATATGCAGGATCAAACTGTTGAGTTCCCATTAGAGAAGAATCGGGTAAAATTCTGATTGAGGACATGGGTGATGACCATGGTGTAGAAGCAACCCCTGAGTGGGTTCCATACAAATATTGGTAACCAACCGGGATGGAGGATTCACCATACGGGTGCGACTCAGGTGTGGTAGAAAACATCGAAGAAGTTGCAACAAAATATTCTATTGCAGCTTCATTAGATGATATAGTTTGAGATGTTGACGATTTTTCAACCATAGTTAACTGACCCAAAAGTTGTCCTAAAGATTAGACGGGTACTTGAAAAGAAGCAGGATCAAATGAAGCGAAAAAATAAAGAGTATTAGGGTAAAGATAAATCCCAGTTCCAAAATGAAATGGGGTTTCAGGTGTGGAATTTTCTTCCAATTCCTCCTCTATAGAAATTAAACCGGGTGCAAGAACTTCACCGTCAGGTCCATAAAATATTTTTGGTGTTGACGAAATTGAAGTTTCAATAGTTACTTATGTCTGAGGGGTAACAGGTTGATCGTCTTCCGGTAAAGTAACAACTTCTGAATGTTCAAATTCGAAGTTTAGATGTTCAGGTAAATGAATGATAGTTTTAGAAGGAGCTTCCTGAACAACTTCAGGTTCAGATGTAACTTCTGTTTGAACTGTGATAGATTCTATATTAACTTCTAGTTGAACTGATTCAAGTTCAGAAGTACTTTCTTGTTGAGAAATTTAAAGTTGAGAAACAACTTGTGATTGAACAACTTCGGTTACTGTTTCACTAGGATCAGTGCTAATGTCCTCAGGTAATTATCAAACTTCCTCTTTAGGAACAGATGTGCCAGAAATAGTTGGAGTAACTGGAGTCTCTGTACTTATCGAAATAGATGATTCAGGTAACTCAGATGAAGAACTAGGAGTTCTTGATGTACTAGACTCAGTTAGGCGAGACCGCTTTGCCCGAATTGGTGTCGCTTTGGGAGGAAAAGGCGATTTGCTCGTTGTTCTCTATGAACGACGGGGTATGGGTTGATGTTCCTCCACGATTGTTAATTAATTTTATTATCAAAAAGGAAAAAAACAAAAAGGAGTATACTAGGAAAAAGGTTTACCAAGCAACTGTGAACTGTAAAATACCTCCTGGGGAACCAAGAAGTACGAGCAGGCAATCTCCCTGAATGCTATGTTAAGTGTCTCAAAGTTTACAAGGCGGCTGACTCGGTTACTTAAGGAGGGATAACAACCTAGAGTTGTCCTCCCATATATACCCAAAGGTACGTGGAGGCCTAGTCCGTATAAGCGTTGCCTAATGAAAAACCACACAGTGAGAGCATTCCCATATACTTTACGTATTGTAACACCGCCCTATATACCCGAAGGTACGTGGAAGAGCTACGATATACTCACGTACGTGGAACGGGGTATCACGCTCGGGATGTATTGTAGACAAGTTAGTGAAAGCATCTTTTTTTTACGATGCTAGAACACGTCTCTACCCTAGAACCACTAAATGTTCTCGTTAATGACAATGCTCCATTAGGTAAATTGATGTTTATTTTAAGTTGATCTTGCTTAGGAATTTTCCTTTCAAGTTCACCACATGATGTATTTTTAAATTCCTAGGAATGCAACTGTCATGATAAGCATTCTTTCCATTCAATTTAAAAATGAAAATCCTAGCTACTTAGGGATAGAGCAATCAGATTTCTTTTGATCAAAGAGCAAAGAGCACAATCTAAATGCAAATTCCCTACACTATTCCTATCAGAACACACAAACTTTTTCAATTTAACATGCATGTATTTCTTTTCAATTTACCTTAATGTGAATGAACAAAAAGGAAAACTATTGCACAATCTATCAAAAAACTCTTTTCACAAATATGATGATTTTGCGACAATTTCTTTTCAAGGAAAGGAAGACTTTACGACACTTTCGTTCTCAAATAAATGAGGAATTACAACACTTTCAACGAAAAGACTAATCATATGTATACATCAATCAATCTATCTTTAGTGAATGAGGACTTTACGACAATTCAACTTTCGAAAAAAAAGACGATTTTACGACACTTTCTTTTGACAAAGATCAATCGACCAAAAACTAACTTTCGACTATAGATTGAAAATGACAAAGTAAATACATAAGAAACATTTATCAATCCTAGTCTAAGTAGAGCCAAGTAAGGAGATGAAAAACTATTTTCAGAGACAAGACATCATTACCATTCAACAAATCATTCAAACATGAGAAAATTGGAAAAAATTTCAGTTCCTAGATGGGAAACTGACCCTCAAGGGACCAACGCAGGCCGCAGTGAGAGACAGTGCACTATCTCTATGCGAGAAGTACATTTCAGTGCACTGTGTCCTTCATTAGGCTGCGGTGGTGACAGTAAGTCATTTCTGAAGGTAATTTGGCACAGTTTTGACTCAATTTTCTATGAAATCAGACTGAAATTCAATTAATGACCACAAGTACAGTATGTAGAAATGTCTTAAGAGACTGATAAGCTACTTAGATGGATGATCGCTCCCCAGTGGAGTCGCCAATTTATTTTGGGAAGTTTTAGTGTCTACGGATAAAGCTTAAACCCCTAGACTAGTAGCTAAGTCTATAACAACAGTGCAAAGCATTCTCTACCTTTTCTAGAACCAATAGATTAAATAAGACAATAAAGAAGCCTACCTATAGCTTTCGCTTACTCCTTATCTCCCTTGACCAATTCTGTTGCTCCTTTCCGTACTCAATCCGCTTGAAAAGTACCTGCACACAGATAGAAGACAAAAACCGATCAAAGCATATGATAATGATCTATTGATTAAACACAGAATGGAATCAAGTTCATTGTGTGCATATGAAAGCATCAATGGACAATACAAACATATGGAAAAAGCTTTGAACAATTTATTAGTAAAAGGAAGAGTTACAACCCAATTTTCTTGATTCAGTATCACTCCTCCAGTTCAATCCCATCCTATCCTCATAACAAGCAAGACATTTTAACATCATTACAATACTTGAAAGCAACTCAAGTCTCATACTAATAGCATCTCCCTATAATCCAATGATTTCCAACCCCTGATCACTTAAATGAGTGGTCTTTTTATAGGTGAATGAAGGAAGTTATGCCATACATGGTGATAATGAATGCCATCCCAATCTTAAAATTTAGTTCCATGGAGGAAGGGATAAGGGATTGATGTTCCTTAACTCCCTACCTCATCCAAATTCGATCTCAAAGGAGTAGATAAACTTGGGAAGCTTCTAGATGCACCCAATGGATAAGAATATTCCCAAACCCCAATGAAATTTCTCTCAAATTTTCCCAGCGCAGGCCAAAGAGGGCTCAAGTGCACTACATAGCACCCAGACAGTGTATTAGACTGCACTGCAGTGCACCCTAATGAAGGCCTGACTGCGCTGATCTTCTTATAGGTAGTTTTTGGATGATTTTAGTCATGGAATCTCTTGGGGAGGAGGAATTCTGATGGTTGACTTCATTTAGGGCATGTAACAACTGAATTAGTCTGATGGGCCCTAATAGTACTAATATGTAGGTTGGGGTTGATGTGCCCAAATGGATCTATAACAACTAGTCTTTTGTATTTAGCAGTCAATGAAACATGAACAAATGTAACAATTAGGAACAAATATTTCATGTGTTTAATTAGTTATGACTATATCAGGAAGATAAATACTAAAAAAATACTAGAAAATGCATGAAATCTATGTCATATATCAAGAATATTGATATTTCTAGAACATATTATTTACACGGTAAAAGAAAATGTATTTCTAAAGCAAAAATAGTTATGAAGTGTATAGCCTCAGTTATCCTTCCATAATGACGAATAGAATTATCAATTCTCATAAAAAACAAATTTGATAGTCAATTTTGAACTTTGCTTGGTTACAATGAGAAAAAAAAATAGTATTACAAAATAAATACAGAAAATTACACTTTATATTCCACACAATGATGATAATCTCAAAGAAACTACATGCTCAGATAGAGGTAAACCACGGATAAATTTACATGGGGCTAGGGTTCTAATATTGTCAAAATAATATTTACGTGCATTAATAGTTAAGGCTTGCTCATATTTTACCTAAGCCCTATGAGTGCTATAGAATCCCTACACCAAAAGAGACAAGAACAAAATGAGAAATTGGGTGCTTAGTAACCCAGAAAGTAAGAATATTTAGCATCACACCTTTGATAGCCACTGAGAAGGATAGAACTAATGCTGATTTGGAAATGAATGGGAGAAGTTATTAAAAACTATTTTCATCCAGAAACGAAAAAATGTTGAAACTTTTAAAGAGAAACGACTAGGGTTTGGTGTGTTTATTTCCCTAGTAAGAGAAAGTAGTGGAAGATGAATTTCCACTCCTAAAAATAGAGGAAAACCTTATTAGAAAAGGAGAATTATCTCTAGTTAAACAATCTTGAATAATTTAATTACATAAATACTTTTGTAAGAAATCAAAATTTTGACTAGAGGCAATCACCTATAGCTACGTATGACACATACGGAAACCAAAATTCCAAACCATAAGAAGGAATAAGGAGTTAATACTCTACTGTAAGTTAACCAAAAATTGGACTAAGGGGTCTCTTATCCTAGGGTTGAGAAAAACCCTAAGAGAGAGAGAGGGAGATATGTCATATACAATATAGCTCTCAATGTTTCATAAACCAAACCTCCTACCAACCCTAAAATTGTGACCAGATCAAGGGAAAAAAAATAAAACTTATGAGAAATAATGTTAAGAGTAAGTGGTAAATAGATCAACAAAAAGAAAAATAAAAAACTAAAAGAAGAACTCACAACTCGTAGAAAAGGGTAATCAAATGACCATACCTGTGAAATAAGTTGTAGTGTTGGTACCATGGGAATACCCCTCTTTTAAATTTACTTGGAAGCAGTAGCAAAATGGAAAAGTCGATAAACTCCTTCTGCAAAAAAAGATTCGAGGGAAGGGTAAACCCTCGAAATCCCTTAAACAATATAGAGCTCAAATACACCAAACTCACCTAATGAAAATGGAAATGGATTCAAGGGAGGGGGCTAAGGATGAGGTTAGTTACCCTAACTGCCCCTCGACGAGATCCTCACCCTCAAAACCATCATATTTTATCTGATTTGTTCAAACCCTAACATGCCACATGGCCAAAACATGTGGAATGTAAACCCTAACAATGCACTTTTCTCACAACATGTGGAATGCTAGAAACTCACCACACATGGTCAAATAAAATCACTAAGAAATGGAATCTCATATTTGGCCAAAACCATATCAAATGATACGAAAGATGTATTCGCAAAATCATTATAAAACCTTAATTTATGACATCATGATATCAAGCAAGCTATTATGACATCATGATATCAAGCAAGCTATAGGAAGAGCTTGTTTATATATATAAACGTATATTCGATGAACCAATAAGTGATAATAATACTTAAATAGAAACCATTATTTTTAAGTTGCAAATATGAACTATGCTTGGGTGGGGAAGCCTCGGGAACATACGAGAAAAGAACATGAAAGTTCGAAATAACCATATTTATTTTATGATTTGTATAGAACCTTAACCAATCGTGAACATATGTGTACATAGAGTTGGAAGTAGGTGTTTATTGTTTAAATTTCATTGTGAATTATAGGGGAAGATGGAATGTTAATGTTTGCTCAAGAAACTAATAAGTACTTATGAATTTGATAAAGTATAATATGCTACCCTTTTTCTTATATATAAAAAAAATTAAGAATTTTAAAAAAATATTTGATAGATTAAAATACATTACCTAAATGAAGGGAAAAAAATATTTTAATCAAATTAAATATCTTTAAATACTATGAACTTCATGAGCACTTTATAACAAAGATAATCAATATAAGTAAGCTCTCTATTATATGACCAAATAATGCGGATAGAAATTGGAGTTCAAAAATCTTAAAATACAATTTAATCCATTAATGAATTTTATAGCTTTGAAAAAAGTTGGACTCATCTCCAAAATAATTAAACATATAAATGATTTGCTCTGATTGATTTTATCCTTAATGGGTTTTTAGATGCTCTCATTTGGTGTGCATCAACCTATGCACATAAAGTTTTGTTTTGTTTGTTCTTTTTTACTTAATTTAAAATTGATGTAGGATTGTGCACAATGATTTGTATCCATCAAAATTATTTTGATTTTTTTTCCCAAGTAATGGCATAATTTTTTTAGTAGACAACATTAGTATGAATGATGAAGATTGCATTGAGAATGGTTTTTATTTTTAATGTGAATATTTTCAATTTTTAATATATATTTTTTTATTTTGGTGAAAATAACTTAGTTCGAGCGGCATGCTACACGTTTTATGCACTTAGTTGTGTGGTTTCAAGTGTTTAGATACACACTATAAGTTGGCTTTGTGGCATTTATGAAATTGTCATTCCACCTATTGAAATAATAGCAATGTATGAAGTTATTGATTCCACTAAGTGGAATGTACTCAACCTTATTAAAAAATAATACTTTTTTCCCATTTTTAATTCTTATTCATGTTAATGAGGTTTTTATTTAATTTACATTTATGATTTTTATTTATTTATTTATTAAACCCCATATGGAGCGATTTCCAATAAAAAGGGTTTTTTTTGGGGGGGGGCGGGGAGTAGGGGAGCTACCACCGTCCCACCTAGCTAAAGGATTGGGGGATGTGGAAACACACCCCTGTAGTAAATATGGTTGTGTTACTCCAAAAATATTTATGGAGACTATCATTCACAACATTAACCCTCTGAGCATCCCACACTCATGCCTTGATTGCAATTCATGCATACAGTTTTTCTACTAGAACTCCACTCGTGCGAAGTACCAACTAATTTCAATTGTGGTTATGTTCTTGTGCATTCTCATCCAAGATGAGTGCAATTTTGGTGCTATTGGTGACATACGCAACCAACCTGTCTTTCCAACTATAGCCTATGGCAACTCTAATTGCAATTATATTTCGACTCACTTCTTCGTGCCTTGGCCTAGAAACAATTGGAAAAATTATGTTCCATTAGGAAACTACCATTTCAGTGGAGTCACTTCTTATTTTGTTGTATAGCATTGTAGTGCAAATGGTAATTTCCAGTAATCTCACATCTTTATGATTTTTCTACAATTTCATTCCTCTTATAGGTTAGGTGGCAGTCCAACAAATGTTTCGCCCACGATTTTATGCAAATAGGGTATAAATACTATTTATTACTAGCGTAAGGTTTTCTAGATAGCTTTGCTAGACTCCTCCTATCCTAGAAATCCTTTTCGAGTCTATGCTCCCTCTCTCATCCTTAGTATCTCTTCCATCCATCGTGTGTTTTTTTCTCTAGATAGTTTTGATATCCCCTGCTACCTTTATGCTCTAAAATCCTAGAAACTTCTATATGGCCTTATCTTCTAAGAATTTTCCTCAGTTCGCTTTGTAATTTTCGCCCCCCCACCTTCATCGATCAGTTTTCCTCCCTCTCTCCTTAGATGTGGCTGATGGTTTCTCTTTGTCATGGTCCTCGATATGATATCTCTCTTATGCATGTCTCCATTACATGCCCCCCCTAGCTTTCTAATTCTTTCATCTCCCCTCAACTTTCCCTCTATTACATGTTCCTTTTTGGTCTCCCCACATGCCTTTTCATCATTCTCAGATCCACAATGGTACAAATTACTATGTAGAATGGGCCCATAGGGGCAACAAATGTATGCACAATCGCTTGGAGGAAACCATTGCTTGCTCTCGTGAGCTCACTTTAGGCCCCATCTAGGAGGAATTTACCCATGCCAAGGAGGAAGGAACCTCTCAAAGGCACCAAATCTCGCACACTAAGGTACTTGCTGAGATGGAAAATTGGGTACTAGATACTAGGCATATTCACAAAGGCTTCGACCAATATATGCACACAATAGATTTATATTGACACATGAATATCCTCCTTGGCATAACCTTATTGTACTTGCACGAGCATCAAGACTTCCATTCTCTTAAACATTTACATCACCATATGAAGGACATGGATCAAAGGATGGAACACATTGAACACCACCTTCACATCACACCCACTAGGAGGCATCACAGGTGAAAACAAAGATTCTATCTAGGTTGTAGCCATGGATTTTGATCCCTCTACTTGTTACACTACCAACCTTCTTGACTTCTAAACTCAACAAAACTATGGTGATATGGGAATGCTTCACTTAATACTTTTATAGCATAAATATAAAATGTTAAATAATTATGATTAATCTCTTCCCTTCTTAAAGTTTGGTGGACCATATAAGTCTTAGTAAATGTTAATCATCATCATCGTCATCATATACATGTTAATGAATGAAATTAACAAAATCTTTCATTTTAATAAAAAAACTTAAAATATTTAAAAAACAAAATTCATTTTTATTTTTGTGGAATAACAAAATTTATATTACTTCAACAAAATTGTTTTAAAATTATGAAGTGACGCATAGAGGAAGCACCATCACTAGGGCCTAGACCTTTGCTTCTGTTGCGTGTGGAGCCTGATTATCTTCTTTATTCAGAGGTATAGTTGCATTGGACCCCATTTCGTAATGTGGCGGCAACGCCACCCGTTTATGTGCGCCACCATGAGGGTCCAAGGGGGGGTGAAGGCTTAAAAAATATGTAAAATTGCCTTGTAAAATGTTGTAATTTCATAGTCAATCTGGGTCATTGATTAGGCGGAAAGCTGACTGTAGAAGTTATGTTTAATTTAGGGTTTTTTTTTTCCCTATTAGGCAACCCCTCGCTATATATGAGGGAATTGTATTGCAGCTATGTATATTTGTATTCTAAGCGAGAAAGAGAGAGGAGATTGTGTGAGAGTGAAGAGGGAATTACGACGGATCTATTGTAGGATGTATCTCTTAATTTTGTTGGATAATATAAAAGGAAGGACTGGTTGTATCTCTATGGACATAGCACAAATTGGGTGAACCACGTATATCTATGTCTCTCTTGTTTGATGCATTTTTTGTGTTTATATTTCTGCAATATTTGATGTGTTCCATTTCTATGTAATATATCATTTTCTAACAGTTTCCTAGAAGATCCACAAAAACTTTTCAACCAAAATATGGATATATCATTGCCATAACAAGCATGGAAACATCCCTACACAAAATGTATGTTGAAGCAAGAGCAAACCCACACTAGCATTTGTCCAAAATCATATATAAAAATTACCATTACACCACGACTAAAGAACCACTTGACCATTGAAAAATACCAGGACAGGATCCTCCCAAGGTGCCACCACATAAACCAATGATCGCCAGAGGGAGAAACCACCACCATCAACCCAATTACTAGCAATCCTTCCTCAAAAATCATAATCCTCACATAAAACCATAAACCTATAACAATAGATAAGAAAGAAAGCTCCATAAAATGGAAATGGAAATTTTATGCAAACCTTTTAATCACACAACTACAATCATATTTTTCTTTTCATCCATCGACCTAAAGAAAATTAAGGAGCCTTTCAAGGAATAAACTAGAATATTAAGAGAGACCCAAAAGTTTCCACCCACTACGCATTCTCATTGTTCATTGTCTAAGGATGATCTATTGGTTGTAACCCTAGAACTGGAGGCAGAGGGATCCATCAAGGCCCAACCATCTCAATATTATGATATGTGACTCTCCACATGCACCAACCGAATGTTAATTTTATCCACACAAAACCTCAAGTTTCTAAGCATCCTCTTCACATCCTCCAAAGATGTGAAAATATTGTACGTTTCCACTTGTTTATCCCTAAACACCAAGCCTGGAAATATTTTCAATTTTCATTGGAGTGCTACTAAATTTAAATATTTCTTACCCTTTCCCCTAGTGTGACCACGGTCTAATGCCTAAACTGACATATCCTCCAATAATTTTGAGTCCTAAAGAGATTTCCTCTCCTCTCCAAATTTTATCTCAAGCACCCAAATTTCCTGATGAGTTTTAGGCAGAATTGAACTGAAATAAGTCACCATAGTATCATGGGTAAAGAGATTTTCGCCATGCTTCCAGGCTAGGTTCTACCACCTCCTCCCCTTCTACTCCTCATCCTTTTCTTTGGCAACATCATTGTGTTACAAGAGGTCAACTCAAAAATATCTCCAAGGGCTTCCTCTACCTAGAAAGGGACACAAAGACTGACTTCATCTGCAAAAGAATCAGATATTTAGGGTGAAAATGTGAATTTGGGTTACACTTTTTTTATAATTTCTTGTGAAAAAATTTTGATCACACATTTTCGACTGAACTATTTAATTTTTTTGGCCAACATAATTGATTTTTTTAGTCGAACTATTATTTCTTCAATTGAATGGTTAAATATAAATTTGGATGAAAGTTTGGATGTTTAAGTTAACAACAACCTTGAATCTCATGCAACTGATTTTTGGCCATGGGGAGGATTTGACCACTAGTGTTTTCGAACAAAAAATGCTTTTTGGAAAATATATTTCAGAAGAAAATAATTGTTTGGTCAAACAAGCTTTTTGATTGAAAATGTGTTTATATATATGTGCGTCGTGAGGTCTTGAAAATTTTTTCGCACTATATACTCTTCTTTCAAATTGTTGTTGTGGCCCTATTGTGAAATCATTATTGTTGAGTTAGGCATTTTGTCTTTCATTTTTTTGAGTTGTTAGTTATTTTTGTTGAGTTGTGACTAGTCCAATTTATTTATTTTTTATCATTTTTAGGTGTTGGGCGTTGTAGGAATTATGTCAAGCGCCTCATATTCCTGTCAACCTGACCGCACAACATCAACCCAGTCGAGTTAGGTATTTCATTTTCATTATTTTTGAGTTAGTTTTTTTTTAGTTGTGACATGTCTAATTTTTCTTTGTTGATTCACAGGTGTTGGGTGTTAGAGAAATTATTTCCATCACCTCGTCCTCTTGTCAACCTGACCCCACAACATCAAAATGTCAGTTAACTTTTGCCTACATCTCTTTTAAGTTGTTCATTCTCATTCCTAATTGTCATTGCCATTAATAACTATGTGTTGTTGTTGTTGTTTTTGTTGTTAGGGTTGGACATTAACAAATGCTTGATTTTAATTGCCATACAACTCCCTATTGTTGTTCTTATTGGGGTTGAACCTAAATCTGTGCCATTACCTCTTTTCTTTTTCTTTTTATTTTATCACTTATTTCTTCTCTCTGTTGAACCACAACTTCCCAATTAAAAATGAATGAAACACCACTTAAAATTCAGTTGAAATAAAAATGAAAACCCACCTTAAAAATGCAGATGATGTACTTCAAAACTCACCACTGATGATTTTATCTTTTGGTTCTTTAAGGCAGATTTATCGATTTTATTTTTTAAAGTAATCCTTCGCACATATCCACAATGCCACCATTATGGGGGGAAGGTGTGTGCGTTCCCTCGCTCCTAATCATAACCCCCAATATTCATAACTCGGTATTTGTTTCTTTCAAATTCTATATATGGTATGGCTCAAGGATTTCATCCATTCCATCCATTACTAGGTCGTCAGACCATAGATTGAGCCCTCATGATAGTTATCAACCCATCAAGGGAAGCCTTTAGGTGATACCTTTCATAACATCAACCTGATACGAACTAACTCACTATATGTGTTATTTTTCAAAACATAGTATATAGGTGCCTAAATACTGGTGGAGAAAGGCTCCATCGATGTTTATATTGTGCCTGATTTTCTTATGTTGTTAGTGATGATCCTCCCTTTTCCTTTGGTTCTAGATGGAGAATATATATGCCTCAGAAACTATAGAAACGAAAATTTTATTTATCAAATGCACATTCAGTTCATATTTTATTGTTTCAAGGGCTTTAGGTTTTCCTTTTCATATAAATATTCTCCCGAGATGGGTTCCTTTAGACCTTGAAGACAAACTATTCATATTACCTCACACACTTTTATTTATCTATGATTTACCCACTCAACTTTCCATTAACAACTGTGTTTTGTTTTTCTTTTTGGGGTTGGACTTCAATATGTGTCATTGCTTCTCTGATTTTTGTTTTATCTCTTATTTCTACTCTCTATTGAACCATGTCTTCCCAATTAAAAATGAATGAAACACCAATTCAAATTCAATAAAAAAAAATGTAGACCCGCCTTAAAAAAGCAGATGATGTGCAAATGATGAAATTCAGAACCCACCACTAATGTTTTGATATTTTGGTTCTTTAAGGAAAATTTATGGATTTTATTTTTTAATGTAATCATTTGCACATAGACAAATAAACTTGACACAACCATAGATACTACACATCGGGAGATTGGTGAGAGTGTGGCACCAATTCGATCATAGTGGTGATATATACATATTTAAATCCAGTGGATGGAGGACCGAGGTTGTTGAAGTGGGGTGTGAAGCTGATCTTTCCCACTATTACATTTTCTCTTCATGATACTTCTTTTCCCATTCCCATTGTAGTGGTAACCATAGTTAGTATGGTATCTTAACATAAAAACACCCTAATCTTTAAAGGAGATTTCCATTTCCAAATCAATTGATACCACCATTTCCTCTACATCCTCATTGAATACAGTTAAGGCCTCATATCCTAGTTTAGTTGTTAACATCCCTAGAGAGCGATTCCAAGACCAAACTAGAGTATCGACCACATCTAATAGCAAGAGTCCAAATCTGGTAAGCCCACTAACAATATCCTTCCATTATGAAGCCAACACACCTACTGGCCTAATTTCTTCTGCTTGAATCCAAACCTATGAACCATTATTCCACACTCCTCTGACTCCAATATTTGTCAAAGTATACAACCCACAACCTTCTCTAGATGTCATTTTAGATTTGGAAAGAACGCCCACAATCACCCTTGTTCAATTTGTAGCACATATGGTTATCACATTTCAGTAATTTTATCACCAACAAGTTGCTTGAAATGGAGATCTAACAAACTTGACAATTTTTAGTACTATCTAACAAAATGGTTTTTAGTATAAATTTTATAACAATGCAAAAATCAATTATTAAAACTCCACAATTTTGGTTTTTAATAAAGAAACATTTGATTTCGAAGGAGCTTCCTTCTCATCATTTTGGAATCTTCATTCCATTAATATAATGTAGAACATAAAACCTAAAATGTAGGGTTTTATTTTCAAAATTATACTAAAATAATGGAATAAAGATTCTAAATGGTGGGAAATAAGTTAGTTCGAAATCGAATGTTCAGTTAAAAAATTAAAATTGAGGGGTTTTAATGAAATAGGATGTCGAAAAAAACTAAAAAGTGTGTATTTTTATCGATTGGTTTTTTGTATTGTTATAAATAAAACTAAATTTGAACTTTAGAGAACTAAAATTTGAGATGTTCGATCTATCCACTTGAAATAAACAATCGAAAATAAAGTTTCCAAAGGAATTAAAATTGGACTCCTCTCTATTTGATGACAGACTGGGGTGGTGTTGTAGCAGCTACAACCACCCTCCAAAATGTTTCCTTCGCTTAATTTTGGAGCCTCCCTACTAAAATTTCATCAGCTTGTCTTGCACTACCCAGGTACTTGTGCTTTCATCAAATTTTTCTTTCACTTTACAACCTATGTCGCTTACTTGCTTTGTTGTATAACCACAAGCTAACCCCCATGACTTGGTCCCATCCAATTCTTTCACTGCCTTGGTGAACTGCACAGTCCCAGAGGGAAACCAACCTTGCTCTCAAGAATTGCATAATGTAGCCCAAAAGCCAGCCTTGTTCTCAAGAATTGCGCAGATCAACCCAACAGTGAAATTCAGCTCCAGAAATGTGCATGCCTAGCTGACGTCTTGTCTTCAGCTAGAATATTATGCAGAGCATGAGAGGCAACCAGAGTCACTCACCGCAAGAACTGCGCAGAAACATTCCCTCAGTTGTTGCCCAATGCATGTGCCGGTAAGTTACCCATTTCTCCCTAGAACTGCGCAAATTCCCATGCATGCATGGAGAATTTTCCTAAAAAAAGAAAAAAGCAAAGAGAGAAGAGGCATCCCTAAAAATTAGGGATCTATTTTTAGCAGTGGGAGTTAAACTTGAGCTAAATTTAGAAATTGTCGCCACTTGTCACTTTTTCCTAGATTTTTGGCATGTGCATCATAAACCCTAAATTGATCAAATCTAATTAATGGACGATGGAAAAGTTCATTTTCACATTCGATCTTGGATCTCTAGCATTCCCGAGGAATCTAGGAAACTTTAGCACAATCGACACAATTTTCTAGGTAAGTTTTTCTTTTCTTGTCTTTTGCATCTTTTTTTGTCGCTTTTCTTTCGTTGGCTTATGTGAGTGTTGTTTTTCATGTTTTATTGAATGGTCACTAATTTTTTATTTTTTATTTTAACTTGTATAAGTGTTGTTTCAAGTTTTTCACTAACTTTCCTTAATGTCACATGCATAACCTTGTTTTTGCACTAACAGTCGTCGTTCCAGTGACTCTCCCCACAAGCTTCAATATTCATCTGTTTGACTAATTTCTGCACTTGCTTTGATTTCATGCATGATCATTTAGTAAGATATGCACCATCCTTCGCTCATGCATTTAGACCTAATCATTTTCAAGTTTCCCTTAGGCAGATCTACGCTATCTTGGCCTAGATCTAGCTCTTCCTGGCATGCGTTGCACATTTCTAGATCTCAACACCCTGCCTTGGCTCCAAGAATTATGTTGAGGCTACCTGTGACTAGCTCCAGCTATGCTCTGCGAAGTTCCAAGAGACAATACTCGAGCCTTGCCACTGGGATTGCATAATGTGAAGTCCCAACCAACATCAAGCTAGACTGAACCACACATTGTACAGTTCCAGTCCTCAGCAAGCCAAACTGGATTGTGCTCTGCGTTCTAGCCATTAGTACCCCTCACTAGCAGCTAGGATTGTGAAATGTGCAAATCCAATTGACAGTGCCTCACCTCTCTAAGTCAAAACTGTGAAATCTTGCCCAACAGTTGCCCAATTTGTTACATGATTAGTCCTTGAAGAGTTTGTTGATTTTAGCTAACATTTGCATGCCATGAGTGTCCTCTTTATCTCTAGGTACATCAGTTGTTGAGCAGCGTCTCAGCAGTATAGGCAACATGGTTTCCAAGAGAGCTAAATCAAAGGATACTATAGAGAGCAGCACTGGAGATATAGTTGAACAGGTGTCAATGAACTTGCAAGTCTACGAAGACACGCAATTGTTCATAGAGAAGGACATGAAGATTGCACTGCATGAAATAAAGGACATATTTACAGGCAGTTTCAAGGAAAGTCTGGAAGATTGACAAGTCTATGTCAACATCCACAAGTCAGGCTTATACAGGGTTGCATGCAAGTACCCCTCCTTCCCGTGCATGGACATCATTCACTGGATTTTCTCACATATTGATCCTAAGATAATGACATTGAGCAATCCCAGTGGAACACAACTTTTTACCTTCAGGATGGAAAACTATCATCATATGTATCACTTACCATAGCCTGTGAACCGCATGGATTCACTCTTCTTTACTCCCAACAACAAGGTGAACACTAGAGACATCATGAATAATTGGGTAAGAGAGCCATCTAAGTTTAGGACAACACCCAACCAGGTCTCTAAGATGAATTCACTCAGGAAGGCTTACCAAATCTTGGTCATCTTTGCATGTCACTTGTATGGTCAAGACAGCATGTAGACCTTCCCACAAAGTTGGGTGGTTGTGTTGGATTAGTTGGAAAATGAAGGAAGGCCATTCAATTTGTCGAACATGTTGGCTCTTCAGTTGAAACTGCATATGTCTAATTCCAAATTCCACCTAAGGATGAGAAAGCAAGATTCTTTATGTCTACATACCTACTTGATGCAATATGTGCCCAACAACAATTTCGTAGCATGGGTTGGAAATGTACACCATTAGACGATGATGTGAACATCTATTACAAGATGTTATCTAAGTGTAGAAACTAAGGAGTCATGGTGAGGTTGTCTGGCCACTTCATCACCCCAATGTACAAGATGATATTCAAACAAGATCCACCTTGCATGTCCCAAGAAGCTATGTAAACATTGCTTAGCATTACAGATTGGTATGCCTCACCCGGTTGCACCTTCATCAATATGTTTGGCAGAGAGAAGCCTCTACATGTGCTACCAAGGTTTTCCACAGACAATTTGGTAATGCAAGATGTTGCATATCACATCTCCATAGGGTTATCAACAAGACTGCATAGGAGGAAGAAGGAACCATGGCCTGGTCTTCCTTTGCAGATTGGATTGTATGAGATTTAGATTTTGAAGGATGCAGATTCCAAGGATAAGTACTTGTGGAAGTTTAAGTTCGGCACCAAGAGTTTCAATCTATATGATCCCCGCTACATATGAAAGAACTATTGTATGAAGGTGTATTACCCATGGATCCATGGGGCATGTCATTGGCTAGAGGAAGATCCTTGGAGGTATTGTTATGACTCCTTTAGGCTTAATAAACGGTCAACATGGCTATAGAATGGAAAGCAACAATACAGGAAGAAAAAATATATGAATAAACAACAACAATAGAAGGGAGAAACAAACCAGCACAAGACAAAGGCAAGTGGAAGACTGTTGAGAGAGAAGAGGCTGAGAAAAGCTACAAGTTCAGAGAAGATCCTCTTGTTGAGAAAGTATATTTGGAGATAGAGGCGAAGAAGTGACAGTGTGAAAGGAGTGTAGAACGAAGGAAGAGAAAGAACAAAAGGCTAGAAGATGTAGAAAGGAAGTTGCGGGAATAAAAAATAAGCTAAAAATAGAGCAAGAGCTCAAAAGGAGAGAAAAGGAAGAAAAGCAAGAGTAAGAACAGGAGGAAAGGCAAGACACACTAACAGAGTAAACTGTGCCTATACGGGTTAAGAAAACATAGAAGCCAGTAGATGAAGAGGAGGGTGAGCATGTGCAAGTTCAAGAATTTTCTCAAAAGGTTGAGCAGATGGTTGAAACAACAAACATGGAGACAGAACAAGAGCCACAGGACCAAGACACTAATCACATGTCAAAAGCATCCAAGGTCGCTCCACAATCTCCACCATATCCATAATCATGACTAGTCCTGAGCAAGAGAGGAGAATTTGTTCTCGTTGATTATGATCTGGACATGGATGAGTACAATCTATCATTTGATGAGTCACGGTAGAGGATTGTACAAGCACAAAGAAGGAAGCTCCTGAATGATCACACATCACCTAGGCACATAGAATAAATGGTGATTATATAAGATGTTACAAGACATCCAGTTGCCATGGCCAAGGCTTCTAAGGCTTATGAAAAGGCCACGAGTTCAACAGACGAGTTTTTGATAGCAGAAAATGATCAGATGGCAAAGGAATTGCAAGAGGCTAGGTAGAGAACAGAGTACTTTGCAGGAACCCCTATGGCAAAGATGAAGAAAGTGATACTTAGTGAAGTATCAACTCTTGAGACCACCATGCGAACATTGTATAGTAGGTTTGTCACCATGCATAAGGCGGTTGTCCATCTATATGGTTTTTAGCAGCAATGCGCGAAGACAACCCAAACTCTCAAAGACATCCACGTTGCTATTACACATGTACATTTTGAAAATGGCGACAAGAAATTCTAAAAATAGAAGTGCTAAAAAGAGCACTGCTATAAATAGCAGTTTGGGTACCAGTGCTGGATTGAGCAACAGGGAATGAAAAATGGAAGTGCTAAAAATAGCATTCTATTTTTACCAGTTTAGTATGGATTCCTATTTTAGTCAGTCCCTAGACTAGAAATAGGAAGTAAATATCGAATTTGAACTTAACAGTTGTTTGAAAATAAATTAATTAATTCACCTGAGATAATTAGTTGTGAAAACTCAAACATGAATTCTATGTGAGGACATGCAATAGTTTCTCCATTAATTGAGGAATTTATCCATCAGTTAAAGAGATAAGGATGAGTTCTAATTTGAGTTGTAATTAGTTGGCTTGGTTGACTGAGTCAAGTCTAGTTAGATTGATTTAAACAGTTTGTTTAAATTAATGTGAGTTCAGTTAGTTAATGCATGCTTGCATATAACTGTTGTTCTTCAGATAACTAAATATTCTCTCATGAATAACTCATGCATGTTATTTCAGATAGAGACCCAGTTGAGATTAGAGGAGGGATAGTGTACTATCAGTTGGATGGATTTTTCCTATAAAGGAAGCTCATCCATGGAGAAGGATTTATCTCCTTCGGGATTGCGCAATTAGATTAGAGGTTAGTGAGTGTGTGAAGAGGCCAATTCACACATGTCGCTTCACTGGACCCCAAGGAAAATTGTGAGAAGAAATAGGAGGCTTGGAGGGCAGAGGAAAAGTTTTGAGAGAGGCCTTTGACTGTCTATAATCAGGAAAGGTATTGCAGAGAGAGCAAGATAGCTTGAGAGCCGATTCTTTTTGTAATACTGAACATATTTCCACTTGTATGATAATACAGAGTTGGGGTTCTAGGCTGAGGCTTTCCCCTGGTTATTTCTTATGTGTTATGTGTGATTGAATTCTTCTTATCAGTTATATGTGTTCTATTGATCTTGCTTATATTCGACTAAGCTTCCGTATAAATGTTTGTAGAAGTAAATCAAGTATTTTGCTAGTATATTGCATTATCAGGTGATCTACAGGTGGGAATTTCTACATGGTATCAGAGCTAGCTAATTTGTAGAAAAATTCTACATGGTATCAGAGAAAAGGTGATCAAGGAAGAACAACATACAAGAAGGGAGAAGTTTGAAGTTTGTGATTCTTGAATATAGAAATCGAGTTCTTATCACATCTCTATTTCACCTATGGCGTTCAATGGTTTAAGACTCGAATATGCCCTTGATGCAAGTTCGAATCATATAGCCTGGAAGGATCACATGGAAGCATTACTAAAGGATAACGGTCTAAAGGACTTCATTGATCAAGAAGTCCCCAGGCCGACTAGTGCTACTGAATTTGTTGAATGGAAGAAATGTGTGGCTAGAGAAAGGAGAATCCTTCTAGAGGGAGTTTGAGATCACATAGTATTGAGTCTGCATGGGAAGGAGACATCATTTTCAATGTGGAAAACATTGAAAGATCTATATCAGAATAGTAGTGATCAGAGGAAATTGGCACTGAAAAACAAGCTTCAGAAAATCAAGTGTGAAAAGGGCAACACGACCTCTACATTCCTGAACAAGCTCACCACCTGTAGGGATGAGCTTGGAAGTGTGGGGATCACGATCGCTGATGATGACATGGTGAGTCTTTCACTCCTTGGTCTTCCTAAGAGCTAGCATAGCTACCAGGACTCAGTTAATGGAAGAGAAAAACTGCCAGATTGGGAACGAATTTGGTCGGATCTGATGCAGGAGGAGATAAGAAGAAGCACCATAGATGGTTCTTCATCCATGGAAGATGAAGAAAATTGTGCCTTAGTGATTAAGGCGAAGAAGGGGAAGGAGAAGGATTCTCATTCCGATTCAAGTTCTTCCCATGGTGGGAAGAAGTTTGACAAATCGAAAGTGTGATGCTTTCGTTGTCATGAGGTGGGCCATTTTGCTACAAATTGTCCACTGAGGAAATCCAAGAAGGGATTCGTGGAAGGATCTAAAGGTGAGGCTTTGGCCTCACAGTTTGAATTGGATTTCACACTATTCGCATGCATGGTTTCATCCATGGTGAGAAGTGGTTGGTTTCTTAACAGTGGAGCTTCTTTCCACATGACCAACAACAAGAGTTTGTTCAGTACCTTGGAGGAGAAAGATCTCCAGATACTCATAGTGATGGGTAACGATGAAAAGTATAGTGTCTCAATTGTAGGCACGATTGTTTTTCAGAGGGAGCTTGGAGCTCGCATTACCTTGACCGATGTCAAGTATGTACCAGGATTGAAGAGAAATTTGGTGTCGATCGTGATGCTGGAAGATAGAGGCTCTGATGTAGTCTTCAGTAAGGGAAATGTTTTCCTTAGACACATCATCACTAGACAAGTGAAGCAGATCAGTTCATGGGTCAAGAACCTGTATGCTCTTGAGGTTCAAGATGCATGCAAAGACTTGGTGGTTTAGAGGGAGAGTACTTTACCTCTCAACATGCAGTGCCAAAAGAAGTCTCAGATGATTGTGGAGGAGCCACGATTGGTGAAGCAGCTTCAGGAGGTTGTGGAGTAGCCACAACTAGAGAAGATGAGAGGAGATTGATTAGAGACATCTACTCATGCAGAGACCTCCAGTAGGGGGGAATTTTGAGCTAGGTGGGATGAGGGATCACATGCAGCCATACCTCCAAGTAGGAGGTGGGGCGATGTGGAGTGATCATTCCACGGAGGCTGAAATAGTGGCAGGTTCCTTGAGGTACCCAACCTCTTTGATTCGAATTTTCTACAGGAATCCCTATGAGGAGTAGTAGGACTGGCTGGTTGGGTAGAGATAGATGCGGATGGAGTGGCAGAGAGAGCTACAGTGTAGGAGTCCTGAGATTGTGTAGAGCTAGTAGGTTGCAGCAATGTGAGAGGCACAAGAGTGTTGCACCAGTGCAGGATGGCACAGAGAGGTGTGCAACGGTTCGAGATGCATGGAGTAGTGTTGCAGTAGCTCAGAGGTCAGAGAGGGAGCACCTGTCAGTGGCATATGGAGCTTCAGCTTCAGAGTATGTTTCTAGCCCAACAGAGAGGTCAGTTGGGAGTTTTTTTTGTTTCTAGAGTTGCTGGAGCAACCACACTTGGTAGAAGTGTTTCATGCAGAACATTCCAAAGGTACAGGATCAGGTTCGAGATGAAGTCTTTCTTGTTGAGAGGGAGTGTTGAAAATGGAAACAAGAAATGCTAAAAATAGAAGTGCGAAAAATAGCACTGCTATAAATAGAAGTTTGGGTACCAATGCTGGATTGAGCAACAGGGAATGAAAAATGGAAGTGCTAAAAATAACATTCTATTTCTAGTGGTTCAGTATGGATTCCTATTTTAGTCAGTCCTTGGACGAGAAATAGGAAGTAAAATTCGAATTTGAACTTAATAGCTATTTGAAAATAAATTAATTAATTCACCATGAGTTAATTAGTTGTGAAAAATCAAACATGATGTCTATGTGAGGACATGCAACAATTTCTCTATTAATTGAGGAATTTATCCATCAGTTAAAGAGATAAGGATGAGTTTTAATTTGAGTTGTATTTAGTTGGCTCAGTTAACTGAGTCAAGTCTAGTTAGATTGATTTAAACAGTTTGTTTAAATTAATTTGAGTTCAATTAGTTAATGCATGATTGCATATAACTGTTGTTCTTCAGATAACTGAATATTCTCTCATGAATAACTCATGCATGTCAGTTCAGATAGAGACCTAGTTGAGATCAGAGGAGGGATGGTGTACTATCAGTTGGATGGATTTTTCCTATAAAGGAAGCTCATCCATGGAGAAGGATTTATCTCCTTCAGGATTGCACAGTTAGATCAGAGGTTAGTGAGTGTGTGAAGAGGCCAATTCACACATGTGGATTCACTGGACCCCAAGGAAAATTGCGCAAAGAAATAGGAGGCTTGGAGGGCAGAGGAGAAGGTTTGAGAGAGGCCTTTGACTGTCTATGAGCAGCAGAGGTATTGCAGAGAGAGCAAGATAGCTTGAGAGTTGACTCTTTTTGTAATACTGAATATATTTCCACTTGTATGATAATACATAGTTGGGATTTTAGGCTGAGGCTTTCCCCTGGTGATTTCTTCTGTGTTATGTGTGATTTATTTCTTCTTATTAGTTATATGTGTTCTATTGATCTTGCTCATATTCGATTAAGCTTCCACATAATTGTTTGTAGAAGTAGATCAAGTATTTTTCTTTAGTATATTGCATTATCAGGTGATCTACAGGTGGGAATTTCTACATGGTATGAGAGCTAGTTGATTTGTAGAAAAAATATATAGTACAAGAATCGATAATGAGGTACAAGGGATCCCCTATTTATTTGCATAAGATGAGGAATTCATAGGTAGATATTTCACGTATTCAAATTTTGATCTAGAACTATGAGAAGATCCATCCACTCATCACCAGCATTGAGGCTTCATATGCACGGTTTTTCAGGAGTCTGGATGTCATAATGAGGACACACGGGATCCTTCAATCGGAACCCTAACTCAAGACATGAGGAAAACCAAGTCATGTTGGAGGTTGACAAGTACATAGAGTAGTTGATGTGTGAGGCCACCAATGATGACTTGTAGCTATGCGCAGAGAATATGCAGAAGTAAATCAGTTTTCCAACCACACTCAGGACAGAGGTTTCAGAAACATATATTCGGAAGCCATGGAGGCAAGAGTTCGATTCGAGAGAGACATCACCAAATAGTATGAGGACACAATAGTGCAGCACCAAGCTTAGTATCAGGTGTTATCAAGTTGGCCTTTCCTCAAGACCCCGAGTGATGGTGTTTGTCTTGTTAGGTTGAATTAAGTCTATTTTGTCCCACATGGGTATATGTGGAAATTGTATATTATTGTAAACATGTTGTAAGTGAAATTAAAAGTGTCATTAGTGGAATTTGAACATTCACTATGTAATGTGAAGATTCATGAGGGTAGCCAAAGAGCCAAAGGGGAATGTCAAGGGTCACCCCACCCTTTGATATATATAAAACCTCATAACTCATAGTAGAGGCTTTCAGGAGCCAATATTTTGGCTAGGCATTACTTAGAGAAGGCTTGCAGAGTATTGTGATGAGCCTTGGCTTCTCCACAGCATAGAGCAAGTACATCTCTTCGTAGGAGAAATTTTTGTTGACTGTAATGTTCCATTATTGAGGCTAATGGTTTTCAATGGTGTATGTATGGATGGAACTTTCACTTAATAATAAACTAGGACAACACGTTTTCATGCATATGTTGTTATTGTAGTTCGACTATTCTAGTTACTTTAGAAATGTATGTTATTTAACTTACGCATTTTTGTACGAACTATTTTCTATGTGATTGTACAAATCTTGTTGAAGATGTTTCGTTGTGTTAATCCATCACTTTGGTTTGTGGACTAGTCCACTTCCATCTTGTGATGTCATTCAGCTCGTGTGTTCCTTTCAGGCTACATACAATTATAGGCTTCTAAGGGACACACTTCCTTTTCCCCTCTATATGTTAGAACCCCCATACATCTCACTTGATTCGCTTCAAGGTCACACACTTTCTTCTGACAAAGTTATCATACTTACCTCTACGTGCTACCGTAGTCAAGGCCCTACTTTACTACCCATTGTTGGGGCTCCTACTCCAAACGGTCTGAGGTCTAGTTGGGACTTCTTACTGGGTATATCCCCTAACATGTTGGTGGGTCTAACACCATCAATGGGTAGGTAACCCTAGCTTCCAATAACCCATGACTAACACACCCACAAGCACAACTCTATTTTTCCCAATTCTGGAAATTCAAGAATTTAATTAAACATATGCAGTCAAACTAAGAATGTGAATTTTATTTGCAAAATTCCAAGAAAGATCTCTCTCATGCCTTCCAATCCTTGTTCTCACCTCATCCAAGTCACATACACCTCTCTTAACCAATGATGCAATGATCAAGACAAAACGGGCTTCCAAAATCTAAACACGCAATCCTGAAAATGTTTGTCGTAGCGAATGTGAAAACATTTCGTAGCACTTCTAAAAAATTATCATTTCATATTTTGGGAAGGTGAATTGACTCAGCCTTGCAACCAATCAACTCCACATGGCCTAGAATTTATTTTTAACACTACACATGGCTTACCCTACCTCTCTCCACTAGGTTTTCAAAGCTAACTCGAATTCACCATTCAGAAACAAACCTAAAAGGGTTTTGACAACATTTAAATAAAACAAGGTGATCTAGTTTTCTCCATACGTAGGCACTCTACAACTACAATGACTCAACAAATAATGTTAGCACAACTGTAAGCTATAAGCGTGCTTTTCTCCATTCTCAATCTCACTATTATTAACTTCAATGGAACCCACAACCAACCAAACACATTGCATTCCAATATCAATGCTCAAACACATCTACTACGTTAACCCTGCCATAGATTATGTGCATTGAGTTATTACAAGCCCCCCAATTGCACCACACATTCCTTATACAGGTTTTACAACAAGAACACACTAGATACATGAAAAAATTACAAAATTTTTTGTGGCCAATATATAACATCTACAACACATCTATGGTACTACAATACGCCAACAGTGATGACACACATCAATATTTAGACCAACAACATATATTCTACACACATTAGAAAAAACTATGGAAAAAATATGAAGTTACAACTTCCTACGCATAGGGGTAAATATGTTCAACTCCAAACTATATTTGAACAAAGAATCAATTTCGCCCCTAAAGCATACAATGAGCACACTTCTTGACACGTTCATATTTTTACTATCAATCGACTCATCAAGTGCAACCATCAACAAATTGAGTTAATAGTACACAGACATAGAAATAAACAACATAGATGCATCTAAATGAACTGCTCATTAATTGAATTTGAAATACATTAAACTGGTCAGATATATAATGTGGGAATGTGCAACCCAGGCCTCCCAACCTCTGCCTCTGCTCCTAGCGTTGGATCTTCTCCTCTCTACTGCTACTACACTTCTCCACCATCTCTTCTCAAAAACTCTTCCTCTTTAAAAGGAAAGCTAACGTGGGACAACCAATAGTCACAAGAGATGATTTGTTTCCCCTTCTCACAAAACAAGGGAAAATGAAATTAGATTTACATTAAAAAAATTTCCTCCAACTTATTGTAAAACAAAATCACATCCAAATGTAAATATTTACAAAACATTTAAAATTTATCCCAACATCATCATGTGACCATCCCATTACATTGGTAAACCTCAGTTCTATATTCATCAAACTTTGTGCTCCATCTATTCACATACATCAAACTCCCAAGATATGAAAATTTAATAACCCCCTAGTCATATACATCTGGTCTTCTCTTAGCAACTTCAATTCATGAGTTGCAACACACCTTTGCAGTAACAAGTCTCCACCATGCTACATGATACCTCACCAAACATTCCCCGAGTCTGGGATTTTGGCATCTTCGTGGTTCTCTTCTATGAAACCCTTTGAGCACTCCTTTCTCTAGGTTGCTACAAATCTCCTCACCTTCCTCTATTGTCACCTGCATAGTGAAACTTAAAATCTTACCAAATCTTTAATCAAATTCTACCTTCTTTTACTACTTCTATTTTGAACTCTCAACTTTACTTGTTGCCAAACTATTCAAACTTGTCAATACATTGCTCAAAAAATTCCTTTAGATCATAGGTTGTCTCTTCATGCAACCAAATACACCTTCTGTATTTCCTTTGTTGATTTCATCTTCTAATTCAGTCTTTGGCTGAAATTTGTTGTATTTAGGCTATTTCATACCTTTTTTGCTTCATCCACTTTAACAACACCCACACACGTGTTCATCACCCTTAGGTTTTTATTCCATGCCTGCAATTCAACTCCTTTAAATTTTTCCCTCAACTAAGTGTTTGATCTCTATCTTAGCTTCACCTGCAACAAGCTCCATTGTACTTTCTTTTGGACTTTCCATCTATAACCCTGGTCTTCCTATCATATTGCAACATTCCTTTCATCATATCTAGCTGTAATTTCATTTCAAATACTTCTCTATCAATTTTGTCATGAATTTATCTCCCATGGCTTCCCTTTGAACCTTTACTATGACTCTTAGTAGTGAAAAATCTCCTTCTTCTATGAGCTTCTTCCTACTCATTATGATTTTCACACAAGCCATAGCAACAAGATGACTCCATCAACCTGTTTGTAAATACCATACTAAGATCTTTCATGCCTAGGCTTCTCATGGTATCACTCTCTGCTCTTTTGGAATCTAAATGCAATTTTCTCACCTTCTTCATCTAAGAACTTTGTTGTTATTCCTCACTTTCTACCATAAGGTTCCTTGTTATCATTCTCAACTACAAACATTCATCACTACTACCTGTAATCAACAATTAATACACAATTAAGTAAAAGCAAAATACAATTACCTCTAGTTCAAGTCTTTGTTGAACATGAATCACTATTGGTGTAGTCTTCTCTGTTGGCTCTCCCTTTATGTTACAGTCCTATGATGTCTTCAATCATATTTCTAATTCTAATATTGCTCCATGCTACTACTGAAAAATTATTCTTACTTCTGTCATCCCTTTGAGCCCAACTGCTTTGGTACTTTTCTTCTTCTCCTTGTGACTTTCCTCTAAAACCGCTACTATGACTAATAATAGTCATCTTCATCTCTTCCTCTTGTGAACTCTCCTTATCAACTAGTGAGATGAAACACCCCTTCTTTTCTCTGTAACAATTCTACTACTTGTCACCCATACCAAGTCATCCTTCTGGTATATTCTCTCCTCTAGATTCCCTGCAGTAGAACCTCTTCTTGAGCATCCTTGCTCCTCCACTTTCAAATTTTTTGGCTGCAACATATTCACTTGCTCACTCTTCTTAGATTTCAACAATTTTTTTTTTTTTTTTTTGGGTTATGTCATCATTCCTTCATCTAAGATATTTTCTCAATCCTTCTTCTTTGACACAACTTACTTATTATGATAGCTGCTACCAATTTATTCCTACAACCACAATTCTTTTAATGATCAAGTTAGCATAAAAATCACATTTAATTTTATAAGATCTATAACAATATTTCATCTTCCACTATCTTTCTTGGATCTACCTGTTGACCCAACTCCATCCAACCAATACACTTGTTTTCCTCAAGATCATATAAACTCTTCACTTCCCTGGATTCATCTACACTATCACTTCATTTTAGATTCAGTTGTACTATAAGTCCAATCTCTCTTGTCCTAACTGCATTGCTAAATAATGTAGATTCTGTTTTCATTCTCTCACATTCTCCAAAGAAATAAGCTAAGCTACAATACCACTTGATGACAGATCAGGATGGGTTACCACAACTGCCAATAACCCAAGACAACTCAAACACACAAATATGCATTTATTTTGATAGTATTTAAAAAAACTTTTTAAGACATGCAGACAACTCAAGAAGATGGACTTACTTGGTTAAATTCCATGAGAGATCTCTCTCATGCCTTCCAATCCTTGTTCTCACCTCAATTCTTAAGCACACTATTCTTAAGCACACTATTACTAACTTCATGAGAACCCGCAACCAATCAAACACATCACATTCCAATATTAATGCTCAAGCACATCTACTGTGTTAACCCTACCACAAACCATGTGCATTAAATTATTACAAGTTCCCCAACCGCACCACACATTCCTTCTACAGGCTTTACAATAGGAACGCACTATATACATGAAAAAATCACACAACGTTGCGGCCAATATATAACATCTACAACACATATATGGTACTAAAATACGACAGTAGTAACGACACACATCAATACTCAGACCAACAACATATATTCTACACACATTAGCAACAACTATGGCAACACTATGAAGTTACAACTTCCTACGCATAGGGGTAAATATGTTCAACTCCAAACTATATTTGAACAAAGAATCAATATTTCTCCTAAAGCATACAATGAACACATTTCTTGACACATTTAGATTCTTACTATTAATTGACTCAACAAGTTCATCCCTCAACAAATTGAGCCATCAATATACAAATAGAGAAATAAACAACACATAAGAATCTAAATTAATTGTTCAGTAATCAAATTTGTCATACATTAAATTGGCCAGATATACAATGTGGGCATGTGCAACCCAGGCCTCTTGATCTCTGCCTCTTCTCCTAGTGCTAGAGCTTCTCCTATCCACCGCTACTGCACTTCTCCACCAACTCTTCTCAAACACTCTTCCTCTTTAAAAATAAAGCTAAAATGGGACAACCAAGAGTCACAAGAGATGATTCGTTTCCCCTTCTCCCAAAATAAAGGAAACTGAAATTACATTTACATTAAAATATATTTCCTCCAACTTATTCAAACTCACATCCTAATGTAAATATTTACAAACCATTTAAAAAATTTACCAACATCATCATGTGACCATCCCATCATATTGGCAAGCCTCTGTCAAGTATTCATTGAACTTTTTCTCCATCTATGCACATGCATCACTATTAAAGTTGGACTAATTTCTCATATGTCTTTATACAAGAATAAACCAAAATTTGAGCTGGTAACAATCTCCTTGATGATGTTTTAGATTTGGAGAGAGAAATTAAATCTCCTCTTTTTTTATCCAAGGATATTCCCCCAATCAAACCAAGAACCTCTCCCAAATTTTCATGCTAACCATCTACCTAGTACCTAGAATGCATTGCATGATAGAATTTGATTTTAGATACTTTTTTTCATCATTCTTCCCTAAAATTCTTGATCAAACTTTTTATGGCCATGGCATTTGCAAAAATGAATTATATTATTAATTTTATTGATTTTTTTTATGGGGATGAGAAAACCCATTAAACATGGTTGAAAAATGGACATTATGCATTGAAGTTTCTTGTTATCCCAATCCAAGAGAAATAGTGATTACATGTGTGCTATAAAATATTACAAAAAATTGAGTCCTCCAAGGAAAAGGGATGTACCTGGGAGGAAAAGAAACAATGAAGCATATTATATTGCACTTACATAAGTCTTAGGAAAAACTAAGGACTATGGATCCAATGACATTGTAGTCTTCATTAATTTTGAACTTGTCTGCAACCAGATGAAAGGCGTGTACCAAGGCAAAAAGGAGAAGTTAAAACAACTACATAGAGAATAAAAATTATTGCTAGTCAATTTCAATAATTTAGCATAAGTAATTATGTAAATGTTAATATAATGTCTATTGATCTGTTGTATGGAGAAATTCCAACTCAAGATTTGTGTGTGAAATATGAATTGGTATCAAGAACCACTCTATCAAAATTTATTGATGGACATTGTAAGATATCTCTCATATGTGTGTGTGTTTTTAGTTATAAATATGGTGCCTTTAATGACCATGTGGTTCTTTCAATACTATACTAAGTGTTCCCCCACTATGTAATCATTACCTAGTGAATTATCGGGGTGGAAAGTTTAAGAAAAAATTGTATTTAATTCTCAAGATATGCATTTTAGTATTTGAGTTTTTAGTCTTAAGTATATTTGAATCAAACATTTAAATATTGAGTATTTACTTGTTGTTTATATTTATCTTGGACTAAAGAGAACTATACACCAAATAATTTTGAAGAAACCCTTAAATAGTTACATGTATCTGTCTTAGTAATTTTTTGAATTCTTGATGTTTTTATATAGTAATTTTAAATATTTTTAAATGCATGAGGTAACTTTGGTTTTTTTGGAAAGATCATATATATATATATATCTGTGTGTGTGTGTGTGGGTGGATCAAAGTTCGGCGTCATCGAACTCAATTGTTTAAGGCGTAAATGGGATAGAGCATCGAGTGAGTCTCGAACATTGACTCAAGCATGAACTTCTATGAATGCCAATGAGATTAGTCACAGATTGAAGAGAGTATCAGATGAATCAGGGGAGGACCATCGTTTGTCATATCATCATTATGGTATATATATTTTTATGTGAAAACTTACTTAAATTATATTGGTAGAATCATAAGTACATACATATTGAATTTTTTTTGTCAATTTAACTTTATTAATTTATAAATTCCGTCCTTTTTAGAAGCATATCTCACTAGGTCATCACGTGAGGGTGGTCAACCTTCTCCTAATGGTCAACAATCTCAATTAACTAATGTAGCTCCATCTGGTAAATTATATAATTTTAATTTATTTATGTTAAAACAAATTTGTGTACATAAATAAATTGTATGGACATATACATGTATGTATACTTTGCATGTATATAAATACATTGAAATGTTTTAATATTTATGTAATTATATTGGAGAAGGGGGTGAAAATGTAGAAGAAAGTCAAGGTAGGCCAAGGATGGTTTTTCAAGAATAAGGTTATATTTCATTAACCACCTATTCATCATATGTTCCTGATGAGCTTCCTTGGGAGACAAATGTCCAAGAGTACATTATAGAGGTGTACATATGATCTTGGGAATTTGGAGCTCCCTACAGAGTGTCAACAAAGCTTAGAAATAGTTTAATACTCTCTAGAAACATTTATTGATATTTATAAGAACCTTGGGCCAAAAACTAATGGATTTATTGATACGATGAGGCATCATAAGACAACAATGATGGGTCCTAATAAATGGGTTCAGGTGGATAGGAGGGTCACAAAAAAAACAAGTCAAATTTATGTTTCATTTTAAAGAAGGATGAAAAGAAAGATGTTGAAGGTTCAATATTTCAAGCAACCTGAAATAGACCACCATTTGTATGATAAGTTACTTGCAGCATATGGAAAGCTACCATGGAATGATGAGGTTCCACATTATTTTTCCCGGTCCTTTTATGTAGAGTTTTTCGAGGGTATGAAACCTGACTATACTGACCTTCCATCTAAATATTATGGTGTTTGAAAAGTTTGAACATGTGATAAGAAGGGTGCATTTAGGGATAATTCATTACCTCATCCTATGCCTCCTTTGGTACCTCAACCACCACATCTGGTAACTATGCAGCCAAATATGGATGCCACTTCTCAAATTGTTCGAGAAGCAATGGGTGTTATTCTAAACAATATACAAAATATATTGACTGGAATTGATGTCGGCTTAAATTGAAAAAGAGCATGAGTTGATGCAAGTGCTAATTTTTTATTTAAGCAAATGTGGAAAAAGATAACATGAATATTGATGAGGTTAGAGAGTATGCAAAGGCTTGTCATGATGGATTGCAAGACCTAATTGGTCATAAGGAAGAGGGCATGGGATTGGTATGTGTTAATGTTTAGAAGAGATGTTTTGATGTATTCTAAATGACGAGGATCTAATTTTATGTTAAATTGGATTCACATACATTTTGTAATTTTTCAGATATAATCTAAGATTAATGTTTCATATGTTCACCATTTGCAATTAACTCTATTGTTGAATAAAAAATTTGATATAATGTTGTCAGATGCAGATTCAAATGAAGATATGTTGAGAGATGGTTCAAATGAAGATATGTTGAGAGATGTTAGTTTTTTTGAAGAACATGTCCATACTAATAATTGCGACGTACGGCGTTTCCATTTGAAAATGACTTTCCTCTCTGCCTTTCTGTCATAACCTTGTGCCCTCAGATTTTGATGTTAGACGATTAAAAGATAAACAGTTGTTGGATTATCAAAAATAGTTGGAAATATTTCGCTATTAATTAAGTTATAAAAACGCCGCATTGAGTATCCCCGATGATCAAAAGTAGTTGGAAATAGTTCGTTATCAATTCAGTTATAAAAACGCCTTATTAACTGATCCATCATCCTGTTCAGCACTAAACATTTGCTACCCTCCTGTGCAGGAAAGTCTCCACCACAGAGTTGCTGGGCCGCTGGGCATGGCGACAGTGTCAAGGTACCCAATTGCGATTTTTCTGCCTTATACAACTGTGCTTTCGAAAGCCAGCCACGAGGACATGCTCTACGTGCACATGCTATGTCAATGCTGCAGAAACAACAGAATATAGGACATGCACATGCTATGTCAATGCTGCAGAAACAACAGAATATAGGACATGCACGACTTCGTCTTCGAAATGAGAGCACCACACTGTAGTGAGTCGCTTCATTATAACTGTCATTTATGAAAACTCCTTCCCACTCTATTCCACCTATGCCAAAGGAGAGTTGGCTTGCAACTGCTCGGCACAGAGTTTCTATTACTGCAACAATGGTTCAATTCACTCTGGGTGGAAAATTATTTTAGTATTTCTTAAGGCCATTTCTATTACTATTTATTTCCAAGATTATAGCTGTGAATTGCCATTTCAAAATCTTTTCATAACTAATCCTGGATTGCCATAAATCATAGAAGCGCTGCCGATTTTAGCAGTGCAAGTGCCATAAAAGAAATTGTTGCAGCAAACGAAATTTGAAGTTCTTCATGTAAAGTAAAAGTTTTAATGTAACTTTTAAACCTCTCAACTCTGGTGTGAATTAGCTTCTGTTAATATCTGATCGTATCCTTCCTCTCACTGGGTGGAAACACTGACTTATAATCACATATGGTTTATGTTTTAGTGTTATTGGTTTAAGTGTGAATTAGCTTCTGTTAATATTTGATCGTATCCTTCTTCTCACTCGGTGGAAACACAGACTTATAATCACATATGGTTTATGTTTTAGTGTATGGGTGGCCACTACAGTTAAAAAGCTTAAGTTCAAAGGGGCCTTTAATATTAAAAAAAAAACAGATGTTTTCTAATTTTAATGTTTTTGGAAAAAAAATAACTGTTATTTTTATTTATGTTTTTTTAATTTACTGTATTTTAAAATTTAAAATTTTAGGGTTTTTTTTTTTTTAAATATAAAATTCAAAAAAAAATTATAAAATTTGTTATTTTTCTAAACAATTTATTTTAATTTTCGGTAGAAAATTTCAAAATTATTATTTTTAGGTAGAATTATACTATGTATGGAAATATTATATATATATATATATATATATATATATATATATATATATATATAGATATATTTTTTTTTTCTAAAAAAAGATATTTATTTAAATAAACATTGCAAACAAACACAAAAAAACACAAGTTTGGAAAATATTTGAAAAACAAACACCTTTGAATCAAAAGTAAGAATAAGAAGAGAAATAGGACAACTTCAACATTCAAAAGGGAGGGTTGATGGTTGTTTCAAAATAAGATTAAGAAGAGCAATAGGACAACTTCAACATTCAACATTTAAAAAAAAATGTGCATAATTAAGAGATAAGAAAATTTAAAGTGTTAAAAATATGCCTAAACAAAAGGGTTGATGCTAGTTTCAAAATCTGCATTAAACAAAAGGGTTGATGCTAGTTTCAAAATCTGCATTAGAATCAGGAACATTTTAAAAAATTTATCCATACTTAACATATCAAAAGTGTCAAAAATATGCTCCAAAAAAATGGTATATTCGGAATCAACATCTATTTTTGATAGGTTGCTTTGTTATAAGAGCTTTTGTATTCATTGTTGTATGGTTTAGTTTTGGGAGCAATGTGTTTGTATGAAAGTTTTGGTCCTCTCGAGTATACAAGTGAATGGTATATTCCGAATCAACATCTATTTTTGATCAACATCTTTTTTTGATAGGTTCCTTTGTTATAAGAGCTTTTGCATTCATTGTTGTATGGTTTAGTTTTGGGAGCAATGTGTTTGTATCAAAGTTTTGGTCCCCTCTAACCTTAGTAACACAAGTGATACACATAGAAATCCTCTTCCGAATGTTACAACCATTTTTAGTAATATAGAGTATTTAATTAAACCATTTTTCATAATATAAAGTATTTAATTAATTTGTTTTAATCAAAATCCCCAAAAAAAGTGTTTTATGATATATACAATTTGTATGAAAGTTTTGGTCCTTTGGAACCTTAGTAACACAAGTGATACACATACAAATCCTCTTTAGAACAACCATTTTTGGTAATATAAAGTATTTAATTAATTTTTTTAATCAAAATCCCAAAAAATTGTGCATTTCTCTTTATGATATATACAATTGATTTAAAAATCCTTCTAAACTTAAATGCAAAAAAAACTCATATTAATAATTAATTAAATTAATTGTTATTTTTAAAAAAATTAATATATTAAAATTTTCCTTTTGATCCATTTTCTTTCAACTTCTTTTGGTATATTTTGAATCATCTATTTTTGATAAGTTGCTTTGTTATAAGAGCTTTTGTATTCATTGTTGTATGGTTTAGTTTTGGGAGCATTGTGTTTTTATGAAAGTTTTGGTCTCGTGGAACCTTAGTAACACAAGTGATACACACACAAGCGATACACAGAGAAATCCTCTTTCAAATGGATGTACAACCATTTTTGGTAATATAAAGTATTTAATTAATTTTTTTAATCAAAATCCCAAAAAAAATGTGCATTTATCTTTATGATATATACAATTGATTTAAAAATTCTTCTAATCTTAAATGTGAAAAAAACTCATATTAATAAATAATTAAATTAGTTGGTATTTTAAAAGAAAAATTAATATATTAAAATTTTCCTTTTGATCTATTTTCTTTCAACTTTCACTTTTGGTTGTTTCACTGAATTAATGAAATGTAGCTCCAAAAAAAGGTATATTTTGAATCATCTATTTTTTATAGGTTTCTTTGTTATAAGAGATTTTGTATTCATTGTTGTATATTTTAGTTTTGGGAGCATTGTGTTTGTATGGAAGTTTTTGTCCTTTGGAACCTTAGTAACACAACTGATACACACAGTAATCCTCTTTTCTTTGTTATAAGAGCTTTTGTATTCATTGTTGTATGGTTTAGTTTTGGGAGCATTGTGTTTGTATGAAAGTTTTGGTCCTCTCGAACCTTAGTAACACAAGTGATACACACAAGCGATACACCGATGTTACAACGATTTTTGTCCCAAAAAATTGTGCATTTTGTATTCATTGTTGTATGCTTTAGTTTTGGGAGCATTGTGTTTGTATGAAAGTTTTGGTCCTCTCGAACCTTAGTAACACAAGTGATACACACAAGCAATACCCAAAAAATTATGCATTTCTCTATATGATATATACAATTGATTTAAAAATCCTTCTAAACTTAAATGTGGAAAAAACTCATATTAATAAATAATTAAATTAATTGTTATTTAAAAATATATATTTATATTAAAATTTTCCTTTTGATCCATTTTCTTTCAACTTCTTTCAATTTTGGTTGTTTCACTGAAATGAATTATTCAAATGCAACTATCATTTTGGAAGATATATGGAGGTTGGAACCCCTATCTTGAGAGCCTCTCGACCTGTGACTTATGAAATTCTTTCATAGCATAATGTCTATATATAATCACCCCTTTATAGGGATCCTTCTGATGGGGATGTCTTTAGACTTGGGTTTGAAAATATGAAATTGTGTGGGATGCCTAAAGGTAAGTGATTTCATATTCTAGTTTTGAATGACATTTTGATTTGCTAATTTTTAGTTTCAATAATGTTTTATATGGTAGGATTCTTCTTGAAATTATGCCTTTAGACCTGGGTTTGAAAATATGAAATTGTGTGGGATGCCTAAAGGTAAGTGATTTCATCTTCTAGTTCTGAATGACATTTTGATTTGCTAATTTTTATTTTCAATAATGTTTTATATGGTAGGATTCTTCTTGAAATTATGCCTTATGGCGTTTCTTTTGCAACATTTGGTGCAATTTCTAGTTTATTTTTATTATATAAATATTGTGAAGACATTTTTGTAAAATAAATAATTACATAATTAAATGTTCACAAATTTACATTCCATTTGGCATTTTCAGCATTGTGTGACTCTCTTCCTCCATATTAGGAGATGTGTCAAAGATTGTCTTGTCACAAGTATTGAATATTTCAACTTTGTTTCATTATAAATTGAAGCAATTCATTTAAATATTTAAAGAAAGTTGTAAAATTGATAAATTTAAAAATAAAAAATGAGATCTATCTTATAATTTTAAAATTTTCGAATTTTAGGTTTGTGAAGGCATTTTTCCTTCTCCAAGGACATTAGCTATGGAGTCAACTATGGGGATTGGATCATCTAGACAATTTGAAAAATATTCTATAAACATTTTAATATTACGAGAGAGAGAGAGAGAGAGAGAGAGAGAGAGAGAGAGAGAGAGAGAGAGAGAGAGAGAGAGAGAGAGAAACATGTGCTGTATAGGGCATCCACGATGTGTCAGGGTGAACACCACAAAGTGAACGAGCATGTTGTTCAAGGCACTTTGGAGGTCTTTTGTGAAATTTGAAACCTTTTATAATTTTGTTTTGATGATAAAATTCTCATTTAATTTTAATACACTAAAATTTATTATGACAAAAGATTGATTATGTGATTTTGCCGAAGATTTTCTAAACAATGTTATGGATCACAGAAGTCTAAACTCCTTAACACTAAAATTTAATTTAAAAGTACACAATCTTATATGTATATGTATATGTATATATATATATATATATATATATATATATATATATATATATATATATATATATATATATATATATATATATATATATATATATATATATATATATATATATATATATATATATATATATATATATATATATATATATATATATTACACATGTCGGGCAAGGCACCCATGAGGATGAGGATGAGGATAAATAGTAGACGCGAGCAAGATTATCCTTGATGCATATTTGTGTTCAATAATATTTTTATTATAAACTTTTATCATGATATAAATTTTGGACATATTTTTCATAGAACTCTTTATTATGAATTGATGTTTAATATAAAATTTTTGGAGTTTATACATTTTGCATGTTGAATCTTCTAAAGTTGTAGAACATACTATGGATTTGGGTTGATACTTAAGTTTTAAAATCAAGTTGTACATGAATGTGAAGCAATGAAAGTAAATTTGCATTAAATAAATCATGGTACACATTTTGCATGATGAATCTTATAATGTTATATAATATCTACTATGGATGTGGGTTAATACTTAGGTTTTATCCAGTTCAATGAATAAATTTAAAGCAATCATTTTACATTCATCAATCAAGTATCATGTTGTAGAAGTCTAGAGCTACTATGGATGTGGGTTGATACTTGGGTTTTATCAAGTCTTTTATGAATATTGAAATCAATGATAACTTAAAATTGCATTATAAAACATGGTATACATGTTGCATTCATGAATATGGGTTGATACTTAAAGAGCTACTATGGATGTGGGTTGATACTTAAGTTTTAAAATAAAGTTCTTCAAAACAAACATAATATAAATTCAGGTTATAAAACATGGTACATTTTTCATGATATATGATTTGATACGTAAAGGTTTTACATTTAAGTTCATGAATATGAAGCAATGAAATTAAATTTCCATTTAGTTGGTACTTTGTATGACTCACATATGTAGAGTGTTAGAACCCAAATTTTGATACCCTTTGTAATGGTTACAATTTCCCCATAACAAATTTTAGAGATGTTTATTTGAAGTTAAATGATAGGTAGAATGCATATAGTTAAAATGTGGATAAGTAGAATGCATCAAAATTGTGAACAAATGTAGTCACATATAAGTGACTTTTTGGATGCCATTATTACCCACCAAAATTCTCATTGATCAAACTTTGCTTGGTTGTTCTAGTTAATTTCCAACTCTTTGTTTGGTGTTAGGTTTCAAGTTATAGTTTGTGAGTTTAATGATTTCCTTTGCTTAATTTTCTTATGAAAAAATCAAAAAGAAATGTATGCCCCAATCCTATCCATTCCATTGATATACACCCCTGATCTAATCTCATTCCTGAGTTCGTTGCCATTTGAAGTATGCACCATCATAATTATCTTATCTCTTATCCATCCCACCTATTTAACATAAACCCCTCGCAATATTATCAAGATCTAATTATTAGTACACAATAAGACATTCATTTTTTTAGGTTTCTAGATCATAAATTCAATAGGATTGGTTATGTTGGATCCCTTGCATCATCAAAACTAATAAATGCACCACCAACCCCCAATTACATTAATGTGGTGTCATTAAAAATCTTCTATCAAATAACCCCTACAGTGTGGCATTCAAATGCTATGTTTTCCCTCCCAATGAGACTTGACCCTATGAAGACTCCCCTTGCTCTACAATCCATTATATTCATACTTCCCCGTGTCATACAACATCAAACCCATCCCATCCATATATATCAATTCCCAGATACTTGATTATGTCTAAATGTGATTGCAAGATATAATCTCATTTTCAACAAGAAATTAAAGACATGTATACACCCTTCTATGACATGTTTACTTTTCACTCGTTTACTTAACAAAACTTGTAAAACAAAATAAACTTGGTTTCAATAAAAATTTTGAATGCTTTCATAACCATTTTTCCTCACCCTTTGAACCTTTCAATAAGGTCTTCTACCAAATATAGTTGACACATAAAATTTTCATTATCCTCCTTCTATTAGAGGTAATTCTATATTGGTCTAGCCTATTTCGATGTAGATGTATGAAATCTGTTTTCAGCCTAGGACTAGAAAAGTGTTGAAAAGAAAAAATTTGTGATTAAAATCATGACCAATGGTGGCTTATACCCAAAGGTTAGGTTGCCGAGATATGAACAATCTTGAGTGTTTGATGGTAGACCTTAAATTGTTGCAAATTGTTAGGTTAGTTTTGAGCTATTTCCATAGCAGATCTAGCAAAAATTCTATTATAGCCTCATGAACTTCTATTTTATAAGCTGATTTGGAGTAGTAAGTGCACCATATATAGCTGACCATTATACTTTCTCCCTTTTTTTAGGAGAATTATGGTAGATATATATGAGATATGCATTTGTACAAAAGGACATTCCACCAAGCTTGTTAAATACATACATTCTAAAGTTAAAGTACCTTATTTTCCATAAAGTCCATTACTATTGTATTTTGCATGAAACTTGAGAAAGAATAAAGATTGGGAATTAAATATTTCAATGTCGAATCAACTAAAGTTGCATTCATCTCAAAAGTTGCTTTAATCTCAATGTGGGCCTAACTTCTGTATTCGGAAATATATTTTTCAAATATTAAATGGAGCATGCATTGTTAGTTAATAGGTCCATACAATGGAGATTATGCAGTGCACATATAGATGTTGTATGCACTGCATGTATGGGACAAACACACAATAAAATGCATTTTTTTTTTACCTATTTATGACATTAAGTTTATGCTATCAAGATGTACAAGAGAATCAAAACATTTTAAATTGATGGGAATGAGATTTTAATCAAGTAAATAATGTCACTATGATAGCACTAAAAATATTTGAAAAGACACGAACATGACATAAAGAAGAAAAATGCATCACAAACATGATAGTAGTATTTGGGATCTTTGAATTTCCTTTTAACTTAATAACAAAGGCACCACAATAATGAAAACAATTATGTAATACATAGTAGTAGCTAAAATGGAGAGCTTAAGAGTGCACAAAAATATTTCTCAACATAATATATTAATAAGAAAATAAATCTTCATAATAGTTCACCAAAATACAATGTTCATGTAAGACATGCAATAAAAAATAAATGAAAACAAATATATAAATGACATCAAGAATAATTGTTACATTACCAATTATTAAGATTTCAACTTGGGTTGTTTCACATAAATGTCTTTCCCAACCACTAAACTCTCAAATAAGATCCACAATCAAAGTATGAGTTGTTATAGCATTCATAGGCACACTGATAAAAAACACATCTTATTAATATCAATAGGTGTCTAGATAAATTTCATGATAAATATAAATAAAATAACTTATCCTTGATAGGCATGATGAATATATATTATTACAATGAACCAAAAAAAATTATTTTTGATAATGTTCTATCAAGTTCAATCATTGACACTTACTCATCATATTTGAGGAATTTATTTTAGCATTTGAAAGACCATCAAATCTCATTGAATATCATTAGAAGCCATTTAACCTAAAGCTTACATTCAACATCTAATGTGGCATAAGAATAACAAAGAGATGCTTTCTAAAGGGTGCCCTTAATTAGAACTATACAACGTGAAATATCAAGCATGAACATAATTTGATATAATATCACACTCAATTATTTGATACATTCAAAGGTTAAAAAAGTAATGAAAAGAAGAAAGCTTGATAAAATTAAATTAAGAAAAAAAGAGCAATAAATCCACTTGAAGACAAAAGATAAACATGTCAAAAAATATGGAAATTTAATAAATTTATTATTTGTAATATTATTATTCAATGAAGTCTAAAGAACATTGTTGAAAAATGGAAATTCAAAGGTCATGGAAGGCTAACAATATTCTTGAACTCTTTCTAAGAGACAAATATGAGGAGAAGATATTGTTCTCCAGTTTAATTAAAAATATGCTAATGGAATTCCATCCTCAACGACTTATTCATGGTTTCCTTTTGACATGCTCCATTTTTTAGATTTCAATTTTTTCTTGATTGAACTTATACCAACTTTATGTGCATTTCACACACCAAATGACTATATTGACAACTTATGGCATCATGTTGATAGTTTTGAAAGTAAACATGACTCCTGGTTTGATGTGTTTCTTGGAAAAAATTTCGTTTTAGTATAATAAACCCTCATTCATATATAAAATCATTGTCATCATAATCCTCCAATAACTTCATCTTTTGTTTAGTGTACCACTTCAAATAATACTTGAAATTTTCTACATTGTTAATCGGTGCAACTACAAAAAAAAAAACATCTCCTGCATATAAAAAACAATGTGCAAATTCAGATCATCATTAACAAGAACTTAGTTATCGACATGTACAATTTTTTTGGATTTAGACATATTTTAACTATTATATATACTTATACACAATGATTAAACACACACACACACACACATATCCTGTGAAAGAAATTGAAATGTTACATTCTCTAACAAGATAAAAAAACTCTATCACCTTTGGATGACACTAGTCTCCTATGATTCCATCTCTTCAAAGCTTGCAAGCAACATTGTCCCCTCTGTACTAAGTTTTGTATGTTTCCAAGCTTTCACATACATATTATTTTCATACACATCATTGAATTTTGTGTCCTCTATGCAAACAGGATATAAAATAAATAAATAAATAAATATAAAATAAAATAAAAATAAATAAATAATTTCCTTTTATCAATTTGTTTTAATTGAATGAAATTTTGGAGTCCCTTTTACTGTTTCAACTTCATATGGAATCGATCTATATACATCTTGGACTCTAATATGCCAAAATAACCAGTAGTAAATTCATACAATAATATATATATATATATATATATATATATATATATATATATATATATATATATATATATATATATAATATATATATATATATATATATGTTATTTAAAATACAATTTATATATTAAAGATAATCATCAATAAATTATTCAAATTATAATTTATTAATTTTTTAAAAAATTAAAATTAATAAAATTATCATACATTAAAAATATACACAAGTTCATATAGATACATACCTGTAACCCTCCCTTGATGAGTTAGTATCATGGATTAGTGCATTAGTGCACCACTAAACAACTTGATCAGCGTAGACAAGTTGGTTAGCAGAACGGTCCATATGATATCTTCAAAGTGCTTGTTTTATACATGCCCCTGCGCCATCATGTTCTCTGTTTCCATGACCAATCTCAAAGAAATTCTAACAATGTTTATTGTTGGTATTCATATGAACACGACACAACCAAAAGAATGATTGAGAAGATTTAAATTGACTTGCGCATCCATCTATAAATATCCAATGTTCATTGAATTTTGTTCCATGGGATTTCAATGAATCATAAATATTATCCAATTAATGTACAAAATGTGTATCATGTGTACGATCATCACTAATATAAAAATGATATTCTTTAATAACATGGCAATTGTCATTGGCTATTTCTTTATGATCAACATTATGTTCAACATGTCTATAAAGAACATGGATAAGCATAGAGATTAGAATGATAATATTCACTCAAAGTGTAATTTTCTGCAAAATCAACTATTGAAAAACTTTTCCCTGGTGGAAAAATTTCATGGAATTTTTTGAATTGTAGGTCTTTCCATCGAGCTCTATGAGAATTATTGGTGTATTTATAAATTTCTACTTCAAATTTCTTCAAAACCTCCATCACAAAAATTTCATCTTTTTGTCAATTAATCCTTCTAGTACTTATACTACCACTTCCACTAATCGATGTATGGATATATTCATATCTTTTCCATTCCATTTCTACTTCTATGTTGGAAAATGATTGATCATTCATTTCAATAGGATATTCATTGTGAAATAAAGTCAAATTTCCACAATGATCACATTTTTTACCACCAACATGTTTCTTTTGGTAAAATAATTCATGGTTTTCTCTTACACATAGAATGTGGGATATGAAGTCATGGATAATGGAAGGAGGTGCATGATAATGAAAAAAACAAGTGTCACGTACAGTGGTAGGCTTAACATTCCAGGTTTTTATTGTGCAAAAGTATTGATTGAGACATTAATTTCTCAATTCTCTTATTTGAACTTCTTGAACAACTCTATTTGAGTGGTGTCCAATATATTTTTCAAATTTTCTTCATATTTATTTTGTGTTATTATTCGTCACATTACATCCTTTCTTTTGGTGAAACACGTGAATTTTTCATCCAATATTCACATATCATATTTTTAACATTTTTTCCAAGTCTGTCTTCATATTGTTGCCTACAAATGACTGTCTAGCAAGCAAGCTCATCATTTGCATCTTTTTGCAATCAAAATTTCCTATGTTTGTGCAATGTTTTTCATGAGGTCCCTAATGCTTCTTCCATAGATTTTATTAAATGTTTTTCTTGAATATTTGATGAAACCATTGTTGTTTGTAATGCTCTACGTGCATTTAGATCAATTTCCTTTCTAGATCTTCAAATTTATTTTAGAGCACTACTTATATATTCAATCACATTCTCCTTCACCTTTTTATCTTTTGTTGATTTTTGAATGGCTAATAGTGTTGTAGGTTATTTTAATTTCTTTGATGTTAAGACAACTCTCTTAAATTTGAGCTTAAGTTGTCACATTCTCATCTTGAAGAAATTATAAATAATCAACTTAACAATGATATCGTATAACATGCCCAACTTCTTTATCTCCATATGTACCTGTGTCAAAATTTTCTAAAATCAACTTAACATGATATCGTATAACATGCCCAACTTCTTTATCTCCATATGTACCTGTGTCAAAATTTTCTAACATCTCATCATCAATATTGATTTCACTTGTACATATGAGAATTTGATGTAAATGAGTATAAATATACATTAAATAATTAAATTAAAAAAATAGGGAATGAAGTTGAAACTAGTAAATATGTATAATTTGAATAATACATGACATATATATACATACCTATGGGTGGTTCAATTTCTTCTTCACTTGAATCTCTTTCAACATCTTCAATAACTTAATCAATGGCTAGTTCATTTTCTTCTACACTTTCTCTTTCTACACTTTCAGTCTCATCATTAATGTTATGAGGAAAATCTCTCTTTGTTTACATTGCAAAATATTTTTCAAAATAGTTCACAAAATAAAAAATTACATTGCAAAATACATTATTAAATTTTAAATCTCATTTACAATATGTACATTTACATACGTGGCTCAACTTCTTCTTATTGAGATTTGTTTTTCATTTCAATATTTCAACATTATTTCTTCTTTATTTTGTTATAGTTTCTCGAGTGTTCTCTACAAACCTCAATGTCTCTAATTTGATTATATTTTCTCTTGCAATTTATTTGATTCCCTGTGATAACGCGATATATATGGATTTTTTTAAAATTGATGAAAATCTGATATTAAGAATGTAGGTTTTAACCTCGTACAGAAATTACCTGCATATGAATTCGAAAACACAAAAAATAAATAATGCGAGAGCATAACACATAAAACACATATACACAGAGATTTCCACTGGATCCCAAAACCGGGACTACCAGCTTGATTTTTCATTATGTTCCTTTCAATGTTACAATACATATTTATACATGCCGAAGCATCCAATACCATGGACCGAAAACCATCATGTCCAAAACCATGGACCGAAAACCATCGCATCCAAAACCATGTGCAAAAATTATGCATAAAACCATAGGTAGGTTCGCCCAACCTAAAATAGAGTCCAAAACCAAAATTTCCCGGGGCGCTGTTGTGGACCCCATAGAGTGGGGCTATCTGCACCCCTCAAACCCCCTGTGACTCCCCCCGGTATGCAATCAGTGCAAAAAAAGGGGGGGCTTCACCCCCCTTCTAACCCCCCGGTTAACTACATGGGCTAGTCGTGGAAAGAATATAACACAACCCAACATTCTCCCACTTGTTGTTTTCTTTCCACAAGGGGCCACAAGAGAGCTTAGTCATTTATCTAGCCCTGCAATGCCCATTGTTTCTCTACACCAAGAGAACTTCTCAGAGCTCACAGATTTTGTCAATGCATCTGCAGTATTCTTCAAAGTGTCCACCTTTACCAATAACACCTTTTTGTCTTCTATCATATCCCTCACAAAGTGATACTTAACATCAACGTTCTTTGTCTTTGAATGATATGCAGGGTTCTTTGCCAAGAAAATTGCACTTTGACTGTCATAACCTATCCTTATAGCTCCCTGTACTAACTCCATATTTGAACATGATCTCTGCAACCAAACTGCTTCCTTGCTTGCATGAGTGGCTGCCATGTATTCTGCCTCTATAGTTGATAGTGCCACTACAGATTTTTTCTTACTCATCCAACTGACTGCACCTCCAAATAGGCTAAACACATACCCACTTGTAGATCTTCTCTAATCCAGATCTCGAGCCCAGTCTGCATCAACAAAGCCATGAATATCCAACGCTCTGTCCAGTACTGGTCTTCCTTGGTAGTACAAACCATAATCACTAGTGCCACGCAAATACCTGAAAACCCACTTCACTGTTGTCTAATGCTCCTTTCCTAGTTTTGACATAACTTGCTCAATACTCCCACTGCATGTGTAATGTCTGGTCTAGCACCAAGATCTTTCATGTCAAATTTGGAGGACAATTGGGTCTTCAAATCTTGGATAATTTCTTTGTCATTTCCAACCAGCAACATATCATCCACATACAAGACCAAATAAATAACATGGTCACCAATTAATTTAAAATACACACAATGATCTGCTTTGCTTCTAGTTAAGCCAAGTCCCCGTATGAATGTATCAAATTTATGATACCACATCCTTGGTGACTTTTTTAACCCATACAGAGACTTCTTTAACTTGCATACTAGTTCTTTCTTACCCTTTACCACAAGGCCTTCAACTTGCTTCATGTAGATTTCCTCTTGCAGATCCTCGTGAAGAAATGATGTCTTCACATCCATCTGTTCTACCTCAAAATCAAAAGTAGCAGTAATAGATAAAATTATTCTAATAGAAGTTACCTTGGCAACAGGAGAAAAAATATCACCAAAATCAATTCATGGCACCTGGGAATAACCTTTTGCTACCAACTGAGCTTTGTATTTCTCCACCTTTCCTTCTACATTTGTCTTCTTCCTGAACACCCATTGGCTGCCAATGGGTTTCCTTCCAGCCGGAAACTCCACCAGATCCCAAGCCTCATTTTTGTGCAAAGATGCCATTTCATCAACCATGCCCTCTTTCCAGAGTTTTCCATCCTCTGAATCTACTGCTTCCTTCATGGTTCTGGGATCATCATTAGTAATAGAAAAAGAAAAATTTGAACAAAAAGTAGAGGGACTATACCTTTATGGCTACCTTCTTTCTCGAACTAATCTTCTCACACCTGGAGTTTGTGGCTCTTCATCTTCTGCTTCCCCCTCCGTTGTAGAGTTTGATTCTTCCTCCTTTAGCTCAAACTCTATCTTCTTAGGTTCCTTTGGTGGGAATTCATGTTTAATAACATCTTTCATCTCTTGAACACCACATCTCGGTTGTACACAACCCTTCCTTGTTATGGGTTCCAAAGCTTATAACCTTTAAACCATCCTTATACCCAATAAAGATTCACTTTTCAGATTTACTATCCAACTTGGTTTGTTTCTCCTTTGGAACATGTACATATGAATCACATCCAAATACCCTCAAATGTGAAAGATAGAGTTTCTTACCAGTCCATACCTCTTGTGGAGTTTTATCCTCCAACGTTGATGAGGTGATCTGTTAACTAGGTAACATGCTATCTCCACTTCCTGTGCCCAGAATTCCTATCCTAACTCGTCACCACAGTGCATGCTTCTTGCCCTTTCCATCAACTTCTTATTCATTCTTTCTGCAACTCCATTTTGCTTAGGTGTATATGGAGTAGTCTTATGTCGTGCTATGCCACACTTCTTACAGAATTCTTCAAATTCCTTACTGCAAAAGTCTCCACCGTTATCTCTCCTCAGCACCATTATCTTCTTCTCTGTCTAGTTTTCCACCAGAGCCTTGAATTATTTAAACTTGTCAAAGACTTCAGAATTCTTCTTAAGGAAATATATCCATGTATTCCTTGAGAAGTCATCTATAAATGATACATATTTGATAGACTTACCCAGTGATGGAACCTTCACTAGTCCAAACACATCACTATGCAGAAGCTCTAATATATGTTTCACCCTCTTATCGCCAGAGAGGAAACTCACCTGATTCTGCTTCCCATATACATAGTTTTCATAGAAATCAAAATCCAGAGAGTTATTACTCATACCTTCTACCATACCTTTACCATGAAATATTCAAAGGCCCTTCTCTCCAATATGTCCAAGCCTTTGATGCCACAGCATGGTCTTCTCTCCAAAGACCACTAGATTTTCTGCTCCACTTTTAGGGACCAGAACTGTTGCACCCATCAACAACCTTGATACCTTGCAGCTTGTATAGAGTTCCAATCTGAACTCCCCGCATCAATACCAGTGCTCCCCGAACCATCTTGCAGGCATCCTTCTCGAACATTGTTTTTACACTTGAATCATCCAACTTGCTTATAGAAGTCAGATTTCTGGCCAATGCAGAAATATGCAGAACACTTGGAAGTGTTCTAACCCTTCTAGCTTGAAACTTAAACTTTACTTTTTCGTGACAAATGATTCTAGCCTTCCTATCATCCCCTAAGAAGACATCACCACCATCGTATTTCTCATACTCGCAGAACACATCTCTATGGGAGTGAAGTGAAAGGATGAACCTAAGTCAATCAACCATGCCTCATGATCTACATGTGTACTTGAAGAAGCCAAGTACACATCCCCACCTTCATCTGAGGTGGTTTTCGCCCTCTACAGAAGGATCATCATCAGATCCCTTTCCTTTATCAGGAGCTTTAGATTTACAGTCCCTTTTGTAGTTCCCTTCCTTTCCACATTTCCAACACACCACGTTTACAGGTTTTCATGGAGATTTAGATCTCCCTCTAGATTTAGATCTCCCACTCAATGATTTTTTTTTGTTTCTTTTCTGGGACCATCCTCGTACAGACAAGACATCACCATCCTGACTCTCCATATTTTTCCATCTCATTCTCTGTCAGCAAGGATGAGACTATTTCATCAAACTGCAAGGCAGTTGCATTACTACCTATTGCAATAACTAGACTATCCCAGGAATTTGGTAGAGAACACAACAAACTGATGCACTTATCTTCATCTGAAATTTTAATATCAATAGATGCTAATTGACTTACCATAGTATGAAATGCGTTCAAATTCTCTGTCACCGAGTCTCCATCCTTCATCCTCAGGTTATATAGATTTTTCTGCAAGAAAAATTTATTCACCAGAGACTTAGATTGGTACAAAGTCCCTAACTTGTCCCACAAAGCCTTCATCATAGCTTCCCCTAATACATTCAACAATACTGAATCTGAGACACACAATCGTATTGTGCTCTTTGCCTTCCGGTCCAACTTCTTCCATTCTTCATCAGACACTCCCGTTGGTTTAGTACCTAGATCTACCATGATCCACTGATCTTTATCCACCAAAAGATCCTCCATCCTGAGTTTCCACAACTCAAAACTCTGACCATTAAATTTCTCGATCTCTATCTTTCCACTACTCGCCATCTTCTTTCACCTCCAGAATCGATCTCGCAGATCTCCCACTGAATAGGTTCTACCATAGGCCGAGCGAAACCCCTCAACAACATAGGCATCCCTTGAAGCCAAAACAAATATGATACCAAATGTAGGTTTTAACCTGTACAGAAATTACCTGCATACGAATTCTAAAACACACAAAAAATAAACAATGTGATAGCATAACACATAAAACAGATATACATAGAGATTTTTCCCTGGATCTCAAAACCGGGACTACTAGCTTGATTTTTCATTATGTTCCTTTCAATGTTACAATACATATGTATACATGCCGAAGCATCCAATACTATGGACCGAAAACCATCGTATCCAAAACCATGTGCGAAAACTATGCACAAAACCATAGGTAGGTCCACCCAACCTAACATAGGGTCCAAAACCAAAATTTTTGGGGGCACTGTCACGAACCCCAGAGAGTGGGGTTATTTGCACCCCTCAAACCCCTTGTGACTCCCCCCGCTACGCAATCAGCACAACGAAGGGGGGGCTCTGCCCCCCTTCTAACCCCCCGGTTAACTACTTGGGCTAGTCGTGGAAAGAATATAACACAACCCAACATTCTCCCACTTGTTTGTTTTCTTTCCACAGGGGGCCACAAGAGAGCTTAGTCATTTATCTAGCCCTTTAATGCCCATTGTTTCTCTACACCAAGAGAACTTCTCAGAGCTAATATATTTTGTCAATGCATCTACAATATTCTTCAAAGTGTCCACCTATATCAACAACACCTTTTTGTCTTCTATAATATCCCTCACAAACTGATACTGAACATCAATGGGCTTTGTCTTTGAATGATATGCAAGGTTCCTTGCCAAGAAAATTGCACTTTGGTTGTCATAGTCTATCCTTATAGCTCGTTGTACTAACTCCATATTTGAACACAATATATGCAACTAAACTGCTTCCTTGCTTGCATGAGTGGCTGCCGTGTATTCTGCCTTTGTAGTTGATAGTGCCACTACAGATTGTTTCTTACTCATCCAACCGACTGCACCTCCAAATAGGTTAAACACATACCCACTTGTAGATCTTCTCTAATCCAGATCTCCAGGCCAATCTGCATCAACAAAGCCATGAATATCGAATACTCTATCCAATCCTGGTCTTCCTTGGTAATACAAGCCATAATCACTAGTGCCATGCAAATACCTGAAAACCTGCTTCACTGTTGTCTAATGCTCCTTTCCTGATTTTGACATAAACCGGCTCAATGCTCCCACTGTATGTGCAATGTTTGGTCTAGTACAGACCATTGCATGCATTAGGCTACCGAATGCACTTGCATATGGAACATGAGACATGTCCTCTTCCTCTTCTTGTGTCTTGGTACACTGTTCACCAGATAACTTTACACCTACAGGAATAGGAACCTTCACCGGTTTACTATCCTGCATATTAAATCTCTTTCAATATTGTCTCAACATACTTCCTCTAGTTTAACCAGAGTTTCCTCTTAGCCCAATCTCTTTTAATTTCCATGCCCAAAATATAGTTTGCAGCACCAAGATCTTTCATGTCGAATTTGGAGGACAATTGGGTCTTCAAATCCTGGATGATTTCTTTGTCATTTCCAACCAGCAACATATCATCCACATACAAGACCAAATAAATAACACGGTCACCAATTAATTTAAAATACACACAGTGATTTGCTTTGCTTCTAGTGAATCCAAGTCCCCGTATAAATGTATAAAATTTCTAATACCACATCCTTGGTGACTGTTTTAACCCATACAGAGACTTCTTTAACTTGCATACCAGTTCTTTCTTACCCTTCACTGCAAAGCCTTCAGCTTGCTTCATGTAGATTTCCTCTTCAAGATCCCTGTGAAGAAATGATGTCTTCACATCCATCTGTTCTACCTCAAAATCAAAAGCAGCAGTAATAGATAAAAGTAATATAATAGAAGTTACCTTGGCAACAGGAGAAAAAATATCACCAAAATCAATTCGTGGCACCTAGAAATAACCTTTTGCTACCAACCGAGCTTTGTATTTCTCCACCTTTCCTTCTACATTTGTCTCCTTCTTGAACACCCATTTGCTGCCAATGGGTTTCCTTCTAGACAGAAACTCCACCAGATCCCAAGCCTCATTTTTTTGCAAAGATGCCATTTCATCAACCATGGCCTCTTTCCAGAGTTTTCCATCCTCTGAATCTACTACTTCCTTCATAGTTTTGGGGTCATCATCAGTAATAGATAAAGCAAAATTTGAATAGAAATCAGATGGACTATACCTTTCTGGCTGCCTTCTTTCTCGAACTGATCTTCTCACACCCAGAGTTTGTGGCTCTTCATCTTCTGATTCCCCCTCTGTTGTAGAGTCTGATTCTTCCTCCTTTAGCTCAAACTCTATCTTCTTAGGTTCCTTTGGTCGGACTTCATGTTTAATAACATATTTCACCTCTTTGAACACCACATCTTGGTTTACACAACCTTCCTTGTTACTGGGTTCCAAAGCTTATAACCCTTTAAACCATCCTTATACCCAATAAAGATTCACTTTTCAGATTTACTATCCAACTTGGTTTGTTTCTCCTTTGGAACATGTACATATGCATCACATTCAAATTCCCTCAGATGTGAGTTTCTTACCAGTCCATACCTCTTGTGGACTTTTATCCTCCAATGTTGATGAAGGTGATCTGTTGACTAGGTAACATGCTGTATCCACCGCCTCTGCCCAGAATTCCTATCCTAACCCATCACCACAGTGCATGCTTCTTACCCTTTCCATCAACTTCTTATTCATTCTTTCTGCAACTCCATTTTGTTGAGGTGTATATGGAGTAGTCTTCTGCTATGCTATACCGCACTTCTTACAGAATTATTCAAATTCCTTATTGCAAAAGTCTCCACCGTTATCTGTCCTCAGCACCTTTATCTTCTTCTCTGTCTGGTTTTCCACCAAAGCCTTGAATTATTTCTACTTGTCAAAGACTTCAGAATTCTTCTTAAGGAAATATATCCATGTATTCCTTGAGAAGTCATCTATAAATGATACATAGTAGATAGACTTACCCAGTGATGGAACCTTCACTAGTCCAAACACATCACTATGCATAAGCTCTAATATATGTTTCGCCCTCTTACCGCCAAAGGGGAAACTCACCCGATTCTACTTCCCATATACACAATTTTCACAGAAATCAAAATCCAGAGAGCTATTAATCATACCTTCTACCATACCTTTACCATGAAGTATTTGAAGGCCCTTCTCTCCAATATGGCCAAGCATTTGATGCCACAACATGGTCTTCTCTCAGACCACTAGATTTTCTACTCCACTTTCAGGAACCACAGAACTGTTGCACCCATAAACAACCGTGATACCTTGCAGCTTGTATAGAGTTCCAATCTTAACTCCCCGCATCAATACCAGTGATCCCTGAACCATCTTGCAGGTATCCTTCTCGAACATTGTTTTTACACCTGCATCATCGAACTTGCTTACAAATATTAGATTTCTGGCCAATGAAGGAATATGCAAAACACTCGAAAGTGTTCTAACCCTTCCACCTTGCAACTTCAACTTCACTTTTCTACGACCAACAATTATAGCCTTCCTATCATCCCCTAAGAAGACATCACCACCATAATATTTCTCATACTTGCAGAACCACTCTCTATGGGGAGTGAAGTGAAAGGATGCGTCTGAGTCAATCAACCATGCCTCGTGATCTACATGTGTATTTGAAGAAGCCAAGTACACATCCCCACCTTCATCTGAGGTGGTTTTCGCCTCTGCAGAAGGAGCATCATCAGATCCCTTTCCTTTATTAGGAGCTTTAGATTTATAGTCCCTTTTGTAGTGCCCTTCCTTTCCGCATTTCCAACACACCACTTTTACAGGTTTTCCTAGAGATTTAGATTTCATTCTAGATTTAGATCTCCCACTCGATGACTTATTTTTATTTCTGTTCTGGGACCGTCCTCATATAGACAAGGCATTACCATTATGGCTCTCCATATTTTTCCGTCTCATCTCCTCCATCAACAAGGATGAGACTATTTCATTAAACTGCAAGGTAGTTGCATTGCTACCTATTGCAATAACTAGACTATCCCAGGAATCTGGTAGAGAAAACAACAAAGTGATGCACTTATCTTCATCTGAAAATTTAATATCATTAGGCGCTAACTGACTTACCACAGTATTAAATACTTTCAGATGCTCTGTCACCGAGTCTCCATCTTTCATCCTCAAGTTATACAGATTTTTCTGCAGGAACAGTTTATTCACTAGAGACTTAGATTGGTACAAAGTCCCTAACTTGTCCCACAAAGCCTTTGCCGTAGCTTCCCCTGATACATTCAACAATACTGAATCTGAGACACACAATCGTATTGTGCTCTTTGACTTTTGATCCAACTTCTTCCATTCTTCATCGGACACTCCCGTTGGTTCAGTACCCGGATCTACCATGATCCACTGATCTTTATCCACCAACAGATCCTCCATCTTGAGTTTCCACAACTAAAAAATTTGACCATTAAATTTCTCAATCTCTATCTTTCCACTACTCACCATCTTCTTTCACCACCAGAATCGATCTCGCAGATCTCCCACTGAATAGGCTCTACCACAGGCCCGAGTGAAACCCCTTAGTAACAAACATGTCCCCTTGAAGCCAAAATAGCTCTAATACCAAATGTAGGTTTTAACCCCGTACATAAATTACCTACATACGAATTCTAAAACATGGAAAATAAACAATGCGAGAGCATAACACATAAAACACATATACACAGAGATTTTCCCTTGGATCCCAAAACCGGGACTACCAGCTTGATTTTTCATTATGTTCCTTTCAATGTTACAATACATATTTATACATGCCGAAGCATCCAATACCATGGACCGAAAACCATCGCATCCAAAACCATGGACCGAAAACCATCGCATCCAAAACCATGTGCAAAAATTATGCACAAAACCATAGGTAGGTCCGCCCAACCAAAAATAGGGTCCAAAACCAAAATTTTCAGGGGCGTTGCCACAGACCCCATAGAGTGGGGTTACCTGCACCCCTCAAACCCCCTGTGACTCCCCTCGCTATGCAATCAGCACAACAAAGGGGGAGCTCCGCCCCCCTTCTAACCCCCCGGTTAACTACTTGGGCTAGTTGTGGAAAGAATATAACACAACCCAACATTCTCCCACTTGTTGTTTTCTTTCCACAGGGGGCCACAAGAGAGCTTAGTCATTTATCTAGCCTTGCAATTCCCATTGTTTCTCTACACCAAGAGAACTTCTCAGAGCTCACAGATTTTGTCAATGCATCTGCAATATTCTTCAAAGTGTCCACCTTTACCAGCAACACCTTTTTGTCTTCTATCATATCCCTCACAAAGTGATACTGAACATCAATGTGCTTTGTCTTTGAATGATATGTAGGGTTCTTTGCCAAGAAAATTGCACTTTGGTTGTCACAGTCTATCCTTATAGCTCCCTGTACTAACTCCATATTTGAACATGATCTCTGCAACCAAATTGCTTCCTTGCTTGCATGAGTGGCTGCCATGTATTCTCCCTCTGTAGTTGATAGTGCCACTACAGATTGTTTCTTACTCATCTAACTGACTGCACCTCCAAATAGGTTAAACACATACCCACTTGTAGATCTACTCTGATCCAGATCTCCAACCCAGTCTACATCAACAAAGCCACAAATATCCAATGCTTTGTCCAATCCTGGTCTTCCTTAGTGGTACCTGAAAATCCACTTCAATGTTGTCCAATGCTCCTTTCCTGGTTTTGACATAAACCTACTCAATACTCCCACTGCATGTGCAATGTCTGGTCTAGTACAGACCATTGCATACATCAAGCTATCAACTGCACTTGCATATGGAACATGGGACATGTCCTCTTCCTCTTCTTGTGTATTGGGACACTGTTTAGCAGACAACTTTACACCTACAGGAATAGGAACCTTCACCGGTTTACTATCCTACATATTAAATCTCTTTAAATATTGTCTCAACATACTTCCTCTGGTTTAATCAAAGCTTCCTATTTGCCCAATCTCTTTTAATTTCCATGCCCAAAATATAGTTTACAGCACCAAGATCTTTCATGTCAAATTTGGAGGACAATTGGGTCTTAAAATCCTGGATAATTTCTTTGTCATTTTCAACCAACAACATATCATCCACATACAAGACCAAATAAATTACATGGTAATCAATTAATTTAAAATACACAAGTGATCTGCTTTTCTTCTGGTGAAGCCAAGTCCCCGTATAAATGTATCAAATTTTTGATACCACATCCTTAGTGACTATTTTAACCCATACAAAGACTTCTTTAACTTGCATACCAGTTCTTTCTTACCCTTCACCGCAAAGCCTTCAGGTTGCTCCATGTAGATTTCCTCTTCTAGATCCCCGTGAAGAAATGATGTCATCACATCCATCTGTTCTACCTCAAAATTAAAAGTAGCAGCAATAAATAAAAGTAATCTAATAGAAGTTACCTTGGAAACAGGAGAAAAAATATCACCGAAATCAATTCATGGCACCTGGTAATAACCTTTTGCTACCAATCGAGCTTCATATTTCTCCACCTTTCCTTTTGCATTTGTCTTCTTCTTGAACACCTATTTGCTGCCAATGGGTTTCGTTCCAGCCAGAAACTCCACCAGATTCCAAGCCTCATTTTTGTGCAAAGATGCCATTTCATCAACCATGTCCTATTTCCAAACTTTTCCATCCTCTGAATCTACTGCTTCCTTCATAGTTTTGGGATCATCATCAGTAATAGATAAAGAAAAATTTGAACAGAAATCAAATGGACTATACCTTTATGGCTTCCTTCTTTCTCAAACTAATCTTCTCATACCCGGAGTTTGTGGCTCTTCATCTTCTGATTCCCCCTCTGTTGTAGAGTCTGATTCTTCCTCCTTTAGTTCAAACTCTATCTTCTCGGGTTCCTTTGGTTGGACTTCATGTTTAATCACTTCTTTCACCTCTCTGAACATTACATCTCGGTTGTACACAACTTTCCTTGTTACTAGGTTCCAAATCTTATAACCCTTTAAACCATCCTTATACCCAATAAAGATGAACTTTTCAGATTTACTATCCAACTTGGTTCGTTTCTCCTTTGGAACATGTACATATGCATCACATCCAAATACCCTCAGATGTGAAAGAGAGGATTTCTTACCAATCCATACCTCTTATGAAGTTTTATCCTCCAACTTTGATGAAGGTGATCTGTTGACCAGGTAACATGCTGTCTCCACTGCCTCTACCCAAAATTCCTGTCCTAATGAGGCACCACTAAGCATGCTTCTTGCCCTTTCCATCAACGTCTTGTTCATTCTTTCTGCAACTCCATTTTGCTAAGGTGTATATGGAGTATTCTTCTGCTGTGATATACCACACTTCTTACAGAATTCTTTAAATTCCTTACTGCAAAACTCTCCACCGTTATCTGTCCTCGGCACCTTTATCTTCTTCTCTATCTGGTTTTCCACCAGAGCCTTGAATTCTTTAAACCTGTCAAAGACTTCAGATTTCTTCTTAAGGAAATATATCCATGTATTCCTTGAGAACTCATCTATAAATGATACATAGTATACAGACTTACCCAGTGATGGAACCTTCACAGGTCCAAACACATCACTATGCACAAGCTCTAATATATGTTTCGCCTTCTTACCACTAGAGGGGAAACTCACCCGATTCTGCTTCCCATATACACAATTTTCACAGAAATGAAAATCCAGAGAGCTATTACTCATACCTTCTACCATACCTTTACCATAAAGTATTTGAAGGCCCTTCTCTTCACTATGTCCAAGCCTTTGCTGCCACAACATGGTTTTCTCTCCAGAGACCACTAGATTTTCTACTTCACTTTCAGGAACCACAGAACTGTTGCACCCATCAACAACCTTGATACCTTGCAGCTTGTATAGAGTTCCAATCTGAACTCCCTGCATCAATACCAGTGCTCGGTGAACCATCTTGCAGGTATCCTTCTCGAACACTGTTTTCACACCTGCATCATCCAACTTTCTTACAGAAATCAGATTTCTGGCCAATGCAGGAATATGCAGAACACTAGGAAGTGTTCTAACCCTTCCACCTTGCAACTTCAACTTTACTTTTCCGCGACCAATGATTCTAGCCTTCCTATCATCCCCTAAAAAGACATCACCACCATTGTATTTCGCATACTCGCAGAACCACTCTCTATGGGGAGTGAAGTGAAAGGATGCACCTAAGTCAATCAACCATGCCTCATGATCTACATGTGTACTTGAAGAAGCCAAGTACACATCCCCACCTTCATCTGAGGTGGTTTTTGCATCTGTAGAAGAAGCATCATCAGATCCCTTTTCTTTATCAGGAGCTTTAGATTTATAGTCCCTTTTGTAGTGCCCTTCCTTTCTGCATTTTCAGCACACCACTTTTACAGGTTTTCCTGGAGATTTAGATCTCCCTCTAGATTTAGATCTCCCACTCAATGACTTATTTTTGTTTCTGTTCTAGGACCGTCCTCATACATATAAGGCATCACTATTTTGGCTCTCCATATTTTTCCGTCTCATCTCCTCCGTCAGCAAGGATGAGACTATTTCATCAAACTACAAGGCAGTTGCATTGCTACCTATTGCAATAACCAGACTATCCCAAGAATCTGGTAGAGAACACAACAAACTGATGCACTTATCTTCATCTGAAATTTTAATATCAACAGACGCTAATTGACTTACCATAGTATTAAATGCGTTCAGATGCTCTGTCACCGAGTCTCCATCTTTCATCCTCAGGTTATACAGCTTTTTCCGCAGGAATAGTTTATTCACTAGAGACTTCGATTGGTACAAAGTCCCTAACTTGTCCCACAAAACCTTTGCCATAGCTTCCCCTGATAGATTCAACAATACTGAATCTGAGACACACAATCATATTGTGCTCTTTTCCTTCCAATCCAACTTCTTCCATTCTTCATCGGACACTCCCGTTGGTTCAGTTGCCGGATCTACCACGATCCACTGATCTTTATCCACCAACAGATCCTCCATCTTGAGTTTCCACAACTCAAAACTCTGACCATTAAATTTCTCGATCTCTATCTTTCCACTGCTCGCCATATTCTTGCACCACCAAAATTGATCTCGCAGATCTCCCACTGAACAGGGTCTACCACAGGCCCAAGCGAAAACCCTCAGCAACAAAGGTGTCCCCTTGAAGCCAAAACAGCTTTGATACCAAATGTAGGTTTTAACCCTGTACAAAAATTACCTGCATATGAATTCTAAAACATAGAAAATAAACAATACAAGAGCATAACACATAAAACACATATACACAAAGATTTTCCCCTGGATCCCAAAACTGGGGCTACCAGCTTGATTTTTCATTTTGTTCCTTTCAATGTTACAATACATATTTATACATGTCGAAGCATCCAATAGCATGGACAAAAAACCATTGCGTCCAAAACCATGGACCGAAAACCATCGTATCCAAAACCATGTGCGAAAATTATGCACAAAACCATAGGTAGGTCCGCCCAACCTAACATAGGGTCCAAAACCAAAATTTTCCTGGGCGCTGCCTCAGACCCCATAGAGTGGGGTTATCTACACCCCTCAAACCCCTCTGTGACTCCCCCCGCTACATAATCAGCGCAACGAAGGGGGGGCTCCGCTCCCCTTCTAACCCCACGGTTAACTACGTGGGCTAGTTGTGGAAAGAATATAACACAACCCAACAAAGAAATATAATTTTATAGAAAAAAATTGTACTTTAAAAATAAATTAAAAAAAAATTACAAACATGGAGAAGAAAGTGGGAAATACACATTTTCATTAAAAGAAAAGTTTGAAAAATATTTTAATACTAAAACCTTCAAAAATATTATTTATGCTATCCACAATCTTATTTACATATTCAAGAAATTTGTTACTCAAAAAAGTTCACTATCCAAATGGTAGATCCAAAAAGGTTTGTTATCCATTTAACATATAAATGAAAACCCCATCTTCTGCTTCAACCTTATCGACCATCAAATATAAGTAAAACAATATCCCTACTCAACAAAAATCATCAAGCCAAACCCGAATTGTAGAATACAATAACACTAAACGCTCTAGTTGTAATACAACAAGTATTAAACCTCGGTTCATATCATCAATATAATCTCTATCATATCAGCCAAATCTATAATCAAATATCCTTAAAAATATCAAACTTAGTATCCTCAATAGTAAACCCTTGTGATGGGAAACATTAATAACCCTCAATAATAATTTTATCTAATAATATAATGACACACTAGCACCAACATTACATCCTAAATATTCATATAGTCATACCCTAAATTGAAAGCTTTAACAAGCTCAACTTAAACCAACAATTCAACATTCTTCAGTAAGAAACTCAATGAAATATATGATAAAAAATTTCTTGTAAAGAGAGTTGCATATGGAAATATGCTATCCACAATCTCAATTACCTATTCAAGAAATTTGTTACTGAAAAGAATTCACTATTCAAAATTTAGCCCAAAAAGTTTACTATCCAAAAGGTAGATCCAAAAAGGTTCATCCAAAAAGGTTCGCTATCCAAAAGTTGCATATGGAAAATGTGGGATGAGAGTGAGAATATAACATTTCGGTCGAGTTTATTTATAGATTTTGGCCTAAATTGTCACATCTTTTCATTTGACAGGGTCACACCATGTTATTTTCATGGCTGACGGAAAAAAATAAAAAATGTTTTCGGTCGAAAGTATGGAACTTTCGGTCAAAAACATTTATTTCATTAAATTTAAATTTCGACCGAAAAAAAATTATTACTTTCGAACAAAATCCTGCAACCCTGCAGACAACTAGAGCTAACTCATATTTGTTAACCCTTCTCCAATTTCAGAATCATTAAACTCCATCAAATATATTGAATTTAATTTTTGAACCAACAAAAGCATTTGAAGAAATGAATCTTCTTTCATTAGATATAAATTTTATGGAATTTCATATATATTAGCTAATTTTAACTAATTTTCTAGTAAAATGTGTGCAAATATTTTTTGAAGATCATTATGATTTAGTGAAATCAAAAGTTTATATCTTCCAAAATACACTATGAAAAAATATGGAAAATATATGGTGCATTACGTTGGTCCGTCCTCTTTAATGGGTAGTTTTTATATTTATTAGTTTTTAACTAATATGATGAGAAACATGGTGTTTTGTTAAACATCTTCAAAATCTACAGTTTTTTCACATTGGTTCAATTCAAAAAAAAAAAAAATTATGATATGCATGTGTTGGCTTCGTAAATATAGCCATGTTGAAGTAGAGCCTCTCTAAATTATTGCAATGCATTTTCTCTTTCAAAAACACAAGTTTAACAAGGAATACATTGATGCACAAAAACATGGCTTTTTATTGATCCCTTGATTTTTAAAGAACAAAATCAAACAATCGCTAAGTTGACATATCAAATGTGAATAAAACAATTCTCAAAAATAAGTAATAGAAGCTAATAAAATTTCTGACAAGTTTTCTTTTTATTGTAAAATGAAATTATAAATAGAAAAATTACTTTTACTTACCAAAAGTTGAAAAAAAAACTAAAAATTATATTTTTTTCTTAAGAAAGGGTCAAAAGTGTAAGCCAACTTCACATTTGACTTATGCTTAGATGGGGACCCACTAAAGGGGGTAGAGGAAAAAAGTTCCTTAGCCAGAGACTCCTTCCCCTTAGTCAATGAGCAAAAAAGGGGCCACCCAAGGACTAAGAGGTTTTTGCACCCAAACAACCACAAACAATAATACAAACCTAGCCCACTGCAATTGCCTTGCCGCACGACTAGACCTTCCCAGACCAACCCTTGCAGATAATTCCAACTTCCTAAACCAAAGAAAATATGTTGTCCCAAAAATCAACGTCGGGCCACCCCCGCAAGCCTACCAATTTCCTTTGACCATAAGAAACAAACAACCCCTGGAGACTAAGAGTGTATACTCAGAAGACCAAAACTACCTGAGAAACTACACAAGGAATCCAAATATAACAAAGAAAAAACCAAAATAAGCGAGAGAGCTTACAAATTGAAAACATCAGCTATATTTTTGATGTGACATCCTTCGTCTTCTAACAAGACCACACTAAGCAGACAACTCCCTCAATCAACTGCCAAATGGGAGGAAAACCATGAATTCTTTCACCCTTAATCCATACCATCACTTCCCATTGCACCAGAGCCTTGGCATAGGCAAAGTTTGCATCCAATTTATTGCCACATGTTGAGGACCTCACCTCAACACATTCCCTTCTAACACAAATAATTTTTTCGACCATCAACACCCATACATAAGAGCTTTTCCAACTAGAGGATTGCATGCTCGTGCATGAAGGATGCCACCTATGTCCTTCCATATTAAAAGCATAATAACTAGATCAAGGGTAGTAAGCACAATGCCCGAGTCCGTGTCCCATTATTCATAACACCTCATCAGTTTTTTTTAATATTAATAAATATTTCTTATAAATTAATATCCAATCATTATTGTTACTTTTAAATTCTTAATAATAAAAATTAATATATATTTTTTTATATTGTCTATCTAATAAGTTTTTTCAATATATTTATCAAAAATTAATTTATTTGATTGATTTATAATAGAACAAGATTATAATTTAATATTATAAAATTATTTTAATATTTTTTGAACTTTTAAAATTTAATTTATTTCATGGATTTATATTTTAATTTATTGGATGGATTTATAATTGTAATAAAATTATTTGTTTAATTTTTTTTAATTTTTTAATTAATTTTTATTTAAAATTTTAAAGATTTATTCTAACATTTTCAATGATTTAGAAGTAGGTTGTCCATCTAATATAATAATTGTTTATCTACTCATTTGTCCATCTAATATAATAATGGTTTATCTACTCATTTTTATTATATAGATATTGTGTTTTTATTTTTAAAATTATTATTTAAAAGATAAATAAATAATATATTATAAAGAATTTAATATATATATACATATATATATATAAAAGTTATAAAAATGTGAAAAACCAAAATTTTAATTCCACATAAAATATTTCAATTATAATATAAGTTATTTTATCTAATTTATTAATAAATAAAAAAATGTATTTTTTAATAAAAACTATTTAAAAAAAAAAATTACTGTGAAGAGGTAGAGGAATTAATTAATTTAATAGTAAATTTTAAAGGTATTCCAAATTAATGGTGAAGGCAAATATTTTCCATAAAAAAGGTAAAGCAATTTAAAATAATTTCTTGTTATTTGAATTTTTTAAATTTACTGAAATTAAAAATAGTAAAAACATATTGTTGTTAGCTCAAAAATTTCTCATAAATATTTTATAAATAAGATAATCAATATACATAAACATTAATTTTTCATAAAATTAATTATTTTAATGTAAGTAGCAATTGGAATTCAAAAATATTAAAATACAATTTAATCAAAGTATGAGGATTTTCATAGCAATGAATCATTTCAAATTTATTCTTTTGAAAATGTTGTGTAGATTTTAGGAAATGTTTGTCATTTTGGTTGGAGGCTCTACCATCATTGGATAATGGGTAAATAAATGTATGGCATTTCATAAAATCTAGACAATCTTTGTCATCGAGATAAATTTAGTACAATAAATTTAGTACAATTTAATTAGTTAGCAAATTTTAATTTTGAAAGAAAAAACAAAATTCTCTTCTAGTTATATATAGATGGATTATTAAAAAAATAAATTTAATTCAATTTGGATGCTTAATAAATTCGAAATTAAAATAAATCTATAATAATAATAATAAAATTTGCATATATGACAATTCTGGTAAGTGGTTATTTTATATATATATATGTATATATATATATATAGATATATATTCAAATTAATAATATTTTATTTTATATTCAAAATATTCTTATATTTGTTTTTATATCATTTCATTATGTGAATTTTTTTTTAAATTTATAATAGGTACAATTGGTAGTGGTTGTATTATGGAGAAATAGGTAAATCATGAAATTTAATATTCAAATTCTTATAAGTTAAACTAACCTAGAGAGAATCTAATTTATAGACACATATAGAGAGAGAGAGGGGTGTAGTCTAACTAGGTATAGTCTAACTTATAGACGAAATAGCTTTTTTCACTTCACGAGTCGGGCAATACAATTTCAATATTTTTTGTTGTTTAATATATAGTTTTTAATGCATAAATATATTCAGCACCCCGAAAAATTCTTGGGCCATTAGAATTATGCACTCAAATTTTTAAAAATCTCTATCAAATTTTGATTAAAAATAACTAAAAAACCATCATTATGTAGATTCAATATAAACTAATATCACAAATAATTTTACCACTTCTACTTTTTCTAAACTTCATTTTGTTTAATAATTTCATTTCTTACTTTATTCTCGATGTGGTATGGCCAAGAGTGATCCCCTCGGGACAAAGAAAAGCAAAGGCATATTAAAAGTAGCTGTCTGCCATGGGAATGGGCATATTAAAAGTGGTTGTGTGCGACGGCAATGAAGATACGTTTTTAACTTGTTACGTCAAACTCTCTTTGGGTTGTACTCGTATTATCTTTTCTAATTAGGTTATTATTTAGTTTTGAATATTATAATATAATATTATAATTTTTTAAATAAAAATATATTAATTATTTTTATAGTTATTAAAATTAGATATTTATTTCATTAATATAAATAAAATAAAATTATTTTTATTAAAACGTTTAATAATTTTATAATTTTCTAATTATATAATAAATAATTTATTGTAAAATATTTAAATTTTTATTAATTAATTAATTATATATATATAGGCAGTGTAATATTGTTATTGGAAAGAAATTCATTATGATTTTCTGAATAAAATATAAAATAGGTTAAATCTTTATATGTCAATGGATATCTAATATCACTTTTGATGCTTTAAAACTAGTTTTTTTTTTTTTTTAGAAAAAACTAGAGAAATTTAATAAATAAGAATAAGAAGAGTCTAGTATTTGTGTGTATTATCTAATTAGACCATAACAAAATGAAAAAGAGTGCATCTTCACCAGGATTCAGAATAAAACAAATTCCCAGCAATAGCAATATCCATTACAGAAAGGGAGGATAGGATGATATGGGATGACAGGTATAAGAAAAAACAACTAAAATCAAGCTAAAGTTACACAAGCTATAAATGGCTCAATATTGCTTGGGAGGAGTGAATACTTTTGAAACTCGTATGTTTCAGGTAGCTGACCATCCATGGTTGTATCCTCACATGGGCTTAGCTACAACATAGGGATTCAACAGGCCTAATATTTGTCACATGTGCAAAATGGATGTGAGTATGCAAATCATCTACTAATATTTGTCACATGTGCAGAATGGATGCTCAGTAAGCAAATCATCTACTAATAAGATGTCATTTTGCAAGAGCGATATGGGATGGAGTGTTGGACACACTAAACATTGGCACACTAAAGATACACATTACACTTGAAGGCACACTGAAGGTACACATTACACTTGAAAAATGTATTGGACATTGGATTAAAAAACATTCAACACATCGCTACCTTCCATTCTTCATTATATGGACTATCTGGAGGTTCAAAAACTCTAAAAATTTTCAGTCAAAAGAGCTAGTGGTACACATTACACTTGAAAAATTTATTGGACATTGGATTAAAAAACATTCAACACATCACTACCTTCCATTCTTCATTATATGGACTATCTGGAGGTTCAGAAACTCTAAAATTTTTGAGTCAAAAGAGCTAGTGGTACACATTACACTTGAAAAATGTATTGTACATTGGATTTAAAACATTCAACACATCACTACCTTCCATTCTTCATTATATGGACCATCTGGAGGTTCAAAAACTCTAAAAAAATTTAGTCAAAAGAGCTAGTGGACCGGGAAGCCACATGCATCCCTGCTATTTATTCTCTCAGATTGATTGATTTCTCACCTTGTCCTAAAGATGAGCCACATAGTTGGTTCAAAACGTCAACCCAATCCTAACGATGTGATTAATCCGAAAGACTGATTTCTACTATAGTGGCATACTACAAAGAATGTGGAACCAGGACAAAAAAACAACCAGAAAAGAATGCCAAAAACAAAAATATTATGAGAAAATTCTCCTTTTGTTTTTTTGATGGGGTCGCTGTGGTGCATACAAATGTGGGTGTGGTGCATACATCATAATTGAAAGTGGTAATTTCTACCACTACTGGTGGGAGGGGGTACAGGAACAGATAGCACGACAGAAATCATTGCACCATGGGGCATCCTTTTAATGGCTAAATGGTTGGATCTGGATGATCTACAAATTTATGGTGACGCAAAGGGCATTATAGATTGGGTAAAGGATTATATAGATTTTAACCCTCCAATTCTATCAAAATGGATGTCATGCATCACGACATTGGTACGCACCTTCCACGACATCTCTTTCCAGCACATATATAGTGAACAAATTACAATGGCAGACAACTTGTTAAAAAGGGCACATCCTCACCAATGCTAGCAGCATAGATTATTACTAGAAGACAAAACAAGGTATTACTATAAATGACAACAAATTTTCAAAATAATAGAAAAATTGTATTGTTTGTTTTGTTACATTTAAAAATATAAATCTATATATTAGAAAGTTGTTAGACATAAATACTTATGTCAAAAAAAAAAAAAAAAACTCATAGAGGTAAAAAACAAAATAATAATTTATGTTGGAAGTTTGACAACTAATTATGTAAATTTAGGTAAAATGTATTAATTATTAACAAGTTAGTTTTATACAGAAGCATTGGTTATGTAACTGAGGAGGCTCATATAAAACTGATGAATGCCCAAACTATTGTATGGAGAATCATTATTGATTGAATAGAGATTCCAATCCCTTGCCCCGTGGATGTTTCCTTGACACCTTGTCAAGGTTTTACCACGTAACTCCTGTGTTATTACTTGTGTGTTTGCATTCAGTTTTCCAGTCAGTTGCCTTCTTTCTTGGTTAATCTATTACTGTAAATGCCTTCTTTCCTTCTAGATAGTAATTTATCAAGCTACAAATGGTATCAGAGCTTGTTGAGTTGAGTCTTTTGGAGACAAATGTGTGCTAGTTGAGTTGAGTGAAATGCGTGTGAAAGAAAAGGCCGCATAAGGGCCTGCGTGGTCATTCTTTGGAGGCGATTGCAGATTATTGAAGGGTTGTATGCTGGTAAGAGGAAGCCAGAGCCGCAACACTGCATGTCGTTGTTGGTTTGGTCCATTTTCCGATTTAAGGTTGAGGAGGAGCCCTGCACTGTCGATCCATTTGCTGGTTTACCCAGTCTACGTGAAGCCCTCTGCTAGTGTGTTTTTTTTCCCTGAAGAGCTACGTGCTATCCATCCCTGCGTGTTGCGGGTTATCACTTAACCCTCTGCGTGTCCGTTGAAGGGCTGCCAGAGTCTGGAGCGGTGAAGAGCAGAGCCCTCTACGTGTCCGTTGAAGGGTTGTGCTGACTGCACGCTACCACAGTTGTGAGAAAAAAAAAAGAGGGTTGTGTTGTTGGAACCCATCGAGGAAGCACCTGCATTCTGCATGCTGGCATTCTGCCAAACCAGAACCCATCGAGGAAGCACCTGCGTTCCGCGTGCTGCTAGAGTCACTTTGCCCTCTCTCTGTGTGTTGCGAAAAATACACTTGCATTCTGCGTGCTGCCAGAGTCACTTTGCCCTCTGCGTGTTGTTGGGCATAGACCTGTGTTCTGCGTGGAAGAGCCATCGAACCAGAGGTCGTGTTGCTGGCCATAGACCTGCGTTCTGCGTGGAAGAGCCATCGAACCAAAGGTTGCGTTGCTGGCCATAGACCTGCGTTCTGCATGGAAGAGCCATCGAACCAGAGCAGAGCCTGCGTGCTGCTAGAGCCTTATCAGTAGATATGGATCTCGGTATTTTTTGTTAAGTTGAGAGAAATTTGTGAAAAACAAAGGGGTGGATTTGTTTAAATTGAAGGAAAGAAAAACAAAGTTTTTTCATTAATTTGAAGGGAAAATCTATTGAACGGTTGCTTGGAAAAATCTGTTGAAGGGTTGCTTTTTTGTTTGAAAAAAAGGGGAATTATTTTTTTTAATACAAAAAGTTTTTGAAGAAAGGAAAAAAATATAAACCCTATTTGAAAGACTGAAGACTGAAACCCTAGGATTAAAAAAATGGTTAAGATGTCGAATGCAAAATTCGAGGTGGAGAAATTCACTGGCAAGAGCAATTTTTCTCTTTGGAAACTAAAAGTTAGGGATTTGTTGGTGCAACAAGGGTTGCACAAGGCATTGGACGGGGCAACTAAGAAACCTGCAACCATGACTGGGAGGACTGGGAGGACTTGGATGCCCAAGCCCTCAGTACCATCAGGTTATGCCTAGCGGATGAAGCTCTCTTCAACATTGTTGAAGAGAGTACAGCTTCAGGGTTATGGGAAAAATTGGAAAAACTATATATGAAAAAGTCATTAACCAATATAATTTATCTGAAAAGAGAACTGTACATTCTTCGAATGAAGGAGGGTTCAAAAGTTGAAAAACATTTGAATGTTTTTAATACACTCATATGCCAATTAACAGATATGGAAGTTAAAATTCATGAAGAAGACAAAGCTATAACCTTGTTGTGTTCTATGTCCTAATAATGGGACCACTTCGTAACTTCAATTAGCTTGAGCACCACTGATTCTTTGAAATTTGTATCAGTTGTGGGAGCTCTCTTGTCTAAAGAAGTACGAAGGAGATCCAGTACTAAAACAGTTGCATCAGAAGCCATGATAATTAGAGGACGATCAAAGGAAAGAGGAGAAAAACAAGGGGGTCTTCTAGATCTAAATTGAAGGGAAAGAAACTGTGTAAGGAAAAATCTTGGCACTACAATAAAATTGGACACCTGAAGAAAGACTGTTGGAAACAAAAAGAATCTGATAACCCGAAGAAGGAAGCAAATCAGGTCAATTCAGGTATGACAGACGAATTTTTATCTACTGAAGAATTATGTATGATAGATCAAACTTCACCTGAATGTAATGTCTATCAGGGTTTAGAAAGCTGGCTGTTAGACTCTGGTGCTTCTCATCACATGTGTGTCCACACAGAAATTGGTTTACTTCATATGAAAATGTAAATGGTAGTTTTGTGTTTATGGGTAATAATCTATCATGTCAAACTGTTGGGATGAGAAATATCAGGATTAAAATGTATGATAACACAATTAGAACATTAACTAGTGTTAGACATGTACATGATTTGAAGAAAAAATTGATTTTTTTGGGAGTGTTGAATTCGGATGGTTACAAGTTTACAGGTCAGAATGGTGTGCTGAAAGTCTTTAAAGGCACCCTAGTTGTTATGAAAGCAGAAAAGGTTAGAAATCTTTACAGGCTCAAAGGAAGTACTCAGATCAGTGAAGCAGCGATTATGTCAGAAAAAGAAGAAGCAAGTACTCGTCTATGGCATCAACGATTGGGTGACATGAATGAGAAAGGTCTTCAGATACTGATGAAACGTAAATCTCTTCCTGATCCAAAATCTTTGAAGTTAGATTTCTGTAAACATTTTGTGTATGGAAAACAGTGTAAACAGAGGTTTAAAACTGGAAATCATAATAGTAAAGATATTTTAGAATATATTCATTCTGATCTGTGGAGACCATCTCCTGTTGTATCATGTGGAGGTGCTCTATATTTTTTAACATTTATTGATGATTTCTCCCATAAAGTTTGGGTCTTTATGCTAAAAAGGAAAGCTGATGTATTCAATGTCTTTAAACAATTTAAAGTAATGGTAGAGAAAAGAACATGGAAATCAATTAAATGTTTAAGAACTAACAATGGTGGTGAATTCACTTCAATAGAATTTGAACAATATTGTAAGGATGAGGGAATTATTAGACACAAAACTATTGTTTATACTCCTTAGAAAAATGGTGCTGCTGAACGTATGAATCAGACTCTTATGGAAAGAGCCAGAAGCATGATTAGCAATGCTAACTTGGAAAAGGAGTTGTGGGCAGAAGCAGTATCCACTACTTGTTATTTAGTTAACAGATCACCTTTAGTAGCAATTAATTGTAAAATTCCTGAAGAAGTTTGGACAGGTCAGTCTTGTGATTATTCACATTTAAGGATATTTGGTTGTGATGCTTATTCTCTTATTCCTAAAAATCAATGTTCAAAATTAGATCCAAAATCGAAATGTTATGTCTTTGTTGGGTATGACTATGCAGTGAAAGGATACGTGTTGTGGGATCCTACATTGCGGAAGATAGTCATTAGTAGAGATGTAACATTTGATGAATCTTCTCTTTTAAAATCAAATGTTGAAAGAATTTAACAGGAACAGGTATCGCCAAATCAACAAGTTCAATTGTAGGCTAGACCTTTTGGTGAGAATCAAAAGGAAGAAGAGGCTTCTGGAGAAAAAGGTGTTGAAGATACAAAGGAAGCTGTTGAAGTTTCTGAACTAGTTCAAGTTTCTAAACCAGTTCAGTAGCCAGTCACTCTAAGAAGGTCTACAAGGGAAATAAAAAATCCCCAAAGGTATGAAGATTCTGCTTCATCTTTTTCTTTGATTACTGAAGATGGGGAACCTTCTTGTTATCAGGAAGCAGTAGATGATACAGATAGCGAAAAATGGAAAAAATCTATGGAAGAAGAAATGGATTCCTTAGCCAAGAACAATACTTGGGATCTTGTAGAACTTCCTAAAGGGAGAAGTGTTGTTGGATTCAAGTGGGTCTTCAAACTGAAACGGAAAGTTGATGGAAGTATTGAAAGGTATAAGGCAAGACTGGTAGCAAAACGGTATTCTCAGGTTGGAGGTATAGATTTTCATGAGATTTTTTCACTAGTTGTAAAACTTGTTTCTATTCATACTGTGTTGGCACTAATTGCATTACTTAACCTTGAGTTAGAACAGTTAGATGTTAAAACAGCTTTTTTACATGGTGATTTGAATGAAGAGATATATATGGAACAACCAGAAGGTTTTGTACAATGTGGCAGTAGAAGATTAGTTTGCAAGATAAGGAAATCATTGTATGGTCTGAGGCAATCTCCCAAACAATGGTACAAGAAGTTTGATTCCTTCATGGTGAGCCAGAACTTTATTAGAAGTTAGTATGATCATTATGTATACTTCAAAAGTTTCAATGGCATATTCATTATCTTAGCTTTGTATGTTGACGATATGTTTATTGCAAGCAAAAGCATGGAAGAGATCAACAAGTTAAAGGCTCAGTGTTCTAGGACGTTTGATATGAAGGATCTTGGAGCAGAAAAACATATCTTGGGCATGGAGATACACAGAGACAAGAAAAATGGTAAGCTTTGGTTATCACAGCAGAAGTATGTGGAGAAGGTACTTGAAAAGTTCTGTATGAACAAGGTGAAACCTGTTAATGTTCCATTAGCTTCCCATTTTAAGCTTTCTTCAGTTTTGATTCCTAGAACTGATGAAGAAAAGCAGTATATGTCTCATGTACCATATGCAAATGCTATAGGCAACTTAATGTATGCGATGGTATCTATAAGACCTGACATTTCACATGCAGTTGGAGTTGTCAGCAGGTTCATGGCAAATCTAGGTGAAGAACATTGGCGAGCAGTGAAATGGGTGCTTCGATATCTAAGAGGCACAAGTGACCATTGCATCATCTTTAGTGGTAGTGAAAGATCAGTCTGCGGATATGTAGATGTTGATTATGCAAGTGATTTGGACAAAAGAAGATCTACTACAGGTTATGTCTTTATTCTTGCAGGTGGAGCAATTAGTTGGATGTCAAAGCTTCAAGAAACAGTTGCATCATCCACTACCGAAGCAGAATATATAGTTGTTTCATATGCCATTGAAGAAGCAATCTGGTTAAAGGGTTTAGTTGATGAGATTGGAAGGACGCAGGAGAAAGTGAATGTACTTTGTGACAATCAAAGTGCTATTCATTTGGCTACAAATCCTGCTTATCACAGCAGAACCAAGCACATTGATGTAAGGTATCATTTTCTGAGACATTTTATCGATGGCGGAAAAGTAGCTCTTCAAAAGGTCCATACGCGAGAGAATTGTGCGGACATATTCACAAAGTCAGTTACAGTAGAGAAGCTGCGATGGTGTTTAGCTTCTCTTGGCTTGCAGAAAAGATGATGAATGGGCATGGGCAAGGAATTAGGAAAATTGTTGTCAAGGTGGAGTTTGTTGGAAGTTTGACAACTAATTATGTAAATTGGGTAAAATGTATTAATTATTAACAAGTTAGTTTTATACTGAAGCATCGGTTATGTAACTGAGGAGGCTCATATAAAACTGATGAATGCCCAAACTATTGTATGGAGAATCATTATTGATTGAATAGAGATTCCAATCCCTTGCCCCATGGATGTTTCCTTGACACCCTGTTAAGGTTTTACCACGTAACTCCTGTGTTATTACTTGTGTGTTTGCATTCAGTTTTCCAGTCAATTACCTTCTTTCTTGGTTAATCTATAACTATAAATACCTTCTTTCTTTCCTGATAGTAACTTATCAAACTACAATTTCTATATTCAAAATAGAATAATCCGTTAAAAACATAAACATTTCTATATTCAGAATAGAATAATCCGTTAAAAACATAAACGAGAAAGGTATAATTCACTAATATTTTATAATATATTTTTTTTCCTCCGTAAAAGAAATTAGGAATCCAAGTTTTGAAGACCTCATTATTACCAAAGCTGACCGGCCCCTTGGCGACAAATAAAAGATAAAAGCAAAAGCGATACCTTTCACTCGTCCCACGATACGATGAAAAACATCATTACATGCCACGACCACAAATGTGGGTTGCCTAAATCTATATTCTACTAAGCTTCCATTACAGAGAATGTTAATTACACCCAAACCACCGCAACACATATGTATCCTTAGTTTCGTTGACCTCTTTTTACTCACACTATAGGTTTAAATATTCCTCTCTTAGTTACTCGCGCTATAAGTTTAAAATTGCAATTCGGAAGTTTCATTATTTTTTTGAATTTCATAAATTTAATTAATTAATTAATTTTATTTTTTAAAATTTCAGATTTGGCGTATGATATAATTGTTCTGCATTCTTTAAATATATATTTATAAAATTTATATTAAAAATAAATAAATAAATAATTTTTATTTATTAAATAATTAATTAAGTTTAAGATATTATTTAAATACAATGATTAATATAATAAAATTTAATTGAATTTCTTACATATTATTTATATTCATAATGTGTGAATGAAACTTTAAAATAAAATGTTATTATATTTAATTGGAATTTTAAATTTCCATTTAATAATGTGTGAATGAAACTTTAAAATAAAATGTTATTATATTTAATTGGAATTTTAAATTTCCATTATTATAAATGGATTGTGTTTGGTATGTTTTATTTAAATTATTTTAGGAATTTAATTGTGTAGAATATAATTTTGTATTTTAAATTAATTATATTAATATAATTTAAAATATTAATATTAAGATAATATAATTTAAGTTTTTAAAGTAATTTTAATAAAATTATGGTTTGCAGATTTTTGTGGTGTAGTTTTTGAGACAACGAATTTGGATATTTTATAGTTTTTATTTTTAATTTGTCGATTTTTTGAGTGACGACTGAGTTACAAAGAGAAGCTGGAGTAATAAATATGATTAAGTGAGGTTGTCAGGTTAGGGAGCCGACCAGTTTAATGATTTCTATTTTAAATTCATTATTATTATTTTGTTGTTTAATAAATTACTAATTATATAGCCGCAAGGGTTAGTTCAGTTGATAAAAAATCGTGCCTTGCCATCGGGAGGTCACAGGGTCGTTTTGCCTAAAGCACATCGGGAGGTCACAGGGTCGATTTTGCCTAAAGCCCTTGGGGTTAGGTCTTGCCAGTAGGCTGAGGGGCGATTTTTTTGTGGACGTAGCTACCACTCATTGACCGAGGTGTTTCTGAAACACACTGAGAAAAAAAAAAATTACTAATTATATAAGTTACTTTATTTTAATAATTGATATATTGGGTTCATTATTGATTATATTTTTCTTTTATGTTTTTCAACTTTTTGTAATCTTTTTTATATTAAATTTATTCTAATTAAATACACTTATTTATGTTTAAATTGCATAACTTAATATTTTTAATTCTTGATTAATATAAGTTTATGTTATTAGCTAGTTATTTATCTAATGTAATAAGTTTCGTTACTTTAATAAATTGTTTATTAATTTTTAATTTGTTATTATTCTAATTAAATTTTTTATTTGTCTATGTTTAAAGGAGAGGTGTTTAGTAAATTATTTCTTTTAATATTTTGATTATTAATTAATTTAAGTTTATGTAATTTGCTAGTTTCTAGGTTTTCCTTAAATTTATTATGTATTTTTAGGTTTTCCTTACATTATTGTAATAAGTTTTTTCAAAATTTTATTATATATTTTTTATTTAATTTCAATAGTTTAATTTGTAGGAGAGAAGTTTAATGTGTTTGTTAAATTTTTATCATATGTCTTATGTTATTAGTTTATTGTTAGTGTAAATTGAATCTTAATTGTAATTAATGTGAAGTCTAGTTTTTATATTGTAAGTATGTTCCATCTTTTTTATGCTTAATATTATGTCATGTTTATATTATTGATTAATATTCTATTTTTTTATTCTAATTAAATTATATTTATCTATGTTTAAAGGAATCACATGTCTTGTGTTATTAGTTTATTGTTAGTGTAAATTGAAACCTAATTGTAATTAATGTGAAGTCTAGTTTTTATTTTGTAAGTCTAGTTTTTATTTTGTAGGTATATTCTATCTTTTATAATGCTTAATATTATGTTTATATTTTTTATTAATATTCTATATTTTTATATTCTAATTAAATTTTTATTTATCTATGTTTAAACAAATCATATGTCTTGTGTTATTAGTTTATTGTTAGTGTATTATAAATTGAATCTTAATTGTATTTACTATGGAGTCTAGTTTATTTTATAAACATATTCTATCTTTTATAATGATTAATATTATTTGTATGGTTGGGTGAGGAGGTGGTTTGACCTAGAGTAGGGTCAATGAAAGGAAAGGGGGAAGAGTGTTAAGATGCTAAAGGGCAGAGCATGAAGAGGAGGGGTGAGTGTGGTAAGGGGCTAATAGTGAGAGGTAGGGGAACAAAGGGCAGGAAAGATGAAGGATGGTAGGGTTGGTGAGAAAGGGAGGGTCATTTTAATCAATGGGGGTGAGAAGGGAGGTCCAATTTCTGTTAATTTCCAAGCCTCCATCCCTATTGAGGTTATGTGGGTGTTTTATGATTTCAAGGGCCTCACGGACTTTCCGCTTAAAATGGTGTTTTCATTGGCAATGACCTTTGTGTCTTCAAGGCATATATGGTGGTTAGTCTTGCCTGCATGCTCAGCTAAAGCTAAAGAACAAGTTCTCTCATTTCGGATATCTGCACCATGCTCTTTGAGCCTGATCCTGACTAACCTGCCTGTTTCCCCAATGTAGTGTTCTCCACAAGAACAGTTGATCATATAAACACCTTTCTGTTGGAGTTGCTCCTGGTTGTCCTTGACAGATTTCATTCTTTGTTTGATAGTTGTCATGGGTTTGAATGAAGTTTTGATATCCTTCTTTATGAGAACTTTAGCTAGCTTGTCAGTGACTCCCTGAATATATGAAAGGTAGGCATTAGTAGTTGGGGGGTTATTTGATTTATCTTTTAATAAAATTAGCTATTAATTTAATATAATTGAATGAAATTAATAAAATATTTTATTTTATATTAAATGTATTTTTTTAAGTTTGGTAATGGTGAGGCTACATCATTGTCATGTTAAAGAACAATTTATCTATCATTATCTATTCAAAATTCTATAAACTATTAATAGATATTTTTAAAAATACAAGTGAATAATTAAAATTTATTAACATATTTTAAATTTTTCAATATTAGATATTTATATATTTTAATTTGAAATTTTATATAAAATGATAATTATTACACTATTTTTAACACTTGATTTATATGTTTTTAAAATCCATTGAATTATGCTTAAAGGTTTTAAATTTAATCTAATTTTTTCCTTAATTTTTAAAATGAGATCATTTATTTAATAAATATAAAATATAACCCTATAGAGCATAGAGGTGACAAGATTCATTAAGTTGTGCAAAGGTCATGAGTTCAACACTCAATGAGAAAAAATTCCAACTATATTAAAGGCTAGTGTGGTCCAAAGTCAAGATGATTTTGATAGCTCAAGTCATAGATAGACTTGTCAATCATGTCAAAACTCACATAACCTAGCAAGCTCTCTTTTAACTACAAAACATTTTTTATATTGATATTGTCTTTAAAAAAAAAATTCTATAAATGTTGTTTAGAAAAAAAGACTCACATGTTGCATTAAAAATATTATTATTATTATTATTTTAAGTTTTAAAATATTTTATAACGTTAATAATTGTTAATTCAAATTAAACATAAAATTTAAAATATAAAGTTATAAATATATTATAAAATATTGTTCGAAAATTATATATTACAGAGCAATGGAACACATAAAATATTGCAGAAATATAAACACGGAAAACACATAAAACGAGAGAGACACAGATATACGTGGTTCACCCAATTTGGGCCACGTCCACGAAGAAACAACCAGTCCTTCCTTTTATATTGTCTAGCAAACTGAAGAGATACAACCTACAGCATATCCGTTGTAATTCCCTCTTCGCTCTCGCACAATCTCCTCTTTCTTTCTCACATAGAATATAGATCTACATAAATGCAATACAATTCCCTCATGTATAGTGAGGGGTTGCCTTCTAGGGCAAAAAACCATAAATTAAACATAACTTCTACTGTCAGATCTCCACCTAATGAACGGCCCATATTGACTACGAAATTGCAACATTTTACAAGGAAATTTTACATCTATTTTTAGCTTTGGGGGCATTTCCCCTGATCCTCCGCCAGGGGGGGGGCTCCAAATAATCGTCATCGCTCCCCCTAGATCCCCTTAGCGGCGTACATTTTACGGGTGGCATTGCCGCTACATTACGAATTAGGCTCCAATGTGGCGATACCTCTAAATAAAGAAGATAATCAGCCTCCACACCCAACAATATCCCACTTGGAGACTGATTATAGCAACTCCACCGCTGCTTCATTTGCTGGACAACGACTCCACTTTGGACCTAGCTGTTTCTCATCTTCTTCATCATACTTGAAGACCAATTGAAACTGAGCAGAATCTCAGTTTCTCCCTAGTTACAACTTTTGTTAACATATCTACATGATTCTGGCTAGTGTGTATCTTTTCCAGCTTCAATTGTCCATCTTCCAACATTGACCGTACGAAATGGTACTTGAGATGTATATGTTTAGTCTTGGAATGAAATGCAGAGCTCTTTGCAAGATGTATGGCACTCTGGATGCCACTGTATAACCTTCCCAACTCCTACTTCTTACCCAATTCATCCAGAAACCTTTGTAACCAAATCATTTCTTTACTAGCCTCTCTAGCAGCAAGATACTTTGCTTTCGTTGTTGAGAGTGCAACAACACTTTGTAGTTTTGAAATGCAACTGACAACTGTTCCATCTACAGTAAACACATACACTGTTGTGCTCCTCCTTTTATCTCTATCACCTGCCATATCTACATCAACATATCCCTGTAGAGCAATGTTTGAACCACCAAATAATAATGCTTGATTTTTGGTACCTCTCAAATACTTGAGAATCCACTTCACTGCCATCCAATGTTCTTTTCCTGGATTGTTCATGTACCTGCTTACAACTCCCACTGCATGTGCAATATCAGACCTTGCGCAGACCATTGCATACATTAAGCTTCCAACCACTGATGCATATGGAATTTTAGACATATAAGCCATTTCTTCATGGGTCTTGGGACACACCTCCTTACTTAGTTTGAAATGGCTAGCCAAAGGTATACTAATTGGTTTTTCATTCTGCATATTAAATCTTTTCAACACCTTTTCTATGTACTCACTCTGAGGAAATGTTAATTTTTGGTCATTCCTGTCTCTAGCTATTCTCATACCAAGGATTTGTTTTGCAACACCCAAATCCTTCATTGCAAATGAGTTCGCCAATTTTCTTTTGAGCACATTTATTTCCTGCATGTTAGAACCTGCAACAAGCATGTCATCTACATACAATAACAATATAATATAGCTGCCATCATTTTTCCTTTTGAGATAAACACAATAATCAGAGTGACATCTAGTATAACCTTGTTCAGACATAAACCTGTCAAGTTTTAGATACCACTACTTTGGAGCTTGTTTTAAGCCATACAAGCTCTTCTTCAACCTGCACACTAGTTTCTCCTTCCCTTTTACCTCATATCCTTGTGGTTGTTGCATATATATCTCTTCCTCCAAATCCCCATGGAGAAAGGTTGTCTTTACATCTAATTGCTCAAGATGAAAATCTTCAACTGCTACTAGACTTAAAATAGTTCCGATTGAAGTCATTTTAACAACAGGAGAAAATATCTCATCAAATTTTATACCCTTTTTTTGTGCAAACCCCTTCACCACAAGTCTAGCTTTATACATTTTTCTACCTCCATCTTCTTCCTTCAACATGTAAACCCATTTATTCTGCAATGTTGTTTTTCCTACAGGAAACCAAACTAAGTCCAAGTCTCGTTATGTGCTAAGGATTCCATCTCTTCTTTCATGGCCTGCTCCCACTTCTTCCTGGTTTTTACCTGCACTGCTTCTTCATAACATTCGGGTTCACCAGAATCAGCCAACAATACATAATATAATGAAGGAGAGTATCATTAAGGGGGTCTACTTATCCTGGTAGATCTTATAACAACACTTTTAGGTGTTTTTAAGGTGCTTATTGCTGTTGTGGTTTTTTTTGTTGTTCTCGTTGTTGATCATTATGATTTTCAGGCACCTTCACCTTTTCTGTGATCTCATCAAGCACTGTGTATGCTCTGTTTTCTTTTCCTACAACTTATCCTTATACAAAACCTTTTCATTGAATATCACATCTCTACTTCTAATGATTTTTTGTTTTTCATAATCATAAAAGAGATAACCAAAATCATTAACACCATATCCAAAAAAGGTACATTTCTTTTATTTTGCCTCAAGCCTTGTTCTATTTTCTTTATTAATGTGGACAAAGGCTTCATAGCCAAAAGTCTTTAAAAATGAGTAGTTTACCTTTTTACCTGTCCATGCCTCCTCTGGAATACCACCATCCAAGGAATTTGAAGGCCCTCTGTTTATTAGATAAACATCAATATCTACAGCATCCGCTCAAAATTGTAAAGGAAATCCTGCATGCAATCTCATGCACCTTGCATGCTCCATGATTGTCCTGTTCATCCTTTCTGACACATCATTTTATTGTGGTGTTCCTGGAACTGTCTTCTCTCTGCAAATTCCATTCTCTGAATAGTACCTATCAAACTCTTTGCTGCAATATTCACCTCCATTTTCTGATCTGAGACACTTCAACCTTTTTCATGTCTCATTTTCCATTTCTTGAAAGTATCAAATACATCAGATTTATTTTGAATACAATAAATCCAGGTTTTCCTGGTTGCATCATCAATAAAAGTAACATAATAACGAGAGCCATTGAGAGATGATACCTGAGCACGTCCCCATACATCTGTATGCACAAGCTCTAATTTTTAACTCTTCTTTTATTTCCCAACTCTGAGGAATCTAACTCTCTTTTTTTTTTCCATAAAAACAATTCTCACATAATTTTAAATCAGCATGCTTCAAACCTGGTAACAAATTTCTTGAGTGAAGAATCTGCATCCCCTTCTCACTCATGTGCTCGAGCCTATGATGCCACAATGACATATCTTCTCCTGTAGAGGTTAAAGCATTAACATAATTAGAAATACAATTGCATAAATACAACGTACCAACCTTTTCTCCTTTTTCTATTACCAGGGCTCCTTTAGTGACCTTCCAAGTTTTATTTGTAAAAGTAGTTACACAACCTTCACCTCCCAACTGCCCTATTGAAATTAGATTTTTCTTCAGATCTGGAACATTCCTTACCTCCTTCAATAGCCATTGATTTACATTCTATTATTTTATGAAAACTGTATGCCTTCCAACGGTTTTATAGGGTTTATCATCACCCAATTGAACTTGTCCAAAATCTCCTTGAACATAATCATGAAAATTTTTCCTATCAAGTGTGGCATGGAATGAGGCCCCTAAATCTACCACCCAGGCATCAATAATATTTTCTACTGAAAGAATCAAATCATCTCGCAACACATTACTTGTCACATTCACTTCATGATTTTTTTCTTGTTGCGCGTCTCCTTCTTTTCCCTTCCAAGACTTCCAATCTTTCTTCAGGTGTCCTTTCTTCCTGCATTTCCAGCACATTATCCACGATCTGGACTTGGATCTTCCTTTCCTTGACTTATTGAGATATCTTGGGCTCTTTCCTCTTTCCATTTTTCTTCCCCTACTATCTGCAATCAAATCATTACCCGATGTCTCATCGGAGCTTTTCCGTCGCATTTCCTCGCTTAGGATTGCACCGACAACATCATCAAACTTTAAAGTACTAGATCTAGAGACAGAGTTACTAATGGCCATAAATAAATCATTCCAACTTTTTGGTAATGAGCACAGAAACAACAGAGCCCTAACTTCATCATCAAAAGTTACTCCTACAAAACTTAATTGGCGGGTAACTATATTAAATTAATTTAAATGATCAACAACAGATCCACCTTCTGACATCTTCATATTAAAAAACGCTTTATAAGAAATACCTTATTTGAGGCCAAGGGTTTTTCATATAGTTTGGTCAATGCCGACAATAAACCCTTTGTTTCCGTTTCCTTCGAAATATTAAACGCTATCGATGCCGCTAGGCACAACCATGTTGTTCCAAGTGCCTTTTTGTCGAGAATATCCCATTCTATGTTTGTCATACTCGTCGGCTTCTTTGTCTTTCTAATCAATGGTAGCTACAGATATTTTTTATATAGATAATCTTCCATCTGCATCTTCCACAACTGGTAGTTTTGGTCGTTAAATTTTCGACCCCAAACTTACCATCTTCTACCATTGCTCCCACTCGAACTAGGAACCCTTCTCTCCTACGAGTTTATCGCCCAAATAGACCTTCGACTCTAATACCAGTTGTTCGAAAATTATATATTATAGAGCAATGGAACACATAAAATATTGCAGAAATATAAACACAGAAAACACTTAAAACAAGAGAGACAAAGATATACGTGGTTCACCCAATTTTGGCTACGTCCATGGAGAAACATCCAGTTGTTCCTTTTATATTATCCAGCAAACTAAAGAGGTACAACCTACAGTAGATCTGGTGTAATTCCCTCTTCGCTCTCACACAATCTCCTCTCTCTTTCTCACTCAGAATACAGATCTACATAGATGAAATACAATTCCCTCATATATAGCGAGGGGTTGCCTTCTAGAGCAAAAAACCCTAAATTAAACATAACTTCTATCGTCATATTTCCGCCTAATAAACGCCCTAAATTGACTACGAAATTACGACAATTTACAAGGAAAATTTACATATATTTTAGCTTCAGGGGCACTACCCCCAATCTCCTGCCATGGAGGGGCTCCAAATAATCATCGTCGCACCCCCCCCCCCCCCCACCCCCCTGGCAGCATACATTTTACGCGCGGCATTGTCGCCACATTACAAACTGGGGTCCAATGTGGCGATACCTCTAAATAAAGAAGATAATCAGGCTCCACAGCCAACAAATATTACACTTAATTTATAACATTTCTTTCACATTATTTTTTTTATTTTTCTTACATCAATTTATTTATTTTATATTTTTGTTTAGATAAACACTTTGTAAACTATTATATTAATGTATTTTATTGTAAACTGATTATTTATTTCTCTCACATGTTTGTTAATTCAATGGGGAGTTTATTTTTATTTGAAGTTGTAACACCACAAGTTACTGTAAATATTTGTTTATTTATTGGCATTTACTTTTATTGCATGATACCTGATAACTTGTGGGCTTAGACAGAAGCCTAATAAAAATTTAATTGTTTAAAAGTTTATTTTATAATTTGTTTAAAGAAAAAGGAGAAATATTAAGGAACATCGATGGAAAATGCGCTCTACTAGGGTTTTGGCCTGCCGCTTTTAAAAATTCCCTCGAGTGTCAGTCTCTCAAACCCTAGACATTTTTCCTCAAAACAATGAATTCTAATAGGTCGGATGAGTGATCTAGCAAGGAGGGGAGAGATCCCCTCCTACCAAAATGTTGCAAGCAGTGAATCGAGTAGTAAGGGAGGGGCTTCGGTGACAATCAACAATGACAAAGGTTCCAAAGGTAGCCAAGTGATGGGACCTCAGTGGCAAGCCCGAATCAAAGGCTAATGTCTGCCGTAGGCAGTCAAAAATCCAAGATTCATGGTTTCGAGTAATAAACTAGAAAATTACCACAAGTTTATGAAGGACCATGCCTTGCTTTTTAAATTCATTGGCCTTTGGCCCTCAAAAGGAGATTTTATCAAATGGATCTAGCTAAAATGGCAGCCGAAAGGAAATATTGATCTGAAAATGGGGGCTCGAGGCTTTTTTACAGTGATCTTCACCAGTCTGGAAGATAAGGAGAAGGCTTTTGAAAATGGGCCATGTTTCTTTTATAACATTAATCTTTTCATGCGTTATTGGGAAGAATTCTACAACCCGGATCAGGGAAAATTCATGGCAGCCCCGGTATGGGTAAGATTATTTTCCCTACTAGTTGATTGGAAATTCCATTGGTAGATTTAATAAAGTAGCTGAATCCACCTGTCGAGGGAGATACACTTAATATGCTATACATGAATATAACAGAGCCTCTCCGTGAATTTGTGGAGCTAAAATATCAAGGTGAGGTATGCTAACAATCTCTCGACTATGAGCATGTTCCTTTCCGCTGCCAAAAATGTCATGACTATGGGAATTTATTCAGAGTGTGCCCCTTGAATTAAATGGGAAATGTGGATCTAGAAATTCCCAAATACTCCCCCAAGTTGTAGGAAGATTAAGAGGGTTTTCAAGAGGATTCAAACAAAAAAAGTAATGCAAAACCTCCTCAGGCAAACACCAAAAAAACATAGTGGAAGAATCAGGTTAATAATAACTGGTACGAGGTATTGATGGAAGAATATGAAAATACAAAGGAGGTGGGTCATTTGATTGGAAATGAAAATGTTAGGCTTCTGCCTAAGGGCACCAATAAACCCAAAATTAAATCCCAAGGAAAACCATCGGATCAAGAGGATAATGAACAACCTAAGGACAAGGAAAACATGGAGATCGATGGATCGAAGGAGGAGCTGAGCATGAAGGAACATGTCCTTAAGAGTCTTTTGAATGAATCGTGGAACATGGATGAAAAATTTATCCTAGTAGACCAAAAGAATCTCTATTAAGACACATTTCCGCAATATCAAGATAAGCAAATTCATCTCTCCATGGATTAGCCAGAGCATCTTGGATCTCACCCACGTAATGGTCAGGATCAAGGGGTACATGTAAAAGGGTGGAGAAACGAGGTCGGAAGAACTTGCAGGAATCAATACAGATGGTTGGGAATTTGTTGGTAAATTCAGGAAGGGTAGTACTGCTTTCGTTGGTATTCCAACAAATTAACAAATCTTCTAAATGATTGTTATTTCCTCGAATGTGAGAGGCTTCAATAGTCGAGGTAAGAAAAAATACATGAATGAAAGGATTAAATAGGAAAGACCGAGCATTGTGATGCTTTAGGAAACTAAAGTATCTGAGGAACGACTAAAAGTGATCATATGAGGAATAAAACTTCAGTATGAGTTGATGGCCTTAAATGCCAAAGGAAGTGTGTGTGGTCTAGTTATCCTCTATAATCCAACAAAGATTATTTTTTATAATTGGGTCAGCTTGCCTCGGATTCTCTCAGGGGAGTTTAGACATATAGGAACCCGATATTGAGCACTATTATCGACATTTTATGGCCCTCACATTCCAGGGGAGAAAGTGGATTTCCTCCAGAACATAGGAGATCTTAGAAATATATGCTCGAAGGAGCTCTGGATAATTGGAGGATATTTCAACCTAATCTCCTTGATTAAGGAGAAAAAGGGGGGGCTAAGTAGAATGGACCCTAAGATGGAAGCTTTTAGAGACCTAATTATGGAGCTGAAATTGGTCGATATTTAAACGTTCAATGGAGTATATACATGGAATAATCGTCGGGGGGGGGCTCTCACCAGGTTGCCTCATTCCTAGACATATTTTTAGTATCAAAACATCTTATAAGTAGGTATATATTTTTTGAAGCCTCAATTCTTCCTTGCTCAGGGAAGATCACTATCTGATCAGGTTGGAAATGGACCTAAAATTGGTGCCTAGAAACAAAGCTTTCATATTTTAATCCTTATGTCTCAGATACCCCTCCTTTCTAGGTAAAATGGAAAGTTGGTGGAAATCTAGTACGGTGCAAGGCATGAATTATATGCATACTTTATAGCTTAAACTAAAAGATCTCAAACAATAAATCAAACTTTAGAATTAGTCAAAATTTGGAAATATTATGAAGGAGCAGTGGCATCTCCAAGAGCATATGAAAGGTACATTGAATAATCAACGAAGACTGATTGGAGGACTTGGCAATGGAAGAAGGAAAAATACTAAACCATATTGAAGAAAGGAGGAAATAGGAGGAGATACGTTGGAAGCATAAATCAAGAATTAAATGGCTGAGGGAATGTGAGAGAAATACTTTATTCTTTCATAAGACCATGATTCAACATCAACAACATAATCAAATCTTTTCTTTGAAGGATGTTTCAGGAAACCACCTTATTCACCATAAAGGGATGGAAAATATTCTGGTGTATCATTTTCACTCCCTTCTTTCGGACCCTATCCCTAACTGGTAGGAGGCAATTTAGAGAATATACTCTCGACATACCCCATATGGTTAGCAGGGACCAGAACCTCACCTGATGAGGAAAATAACTATAGAGGAAGTAGACAATGTTGTCAAAGGGATGGCAGGAAATAAAGCGTCATGTCCAGATGATTTCATGACAGAATTATTCCAAGTTTCTTGGAGCTTCTTAGGGAAAGATATCTTGGATGTGGTGGAAGAATCCCAAAGAACTAAAAGGTACATCCTGCTCTTAATACATTTATATCATTAATTCCTAAATCTTCTCATCCTGAGGACCCTTGGGGCTTCAAACCTATTTCCCTTTGTAATTTTATTTACAAAATTATTTCCACTATTATGGTGAAAAGGTTAAAACCTCTTCTACCCTGTCTCATCTCTCCATAGAAAACTAGATTTGTTCAAGGCTGCCAAATTCTAGATGTAATCATTACCTCCCAGGAAGTTTTCCATTCTATTAAGCAACTCAAAATTCCCGGTATGATGATCAAACTAGAATTATCTAAAGCCTATGATCACCTTAGTTGGTTCTATCTCCTCAATATCCTAAAGGCTTTTGGTTTTTACCCCGCTAGATTAGTTGGGTTTCTTCCCTCATCTCTTCAACGATTTTTTTGATCTTGATTAATGGTTCCACTTCCAGAACCTTCAATCCATCTAGAGGCATTCGACAACGAGATCCCATGTCTGCCTTTCATTTCAGCTTGGGAACTAAAGGATTCAGTAGACACATCAAATCAACCTCTCAATCTGCTCGTATCAAAGGCCTTCACCTATGGGGTAACGATTTTCCAATCACTCACCAAAAATTTGTGGATGACATCATGCTTTTTTGCCAAGTTTCCCTCAGTGAAATTAGAAAGCTTAAAGATATTCTCAATGCGTTTATGAAAGTATTTGAAACTATGATTAATAATGATAAATCAGATATTTTCCTCTTCAATACCCTTGTCTCCATATAAACCCTCTTGGCTCACTCCCTAGGTTTTGGTATCGGTTCCCTGCCTACCAAATATTTCAGCATACCTTTGGTCTTCAATTCTTTGAGAACCTTCTTCTAGAAATATGTTCTTCAAAAAACTATATCGAGACTCAATGGATGGGCCTTTAGGGCTCTAAATGTAGCTGGCAAGGTGGTCCATCTGAAGGTTATTTTACAATCCCTACCAATATACCATCTCTCGGGTCTGGCCACACCCAAATTATCGTGTTCTTCCATGACAAAGATATTCAAAATTTTCCTTTGGAGAGGAGCATAGAAGGCTAAGAAATGGGCCTTGGTCTCTAGGACTAATGTTATCAAATCCAAGTTGGTGGGAGGTCTAGGCCTTAGAGATCCATACATCCTAGATCAGTTCATGGGGGGGAATTATTATGGAGATGGTTAAAGGGTGATCTTGAACTGTGGAAGATTATAAGGAATAAAAAATACAGAATGTCAGATTCCCTAAAAGAAAAAATAAGATATCTGGAAACCCCTAAGGGGTAAGCAATTTGGAATTTGGCATCCATCAAAAGAGACCTCATCAAAAACCACACATTTTGGGAAATCAGAGATGGGAGAGTGCTTTTTTTTGGCAAGATCCATGGAACCAGAGAGCGAAAATATTCAGCATGCAAGACCTGGGAGATATATTCCTTTTCACGGATAGCCAAACTTGCTCTAGGATGGACCACTTTTTGTGTCCATCACAGTCAGATCCAGTATGCAGATAGTGGAAAGGACAACACAATTGGATGAATCCTCCAACATCCAACCAATGGAAAAATATGGAAAAAGAGCTTCAATCCAGGAAAATTATAAAAAAAGAAGGCCATGACATCCTTAGATGGGGTTATTCTAGCAAAGGAACATTTAACATCAAAGAAGCATATAAATTGGTAGCAGAAGAAAATCAAGAACATTTTAGCATGAAGGAAGATATGGACATGGTACCTTTGGCCTAAGGTTGCACAATTCTTATGGCTTGTATGTCATAGACAATTTCTCACTTGGGAACAACTCTAGAGAAGAGGAATCCAAGACCCCTCATTTTGTAGCCTATATGGCATACAAAGTAAAGATTTGGTACACCTTTTGAACACATGCTCCTTTATTGAGTAGTTATGGAGAAATATCAACCAACTCTTCGGTTACCTAGATCGAGATCAAAATAGTATTATAGAATCAATAGAAATGTGGAGAAAGGGCATCTTTTTAAGCCTAGTCCTGAATCAAGCTTGGGTTGTGCCACTAGGTTTTCTCCTCTGGGAAGTTTGGAAAGGAAGAAACATGAGTATTTTTAAGGGGAAATGACTCTCTTAGGAAGGAGTTTGGAATGGGATTATCCATAATAACAGGGAAACAATCATAGCAGATCACTGGCATACAAATGACTGGCAGGTTGCCCCTCTTGAGGTTCGAATCCTTAGCCTCCTGAATTTATCATGTCAAATGATTGCACCATCTTATTGGAAGCTTATGGTATCCCATAGATCCTCCCCTTCCAGTTTCTCTGCACCCCCTGCTAGATTCCTTAAGCTAAACACGATCGGGATTCTAAAGGAAATGTAACAGATGCAGGGTTCAGAGGTTTATTTAGATATTCACAACATCAAGTTAATATCATGTATGCAACTGAATGTAGTTATGCTAGCAATAATGAGGAAAAATTTATCACAGTAAAGCAAGGGTTGCTCATAGCTAAAAGAGAAGGTTACAAAAGATGATAACCAGAGATTGAACGTGCAACAATAAGGAAATGGAGAAAAACATAGATATCTATGAGGACCTCCTTAGGATGGTACACATGGTAGAAGGAGACTCCAACTTCGTCATTGGTACCATTAAAAAGTTGAATTGTGGCTCTAATTGGGAGAAACTTAGCCATAGTTGGAGGACGACTAGACTAGTACAAGATATAAGTGACCTCCTACTTTGTTTTGATTATATCATTCATTTCCATGTTAGGAGAGAAGGAAATAAAATAGAATACTTCTTAGTGAAATGGGGTTGATTTGGAATCATGATTGCCATTACGCCAAAACTCGCAGGTGTTAGTAAACAGACACATCGCCACAATTAACAGATCCATGAGAGGAAGTTAACCCATGATGCGAAACACACTTAGAGTTTTGGATTATCCAATGCCCAACAATATGCCCCCCAACACGAATTGGGGATGATTCTAACTTGATAACTTTAGCTCCGATACCACTAGTTGGAAACTAGATCACTAATTACAGAGGCAGGTGAATCAGTAGGGAGAGCACTTATACAAATTTTATCCAATTATTAATCTTTTTCCAAACATAAACTGAAACATATAATCAGAGATTACTGCATCAAACATAAATCAAAGAACATTAAAGCAATCACATAATCAACACAAGTGTTTCTAGTGGGAAACCCATCCCTGGAAAAAAACCACCCTGATGTTGTTGCATTGCTCAATATTTTATTATCTTCTGAAAAAATTATACATGGATCAGATCACTCCCATGAGCCTTGAAGACTTATCTTCTTTCACAATATGTTGGAATTATGATAGAGAAAATTGTTTTTCTCTCAAATCTATGGACTACCATCCACTGAAATCCACCACGATCAATGATCCTCGCCCAGTTACTCCTGAACTCACAATCAACCCTATAGACTTCGATCTGCTGGTACTATATTGACCAATGATCCTCTCCCAGTTTCTACGGAACTATCCAACCACCATTGGATGGAGAAAAATCTTCCATCTATTGAATCTTCCAACTCATTGTATACTCAAAACATCCATGTCTTAAATACCTCCATCGAGCCTCGTTTCATATATTTTCAGACTCGACTCTGAAAACTTGCTCAGCATGAACACTGCAGCAACATAGCATCAAAGGTCAAATAAATTTGTAGCAAAAATTGCCATCAAAAATCCATACAACAATATCCACACAGGCTCCAAAAAATTCTCCTCAAATCATTGCTCCAATCAACACATCAAAAAACACTCACTGCATCATGTAATGGTTGAAATAAACTTCAACTATCTACTGTTACATTTGCAAACTGCTTCAAAAATTCTTCACTAGAGAAACATTCATCTTGCAGGCTCTACTCCAAGGTCACTCTCAACACACAACACTAGTGTAATCAACCCTACTAACTATGATCTATCACTAATATGAAGATGAACTCAAGTTCTTAGCTCTATAATTACTTGGAACTACTGATCTCAACAATCCTTTTCATATGCTTGAATGGATCTAGGTTCAACTCATTGACTCAATAAACCACTAACGCCACTAACCCTTTTGATATTTTCAACTTTAATCCACTTCTGGAGGTCCCATAAATTTTTCCGACCATAAAGAAAAAATTTATGATCAAGTACGTTGCAACAAGCCAAAAATTAGCTCAAACGTGCAAGGAATGCAGAGATTTTCTCAGGAAATCCCATAGTCACTCCCTTAGCACTATCCTGCATGAGACTATGGATTCTTGGGGCTATAATCGCTCCCTTGGGCTTGCATCCATGTGACTTTAGCATCCCAACCTCTCCCTTGACTCAACATGCCTGTGAATGGTCCTAAAATTGAAGTTAAACATTTGTTCCTCAATTCAAAACATCTTCACCTGATGGAACATCTTCTCCAACATTTGAGGACTCCTCCAAACCTCTGTGTCAAGTTTACAACTGATGAATATGCCAAGAACAAGTCTATCACATGTTATACCTATTATGTCAACCTTAGAACCAATACCAACACCTCCATCTCCTCAAGCAACATTCTCAACATCTATGACACCTCTAAGACCTATAGCAGCATCTCTATCCCCTGTATTGACATCTCTAAGAAACACAACATCATAAACTCTCCAATCTCCTGCAATAACAACATCTCCAACCAACTCAACAAGTCTAGAATCCATCTCCTCAACAACCACAACATCATCTCCACTAGATCATGTCATAATGATGTTGACATCAATGCCAATTGTACAACACCATCAACCAAACACCATCACACAACACTCATCACACATGCATATCACCAGTAGCATCTCAAACTTTTTGACATCAATTCCAACACTACAATGCCAACAAAATCCCCCTTTGGAATTGAAGCCAACCTCAATACAACATGTGAGGTTGAATTCTAACCATCCAAATTTCAACCCCTTTGACATCAATGGAAAAGGGCCATACAAACACTAAAGTACAATTCCAAATAATGTGTTAGATGAGATAATTTCTCCCCTGTCATACTAAATACCAAATTGATGCAACCCATGAATAATTTCCTCGAAGATAAGCATGAAAACAAGGAAATCGACTGCCAAAACTTATCTCTGCCAATGCCATGCCATTCTGAATGGAACATTCCCCCCCCCCCCCCCCAAGCATGTAATGGAGCTAGAAACATACACTCTACGCACTGCAATAAACCTCTTTTCCAATTGAAAGAGACTAATCCTCATGACCATGACTCTAACTGACTTTGGACATGATATACAATACATTACAATACATCATAATGCTTCATGGAGCAAGCACATCATTGTGACAAGTACATAGGACTGACATATAGATCCTCTATGACCTATCACCAACCATAAAACTATGGACCCAAGTTTGCATCATGCACCTAATGAAGTGGGGCTACATCAAAGATATACATCATAATACGTTACTTGGACTCCATTGACCTATACATAGTAAATGACAATACATACTAGACACCATGGGTCACTCCATGAGCAATGTACCCAAAAGATGAAACAATGAAAGTACATGGATTTTACATATGCACACAATGATGCTCTCATCAATACTTTCAAAAAACATAAAATATCATGAGTACATGGAAAAAATAAGCATCCAGATATGCTCCATATGGAAGCAACAATAAAATACAATACATGGCATACAAGACCTCCACGATATATGACATAATATCTCCAAAATGTAACAACAATAATAGAGGTACTAACAACATCATATGCTAGTACATGGCCACTCAACATCTTGGCCATCACCATCCCATCAATGAATATCCTACAACATAATCATGATAACCACTAGAAACCACCATGCTCCACATGTGAATCAACATAATATCAACCGATAGTAGCAATATAGAAATAATAACATCAACAAGTACATATCCTCATCATGAGCAACAATAATCTCTCCAACATAATCAGCCATATGAATCAACATCACTCAACCAAATTCATTCCACATGTCATAAGAAACATCATGCTCTCTCTCTCTCTCCATGAAATTGCAACATATAATTCAGCCATCTAAAATATATCAGCAACATGCATGATTCATATAGAAGTAGAAACATAAGAAATGAGGTACATAAATTCTAGAAGATCCAACTAGAAAAATGTGACAACAGTAATAAAATTCATCCTGCATAAAAACATGTCAACATTTTGTAAACCCATTAGGAAGCCCATATGCTCCACCTGAATGTGTGATCCTCCATCACACCCTGATCATGTGCATGAAACAACCATATGGATTTCATACCTCCAATAATATCACAAGAAACTAAACATGTTGTTGCTCCAAAAACCATCAATAACAATATAGTTGAAAGATAACTAATGAAACCTACAACAAGGCTGATAGACATGTCTTTTCCACTCATATACAATAAATACACTAGTTGGAAAAATAATGAGTGAAAAGGAATAAACATAAAGAATCAAGCCTTGCAAAAACATAGCTCCCCCTAAGCATGATATACCTCATATGAAGTGATCCAACTGATATGATAATGCATGAAGGAACTGAATCAAGCTACCAACACTCTCCCTAAGACCATGCAAGTCTCATGCATACTGTTGCAGTCAAATAGATCTAACATGCAAGAATGGATTGTTGTAGGGATTGATCTCATCTAATCTAAATTTGATGAGGAAGATTACTCTCTTGGTATCTTCTTACTCTTCTCTCTTCCCTTCAACACACACACATTATTTGGAGTCTTGATTTCTCTAGAAATCACTCTCTTTGAGCCTTCCTTTTGGATGACGCAACCTTTGGAATTGAATATCACTTCTTTTCCTCCATCAACCATTTGGATCAAACTCAAGATATTATGATTTAGGCCTTCAATGAGCCAAACATCTTCTACATTTTTCTTGTTCTCTCCAATATTGGCTTTACCGCTTCCCAACACTCTAGCAATTTCACTTCCTTCAAACACAACATGGCCATTCTTGGTTTTGTTGAGAAAATGAAATTTTCTCCTATCTCTTGGCATATGGTGAGAGAATATGTTATCTATATACCACATGGAATCCTCATCATGAGAAAAAAATTCAATGCCACATCTTCCTAAATGCTTCCCCTTCTTCCTTGTGTTCCTTGGATGCACATTCTCCTTTAATTGTTGCTTTTGAACAAATGGCCTCAATGGTCTAGGCATATTACACTCCTTGGCCATGTGTCCAAAATTATGACACACATAACACTCTATGTGACCAAAATATGTAGCCAAAGGATCTAATATTTTTCTGCTCATATTGGACCTCCATCCTTTTACGCTAGATATGTAATCAATGGCTTTATGCCCAAACAAGTTACAAGAAAAACAATGACCATTGAAAGAATTTTTATACCTGAATGTAGGTCCTCCTCTTGGCTGATAATACTTCTGCATGGATGAGTGCATTCTTGTCCTACAATCAACTTCCACATGACCAAAATCATGATAGTTGAAGCACTTAATCTCGTCCATCAAGGGGGTAAAGGAGTTTTAACTTCTCCTTGGAAAACTGCTACCTCCAACCATAGGAGAAAATGGTCTTCTATATGTGAAAGCTCCTTTCGGTTTTCTATTTTGTTGTAGCTTGTGAATCATATTATTTTTTGCAGGCTTCTTTGATTCTACTTTGTCATTCTTTCTTGCATGAAAACTTGTCTCACCCTTATGAAGATTGCTACTAATTTTGATCATTGGTATGGTTTTGTTCACTTTCTCCAACTACTGGTTCTTTTCCTCAAGCTCCTTTATCAAATTTTCAATCACACCTTCCAGTGCTTCAACATAATATTTTCTATCTTTTTTCTTGTTGCAATTGACTTATTCTAATATTTTCGATTATGTCAGTTGTGTTCTCAAGGTATTAATTTCTTCCTTGAGATTTTTCTCCATTTGATCACAATCTTGCAATTTCTTCTTATGCTCCTTGCATGCTTTGTTAGTCTACCAATTTCACTACAAAATTCTTCAGTAACAACCATGGCAGATTCATATTAAGCAGTAAGACACATATAACCAGGATCATCATCTCTATCAATAAACAAATATGAATCATTTTCATTACTTCTATCTGAAATATAACTCAAAAGAATACCATTACGACTTATACCTTTATATTTGTTCTTCTTCTTCACAACTGGTTCATGTGGGGCTTTCTTCTTATTTTTGCTTCTCTTTTCAATTTATCTATCACTGTTGCTACTGCTAGCTCCATATAGCATATCCAAACTATCCCAAATATCCTTGGTAGATTTTAAATCTCCAATTTTCTCCAAATCTACACTATGGATATTTGTGAAAATAATTCACCTTGCTTGAGCATTTTTCTTCTATATTTTAGATGTTGGAAAATCTTCATCATTTCCTTCACAAACCAATCTCCAAATGTGAGATCCTCAAAGAAATAATTTATTTTTCACATATTCCTACCAAACCTTAAAATTTGCAACAGTAAGAACCAATTTCTTTGGAGAACTCATTTCGAAAAAAAATGCAATTTTTTTCAAATATCCAAGATCCACTCTCTAGTGATCAAGTTGCACCCGAGAGCCTAGCTCTGATGCCAATTTTTGGATTCACAATTTCCATTACACCAAAACCTACAGGTGGTAGTAAATAGACACATCGCCAAAGTTAACGGACCCACGAGAGGCAGTTGAGCCATGTCGTGAAACACATGGGGAGCACTCGATTATCCTGTGTTGACTAGATTGTTTAAATATGGGTTGGACTCTGGAGTCTTTGTGACCCTCACAAAACTATTGTGAATGGATGGATACTTTGAGGCATATCTTGGATCAGGATGCTAGCAATAAAATCAATCCTAACCATGCTATGAAGCAATGTCCCCGATTAGGGTGTGAGCCGACAGAATGGAACCTTTAGGATTTGTGCCATGATTAATGTCATGAAAGGAAGGGTTGGAGGGTGGACTCTTTACAACCCTCACACATTTGAATCATATGGAAATGTGGCACCATGCATGCAAAGAATAAATTCCACAAGGGACAACCAAAGGGACACATTAACATCGAAAGTTATGTCGGTAACTCTCCATTCTCAGGTGGAAGTAACTTTTTTATCATCTATGGAATAGTTACAAGGTTATTGGCAGGCTTGAGGCATAACATGAAGGATGATTTTGTGGTCCGTCACCCTTGTGTAGATGGCTCCTCTCGCCACATGGTTAACGACAATGGGAATGTTCTTTTTCTAATCCTATCTTATAGTCTACCCCCTGTAAAATGCATCCATGTGATATATCGATGTGGATGTGTTTATAATTTGGAGTCTGGAGTCAACAGAGACCCATCCATGAATTCTAGAAGTAAAAAAGCAGGTTATATGATGGGTTGTTTACATTTTCGATTTAGTTTGGAATCTTGTTATCTCGCATGGGGTTGTATTGGAACTCTCTGGCACGGATTTTAATATATATCGTATTCATGGATGTATGTGTTTATTGGTTGTCTTATTCAATATGTTTAATGGTCATTAAGAACCATGGTTCCTTGGGTAAGGTACATGTCATTTTAACTTTGTTTTTGGTCTTAAGAGGGCCCTGGGAGCCTTGGTTTGATGCTCCCAACCTCCTGCATTTGCCCCAAATCATTCTTAGGCTAATTTTTGGGTTTAGGCCTAATGCTCAATTTTATATGGCTTTATTATGTGATACCCTTATAGGTTTTTATTTCCAGTGTGAACTTTAGGACCTTAAGCTTATGATCTGCATCGAACCCCAAGTCTGGGCTTCTTGTCACAGGGTTTTATATTATTATGGGGGTTTTTTGAGTAGAAATGTGGTACATCCTTCTTCTGGAAAAGGTTCCTTAGCCTATGGAGGTCATGTGTGTGTTAGAAATGCAGGATAACATTGTGATAGCATCCAGGCCCAACCTCTTCAAGTAAGGGGTAGAGGTTGCAAATCCACCTCAAAACTTATCTGCGATTTGACCTAGTCATACCAAACATGCACTTTGATGTAGGTCTATCAGCTTATATCTAACTGGGAGGTAGAATTAAACTAACAGGAAGTTAAGGCAGAGTTAGATATGGAATAATGGTGAAACTTGGTGCCAGACCTCAGCCACTCAAGTGTTCGGATCTCTAAATATAAGAAAACTATATACCTCTACTGGTTAATGAAGAATGTCGTGGACAAAACTTTGATGAACCGTCTAGCTAGCTCCTCCAAGTCTGATCCCTGTCTTCAGGAAATTCATAATAAATTTAAACTTATTCAGTTTCAAATCCAACAATAGAATTCCCACCTCAGCTGCATTAAGAAACATATTCCTTGTCTCCCTCATACATAATTACTTGGTTCAAGTGAAAAATCTGATGATTAGAAGTTTGCTCATATGATGATTAGAAGTATTCCCTCGTGGACTCATTTGATGATTAGAAGTATGCTTAGAGTAGTATTTTCTTTAAATTTTGTTATATTTAGATGAAGAATCTGCAGACTATGAAATTTTGTTTAAGTTATCTAGATTTTATAAGGCTTCAAGATACTCAAACATATATAACTCTCCTAGACAATATTAAACTTTTCTTTTCTTGGATGGCATATAATGTTGTTAGGTTTCTAGCAGACCTGGCTTCCCTATGGGAAGGTTGAGGCCACCTAACCATTTGAATCATGGATGTAACCTACCTTTTGAAGAAAAATGAATGAAAATTTCATTCCAAGCTTATAAAAAAATGGAGAAATATTGACAAGTCTTGGATTCATGGGCGAAGACCCTAAATGAGATTCAGGTACTCGACAGTTACACATTCTATCTCCTTATATATAAAACATCTCAGTGGGAAAATAATGTCAAGGATTGTAATAAGAAAAGATGGAGACATCTAGAAAGAGAGAATGAAATCAAAATTTGAGGTAGGATGTTGGCATTAAGGTACTCTTGAGTTGCATTATGAGTTAATGGAGACCTTAAATTAGACTTGAGTCTATAATTTCCTGGCTGGACAGGGAGCGTGATGCCAAAGAAAATAGCTTTTAGGTCACTATATATCTACCATTTTGTAGGCTGAAAGGCTCGGGGGAGATTTTGGCGTAATCACCATTCTCATGGTTGGGAGGAGAGGTTTTCTCCCGGGTGAATTCCTTGGCTATCTGAATTTAATCAGATGGGTATATTCTACTCCCTCTATGTAATATTAAGAGCTAAACGTTTTTAATGCTTGGTATCTTGAATGAACAATGAACATAATGAGATTCTACAGTAATGATAAAGACATTTTTTCTAAACAGTTGGTTACAATTTTGTTTTCATATTAGCAGTTTGTATTTAGTTCTGTATAGAAAAACCTTAATACTGAAATAATTTTTTTCTTGGAAAGGAAATTTTTTCATAACCCTAATGGAACTATTACTATATTGAGATGGGACAAGGGTCTTTGTAAGTCTACTACCATAGAGGAACCAACCTTGAGATTTGAGAGTACAGATGGAATTAGCCCTATCTATGCTCAGGTGGTACGTGGAAGTCCCTAACTTGGTTGGCTTTTTCATATGGTTAATAAGAGATAAATATCTCTTCTCTTTGATGAGTAAGTGTATTGTGGCTTAATGGTTATTCTATTGTTGTTATCTACAAGGTTATATGTTGGCTATAAGCATGGTTATATGACATATTTTAGTATGGATCAAATTTTAACTAATGAATGTCTGGTTAATGAATACATGACCTAATTGGTGTTATGACAACTATTTTTTGAAGGCATCGGTCCTTCTTGTTAAACCTCAAAAAAGTTTTAGATCCCTATGTTCAGATACGGATTCATGACCTATAGGTTGCATGTTTATCATGTGTTTGACGAAATGCATGTCTTGGTTGGGAGGGGTCAAGTCAAGTCCTTTATCAAGTTGTGGTTTAGAAACTTTGTTTCTATTTTATTCATCATATCTAGAGGTTTCATTGAGTTATTGGCAGAGGCTTGAGTCCTAGCCTTGAAAAAGTGGCTCATAATTCAGATATTTGGCACAGAATTGACTAGAAAATTCCATGGTCGTTGGGAAGGAGGCCTATTGGAGTGATGGAAGGGTTACAGTCACTTGGAGGGCTTTACAAGGGAGTGAGTGAGATCTTAAGTTAGTGAAAAAAGAGTTAGCTCAGGGGTTGGAGACTTGGAGGGGTTGGGTAGCTCCTGGAGGTCCAGTAGCACATGAGGGAAGTCATATAAGTATTAATTTGTCGAATATATTTCCTTAAGGTCATATAGGAGGTTGAGCATTATCATAGTGATCCTCAGCTCATGTTTACCCCGGGAAAACCAGTTAAAGTTGGTAAATGTGGGAGCAGGCAGTTACAGGGTGGTATCAGAGCAGGTTGCACTCTCTTTGGATAAAATATGATGTTTTTAAGGTTATGGTTTTCATGGATGGGGCCATGGTTAGAGTGTATGGTCAAGAATGATGTTGTTATATTGATATGATTATGATTATACAGATATCATGCTAATGTGAACTGATTTTGCAGATGAGATAAGCCTCCCTTGAACGCCAATGAGGTATAGTTTTGATTTTGGTATCTATTTGGTTTATTTGAAATGGCCTACTTGCAGGAATAAGATAGTTAGAGATGACAAGCAAAATGGTAGACTACAATTCCCATGACTCTCCCTGCAGATCAATTGGGAAGCAAGGGGATGGGTATTCCCATGGTATAGAATATACATTAAGGAGTTTGAGGGCGGAGATCAGAAGTTGAAAAGAAAACATTGGCAGGTGGGATGTCTTAGGAAAGACTTGTAAGGGCTCAGGAAAAGCAGAAAGAATTCAATGCAGTGATTCTTCAGAGCTTGTTAGGTTTGCAAAGACATGGAAATTTGAATATTAGTCAAGAGTAGAAAGAGAAAACTAATGGAGCCTATGGTAGTAGGTCTTAGACCGAGTATAGGTTGGATAAAGGGGATACAACCATAGGCGGAAGATCATTGAATACACTTGACAGGAGGAATGGTATGTATGGGTATCATTCTAGTTCCTCATCTAGGAGACATTATCAATATCATCACCATCATCATCCTTAAAGTAGGAGTGAGTACTTTCCTGAGGATTTCAAGAAAGCCAATCCTCCTACATTCAATGGAGAGATGAAGAAGTTAGAAGATGCAGAGGCATGGTTTCTTGGGCTGAAGAAATTATTCAGATTGCATAACTACTCAGAGAAGAAGAAAGCCAAAATAGCTACCTTAAGTCTTAAATGGAAATCATACATTTGGTGGGAAGATGTGAAGAATTGTTCAGTCAATTTAGTGTCCTAAATTTCTACATAAATTATCAATCCGGGTATCGTAAACTGATGAAGTGTAGTGCACTATATGTGCTAGATGACCCTTTCTTACCTCACTATTTTTGAGTTTATGTTTGTTTTGGGGTTTTGTTCTTTTGATTCCTAATGTTCTAAAATGTAATCAAAATCTTAATCTACTGCTGCTAAGAACCTAGAGAAATGAAGTGAAAGCTTAAAAGTGCTTTTAGGCCAAATTTGGAAGTAAAGTTTTTAAACAAGAAAGTGAAAACAGAGCTTCTCTTCTTGCTATTATGATTGTTTCCAAAATATGAACTGAAAGGACTTTAAAACTACTATCTACTCAATTACAAAACAAAATCTTAAATTAGAAAATGAGATTGCAGCTATCTATGATAAACCAAAAATGAAATACTGGAAATAAGATTACTTTTACTGTCTAATCTACTTGCAAAATTAAAGCTTAATGAACAATTGAAGATAGAACTGTAGCTAAACTAAGTGAAGAACTAAAAATGAAATTGCAGATATTCTATTATGAAAGCAAGGCTAAATGAAGTATTGTTGTCAATCTGCTACATAACTTAGGGAGAACTACCTCCTTATGATAGCAATCTTGAGAGATTTCATTCTTCATCATTCTAAGAAAAGTAAACATGAATATGCAAAGCAAATCTCATTCATAAATAAAACATTTCACCACTTAGTTTTACGATTAACCTTCAACTGAAAGGGTTCTTGGAAATATCCATTTATATCATGAGTTACTAAACTGATAAGAAAATGGCATTGAGCTGCTTAACTCAAAAACTAATGAACAACAATTGTAATGAAAGACTCATTCATAAATGCAACATTTCACCATTTAGTTTGAGCATTAACCATCAACGAAAGGCTTTTGGAAACATTCATTTATATCATGAGTAACTACACTAATAAGAAAAAGGCATTGAATAGCTTTAATTTAAAATCTAGAAACTAAGGAACAAGAGATGAAATAAATCAAATTATGCTACTGACATCTACTTAAAACTACAGTTAAGAGACTAGAAAGCAATGAAAATCAAAGGACTATAACTACCTTGAGTTAGTGAAAAATGACATAAGCTGCATGATACACAGAGTTAGAAAACGATTATGAACATGATGTAAAACACACAGTGAATGTACAGCTAAACTAAGAAAAAGGCAAACAGAAATAAAGACATGCTACTAACATCAACTTAAAACTACAATTAAGAGACTAGAAAGCAATGAAAATCAAAGGACTATAACTATCCTGAGTTAGTGAAAAATGACATAAGTTGCATGATACACAAAGTTAGAAAACGATTATGAACATGATGAAAAACACACAGTGAATGTACAGCTAAACTAAGAAAAAGGAAAACAGAAATAAAAACATCTACCCTTGACCACACAGGGGCCCTCTGCAAGGTCTCAAATTATCAACATGGAATCAACACTTCACACGCTTTAGGTATCCATTGAAAATAGGGTTGTTATATTAAAACAGAGCATTGAGTTTCTCACACTACAAAGCGGAAATTGCACTATTACATAAGCAAAAACTTGAACTTGTTCTATGTTATAAACGTTGGTATTTATAGGAAAAAATACAACTGCTTTGAAGAGAGAAGTCATCTACAACAAGACACGTAGACAGGTAATGTACGCGGAATTATTGTCTTCGATTGCCTTGAAACATAAATCTTCTAATAGAGGCTGTTGGATTCTCTTTGTGCAGGTGGCAGATGAGGTCCTCGGCTTCAGGAGACTGCCTCAGATCCATTACTGAGAATCGTGCAAAAGCAAAGTTCTACTAGCCATAGGTTTCTTTCGTTGACTTCCCTTTGACCTAGGTCCTCCTCATTAATCTTGGCCAAATGGATAGGATACCATCCATGCTCTGACGTTTCCCAGCTACCCATGTGGTCCGTTTCCTCTCTTGACACCTGTAACCTACAAAAGCGTGGAGATGGCTGTGGAATAGCCGGTTAGCTGCAGAATGTGGCTGCGTTCCGTAGCTGAAAAACAAAAACCTATTCAAATAACAAACATAACAATATAACTTGTAAATCACTGAAATATACTCCTTGAGGCAATGTGTAATGGATTTTGATGATTGAGGATGCATTTTTCATGGAAAATCAAAGGAAGAAGGATGAGAAAGTTGCTTAAGAGAGAGGCAGTTTTGGAACTCAACATACCCCCACTGCAAGACTATTGCATGTCCCTATGCAATCAAAATTGTAAACACCCTCCTTCTAGTACATCTGCTCTGGGACTTCAGCCAAAACATCCAACCTTTTCTTGCTTCTCTTTGCTGCAACTGCCATCCTAGGATTCCACATGAGGAATTTATATTTGAGGTTAATGAGAGCCTGATTTAGCTTCTTGTTTTTCCTCTTTAATTTTCTGTTCTTCTTATGCCATAGACCCAAATGAAGCATGGTGTTATCATGAATGATCTTATCTAACTTGTTTTGTTCTTTTAAAGCTTCATTTTCCTTCTGAATATGCCTATTTAAGACCTCTAGCTCATAGATTTCCTACTTAAGTGAGCTAATCAAAGTCTCTTGTGATGTAGCTGGCTGCTCAGGGTTGGATGAAGTCCCTTGATCTACTAATGTATTCTTTTGCTCCAGTGACTCAATATAATCATAAATCTGTTGTTGGATTGGGTCAATCCCTAGAGAGACTCTCTTTGGGCTGCTTTCAAAGTTTTGTTGAGGAGAGCGTTGTGGTCTCTGCTCAAATGAGATGTTATCTTTGGACTGAGTTGGAGTTTCTTCTCCCAAGTCTATGAACTGAGCCTCTGTTGATTTTTCTTTATTCATTCTACCCTTGAGTCTAGAACTTCTCCTCACACTTTGTGAGCCTATGATTTCTTCCTCTACAACCTGTCTTCTTTTCCCCTTATCCTTCTCTTTCTTGAACTATTCCTCGATGTTGACTAATCTCTCAGAAAGTAATTGCTCATCTTTTGATGAAGGTTCAGGAGTATTTTTATGGATTTCTTCAATTTTTCTTTTCATATTTCTCCTCTGTTTTGTATGCTTTATGATCTCTGTTAATCTTTCAGAGAGAGGCTCTTCTTCACTATTTTCTTTTTCTGATGTTGTAAGAGTGTTTTGAATTGTAAGGCTGGTTTTCCTTCTCCTACTCTTTTTCACTGAACTTCCTTCAGGTAATTCTGGTGGATCTTGGAAAACTTTTCTGATCAAAAAGTTCTCCCATGTGTCTCCTGCACTCTTTAAGTGATATTCAACTAGAATTTTTATGAGACCATGGTGATAAAGATGAGGTTCTATGTCTTCCATTTTCTTCTGAACAGTAGTGGCCATTCTCCTTAGACTATTCAACAGAAAGAATGAGAGATTGATGGTTACGTTTTCAAGAAAATTCATCAACAATCTTATGTGATATACATACATGGAACCAAATCTTCCCTCACATGTGATAAATTTTTGCAAAATCAATAACATGCTACTCCATTTACCCTTAAGTGCAAAGATTGGAATTGCTCTCTTAAAAATTGAAGTGTCCATACCTGGGTTTTTGAGAATGACTTTCCAACTTTCATCATGGAATTTTTTATTCTTGAACCACCTCTCTCCAACCTTTGGTAGCTCGGTTGCTGCAGCAATGAAAGACTCGGTCACTGTAAACTTTATGTCACCAATATCCACATCCATCCCATCAAACGATCTAGCAAATGACTTGGTGATTTCTTTATGATGACCATCGAATTTCTCAATGAAACTTAGCCAACCAGCTTTCTTCAACATCCCTTTCAACTGAGCATAACCTTGCATATATTTCACTCCTATAGGTTATGTTCTTACGATGAGACCCATCACTCATTTTCTTTGCTTTTCTTCAAATTTCCTTCACTGTCTGCGTGTAGAAGACTGTGTAACAACAGTGGTATATGGAAACAAAAATCGTTATAGATACGGGAATGGAATAATAGAGTATGTGGAAGGAAAAGGATAGATGTGGGGATGAAACATATAGGGTATATGAAACAGGGAAACCGTATGCGTGAAATAGTGTAGAGGATGTATGGAATGGAGTGGCTACACACGTAGACTATATGGAAAACGGAGTAGTTGCTTATGCACAGAGAGGATCGAAAACAGAATGGATGATTGTGTGCTCAACGTATCCGAGTGCTTGTATACATAAGAAGGTTGTGGAAGTAAAATCAAGGAACTCGGTGTATTAAAGGAACAGTAGGGTTGTGAAGAGCCGTATCCAATTGGGTTACGTTATGTAATTATCCATTAAACAGGTGTGATGGAGAAGTACAGTGAAGTTCGAGTTAAAATCGGAGATCAAATCATGAGACCGTTAGGCATTAAAGTCGAAAGGAATGGTGGAATAATCACGGAAATAAAATCGCATGATGACAAGTCAAGGAGTAGTGTGATTATACAAATTATACAACTTGTGTTTTATATTGCTATTTTAAATAGGTTTTTATTCTTACCTCTAGAACCATACCTTTCTGCTTGCTAACCTTTTGTTGTTTGCTTTTTCAGGTGCTTAGATGTTGATGTGTCTTCAAAAATTGTTTTTCCTCCTCCAATACCTGCATATAAAATTTATTATGAACTAGCCTTTTCATTTTTTTTTGGAGCTAATGATCAAAATGTTACTACGGAGTCAAATTGGCTACAAAACACGATCAGTTGTGGAACTAGGACAACTGCGGAACGAGAACATCTGTGGAATGTAAAACGGGGAATGTGACTTTATGTATGAATGAAATGGAGATGACTGTGTAGATGAAAATATGACAAAATGGAAATGAAAAATGGAGGTGGAAGAAATGCTGAAGAAGAAAAATTTATTGGTGGAATATGGTGGTGGAGTGGAGTGAAACTTGCAGAAGTAAAACAGAATGAAATGAAGTAAAACAATGAATTTTCAAAATGCACAATGAGTCACCATTTTTTTTGGAAAATATAGGATGTCAGAACCTTCTGATTTTCACCCTATATTTTCTGTATAAGCATGCCAATCAGTGATTGGTTTTCAACCTTATACAATTATTATTATTATTATTATTTAAGATATGATGAAAATAACAAAGACTAAGTTGGTGGAGAAGAAGGATTCTTCTTCACCAACTTCATTTCAGAATTATTTTGAAAGATCTTGATGAACTCCTCCTTTGAGATTGGCTTTTGATAAATTTTCAAACTATGACCATTCACAGGGAGAGGATTTTGATGCTCATCTATTGTTCTGATTCTTACTACTCCATTACTGAAAACTTTTTCAATCTCATATGGCCCAAGCCAATGAGTTTGAAACTTTCCTTGAAAATCCTTAAACTTTGAATGAAATAATAGTGCCCAATCTCCCTCTTGAAACCTTTTATCCTTGATGTACTTTTCATGCCACTTAGCTCTCTATTGTTGAACTAGGCTAGTCCTTTGAACAACTTCTTGTCTGATTTCATCAAGTTCATTTAACTGCTCCAGTCTATGCTTTTGAGCTTCTAATAAATCCATCCCCAACTGGACTGCCATCTTGAAAGTTTTAACTTGGAACTCTATGGGGAACAGGACTTGCTTTCCATAAACAAGTTCATAATATGTATATGTTGTTGTGTTCCTCCATGTAGTTCTATAGGCCACAAGGCTTCAGGAAGCCTTTCTGCCTAATCTCTTCTATGTAGATGCACAATCTTGGTGAGGATTCCTTCAATCACTTTATTTGTAGACTCCACTTGACCATTTTCTTGTGGATGATAGGGAGTGGATTTCCTATGCTTGATCTTGTACTCTTCCATAAGCGTCTCCATCATGTTGGATGTGAATGTAGTTCCCTGATCTATCACAATTTCTCTTGGAACACCAAAGCGAATAAAAATATCATCAAAAAGAAAACTAACTACATATTTTTCGTTAGCAAAAAGTAATGCTTTGGCTTCTACCCATTTGGTGACATAATTAGTGCATACTAATATATACTTTTTCTGCTTGGATGGAGGATTAATAGGTCCAATAAAGTCTAAAGCCCATTTTTCAAAGGGTTCAATAAGTACCTAAGGTTGTAATGGCATTTCATTTGAGGGAGCAAGTTTCCCTACCCTTTGGCAGTTGTCGCACCTTCTGACATATTCTTTAGCATCTCTGAAGATGGATGGCCAATAATATCCTAAAGAAAGGATTTTATAGGCTATCCTCTTGTCAACAAAGTGTCCACCACATGGCTCGTCATGACATGCTTTGAGAATATCAGGCATTTCATCTTCCCTGACACACCTTCTGATCATAAGATCTGGCCCTGTTTTATACAATTCGTTAGTGATCCATGAATATCTTGCACTATTTTGAATAATCTTTCTTTTCTCTCTAGGAAATAAATGTGAAGGTAACTTCCTTGTAACCAAGTAGTTAGCAACATCTGCAAACCAAGGAGTTTGAGTAGTTACTGTAAATAGATATTCATCAGGAAACTTATCCTCAATCGGAGAGTCTTCTTTGATATTCTGAATCCTGGACAAGAAATCAGAAACTATCTTTTGTTTTCCAGGTCTATCTAGCACAGTAATGTTGAATTCTTGCAAAAGTAAAAGCCATCTTGTAACTCTGCCATTAGAAATAGGTTTATTCATCAAATATCTAATTGTAGAGTGATCTGTATAAACAAAAGTTTCATAGCATGTTATATAGTGTCTAAACTTGTTAATTGCATGAACAATAGCTAAGAACTCTTTTTCAGTCACAATATAATTCAACTCAGTGGGAGTCAAATTTTTACTTGTGTAGTAAATGGCATAAGGAATCAAATATTTTTATCCCCGTACAACTCCTAGAGTTGTATCTGAAGCATCTGCAGAAATATGGAAAGGAAGTTTCCAATTTGGTCCTCTTAAGATAGGTGCTTCAAATATTTTTTCTTTCAAGGTTTCAAATGCTAGTTGGCAATCGGGATTCCACTTGAATTCACAATATTTTGTAAGCAATTTGAAGAGTGGAGATGCTACTTTGGTAAAGTTTTCTATAAACCTTCTATAATATCCTGTAAATCCTAGAAAACTTCTAACATCTTTTTGGCAATTTGGAATAGGTAACTTAGAGACGACTTCAACTTTTGATTTCTCTACTTTAATCCCATCTCTTGAAGTGTGAAGTCCTAAAACAATACCTTTTGTAAACATCATAAAGCATTTTTCATGGCTTAGTGAAAGGTTTGTTTCTTTACATCTTTTAAGGAATTTTTCCAAATTTTCCAAAGCTTCTTCAAATGTGTTACCATAGACTGTAAAATCATCCATATATACCTCTACACAATCATGTATTAGATTAGAAAAAATTCCTAGTACTTCTCTTTGGAATGTTGTTGGTGCATTACATAATCCAAAAGGAAGCACTCGGTAGGAAAAATTTCCCCATGGACAAGTAAATGTGGTTTTATCCTGATCCTGAGGTGCTACTTGAATTTGATTATAACCACTAAAACCATCCAAGAATGAGAAATAATTTTTACCTGCTAATGTATTTAATACCTTATCTATAAAAGGCAAAGGAAAGTTATCTTTCAAGGTTGATTTATTCAATTATTTGTAATCAATGCACACCCTCCATTTCCCATTATTTTTAGGCACAATGACCAAAGGAGAAACCCATTGGCTACCTGAGATTGAGTAAATGAAGTTTACATTGAGTAGTTTTTGGAGCTCTTCTTTCACAATCTCCCTAAGCTTTGGATTCATTCTTCTTTGAAGTTGTCTAATTGGTCTACTATTTTCCTCAATATAGATATGATGGATACAAGTCTTAGGATCAATACCTTTCATGTCAGTATACTCCCATGCAAATGCAACAAAATGTTTTTATAATATCTTGGTTAGCTCTTCTTGTTGTAGTTTCTCCAAGTTTTTGTTTATGTTCAATGTTCTATCTGGAAAGATTTCAATTGTAGAGCTACCAAACTCTTCCATAGAGTAGAGAGACATCTACCTAGATAACAAGTATTCAACATTAGATTTTTCCTGGAATTGTGCATGATCATATTCTGAAGATGTTTCAAAATTTTCCAATGTGTTCAAAATTTGACTATCTTCACTAATTTCTGATATAGTAAAGATAGGTTGAATAACATCTTCATCATCGATCCATTCCTTGTCATCTATTTTTGTGATTGCTTTTGCTAGAGGATACAAAGTAAATTTCTTTGTTGAATTACCATCAGAAATGTACATGTCACCAGATCTATAACTAATAAAAGCATCAGCTGTGGCCAGCCAAGGTCTCCCTAATATGAGTGGGTGTCCTCCTAGATTATTCTTGTGAGTTAGAATCATGAAGTCAACAAGATATTCCCAAGAATCTAAGGAGACTAAAATGTCTTCTAGCACACCATCTGGTTTGATTACTAATCTATCTGCAAGTTGCAATAAGGTAGGTGTGTAAAGAAGGTTAGGAAGTTTAAGCTGCTCCATAGTCTGTCTACTCATAATGTTTATCGCTACCCCTAAGTCAATCAATGTGTTTGGAATTTCAATCCCATTTATGTGTATCTTGACAATTCGATTTCTTGGATCCACATATTTCTGCATGGCAATCTTTCCCATCATGATATCTGCTATTTTTCCTACTAGGTGAATTCTTTTTGTTTCTCTTGGTTTTCTTCCTGGTCTTTTGATGCTCAACCCCTTTATTGTCTTTGCTAGAATTGGAATTTCTCTAATGGCTTGTAACAAAGGAATATTGATACAAACATTCTTCAATTCATTTAGGAAGTCATAATTAGGCAGCAAGATCTGTTTTTCTACTCCTATATCAATTTGTAATCTCTCAGGAAAAGGAGGTGTAGAAGTAGATGTTGGTTGCTCAATTATAGGAGTTGTGTTTATTGACTCTTTTTGTTTTTCTTTTTGAATGTCTTGGTTTTGGAGGGATGTTCCCTCAAAGCTTTTATTGACCTTTAGAGAGTCCTCCTCAGAAGCATCTTGTTCTTGAATATCTATAGAAGGTTTTTCCTTTTCTAATATCCTACCAGATCTAAGTTGAACATCATTAAGATCTAGAGGAGCAATCATGTAAGTAGGAAATTTTTGTCCTTCTACCATGTAAGCATTCTGAGGGTTTTTATTATTGGGGTTTGGCAATGGTTGGGCTGGTAGTTGATTTGGTTTTTGTTGAAATGGAAGTAAGAGTTGAGGATTTTGACTTTGTTGTGGAAATGGCAATGAAAGGTGAGGGCTTTGATTTGGAAGTTGTGGTTGCTGATTTTGCTGTTGATTTTGTGGGGGAGGATAGCTCTGATAAGATGGAGGATATTGATAATATTGAGCAAATCTCCCATAAGGATTGTGTACCTATTCTGCCCATGGTTGAGATTGATACTGAGTTTGAGGTTGAGGCCAAGGTTGCTGCCAAGAATTCCAATTTGGTGGGGGCTGAAAATACATTGGATTGTTAAATCCTTGATTTTTTTTCCCCTGCCAAGTTCTTCTTCCAACAAAACAAAGAGCTTCTACAGAATTTGGGATTGTTTAATCTTGAAAGATGACCTTAATACCTGGGATTGAAGGACAACCTTTGGTCTCATGACTTTCTGAACAAATCATAAAAGTTTATACAATTTTTGCATCTAGAGGGCATTCCCTTAGAGCATGTTTCTTTTTGCATTTTGGACAAAAGATGGCTAAAGCATCAACCTTTGTTTTCTGCTTGTTTTAGATTTTGAGGGTGTTTAGTTGCTCACTAAGGCTCCCTAAAATATCAGTTTTAAACTCATCAAGCATATTGCCAATTTCTACCCTACTTACAGATCCGGTTGCAGATTTGTTTGCTCTAATAAGAGAAGGATCTCTTTGTCCTTTCCAAGTTTTAGATTTCCCTCTTTAGAGATGGACACATAGTTCTGCTATGTCACTCAATGGAAGTTGAGAGATGTCTCCCTTCCCCATCATGTTAAGAATATCTATCCATTCATTTCTAATGGCCTTTAACAAAAGAGCTTTCAAAGTTTCTTCTTCTAAATTGTTCATTTTTTCTCTTTTCAAATTGTAGTTGAATCTCTCAAGCAAATCCTCTAAGTTTTCATCTTCCTTTTGTATCATTTTGAACACTTCATCTTTATGATTGGTAGGCATACAATAATCCAAATATCTATCCAAAAATGCTTGTTTCATGTCATTCCAAGTTCTAATGGATTGAGTGACTAACCCCATAAACCATTTTGAAGCAGCCCCTTTTAGTGTTGAAGGGAACAATTTGAGTTTTTGAGAGTCTTCTAGATAGACATAGGTTTTGCACAAGACTTCAAACTCAAACAAAAATGTTTCAGGGTCCTCACTTCTCAACCCATAAAATTTTGGGAGGACAGATGGTGAGATGTTTTTCATTGTTGTAAGTGTTTCCTCATCTACTATAGGGAATCCAAATGAGTTATCTATTTCCTATTTCCTCTGCCTCCTCCATTGTTTCCTCTACCTCCTCCATTGTTTCCTCTACCTCTCGCTCTACCCCCTCCTCCAAACAGTGAGAACTCTCCATCTTGTTCTTCTTCTGCCATTATAGCTTCTTCAGAGTCCTCTAGTTCTTCTATTAATGGATTATAGAAGAGAGTTTATACTTCTTCCTCTTCACTAGGTATTCCTATTTCCTTAATTACACTAGGCTCCCCTGTAGAGGTGAAAATGGTCTTCTCTCCTAAGTCTGTTTTAGTATATGAAGTGGGAGAATCTTCTAATTGAGTTGCTTCCCCTTGAATTTAGGAATCCTAAGGCTGGGAGTATGAGTCTGGGATGGAGATGTGTCCTTTCTAACTCTTGGTGGAGTAGGTGGAGTTGTGAAAATCGAACTTCTGCCCCTAGCTATAAATCTACCCCTAGAATCTCTTTCTCTATGCATGTCATTGTTTTGTTTTGTTGTTTTTTATTTTTATTTTTTGAATGTAAGAGATAGGCTACCTAGTTACACTTCCCCAACAATGGCGCCAAAATGTTCAGTCAATTTAGTGTCCTAAATTGCTACATAAATTATCAATCCGGGTATCGTAAACTGATGAAGTGTAGTGCACTATATGTACTAGATGACCCTTTCTTACCACATTATTTTTAAGTTTATGTTTTTTTTGGGGTTTTGTTTTTTTGATTCCTAATGTTCTGCAATGTAATCAAAATCTTAATTTACTGCTGCTAAGAACCTAGAGAAATGAAGTGAAAGGTTAAAAGTGATTTTAGGCCATATTTGGAAGTAAAGTTTTTAAACAAGAAAGTGAAAATAGAGCTTCTCTTATTGCTATTATGATTGTTTCCAAAATATGAACTGAAAGGAATTTAAAACTACTATATACTCAATTACAAAACCAAAGCTTAAATGAGAAAATGAGATTGCAGCTATCTATGATAAACCAAAAATGAAATACTGGAAATAAGATTACTTTTACTATCTAATCTACTTGCAAAATTAAAGCTTAATGAACAACTGAAGATAGAACTGTAGCTAAACTAAGTGAAGAACTAAAAATGAAATTGCAATTATTCTATTATGAAAGCAAAGCTAAATGAAGTATTGATATCACTCTGCTACATAACCTAGGGAGAACTACCTCCTTATGATAGCAATCTTGAGAGATTTCATTCTTCATCATTCTAAGAAAAGTAAACATGAAAATGCAAAGCAAGTCTTAGTCATAAATAAAACATTTCATCACTTAGTTTTAGGATTAACCTTCAACTAAAAGGGTTCTTGGAAATATCCATTTATATCATGAGTTACTAAACTGATAAGAAAAGGGCATTGAGCTGCTTAACTCAAAAACTAATGAACAACAATTGTAATGAAAGACTCATTCATAAATGCAACATTTCACCATTTAGTTTGAGGATTAACCATCAACGAAAGGCTTTTGGAAACATTCATTTATATCGTGAGTAACTAAACTAATAAGCAAAAGGCATTGAACAAATTTAATTTAAAATCTAGAAACTAAGGAACAACAGATGAAATAAATCAAATTATGCTACTAACATCAACTTAAAACTACAATTAAGAGACTAGAAAGAAATGAAAATCAAAGGACTATAACTACTCTGAGTTAGTGAAAAATGACATAAGTTGCATGATACACAGAGTTAGAAAACGATTATGAACATGATGAAAAACACACAGTGAATGTACAGCTAAACTAAGAAAAAGGCAAACAGAAATAAAAACATGTACCCTTGACCATGCAGGGGCCCTCTGCAAAGTCTCGGATTATCAACATGGAATCAACACTTCACACACTTCAGGTATCCATTGAAAATATGGTTGTTATATTAAAACAGAGCACTAAGTTTCTCACATTACAAAGTGGACATTGCACTATTACATAAGCAAAAACTTGAACTTGTTCTGTGTTCTAAACGCTGGTATTTATAGGAAAAAATACAACTGCTTTGAAGAGAGAATTCATCTACAGCAAAACACGTAGACAGGTAATGTATGCAAAATTCTTGTCTTCGGTTGCCTTGAAACATAAATCTTCTAATAGTGGCTGTTGGATTCTGTTTGTGCAGGTGGAAGATGAGGTCCTCGGCTTCAGGAGACTGCCTCGGATCCATTACTGAGAATTGTGCAAAAACAGAGTTCTACTAGCCATAGGTTTCTTTCGTTGACTTCCCTTTGACCGGGGTCCTCTTCATCGATCTTGGCCAAATGGATAGGATACCATCCATGCTCTGACATTTTCCCAGCTACCCATGTGGTCCGTTTCCTCTCTTGACACCTATAACCTAGAAATGCATGGAGATGGTTGTGGGATAGTCGATTAGCTGCGAAATGTGGCTGCGTTCCGTAGCTGAAAAACAAAAACCTATTCAAATAACAAACGTAACAATATAACATGTAAATCATTGAAATATACTCCTTTGAGGCAATGTGTAATGGATTTTGATGATTGAGGATGCATTTTTCATGGAAAAGCAAAGGAAGAAGGATGAGAAAGTTGCTTAAGAGAGAGGCAGTTTTGAAACTCAACAAGAATGTTAGAGGAATTCATGAAGGAGTGTTGATTTGGGATGAGTATGAGAGACTCTTAAAGAAGAAGTACCTATTTGAGATATATTATGATGATAGAGCTAAGGAGTTTTATAAGTTGAAAATGGGTCCTATGATAGATTATGAGTACACTGGGCTTAGGTTCTTGGAGTTGTTGAGGTATGTGCCTTATCTCAAGGATGAGAAGGCTAAGATCCAAAGGTTCGTTAGTGGGTTCCCAGCAACGTTCAGAGACCAGATTCGATTTGATGAGCCTAGAACATTGGAGGAGGATATCTAGAAGTTGGAGCATTGTTATGAGAAGTCAAAGCGCAAAGTTGAGCCTAACTATGATTTAAGGGGAATGAGAAAGTTAAAGGGAAGTGGCCATCGAAGTGGGGAAGACCTCAAGATGCAGGTGAGAAGGAAAATGTTTCTCCTTATAATAAGTTCAATGCAATTGATAAGGGACATGTGTCGCAGCCTAGAGTGCAGCAGAACATAGGTGATGGTAGAGGACAGTTGCAGTGTTGGATATGTGGCAAAGATCATCACAAGAAGTATTGTCCATTGTACCAGGGTGGCAGGCCTCAGATATATAGTGCTTAGGAGGTGCAAACAATTAAGGATGTTGGTCATAGAATTCCTCGGATTTATGCAATTGTGAAAAACAAGCAGGCATATCACTAGGCATCCATTATTGATATGGAAGGTAAGCTCTATGGTTGAGTTGTTTCTATTTTGATTGCTCTTAGATATAATTATAGTAATGTTAATCCTAACCTAGTGGATAAGTGTGGCTTGAGAAAAAATGTGAATTCAAAGTCTTTGTTGGTGTAGTTGGATACAGGTACTAAGAAGAGATTTCATCACTGGGTAATATTTTGTGCATTCGAGCTTAATGCTATGCCTTTAACAACAGATTTGAATGTACTGCCACTGGGATCATATAGTATGCTTTTGGAAATGGATTGGCTATATATTCACAAGACCAAAGTAGATTGTTATGAAAATACCATTGAGTGCTTGGATGATAATGGGTAAAAGAGAATTTTGTAGGGAAAGAGGAAGCCTACATTAGCAAGGATGGTAACATCTATGCAGGCTAAGCACAGTTGCAGGAAAGGTTGTGTGATATTTGCAGTTCATATTTGTAGTGACAACGGTAAGGATGTTGAGGATGAATAAATATTCAAGAGTTACCCTATATTACACCAATTTCAAGATTTGTTTCTAGCAGAGGTTCTAGAATTTTCTCCCCACAGGGAAGTGGACTTTTCTATTGAGTTGGTACCAGGATCAACACCAACATCAAAGACATTGTACGGGATGAGCACTCGAGAGTTAATAGAGTTGAATTTTCAGTTCAAGCAAATGCTTGATAAAGGATATATTAGGCCAAGTGCATCACCTTGGAGTGCACCAATATTGTTCATGAAGTAGATGGATGGTAATATCAGGTTGTGCATTGATTACAAGCAGTTGAACAAGGTGATGATCAAGAATAGGTACCCATTGCCAAGGATTGACAACTTGTTTGATTAGTTGAAGGGAGCAGCAGTTTCCTTGAAAATTGATCTGCGATCAGGATGTCATCAGGTACACATCAAAGAAGAGAACATATACAAGACTTCTTTTAGGACTAGGTATGGGCATTATGAGTTTGTTGTGGTTTGTGAAAATTCCATGTAAAAATATATAAATACCACGGATGATGGGACACGTATTCCGAGCTGAATGGTGGGCAAGACATCCTAGGGGGTGTTCATTTGGTTGTTTATGGCTAAGGCATTAAAGAGGCAAAAATGTATTTTGGCACATTTATTTATGAAAATAATGGAAATTAGGAGAAAAAGGAGGTGAAAGGTCACACGTTGCATGTGAGGAGGAAAATGAAGGAAAATAATGAAAATTAGGAGAAAAATGAGGTGAAAGGTCATAGGTTGCATGTGAGGAGGAAATTGAAGGAAAATAATGGAAAATGAAGAAAATAGAGGCCGCAATAATAAAAAGGCTTATGAAGATCAGTGGGCAAGACTTGGTCAGTTTAGCTTTGGAGATCTCTCATTATTATCTCTCTCTCTCATACTCTTGGACACTTAGAGTTTTCTTGGAGCACTTTGGCATTGGAGAAAGAAAGGCAAAGAAGGCAAGAGGAAGTAAGGATCAAGCAACTACAATAGGCTTCATTGTAGGTATCAACTTGCATATGTATTTTCCTTGCTAGGTTTGGAATGCATGGGATTGCATGTGTATTTTCCTTGCTAGATTTGTTATGCATGGGATTGCATGTGTTTCTTTTCTACCATGGCATGGGTTTTTCTAGGTGTGACAACATTTTCAGCCTAGCCTTGCCATTTCTTGATAGCTTTGATGAGATGGGTTCTCTCATGTGTTTTGTGGGGGATGGACGGATTGGATTCGAAGCTAAGTGGGGTGGATCTCTGAATTGACAAACACATGGTGGTAGTGGTCCCTGAACCAAACTGAGGATGCATGAAGCCACTGGCCTAGTAACCCCTGAACTGGACTGTGGGTTGCGGTAAAGCCAGATTGTGTGCCTCGGTGGGCCTAGGAATCCTTGCCAGTGAATGGCGGGATATACAGTAAAGCCAAGAGGTGGATTTTCTCTCCGTTAGGCCTAGTGATTCTAGGATGGAATGCACAGTAAATCCTGGAGAGTATGTCTCAGTGTAGGGCCTAGTGATCCCTGGATCAGACTGCGGATGCACGGTAAAGCCTGAGAGACTAGGAGGCACTCAAATTCCTCACAGTGTAGGCAAAGAAATCCGGTGGCATCCACATTGATTGGTGTTTTTCATGTGTTCTATGAGTCCCACATTCATTCTTGGAATATGGCACCGGGGTGATTAACTGAAGAGATACTTGGCTCAGCCAATCTATGGTCGGGTGGAACATGGTAGTCCCATCATCAGTTGGTTCATTGCATTTAATAATGAGAAATTCATTCCCTTGATTTTCATGTGCATATATATATATATATATATATATATATATATAGAGATATATATATATATATATATATATATATATATATATATATATATATATATATATATATCTGTGTGTGTGTGTGTGGATTTTGATGGTTGATATGTCCATTGTATTTATGTTCCTATTATGTTTTTTTTAATATGCACATTTACCCCGGAGGGTGTTAGGAAGTGGTATCAGAGCATGGTTCAAACACTTGGACTGGATAGGCTCTATCATAGGTAAAATGAAGAACAAAGGTTAAATTTTAGACCTTTTTGTCATATCTATTATAACTTTTCCTCTGTGGAATATTAGAAGTCAAAAATTTGAATTTCATATATTGGTTCACAATACTTTAGGAATTATGATCTAAGGAATATGGCCTTCCTGAATGCACCTTCAAACAGGTCATGTTGGTATTTCTGCAATAACTTTTCTTTTGTAGGCTTTCAGAATCTGAAAAATTTTCCACATTGAGGGGAAATACCAATGATTATGTGGTATAAATTTCAGATATTGGGTCGCAATATTTTAGGATATATGAGCAGAGGGAGTCGAGCCTTCTGAATGCTCCTAAAATTAGGTCTCAAACAGGTCACGTTGACATGTTTGTTATAACTTTTATTCTGGGCTCTCTCAGGAGCTGAAATTTTTTCCAAAATGAGAGGAAATCTCACTTATATTGTGATAAAAATTTCAAACATTTATTCGCTATATTTTAGGATATATTACTAGTGGAAGCCGAGCTTTCTAGATACTCCTAGAATTGTGCACCAAATATGATTATGTTGGTATTTTTGTTATAACTTTTCCTCTATGAAATCTCAGAAGTTGAAACTTGAACCATAGTGAGGGATAATTCCACTAATCATATGGTTCAGTTTCCTTAACATGTACTACTACATTTTAGGATATATGCATTTAATCATTCGCTATATTAGTTTGCATACAAAGTGTTTGATGAAATGCTTAAATGGTTCAATGATTAATTGCATACAAACTGTTTGATAAAATGCCCCAATGAGTATGGTGTTTGTGGGTGGGGATAGTACTAATGTGTAATATTATTTATGTAGTGATATATGCTTAATTTCATGCAAATACTTTGCTATATTTTGCATGTAAAGTGTTTGAAGAAATGCTTACATGCAAATGTAATAGTATAGTAGTTGTTTGAAGAAAATGTAAAAGTATGGTAATTGTTTGAAGAAAATGTTATTTTTTAAATGTAATAGTATTGTAGTATGATAATATGGATGTAGTTGATCTATGCCTATTTGCATGCAAAGAATTTGAAGAGTTGCATGTAGGGAAATTGAAAGGTTGCATGCAAGGAATTTGAAAAGTTGCATGTAAAGAAATGGAAAAGTGGCATGTTTTTAGTTATTATGTTACAAGTGGAATAAGTGAAATGTTTTAACTTAATCTCATACAAATGTAGGAGAAATAAAAATCAATTTATTTTCAAGTGTGGTTAAATTTAATAGAGCTTTGGAGATCCCATTTCCATAATTGGACATTGGAGATCGGGCCATTATAGTAGCTTCCTCCTCCTACCTTAGTGTGGACCATGGATAGTAAGGGGTATGTTTATAGGTTGTTAGTATTTGTGAATGCTGATTTTAAATTAATAGACATGATGCCTTGATTTTTGGAAGATTTATTTGACACTAGCTCTTTTGATGTAGATGTCGTGCTTGAATAAATCCAATTATTTAATTAAATAGATAAAATCATGAGAATTCCTCAAACTAAGGAGTCTAGTTTGGATGAGATATTCTCTCCAACTAGCTCTCCTAAATTACTGTGTAAGTTGAGAAATTGTCTCAACCAAGTGAGTCTAAGATAGACGCACTATCTTAAGACCACTTACTCATGTATTTAAATGTATTATTAAATTTTTTGAATAATGTGAATTACATGAGAATGAGAGACCACATGATGGCTCTCTGCCTTTTCCGCCAGTTTAATTTTTGTTAATTTTTTGTGCATATGGTTATATGGCTTTGTGATTCTTCTTCATGTGGTATCAAAGCTAGAGAATCCTCTCCTGTGTGTAGAGAAAAATAGCAATATGTTTTAGTGGAGTACCCTCCTGCCGTGATATACGATATAAACCTGGGAGATGTTTTGACTACAAATCTATAATGTTGGATGCTTAGGACTATGTATTTTTTGTTCCTCTTAATATGAATTCAGCCATCTCCCACTAAAGGACACCATCGACAACATCAAACAGGTATGGACCGTCCATGCCAAGTTTTATGGTATTCTTGAATCCTTTATCCGAGTTTGCATTACTTCTTGTTCTGTTTGTCTCCTTTCTTTTAGCATGGAATGCAGTTGCATTTGGTAGAGCAGAGGGTGAAAGCTTTGAAGAAGTATGGTACTGTAGTCCTTTGGTTGAAATCTCAAACGAAAACTAGGCTTATTAGCAGCACTTCATGGGCTAGTTATTGTCACAATTATAAATGCTTGCGGTTCCAGGCAGGGATGGTTCCCATCGAGAGTATAACCAGTTTTTTCGGCATCGGAATGGTGTATGTTGTGAAAATGACATTGGAGATCTGCGTTGAAAAACTAACTTGTGAACGCTGCAAGTGCATCGATGGATAGCATTGTTCTTCAAGGATAAGATGCAAGGGAGAAAAAGGAGATTGTTTTGAGCTTCTTTGTTGTTGGCTTGTGTAAAAATCAAGCGTTGTCGTCGAGTTGTGTGCATAAGGAACTGCTTGTGGCTATTGTGAAATGAATTGAAAGTGTGGCTAGATGGCCCCAAAAAATTGTTCAGACTGGAATTTCCCTTGTGTTTTGAAGGCTCATAATGAAAGGGAGCTCTGGCTAACGCACGAGATGATATAATAACTCTCTGTAGATCAAGATTTCTTTGAATTAGTAACATAGCCATTTTAATTAAATCAATCCATGCGACATTATCATCATTAAAGGTCTGCAAATCATAGAAATTGCCTCCTACAGGTTCCAGGTTCGATACACGCAGTGTTCCAAAGATTGTTGGGAGTTGTGGATGAGACTAGGCGAGAAAACATCGCGATACCATGCAATCGCTATGACTGTGACAGTTCAAGCAAGTAAGGTGTGTTTTTAATGTAAAAAAAATTTGAGCATACTGCCTCACCTTCTTCTTCACTAACTTGTAGTTTATGTAATATTTTTTCCATTATGGATATTGCCAATCCTTCATTTTTTTCCCAAATGCAACCATTTTTTCTAGAAAAATTCCAAGCAGAAAAGCTTTTCAAATGTCAGGCTATCTATTCTTTGCGTGATTAAAGTTTATGCTCCAAAGAATCCCTGAAGCTGGCCAGAAATACAACTCGCTAAAATTTAAAGTCCTGTGAATATTTTAACCCCTAGCAGTGGACTGCAATAAAAGAAAATACCATTGTGTCGATTGTCGAATTCTTTCTACAAAAGAGTTTGCAGTACTCAAATCTTTGATGTCATCTTCACTTACAACCTCTAACTTCCTAGTTGCATGTGTCATCATATTAGTAATATTTCAAGATAAGGGGTGTAATAATAAGGTCTTTTTTTGGAGATATAAGGAGTGCTTTAAATTTTTGAAATCAATTTAGTGATTTCATAAAATTGTTTTTGGAAGTCAAGTCAATTTTTTTTTGTAATGGAGTGAAGTGTATTTTTTTTGGAGTGATAAGAGAATTCTTTTTTAGAGAAAGTCATTGTTGCACTCCAAAGTAATATTTTACTTTGAGAAAGATCAAGTCATTACAGGTAGTTTTTGAAGACAATTTGCAAGTGTGACATTCTCATTGAGGAGTTTCCACGACAAAGTTGTGACATTGAGAATGATGTACTCCAGTGATTAATAAAATGATCATTTTTGTGGTGCTTGTGTCCTAGATCCTTCCGAAATTGAATAAGGGGATCTTAGGTACACCGTATGTAATGATTGCATGTGCATGACTTGTGTTCAGATTATCAAAACATTCTCTTTGCATTATGCTTAAAAAACTACATGCACATAAGCAAGCTTAAGTATAAGAACGCTTAATCAAGCTCCTGTAATCAAGCTCAAGTACACAAGCACAAAGCGTCACATCATCAATTTGATAAGATGATCTTCCAAGCAAGCACATTTCACATTATGTAATCAAAGAAATCAAGTTAAGGATGCTACAAAATCAAGCACTTCAAGTCAAGACATTTCTGCATCAACATCCAATCAAGTTGTCATCTACATCAACAAATTTTTTGCAGCAATTCAACAACAATTTTTTGGCAATTGCACTTGCACCATTTTTTAATACAAATTTGTAACTTGCAAATCATAATTTGTAAGTTGAATTGTAATAAAATTCAATTTCAATTGAATTGTAAGGGTGCATTCTTGGTTGTAACTGACACCCTAATTTTAATTGTTAAGGTGAATACATTAAGTCAAGTAAGTCTTCAACTGAGTCATCAAGATTGAACTTGTCATTTGTCTCTTGGGTGCATTTTCGACAGTGTTCGACACCCTTTCTTTTTTAAAATCAACACATTCAGTGAGTACATTCAAGAAAGCACAAAGTGTCAGTAATCAATCAAGTAAGTGCAAGCAAAGCAAGCGAGCGTGTCATTCAAACAATCAAAGCAAGCGAGCATGTCAATCAAACAACCAAGCAAGCGAGCATGTCAAAATCAAGTGCGAAAGTTCAAAGCACGACATCTACAACAAATGAGCCAGTGTGAAGTTGATTGAAGCATTCACAAAGTGTGAGTGAAGCATTCAAGCAAAGTGATCGTTATCAAGCGAGCTTGACCTCAAGAGTTAAAACAACCAAGTTATAAAACTCTAGCAAGTAAAGAATCAGCAATAAACAACAGTACAAGCGAGCCTAAATTCAAAGCAAGCCTAAATTAAAAGTGAGCAAGCTAACATGGCGACACACACTAAACTGTCCCAAATTCTTACCAATTTGATGTTATCATTAGCCGGTGACATGGTGCACATCAGCAAAACCACTCTTGCTGACATTCAAGTGCATATTCAACATGCACATGAAACAATTGAGTTCCTTCAACTAGAGTTGCAACTGCAGAGAAATGAGTTGCAAGAGAAGCGTATTGCTTCCAAGTCTTTGACAAATCCAGAGACAGTTGATCATTCGACTTCATTCATCCAACCAGCTTTAAGTGTTGAGGTTGTTCCAGTTCAACTTTCTTCCAAACCCACCATCAAGCCATGGGAAGAAATTCAAAGTAATCGAAATTGATGCGGCTTAGGATATGTCAAAGATAACAACAACTTACATATCCCTAATTATTCAAAGCCCATTCAGTTTTTCAGTGCCGCATTACTTGAACAAATCACCTCAGCAACTCGCAGACTGACATCAATGCACACAAACTCAAGTTGCAGACAAACCTAAATGTTCTCACTGTCAAAGAACTGGTCATCTGGAAAATCAATGTTTTGATCTCCATCCTTGTAGCCATTGTGGCAAGTCAACTCATACATCAGAGAAATGTTGCAACCAACAACAGTCAACCAGATTGAAGATAAATTATTTATGGATTGATCCTTGGGAATGGTCATCCACGGTCAGAAGATTGTATAAGTTTTACAATCGAATTCACTCACACATATTGTAGCCAATAGTAAAAATGAAGATGGTTCTCTCGTGCAGTTGAACAAGGGAGTACAAGAGTGAAACTCTCCTACACCTGAAGGGGGGGAGTTGAGAAATAAAATGTAGATGATTGTCTCTCCTTTTAGCAGACAAAGGGGGGGAAATGTCAATGAAATTGATAGTGGTTGTCAGATTGAAAGTCTCGACAACATTAGCAATGCAGCCAATGGCCATTTTCATCAGCGAGTGAGCATAAACAAAATTCGCCAGTGGGCAATCGACAGCAAAGTTAGTAGTGAGAAGTTTTCAAACACAGCAAAAGCAACAATGAGTTGCTTTTCAACGTCATCAGCTAGTGGGTGATCATCATCAGCAAATACGAGAGTGGGAGTTCATCAAATTGTGTCAGCGGACACTGGATGTTGTTTTTAAGAAAAGGACAGTTGGATCCTTTTGTGGCTTGGCACATGATGAGATGAATCAGTCATGCAGCTGACTCATGGCCTCTTCATATTGTAGTTTCTTCAACATCCATCTTTGGCGGTTTTTCAGGCAAATTTTTTTTAGGATCAACTTGAGAACTTGGAAGATGGTTCCTTGTTCGTTTTGGATTTATCATTGGGGGGGATGTTAGCCTCACTCTCTTAAAAATCAATAATAAATCCAATTATTAAATTAAATAAATAAAGTCATGAAAATTCCTCAAACTAAGGAGTCTAGTTTGGATGAGAGATTCTCTCCAACTAGCTCTCCTAAATTAGTGTGTAAGTTGAGAAATTGTCTCAACCAAGTGAGTCTAAGATAGACACACTATCTTAAGATGACTTACTCATGTATTTAAATGTATTATTAAATTTTTTGAATAATGTGAATTACATGAGCATGAAAGACCACATGATGGCTCTCTTCCTTTTCCGTCAGTTTAATTCTTGTTAATTTTTTGTGCATATGGTTATATGGCTTTGTGATTCTTCTTCAGTGTGGTTAAATTTAATAGAGCTTTGGAGATCCCATTTCCATAATTGGACATTGGAGATCGGGCCATTATAGTAGCTTCCTCCTCCTACCTTAGTGTGGACCATGGATAGTAAGGGGTATGTTTATAGGTTGTTAGTATTTGTGAATGCTGATTTTAAATTAAAAGACATGATGTCTTGATTTTTGGAAGATTTGACTGACTGTGTATGAATTATATGTCGCTTACATGTTTATTTCATGATACCTACTTACATCCTTGTATGTTAGGTTAAATTTTTGAATATTTTTATTACATGTATCAGTCTTGTAGGTTGATTACAAGAATTGATCGCTTATGTTCAACTACATGCATTTATGCTTAGGTGTAGTTGATTTGGCATTGCTTATGCATATTGTTGGTTGCATGTGGCAATGTGTACAATGGAATAATGATTATTGTCATGCATGAGGTCATGGTTTGTGTACTTGATATGGTCATGCATTGATGAGTGGACTCTAGCTAGAATGGTGTGTGTATGGTTTTGCACTCATGTGTTATATGTCTATATGCAGTTGTTATGCATGTATGGTCTTGGTTATAGTTTGAATAGTAGGTCAAACATGCCTTGTGAAATCATGGTATGAAAGTTAGGTCATCATAGTGCTATTGGATGTTATGATGCTAATGTGTTGGCTGAGATAGAATAGGAGATGCAGATCATCATAATGAGGTTGCAGCATTGGACTTTAGGGTAAGAGTAGATCATCATACATGTATTGTATGTTCGACATGCAGGTATGTAAGTTAAGGATTTTTATATGCATTAGGTTTATACACATTAGATTTATGTACATGTCTTTTGATGTTATGGTTACATTCAAGATAGACATTGGTTAATTAGTGTAGTTATATGCACATGTGTTGGATCGTCAAGAATGATAGTAACCTATAGTTGTATGCTTTGCTATTGTTGTTTTATATTAGATAACCTCATGATTATGCTATATGTTGTTGATGAGTATGTTATAGGTTAACTTGTTGATTGTTATATGAAATTTAGTTTGATGATTCGGTTTTGTGTTGTTGATGAGCATGATATATAACTTATTGTTGTTATATGCTATTAACTTGATGATTAGGGTTATTTCATTGAGATATTGATGTTATAATTTGGATTGGTCATATGTGTGATGGTTATGTTCATTGCCTGGAAGATCTCGATGTTATATGTATTGTGTTAACCTGGTTTGACCTATGCAGATGGTTATGGTTGCGATACTCAGATATGAGCTGACATATTTGTGATATGGTGTCATACTAATCTCGACTGATCATACATATGTGATTATTATGCATGAATGACACATGCTTATGAGATTGTAATATGAACATGTTAGTTAGTTACTGTCATGGATATCATGATTTATGTTGACATGTTGTAAAGTTATATCTCACTAACTAGATTGATTATGCAGACAAGATAGCCTCCCCTAAGGTACACTAAGGTGTGAGTTTGCTTATGTATTATACTTCGTGTTTCATAGTTGAGTATGTCGTTTATTTGGTATTTGATTGTTTGGTGCCCATTATGTCATCTAATTGATTTATATAACATGGTATGTTTGCAAGTGGTTGAATGATTGATGAATTGATTAATATGAGTTTGTGTTCAAATGATTTGTTTTTATTGTACTAACATGTATGTGTTGAGACAGTTGATATGTACTTGAATGTAGTTGATAGTTGTAGCATTATGTCTAATGACTGTGAATTATAACATGATTGCTTGTAAAAGTTGATTTCAAATTGATAAATATGATTGCTTGATATTTTGAACATGTGGTTGACATTTGTGAGCATGATGCAGGGAGTTGCATGGCAAGAGAGGTTGCCATGACATCTTGAAGAAGGCTCGGGTTGAGTTTCCCTTGGATGCATTAGGAACCATAGGAATTGAGTCATGGTGTTTGTTGTTAGTCTTGTGCTTTTGGAATTTTTTGAATTGTTGAGCTTGATTTGCAGTTTTGTTTATGTCTGGTGCAAGGCCTTGCCACTTTGTTGTAGTGTCATATTTTTATGGGCTTTCATGGTATTCTTCTTGGTTTTTTCTTGTCTTCTTTTTTATTGTTTTGAGTCTTGGGAACTAGTTGGGAAAGAGGAAAGTTGATGGAAATCGGGGGAGATGTGTGGGACCCAACTGATGATATAAGACCCAGTTGAAGCTTTGTGTATGAGTAAGCGCAGCAGAAGGTAAGACTATGGCAGTCGGTTGGACTGGCTGGGTCCATTGTGGTAAATGGATGGTAGCGGTATAGTCATGAGAAGGTGACATGAAAAGGTAAAGTAAATGGATTTGAGGCATCATATGCCTTGGCTATGTTGGGAACTGTTTTTCTCAATGTTGTGCATGTGTTTCTTAAATAAGTAATTTCTCTTAACCTAGACCTTATGTTATCTGGTAATTATGTTATAATCATGATTTTGTTATGTTTATATACGTATACAGAATATATATGTATGTATGTATGTTGTTTTCTGACAGGATCATGATTATTTTATGCTAACGTTTATATATGCATGTATGTATCCATGTATCTATGTTACTATCTAACATGGTTGTTAGGGATCATTATTGTGGATGAATGATTGCTTATGCAGAAGAAAAACATGAAGAGGTTCCTGGTCTCACGAGGAATCAATTAGGAAGAATAGTCACGACAAATATATGAGCTCAGTATCATGTGGATATGATTTGATATTGTATACTTGTATTATGCCTATGTCTATGTTATAACAGGTAACGCTGAAGGATACATCAACAAAGTGAAAGCAGTGTGGTCTGCGGCATGCTAGGATAAGCATGGATGAGATACTAGAAGCAAGGTTTCTTGGTAAGAACAATGTGGTTTTGGATGTGTGGTACTATTGTTGTGCATACATTGTATATGTTGTATATGTTGCATCTATGATGGGTGCACTTGTGGTCTTGCGTATATATAGCATGTGTACTTTTTATTTATGTAATGTTATATACAGGATGGCACAAATAGGGTTGTGTGAATATTGCATATGGGGTGTTGTATACATATTGTATTGTCTTCATGATGTATATGTGGTGTGTGTGCATATGGTGCTCTATGCATGTTGGATATGTAGTGTTGTGTACAGATGATGCTATGTACATGTTGGATATGAAGTGCTAAGTACACTTAGTGTTGCGTGCATGTTGTACATATGGTGCTATGTACATATGGTGTTGTGCGCATGATTGTACAAGTGGTGTTGTCAGTATTTGGTGTCGTGTACATGTTGTACATAGGGTGCTATGATCATGCAGTGTTGTGTACATGTCGTGCATGTGATGCTATGTACATATGCTGTCGCGTACACATCGTGCGTGTGGTACTGTGTACACATTGTACAGTGGTGTAGTGTACATGTGGCATTGTGTACATGTTGTGCAGGTGGCGCCGTGTACATGTGATGTTGTGAACATGTTGTGCAGGTGGTGCAATGTATAGGTGGAACTGTGTACATGTTGTACATATGGTACTGGTGCACGTGTGGTATTGTGTGCATTTCATACATGTTGTGTTGAGGGCATGTGATATTATGTATGTGAATTACGTAGTCAGGGTATTACGGCGTGTGTACTCGTTGTGTTGTACTATGTGTAGGTACATGTATTGGGTGGTATTGCACATCGAGTATAGATGGATGCATTGTGTTATACACTGGCTATAGGTGTATGCGTTATACATCAGGTGTAGGTGCATCTATTGCATGGTGTTGTGTGTCAGGTGTGGTTGTATGTGTGTGATGCACATTATGTGTCTATGCAAATGGTTGAGGAGAAGGCACTGGGTGTTTTTCGGCTGTAGAAATCGAGCCAGAGTGTGTATGGAATAAATATGAAGGTAGAAGATAAGGATTGATGAAAGGATAAGTATCAGCATTTTATTTCAGTTTTATTATGCATGTGATTTATGATTATGGTATATGATGATTATATGGGATCTATAATTTTGGTTTATGATGGTTACATGTGATTTACAATTTTGATCTATGATGGTTTTGTTTGAGCTAATGTGATGTGATATCTTTATATATGTTGATTTGGTCAAGTATGCTAGTTTGAATTGTTGTGACAAGAAGCGAACATGATTGCAAATGTACCTTATTGACGAGCTACCAATGAGGTATGATGTGAATTTATTTCAATTTATTTTGAATCTAATGGAAGTTATGTTCTTGGTACAGGAAGCATGAACATGCCTAGTTGGGTGGTTGAAATCGACTACAAGAATTAGCAGTAGCAGCAAAGGAATTGAAACATGTAGCAGTATGTTGGTAAAGCACTTCAGGAGCAGGGCCATTGTGGGACACTGGTACCCAATAGTGTCCATTGATTTCCATGAGCATGATATGACTGGTATGATGTGTTGAGGCAGGTATATGCCTTGGTTTTTGTATCTTCCAATGTGAGGAAGCCTTTCCAAGGGATGGATTGCCCAGGATGGGGTGCCAGTGGAACTTGGAAGGTGAGTGACTGCACAGAAGGGGTGACCAGATTCCGAGGGACTGTGTAGCAGAGAAGGGAAGGTCACAGATGGATTTTTTTTGGTCATTAACATTTCCAGATGGAATCAGATGCACATTGGGAGTGCCCCCTAGAACAATGAGCCAGTAACTGTTTGGTGGACATTAGATGTAGATTTGACTGTGCAGTGGATTCTGGACTTCCTGGAAAGGAGGTGAATCCTGGTATTACTTGAGGGCGGAGGTGTGAACCTCTGGATTCCCTTGTTGCAGATATGGGCATCATATCCTTTATTTGTTGGTTAAGAAAATGTGTATATCATTGTAAATACCGTAATGAGTTGTGTTATAAAGCTCCCATATGTGGTATGGATTTTATCTGGTCATGTTGTCATGATGTTTTGCTTTTGAGCGGGTCAATCATTGTAAATACAGGAACAAGCTATGTTATAAATCTCCATGGGCAGTATGTTTTGTTTTCAGTAGTCATGTTGGTTATAGGTGTCATTGAACACCGAGGATGGTGTTCCCCCAAGGGGGAGGGTTCTGTAACAGCCCTTGTGAAAATTCCATGTAAAAATATATAAATACCACGGATGATGGGACACGTATTCCAAGCTGAATGGTGGGCAAGACATCCTATGGGGTGTTCATTTGGTTGTTTATGGCTAAGGAAATTGGAAAAGGCAATGGCTAAGGCATTAAAGAGGCAAAAAGGTATTTTGGCACATTTATTTATGAAAATAATGGAAATTAGGAGAAAAAGGAGGTGAAAGGTCACAGGTTGCATGTGAGGAGGAAAATGAAGGAAAATAATGAAAATTAGGAGAAAAATGAGGTGAAAGGTCATAGGTTGCATGTGAGGAGGAAATTGAAGGAAAATAATGGAAAATGAAGAAAATAGAGGCCTCAATAATAAAAAGGCTTATGAGGATCAGTGGGCAAGACTTGGTCAGTTTAGCTTTGGAGCTCTCTCATTATTATCTCTCTCTCTCATACTCTTGGACACTTAGAGTTTTCTTGGAGCACTTTGGCATTGGAGAAAGAAAGGCAAAGAAGGAAAGAGGAAGAAAGGATCAAGCAGCTACAATAGGCTTCATTGTAGGTATCAACTTGCATATGTATTTTCCTTGCTAGATTTGGCATGCATGGGATTGCATGTGTATTTTCCTTGATAGATTTGTTATGCATGGGATTGCATGTGTATTTTCCTTGATAGATTTGTTATGCATGGGATTGCATGTGTTTATTTTCTACCATGGCATGGGTTTTGTTAGGTGTGACAACATTTTCACCCTAGCCTTGCCATTTCCTGATAGATTTGATGAGATGGGTTCTCTCATGCATTTTATGGGATGCACAGTAAAGCCTGAGAGACTAGGAGGCACTCAAATTCCTCACGGTGTAGGCGGAGAACTCTGGTGGAATCCACATTGATTGGTGTTTTTGATGTGTTCTATGAGTCCCACATTCATGCTTGGAATATGGCACGGGGGTGATTGGCTGAAGAAAGACTTGGCTCAGCCAATCTATGGTCGAGTGGAACGTGGTAGTCCCATCATCGGTTGGTTCATTGCATTTAATAATGAGAAATTCATTCCCTTAATTTTCATGTGAAAATGTACTGATATATATATGGATTTTGATGGCTGATATGCCCATTGTATTTATGTTCCTATTATTTATTCTTTTATATGCACATTTGCCCAGAGGGTGTTACAAATTCTAGAATTTCCTCCCCACAGGGAAGTGGACTTTTCTATTGAGTTGGTACTAGGATCAACACCAACATCAAAGACATTGTATAGGATGAGCACTCGAGAGTTAGTAGAGTTGAAGTTGCAGTTGAAGCAAATGCTTGATAAGGGATATATTAGGCCAAGTTCATCACCTTGGAGTGCACCAATATTGTTAATGAAGTAGAATGATGGTAATATCAGGTTGTGCATTGGTTACAAGCAGTTGAACAAGGTGGTGATCAAGAATAGGTACCCATTGCCAAGGATTGACAACTTGTTTGATTAGTTGAAGAGAGCAACAGTTTTCTCGAAAATTGATCTGTGATCAGGATGTCATCAGGTAAACATCACAGAAGAGAACATATATAAGACTAATTTTAGGACTAGGTATGGGCATTATGTGTTTGTTGTGGTTCCTTTTGGTTTGACTAATGCCCCAACTACTTTTATGTGCTTGATGAATAGTGTATTGCATCCTTATCTGGACAAGTTTGTGATTGTATTCATTGATGATATATTGATATATTCTAAGAATAAGGAATAACATGTCGAACACTTACCAAAAATATTGAGATTTCTAAGAGAGCATCAGTTGTATGACAAACATAGAAAATGCAGTTTCTTTCAGATAGAGGTGCATTACTTGGGACATGTTGTTTCCAAGGAAGGAATAACAATGGATCTTGAAAAGGAAAAAGTTATCATCGAGTGGGAAACTCCTAAGAATGTGGATGAGGTCAAATCATTCATGTGGCTATAAGGTTACTATAGGAGGTTCATCAGGAACTTCTCATAGATTTAATATCCTATTACATTATTGCAAAGAAAAGGAAATAAATTTGAATGGACAAAGAAATGTGCAACCAGTTTTGAGCAGTTGAAGCAGTTGTTGACAAATTCTATGGTTCTTAAGATTTCATATCCAAGTAAAGAGTTCATTGTGTGTACAAATTCTTGCAAAAGAGGACTTGGTGGAGTCCTGATGCAGGAGGGACGTGTGGTGTGTTATGAGTCTAGGAAACTGAATGAGCATAATCAGAACTATGTGACTCATGATCTCGAGTTGGTAGTTATTATTCATGCCTTCAATATGTGGATTCATTATCTTCTTGGAAGGAGGTTTGTATTGATGAGCGATCACAATGGGTTGAGATATTTGTTTGACCAACTGAATTTGAATGGTAGGTAGGCTAGGTGGTTGGTCATGATCATTGAGTTTGACTTCGAGATAAGGTACATTAAGGGTAAGGGGAATAGGTTTGTAGATGCTCTCAGTAGGAGAGTGCATATGAAGCATGTTACAGTGGTGATCTCATATGGGACAGATTTACAAGATCATATATTATAGGAAGGACAACATGATGATAGGTACAGGGAGCTTAGGCACAGGTCACAACATGGTCACGACATATGGTTTGGTTAGATTCAGAGACATGATCTATGTGACAGATGACAGTGGGATCAAGAAGCTTATATTGAGGGAGTTTCATGTCAAGCCATATTAAAGTCACCCAGGATATCAAAAGACATTGATAGCAATGAAGAAGTTCTATTATTGGCCAAATTTGAAGAAGGACGTGGCAGAGTTTGTGGCTAGATGCTTGGATTTTCAATAAGTAAAAGTAGAGTGTAAGCATCCAAGTGGGTTACTACAACTAATTTTGATCCTAGAGTAGAAATTGGATGTAATTTCCATGGATTTCAGTATAGCTTTGTTGAGGAAATCTAGACATCATGATTCCATCATGGTTGTGGTTTACAAGTTGACAAAGGTAGTGTACTTCATTCTAGTGAAGTCTACTTATTCAGGTGATGATGTAGCATAGGTATTTATCAGAGATATAGTGAGGTTGCACGATGTTCTGAAGAATATTGTGTCAGACAAAGATGCTAAATTCAGTTCTAGGTTCTGGAAAGATTTATTTGCAGGATTGGGTACAGAGTTGGCCTTCAATACATCTTATCATCTGCAGACATATGGATAGATAGATAGGGTCTAATGATTTTGGAGGACATGTTGAGGATGTATTTCATGCATCAGTAGCTAAAATGGGAAGAGTATCTTCCACTGGTAGAGTTTTCTTACAACAATGGCTATTAGGAGTCTCTAAGGATGAGTCTGTTTGAGGCACTGTATGGGTGGAGTTGCAATACTCCCATCAGTTGGAGTGATCCAATGAACATGGTAATTATTGGACTAGATATGTCAGTGGAAATGGAATAAGAAATGCAGGTTATAAAGAAGAATCTAAAGGTAGCACAAGACCAGAAGAAGAGTTATGCAGATTAGCACGGGGAATTTAATGTATTTTAGGTTGGGGAGCATGTGTATTTGTGCAACAAACCCAAGAATAGTTCCTTGAGGATTGGATCATGTGCCAAGTTGGCACCTCGGTATTGCGAACCTTTTGAGATCCTTGAGAGGATTGGACCAGTGGCCTATCAACTTGCACTGCCTTCGACGGTGAAAGTACATGATTTTTTCCATGTTCCATTACTTAAAATATATGTAAAGGATGTTGATCATGTTATTGATTGGTTTATATTGCAGGTGGAGCCAGAAGGAGAATTCCAGCCGAAACCTCAGTGCATATTGTAATAGAAACAACTCATGCTCTAGAACCGAGAAATCGAGCAAGTTAAAGTGTAGTGGAAGCACTTTGGGTCTGATCAAGCTACATGGGAGATAGTTGATCATATGTGAGCTATGTGTCCTTCATTGTTTTCCGGTGGAGGAAAACATGCTTCTTCTTTTTTAAATATGTATGTATGGTTTCTATTGTAAATGACGCAATGATTTGTGTTATAAAGCTCCAACAATGGTATGGTTGTCATGATCGTTATGATGGTTTTATATTTTAGCAATTTTTTCATTGTAAATATAGTATCGATCTAAGTTATAAAGCTCCATAGGCAATATGATTTTGGTTTTCAATGGTTTTTCTGGTTGTAGGTGTTATAAAACATCGAAGATAGTGTTCCCCTAATGGGGATGGATTTGTAACTTCCTCAGGTTAAAATTTCATGTAATAAAGTTAATAAAGGCAAAATAAGACCAAGGTGATGGGACAGATATTCCAAGCTGGATGTTAGGAAAAATATCCTAGTGGGCGTCACTTGTTGTGTATTATGGTTAAAGGGAAATTGAAAAAGGCAATGTAAAAGGCTTTCAAAAGGAAAAAGGGAATTATTGGCAATTTATTTACGAAAATAAAGGAAATTAGGAGAAAAGGAAGATGAAAGGTCACAGGTTGCATGTGAGGATGAAATTGAAGGAAAATGGAGCAAAAATCAAGAAATTAGAGGCATCAAAAATAAAAAGACATTAGAGCATCAGTTTGGGGCCTTTTCTCAGTTTTGTTTTTGAATTAGTCTCAAAGAGGAGAAGAGCACCAAGAGGAGAAGAAAATAAAGCAAGCAAAGGAAGGACAAGGAAAGCAAATGAAAACAAGAATCAAGCAAGGAAAGGTTGGATCAAGTAGCTTCAGCGGGAATACTTGTAGGTAACAAGTTGCATGTATGATTTCCTAGCTGGTTTTGGCATGCATGGTATGTGCATGTGTGTATTTGGTTTATTTTTTTTATTGACATGGGTTTTTCTGAGTTTTGACAGTGATTTTAGCCTTGCCTTGTCATTTCCAGATAGCCATGGTGTGATGGGATTCCTTCTTGGTTGAGCTTCAGATTGCTGGAAGGTTTTGGATCTAAGTGAGGTGGTCTTAGGAAAATGCCAAGGGTTGGGGTTGGAGATGGTTTTCTCCCGGAAGCCCTCAACAGGTAGGTGGAGACAGGAAAATTCCTCAAGGGATGGTGAAGGAATTCTAAGGCATCTAAGCTTAGTTTGGTTTTGTGATCTCGGGACCAATTTAGGTGAGATCATAGTATAGTGAGGGTGTAGGTTGTTTAACCTCTTGATTCCATTGCTTGCTTATGGATTAGTTTATCCCATGATATCCCATATTCAAGCTTGGTGTTGTACCTCAGGAGATAGTTCCTGGTTGTGGGGGAACCAGTGCTCGAGACATTTTGGGATTGGATAAAAATATTAAAATTAGTGGCTGTAAGTACATGCCATGAAGGCTTGTAACCAAAATATCTATTTTTTAAACCCTACTCTTCCAAAGAAGAATGGCTATAGAGGCTATGAGAGTTACAGGATGGAGGTGTAAAGCAGAAAATGGAAGAGACAAAGTTTTGGCATAGGAAATTAAGAATCTGTGCTTTAACTCTGTAGAAAGAATAATGTAAGACTGGGAAAATATGATGAAATTCCTAGATGTGGAGCACTTCATTAAGGGATTCAAGATTAATTTTAATGAGTACAATTAAGTAAAGTCATCAAAAACTAAACCAAAGTACCAACTGCATCTTACACTATCCAAAAGAGGAAAATACATAAATTTGAATGTTGAAACTCGAGAAAAACAATCATCTATTTTTAGTCTCATCATCAATGTTATGAGGCAAATCTCTTTCTATTTACATTTCAAAATATTTTTCAGATTAGTTCATCAAATAAAAATTAAATTTCATAATAGACTATTAAATTTTAAATATCATTTACAATATGTACATTCACATACTTGGTTCAACTTCTTATTGAGATTGATTTTTCGTTTCAATATTTAAACATTCTTCCTTCTTTCTTCTGTTATAGTTTCTCGAGTGTTCTCTATAAACCTCAATGTCTCTAATTCAATCATATTTTCTCTTGCAATTTCTTTGATTCCCCATGATAATTCAATCTCTATATATTTTAAAAAAATTAATGAAAAATCTATACTAAGAAATATAAGTTCAAAGAAAAAAAATTGTACTTTAAAAAGAAATTAAAAAATATTACAATCACGGAGAAGAAAGTGTGAAATAGACATTTTCATTAAAAGAAAAGTTTGAAAAGGACTTTAATACTAAAAATTTAAAAAATATTACTTATGCTATGCACAATCTTATTTACACATTCAATAAATTTGTTACTCACTATCCAAAAGCTAGCCCAAAAAAGTTCACTATCCAAAAGGTAGATCCAAAAAAGTTTGCTATCCATTTAGCATATAAATGAAAACCCTATCTTTTGCTTCAACCTTATCAACCCTCAAAAATAAGTCAACAATCAACCATACTCAACAAAAATCATCAAGCCAAACCCTAACTGTACAATCCAATAGCGCTCAACACTCTAGTTGTAGTACAACAACTATTAAACCCTAGTTCGTGTATATCAACAATATAATCTCTAGCACATCAACTAAATATATAATGAAATATTCTTAACACTATCAAACTTAGTAGCTTCAGTAGTAAACCCTTATGATCGAAAACATTAATAGCCCTAAATAATAATTTGATCTAACAATATAATGACACACTAGCACTGATAATACATCATAAATATCCATATAGCCAAACCTTAAATCGAAAGCTTTGACAAGTGTAACATAAACCAACAATTCAACATTCTTCAATAAGAAACTTAATGAAAGATATGATAAAAATTTTGTTGTAAAGAGTGTTGAATATGGAAATATGCTATCAACAATCTTATTTATCTATTCAAGAAATTTGTTATTGAAAAATTTCATTATTCAAAATCTAGCCCAAAAATTTTACTATCCAAATGTTAGATCCAAAAACGTTCACTATCCAAAAGTTGCATATGAAAAATGTGGGATGAGAATGAGAAAATGACGTTTCAGATGAGTTTATTTATAGGTTTCGGTCGAAACGGTCACATCCTTTCATTTTTCACGATCACACCATGTTATTTTGCGGTAGATGGAAATAAAAAATGTTTTCGGACGAAAGTATGAAATTTTCGGTCGAAAACCTTTTTTTAATTAAATTTAAGTTTCGGTCTAAAACTTGCAACCCTGTAGACAACTAGAGTTGGCTCACATCTAATCACCCTTTTCCAATTTTGGAATCGTTAAGCGCCATCAAATATACTGAATATACTTTCAGAACCAACACTAGCATTTGTAGAATTGAATCTAATTTCATTAGATATAGATTTTATGGAATTTCATATGTATTGGTTAATTTTTACTAATTTTCTGTAAAATGCATGCAAAAAAATTCTGAAGGTCATTATGATTTATTGAAATCAAAAGTTTGTATCTTCCAAAATAAATTATGCACAAATATGGAAAATTTATGGCGCATTATGTTGATCCATCCTCTTTAATGGGTAGTTTTTAGATTTTTTAGTTTTTAACTAATATGATGAGAAACATGGTGTTTTGTTAAACATCTTCAAAATTTAAAGTTTTTTCACATTGATTCAATTCAAAATAATTTAGTAATTATGATATGGATCTTTTGGCTTCGTAAATATAGCCATGTCAAAGTAGAGCCTGTCTAGATTGTTACAAGACATTTTTTTTTTCAAAAACACAAGGTTAACAAGGAATACATTGGTGCACAAAGCATGAATTTTTATTGATCCCTTGATTTTTAAAGAATACACAATCAAACGATTTCTAAGTTGACATATCAAATGTGAATAAAACAATTCTAAAAAATAAGCAATAGAAAGCTAATAAAATTTCTGACAAGTTTTCTTTTTACTGTAAAATGAAATTCTAAACAAAAAAAATTACTTTTGCTTACCAAAAGTTGAAAAACTTCTAAAAATGATTTTTTTTTCCCAAGAAAGGGTCAAAAGTGTAACCCAACTTCACATTTGACTTAGACTTAGATGGGTACCCACTAAAGAGGGTAGATGAAAACACTTCCTCAGCCAAAGACTCCTTCTCCTTGACCACAGGGGCTTCACTAGGGGAGCAATATCATGCCACGTGCATTCATATTGGGGGATATATATTGAGTAAAAAATGACATAATATATTAGGGGGTATATAGGGGGTAAAGGGTTTTTATATTAGAAGGTATAAAAATTGGAGCTCAAAGTTAATGAAAAAATATAAAAGGGTACAAAAAATGTTAATGAAAAATGGATGTGAAAGTAGGGGTTTTTTAAATTGGGAAGGTATATTGGGTTCATATTGGTAGGGGGTTAAAAAATATGATTTTTAGAGGTATTTTCTAATATGCAGTGAAATTAAGGGTATTTTTTAATATGCCATGAACACATGTGATATGTCATATGTTCATTGAGTAAAGACCCCATGTGCTTTACCAATGAGAAAAAAAGGGGCCAACCAAGGACCAAGAGGATTTTGCACCCAAAATATCAAAAATAATAATGCAAACCTAGCCCACTGCAATTGCCTTACCACACGACTAGACCTTTCGAGACCAACCCTCACAGACAATTCCAACTGCCTAAACCAAATAAAAGAGGCTGACCCAAAACTCGATGCCAAGCCACCCCCGAAAACTTGTCAATTTCCTCAGACCACAAGAAACAAACAACCCCTAGAGATAGAGACTCTAGGCCCAGAAGACCAAAATTACCTGAGCAACTAAACAAGGAACCCAAATATAACCAAGACGAAACCCGAATAAGCATAGAGAGATTACAAATTGAAAACACCAATAATACATTTGATATGACATCCTTCGCCTTCTAACAATACCATGCTAAGCAGACAACCCTCTCAACCAACCTCCAAATGAGAGAAAAACCATGAATTCTTTCACTCTCAATCCATACCATCACTTCCCACTACACCAGAGCCTTCGCATAGGAAACTTTGCATCCAATTTACTGCCAGATGTTGAGGACCTCACCTCGACCCATTCCCTTCCAAGACAAATGATTTTGTCGACCATCCACACCCTTACATAACAGCTTCACCAACGACAAGATAGCATGCTCATGCATGCAAGACGCCACATGTGTCCTTCCATCTTAAATGCATAATAACAAAATAAAAAATAGTAGGAACAATACCTGAGTCCATATCCCATTATTCATAACACCCTATTGAGAGTATTTTTTAATATTAATAAATATTTCTCAAAACCTATAAATTAATATCCCATCATTATTGTTTTTTTTTTAATTCTTAACAACAAAAATTAATATATATAATTTTTAAATTTTAAGAGTACTATAATTATTATTAAAATCATTATATTATTTAATCTATAATTTTTTAAATTTACACAATATTATAATTTAATCTATAATTTTTTAAATTTACACAATATTATAAATATTATTATAATAATATTATTGTTAAATTTATATTTTTCAAAATATAATTTATTTCATTAATTTATAATTTATAATTTAAATTTATAATATCAATATAATTTTTTAAATTTACACAATATTATAAATATTATTATAATAATATTATTGTTAAATTTATATTTTTCAAAATATAACTTAATTCATTAATTTATAATATCAATTCAAATTTGAATTTGTTACTAGATTTAGAAGGAGATTGTCCATCTCATAATTTTTTTCAATATATTTTTCAAAATTTAATTTATCTGATTAATTTATAATTGAAGAAGATTATAATCTAATATAATAGAATCATTATTTGTTTAATATTTTTTTGAATTTTAAATTTTAAGATTTAATTAATTTGATTGATTTTAATTTACTTATTAATTTATAATCGAAGAACAAATTATTATTTGTTTAATATATTTTTGAATTTTAAATTTCAAAATTTGATTTATTTGATTGCTTTATAATTGAAGAAGATTATAATTTAATGTAATACAATTATTTGTTTACTGTTTTTATTTTTATTAATTTTTATTTAAAATTTAAAAATTTATTTTAATTTCTTTAATAATTTATCAATATAATTTCAATGTAATAAAATTGTTTATCTATTTATTTTTATTATATCGATATTGTATTTTTATTTTTAATAAATAAATAAATAATATATTAAACAAAGTCTTTTGATAGAAATCACATGAGAGAATTTTAAAATTCTTATTTAAAAGTTTACAAGATTTAAAAAATAAAATTTCAATTTGAAATAAAATATTTCAATTATAATATAAACTATTATATCTAATTTATTAATAAACATAAAAATATTTTTTTAATAAAAATTGTTTTTATAATAAACAAGCCTAGATTCATCTTAACGCCAGATCTATCAAGCACTGAGAGGGATCATATCTCGAGGTGCAAACCTATTTTTTGAGTGCAAAACTTGAGGAAAGGTTTGCACCTCTAGAGATTTGATCCCTCTCGATGCTTGATAGATCGGGTGTTAAGATGGATCTAGGCTCGTTTCAGTTGTGTGCGGTCATACAAAATTTGTTGAACATCTAATTATTTTGATAATTTTAAATATGCTAAATATGTCTAAGGTTAATTTGGTCAATTTAATTTAAATTTTTCTTAGTTACCTCAATTTGTTGAGATGAGAGAGACTGTTAGTAACTTGAATGATGAAATACAAATTTTGAGTGCAAAGTGTCAATGTAACAATTTTGATAGATAGAAAATGTGAATACTAAGAATATAGTCCATTACAAACAATCTTCATTTCAATAAATCTGAAACTATTTTTTTCCATTTGCTCATATAGATCAGATGAAAAGAGTAGTTGGAATCATAGACCATTCAAATATTTAACTACTGTAGAAAACAACATAGCTTGTCTACTTATGAAGTGTTAAACCACAAATAATTTTCAATGGTAATTAATTTGAATAAAAAGTAATTAACAATGTTGAATGATGGAAAATGGGAATAATAAGAATGTACCCAATTATAAATTCAAGTAAGAAAACATTTTTTTTAGGATGAAAATTCAAGTATTGTATTTATGGTTGAATAATTTTTATGTGCTTACATTGAGAGAGGCAAAGATAGGGAGGTAAGAAGAGAGAGGCAAAGATAGGGAGGGAGGAAGAGATATGGATATGGAGAGAGAAATGGATCTAGTGTAATGTATTAAATATGATTAGAAATCAACATCTACACTAAAATCAATGCATCTAGTACAAGCAATCAAATAGGATTAGAGATCAATATCTACACTGGAACCAATGCATCTTGTGCAAGCAATCAAATAGGAGTAGAAATGAACATCGACACTGAAATCAATGCATCTAGTGTAAGGTATTAAATAGAATTATAAATCGACATCTACACTAAAATCAATGCATATAGTGCATGTGATCAAATAGGATTAGAAATCAACAACTACATTGAAATCAATACATCTATTTTAGTGAAAATCTAAAATATTCATGACTTTCTAGATCTAACTTCTACGTATCTATTTGTCTTTGTGAGACTCTTTCTTCTTCCCTCTCTCTCCACCTTCCATTATGTTTCTATCTCCTTCCTCCTCTCCTTCTCTCTCTTCCCCTCCCTCTCTCCCCCGTCTCACTCTATCTACCTCTCCCTAACTTTCTCTATCTTTCTCTTCTTTCCTCTCTCCCCTGCCATCTATATTTATACCTCCCTCCATCTCTCCTTATTTGTCTCTCTATCTCAACCCCCTAAACATATTCCACGCTCTCTCTCTCTCCCCATATCTATCTATCTCTCCCGCTGCATTTCCCTCTCTATCTCTTCCCCTTCTCTCCATCTCTCCCTTGCCTCCTATCCACCTTTCTCTCACTATGTCTTTCTTGCCCTTCCAACTCCATCTCTCTCTCCCCCTCTCTCTCTCCTCTCTCTCAATTCCTCTCTTTTTCCTTCCTCTATCTCCCCTTCTCTCCCACCTCTCTTTGTCTCTGCCCCCATCATACACACACACTCTCTCCACCCTCCAACTCTGTCACTATCTCCCTCCCTCTCTCTTTCTCTCTCTCCCCCTCTATCCCCCCTCCATATATATGTATCCCTATCTCTCTCTTCCCCTTCTTTCCCTATCTTTATCCTCTCAGTTTTTCTCTCTTCCCTTGTCTCCTCTCTCCCTCATTCCATGTTCATTTCTCCCTTGTCACTCCCTCTCTTTCCCCCTTCAAATCCAACTCTCTCCCTCCCTCTCTCTTCCTTTCCTCTCTCTCTTCCTTTCTCTCTCTCGCTGTATCTCTCACCTCTATGTATCTCTCCCACATTTTATTCCCCCTTCCATCTCACTCTCTTTCTTAAATATGATCCCATTGTATTGTATTTAAGAAAGTATTTAAATTAATAAAAAAACATAATTGGTTGTAAAATATTAAACCTATATTTTGGATCAATCATGTTAAAGAAAATACAATAATAAAAAGATTAAAAGAATCACCCACTATCTTTCCTCTATCATTGTTAATCACTTTGCTTTCTCACTTCACTTGGATCCTTGGTTAAGATGCATCTATCCTAGTTCTTTATAATATTATTTATATTATATAAATTTCACAAGAAATCGGGCAAGAAAGAAACAACTCTCAAGACAAGTAGGGAGAAAGCCCCGCTCAGCAAAAAAAAGTGAACTCGACAACCCCTCAAGCATCAACAGTTATGAGGATTCAAATACCGCACAAAATAAATTTTCATTTAACAACAAAGAAGATCTCCTAGACCAAACTTCTTCTCCGTTTATCTTCAAGAGGACGAACACAATAGATCACGAAGCTAAGACACCAATGTCCAAAGAACCAGAAGAGATGAAGGAGATGCAAGATTAAGGAAGTTGGAAGACGATAGAGAAAAAAAAGAAAGCTACAGCATCAATCTCGCCAAGAAAGACGAGGAGCCAGACAATTAAAAACTAAGAAAATTATAGGTCCGATAGACCAATTTGGTCTCAGTGGACATTAACCACTATCATCATCATCATCATAAAAGTATTCTCATGTTTTAATTTATTAAAACCTCCATTTAATCTCTATGAAAATATTGTTAGTAGTCGTGAGGATGGAGGGTTTAGATATGCCTCAGAAGTAATTATAACCTTTTTTCTCTTATATTTAATTAAAAAATGTTATAAACTTAAATTAAAATAAAATATTTGTAAAATATTTTTATTTTGAAATAAGTTATTGTTTTTGGGCATGTGGTATTGATAATCCATGGTATTGGCCCATGGTATTGTAACAATTAAAAGCCTAGATCCATAACATAATAATCAAAAGTCTAGATGACCCATGGTATTGATAAACCATGGTAGTAGCCCATGGTATTATAATTTTCTTCCCTCCTCTCCCTCTCTATCTTTCTCTTGTGGGTATTGGCCCACGGTATTGTAAAAAACCTACTTAGAAGTTAATAATATCCATGGTAAATATTCATGATTAAAAATCTTGTCATATTGTAAATATTAAGTTTTTATCTGCTTATTAATTAAATTTATAGATGGAACACATCTATATTAAGTGTTACAAATATATTGATTACATAAAATATAATATTACAGTATCATATATTACCCAATATTTATAACCACCCCCACTTAATAAATAGTGGCTAGGGGTGGGGAGAAATACTAATTAAAATGTAATATTATTAAATTTACCCTAAATATTACATTCTACTCAATATTTCCCCTCACTCCTACTAATTTTATTGAGCAACTTCCATTATATTGATTTTTCCTTCTTACAACTGAAAACCTGAATGCAACAAAATAGAAATTTACCTCATTATTTTTCTTACACAAATCGCACAACCAAAACCTCAACGCCACGAAATATAAATTTACTGGGTTATTATTATTACAGAAACAAGACAACGGAAAACCTAAATGTTAGGAAATTTACCTCGTTATTATTACAGAAATTGCACAATGAAAAACCTAAATGCCAGGTAATTTACCTCATTATTATTACATGATATTCCCAATTGAATCGCTTAATGAAAAACCTAAATGCGAGGTAATTTACCTCGTTCTTATTACATGATATGCCGAATTGAATCCTCTGCTTCCTTTACCTAATTTTCTTTGTTATTCAATGAATAAGCTAATCGATATCTTTTATCCAATATATATTAGCCGACACATATATAGTAACCTTACACATATCTTCATCATATACAATACATATAGTAACCTTACACATATCTTCAGCATATACAATATATATTAGACACATATATTTTTTTTAATGTAACCTTACGTGACAGCATCTCCTTCATATTTTTTAATTTTTTTTAATGTAACGTCACATTACGTGACAACATCTCCCTCATATTTTTGTTTTAATGTAACTTATGACAACATCTCTCTCATATTTTTTTAAAAATAAGGTTACGTGACAACAACTCCCTCTTAATGCAACGTTATGTTACGTCACAACATCTCCCTCATATTTTTTTAATATTTTTTAATGTGACGTTACATAACGTGACAACATCTCCCTCATATACTAGGTTGTAGAGCGCCTCATATTATTTTAATATTCAACATCTCCCATCTCCCTCATATTTTTTTAATATTTTTTAATGTAACGTTACATAATGTGACATCTCCCTCATATACTGGGCTATAGATTGCCTCTCGGCTTAAAAATACTAAATTCAGTGTGAAAAGGTAGAGTTAACTAATTTAACAGAATAATTTAAATTGGCTTTTAAAGGTATTCAAAATTAATTGTGAAGGAGCCCCAAGGGTTAGCTCAATCGGTCAAGTCGGGGCCTCGCCAATGGGAGGTCACAGGGTCGAAACTCAAAAGCTCTTGGGGTTAGGTCTGTGGTGACCGAGGGGTGGACCCCCTTCGGGTGGGGTCCACCCAGATTTATCGAACCTGGAGTAGCGGATCAACTGACCAGGGTCCGTGAACCAGCTGGAAAAAAAAAAAAATTTAATTGTGAAGGCAAATATTATCTATAAAAATAGTTAAAGAAATTAAAAAAAATCATATTATCTTAACTTCCCAAATTTAATAAAATTAAAAATAGTAAAAAGATATAATTGTTAGTTCAAAAAATTCTCATAAATATTTTATAAATAAGATAATCAATATACATTTTCCGATGGGGTGTACTTCACGATGGCCACTTGGAAGTTGAATTGCCACAAGACCCCGTCTGGCCTTCACGTCCTCCTTTACCTCACTATGAGGAATTAGACCAGCTCTAAATGCCCGTGAGTGGAGACCTTGCTAGCACGCTTATTTTCTAAATAGAGGACCTGCAGTGGTATTTCCTTCATTTTTTTGTTTTGGGAGATGAATTTGGGTTGCGTGGAGAACAATGGAGTTGAATCACAGGATGCCTTGTTGGCATCAAGACCTTGGGTGCGAAAAGAAGCAGTCGCCTGGGATTGTTGGGGGTGGTGTGATACTGTAGTCTAGGATTGCCCATGGGACCCTGGAACGCGAATCGTTGGGGTTCCTTTTTACCTTCTTGCTACGATTTCTACTCAAGGAATGAAAAGTCTTGGGAGGCATCAGAGCTTATGTATGTTGTTCGGGGTAAGTTCGTTCCCATATACTTCTATTTTTTCTTTCAGAATTAGGGTGCCCAACTGACTTATAATTGGGGTCGCCTTGGTTTAAGGTTCCTTCTCCATGATTTTTAATGCAATTGGAGGGAGGGGGTTGTCCTAGGATGCAATACTCTCATAGAAAATCTTGTAGATTCACAGACTCATGCAATTTACTAAAGCACAGGACAGGAATCTACTTCTACTTTCAACCAACGGAAGCGAATAGATCGATGAAAACAATAATTGACAAGAGGAAGATAATCAAGAACACATAACACAATAAATATATGGGGAAAGCCACAACTCAAAACCCCACTATCTATATTGCATATATCAGAAATCCAAGATGATAATACAATACTTTTTCTCAGAGGAGAAATCCCAGCACTCAGTATAATCAATCCTCAATTCACAAGCAAGATCTTTGCCAACACTTAGCCAATTTAACAGCTCTACCAGCCCCTATTTCCTTTCGCAATTCCTATGGCTGAATAGCCCATATTAATGGGAATCTAGTGCATCCAAAACATCGCAATCCCTTCTAGGTTCAGTTCCTAATTTCATGAATGATCTATACAACTCAGTAAAACATACAATTGATAGTACATTGTCCCTAAACTCTAGTCTCAACTCGGTCTTTCTCATAATCAACATGCGCGAGTTTTTTATGAGGGAATCTTTAGTTAACTGGAGTAGCACTAGTGGATGCATTAGTGCACTAACTGACTATTAACTCACTATTAGTTCCTCAAACAGTTTGGAATTAATTTAACTTAACTTAACTCAGTAAACTGAGTTGTCTAATCACAACTCACAATTAACTCATCCTGGACCCCTATAATATAGGGAGAACATATACATGACTTCAAAAAGACTTCCAACTCATAATTCCTAAGATAATTAAGTTAATTAAACTTAATTAATTATTTACAAGTTTCTATGAGAATAGAATTCAATTTTAATTATCACTTTAATTCAAGGACAAATTAAATTGGAATTTATTGTTGCCATTTCTCAACACTCCCTCTCAACAAGAAAGGGATTATTAGCTACCTCAATCCTGTCTTTGTGAAACTAGAATTTACATCTTGACAATGTCTTTGTCAAAATGTCAGCATCTTGCTCCTCTGTGGGAATTTACTCTAACAACATAATTTTCCTCAATACACAATCACTGAGATGATGATATCAGATATCAATATTCTTGGACCGATCATGAAACTGGATTTTCAAAGAGTTTGATACAACTCTGATTATTGTAGTAAATCACACTTGGATCCATCTATTGACCAAACAAACAAACCAAGATCTTCCTCATCCATATGGCCTCACTTGTTGCCTGACTTGCAACCATGTACCAAGAAACTGCTGCTAACCCAATACTGAAGATCCTCCTAATGTTATCTTCCTGTCATATGGACTCCCTACCCAATCTGCATTGGTGAAGCCTTGAAGCTTCACTCCCTCTATCTGTCTGTACCATAATCCATACTGAGAAGTGCCCCTGAGGTATCTCAACACATGCTTTGTCGCCTTCCAATATAGCTTGGTAGGCCTAACCATCGCTTGACTAAGTTGGTTAACTGCATATCACATATCTGGTTGTGTGTTCACCAAGTACATGAGTGAACCCACAAGCTTCATGTAAACAGTAGCTTCCACTACTTCCCCTGAAGTAGCATCCTCCTTCCTCCAGTTACTTGCTAGAGGAGTCTCCATGGGTTTGTTGCTCTCCATGCAGAATCTCTTGAGTATATCATTGGCATACTTACCTGGAGACACAAACAACTCCCCATCTCCCTGCCATACCTCCATGCCAAGAAAGTAATGCATGAGCCCTATGGCCTTCATCTCAAACTCTCTTGCAAGGTCCTCCTTGCAAGATTTGATTAGTTGATCATCACCTGTCAGTATGAGATCATCAACATAGAGTACAATGATCAAAAATTCACCTTCCACCACTATGTGGTACAGGTTCGCATATGCTTCACTCATCATGAAGCCCAACCCAGTGAAGTAGATATCTATCTTGGTGTACCAAGCACAGGGTGCTTCCTTCAGCCCATACACCGCTCTCTTGAGTGGCACACATGTGACTCATGGTCAAAGGTTTCAAAACCTTCAGGTTACTCTGTGTACACCTCTTCCTCAATCATGCCATTAAGGAAGGCTGCTTCACATCCATTTGATGTATCTTCCAACCCATCTGTGTTGAAAGTGCCAATATAGATCTGATTGATGAGTACCTTGCAACAGGTACAAAGGTCTCATCATAGTCAATCCCCTCTACCTGTGAAAAGCCACGGGTCACAAATCTAGCCTTATGCTTCTCCACACTACCATCTATAGCTTTGTTTACCTTGTAAAGCCAACGAAAGCTCACCACTTACTTGTCCTCCGGTCTCGAGACCACATCCCAAACATTGTTACGAACTATGGATTCATACTCCTGCATCATGGCATCATCCCAAACCGGCTACTGCATGGATTCCTTAAATGAAGATGGCTTTGTCACAACACATTCGCCCATAAGAGCCATGTATCCAGTGTACCTCTCAAGTGACCTCCTCTGCCTGCGCTGAGAAGTGGGTTCTCCCACATTCTCCTGTGCATCATCCAACAATCTGTCATCCTCTCTGGTGCACTCTCTTACCTCTCTAGAAGACTCTGCTTGAGTGGATGTCTCCACTCCCGGATCCTCTACATGTGGCTGCTCCACAGCAATTTGAGGCTCCTCAACCTTAGGAGCTAAATTCTCCTCATCCGCATGTAGTTTAAGCTCCCTCTCAAGGGAAACTCGCATGGCTTTCTCCTCATCGAATCTAACATCCCTGCGAACCATTGTCATCCTACTGGTCGAAAATTACACCCAATAGTTGTGAGGTGTATCAGTGTACCCCACAAATATCTCTAACTTTGCTATCGGCTCAAGATTCTTCCATGCATCTCTAGTCACATGGAAATATACCGATGACCCAAAAATCCTGAAGTGACTAACATCCGGCCTCTTATCGGAATAAACCTTCTCTGGTGTCTTCATCTCAAGTATCTGATGTGAGCTACAGTTCTAAACGTAAACCGTTGTGTTGCATGCCTTAAACCACAAGTGTAGTGATAGGCCCTGATCATGCAACATTACCCTTGCTGCCCCTACTATGCTTTTGTTCTTCCTCTCAGCCACCCCATTCTACTGAGGGTTATGGAGTGTCGTCAACTCCCGTTTAATCCCTTCCACTGCACAAAAGTTCTTAAACTCTTTTGTGACATACTCACCACTGTATCACTCCGTAGATATTTAACCTTCTTTCCTAACTCTTTCTCCACCAATGCTTTATACTCATAAAACTTTGTGAAAGTTTGATCCTTTTTCTGCATGAAAAATATCCAGAATTTGAGAGAATAGTCATCAAAAAATATAACATAATACCTGTGTTTGGTCATGGATGTTGTCGAGAATGGTCCACACACATATGAATGGACTCTCTTTAGAATAGCCTCTACTCGACTGTCTCTATCGTGAAAAGAAGACTTGGTGTATTTTCCCAAAGTACACCCGTTGCATGTATCAACTTTCTGTAGCATACCTTTGGGAAGATCAATAGAGATCTACTGCAATATCTTCAAAGCTCCATGATGCAAGTGGCCCAATCACCTTTTCCACAACTCACTAACATCTCGGCTCTACACCCTTTCTGCTTTTGTGCTCAAAGCATCACACTCCTCTACCTCCAACTTATAGAGATTCTTCACTTGAATCCCTATCTTCTTTACCTGACCCGTGGCTATGTGTCGAAGGAACGCCTTTCCTTTCGAGAAGATCACATCATAGCCTCTATCCTTAAGCATGGCAATGGATACCAAGTTCTTCTTCAGCCTGGGCAAGTACATAACATTCTTCAAGGTGAGTGGAGCCCCATGCTCCCTATGAAAAGTAATCGTGCCCAATCTAGTAACACTATACTTCCCGTCGTCACCCATCTCGATATGCATCTGGAGATCTTTCTCCTCTAGGTCACTGAATAACTCTTCTTTGCCAGTCATGTGGAATGAAGCTCCACTATCTAAGTACCATACACTTACCATCATTGATGACACCACGCATGAAATGAGGGAAAAGTCCAATTTGAATAGGGAGGCCAAACCCTCACCCACTGCTCCTCTTGAAGACTTCTTCTTGGACTTCTTGAGTGAAAAGTTTGTAGCAAAATGGCCTAGCTCATGACAATGAAAACACTTAACTTTTGTCATGTCTTTCTTCTTACTTCCGTGATAAGAATCCGATTTCGAATGGGAAGCTTTCCCTTTCCCCTTGTTTGCCTTAATCGCTAAGGCACAATTCTCTTCATCATCAATCTTTGATGAAGAGCCATCCCTGGTGTTCCTCCGCATGTCCACCTGCATCAAATCTAACCACAGTCATTCCCAATTTGGCAGCTTCTCCTGACCATTGACAAAGTCCTGATAACTATGCCAACTCTTTGGGAGCCATAGAAGAGCAAGACTCACCATATCTTCTTCGACAACCGTGATTCCAACACTTCCAAGTTCATCATGACATCGAGTGAACTTGGTCAAATATTTTGAAATAGCCTCACCTTTCTCCATTTTTATTTTTCGAAGTTTGTCCTTCAATGCCAATTTCTTTGGTCACTATTGTTCTGATACAAGTCCATCAATGATTTCCACATAGCATACGGAGTTTCCTTGCCATGGAGACCCGAGACAATGTGGTCTCGAACTCCCTCAAGGATTATCCACCTTTCCTTCGCCAAACACTTCTTCTATTCAGCCAAATTTTATGCATTTGATGTTGCTGGCTTAGGAATTTCTTGATCAACAAATTCCTTCAAGCCATTATCCTCTAGCATAGCCTCCATTCTGTCCCTCCAGGCTATAAAATTTGAGCTTCCTTCCCAGGCATACTTAAGCGGCAAACCATAGAACGCCATCTATCGATTCTAAAGTATGTATTGCAATTTCGAATTACACCTATAACCCAAAATTCAAAACTTCAAAATATCCTCTAGTATATTGTTCTCATCTCTGATACCAGGTAGAAAATCATGTAGATTCACAAGCTAATGCAATTTACGAAAGCATAGGACAAGAATCTACTTCTACTTTCAACCAGCGGAAGCCAATAGATCGATGAAAACAATAATTTACAAGAGGAAGATAATCAAGAACACATAACACAATAAATATTCGGGGAAAGCCACAGCTCAAAACCCCACTATTTGTATTCCATATATTAGAAATCCAAGATGATAATACAATGTTTTCTCACAAGAACAATCCCAGCACTCAATATAATCAATCCTCGGCTCACAAGCAAGCTCTTGACCAACACTTAGCCAATTCTACAACTCTCCAAACCCATATTCTTTGTGCAATTCCTATGGTTGAATAGCCCATATTAATGGGAATCCAGTGCATCTAAAACTGTGCAATCCCTTCTACGTTCAGTTCCTCATTGCATGCATGATCTATACAACTCAGTAAATCATAAAACTGAAAATACATTGTCCCTACACTCTAGTCTTAACTAGGTCTTTCTCAAAATTGACATGCATGAGTTTAACTAATTAGTATTTCCTCAAACAACTTAGAACTAATTTAACTTAACTTAACTCAATACACTGATTTATCTCATTACAACTCACAAATAACATATACATGACTTCAGAAACACTTCCAACTCTAAATTCCTAAGCTAATTAAGTTAATTAAATTCAATTAACTATTTACAAGTTGCTATGAGAATAGAATTCGATTTTAATTCTCAGTTTAATTCAAGGACAAATTAAATTGAAATTTCTTGTTGTCATTTCTCAACATACAAGGCCTATTAGAAATAATGTATGTTATGTTTTTTTATGGAATAATGTATGTTATGTGTTTTTTATGGTTTCCTCCACATCCCGATCTAAGCGAGTCTAATGAGAATGAGAGAAAGGAGCATGTTGAGATGAATTTTGTACTCAATGTTTTTTTTGAAAATCTAATGAAAATACTTTGACCGACAAAAAAAAAATCAATATAAATAAACATTATTTTGTCATAATATTAATTATTATGATTAAAGTACAATTTAATCAAAGCATGAGGATTGCTGGAAATCATGTCAAATTTATTATTTTGAAAAAGTTGTGTAGATTTTAGGAAACGTTTTTAAATTGGGGTAGAGGCTCTATCCATGATTGGGTGATGGGCAACAAAGTGTGACATTTTTTTAAATCTAGAACTTTTTGCCATAAAGATAAATTCAGTACAATTTAATCAATTAGAAAATTTTAATTTTGAAAAAAAAAATATCTGTTAAGGTTTCATATATGAAAATTGATTATTAAAAAAATGGATTTAATTCAATTTGGATGCTTGATAAATTCAAAATTAAGATAAATCTATAATAATAATAATAGAATTTGCATATATGATAATTTTGGTAAATGATTATTAAATAATTTATATTTATATTTAAATGATTATATTTTATTATTTTTAATTAATAAATTAGTATATAATTAAATTAATAATATTTTATTTTATATTCAAAATATTCTTATATTTATTTTTATATGGCTTTATTATATGAATTATTATTATTATTATTTTTTAAATTTATATAATTTCATTATATAATTTTTTTTTTAATTTATAATGAGTACAATGAGTGGTCATTGTATTATAGAGAAATAAATAAATCAAAAAATTTAATATTCAAATCTTTATAAATAAATGAAAAATTTCAATATTCAAATTCTTATAAATCAATCTAACAAAAAAATATATATAATTTTCTAATTTTCTTTTACATAGTCATTTGGTGTTCTTGTTTCCTTTACATGACCATCATTACGTAGACTCAATGTAAACTGATGGCACTATTAATTTTACCACTTTTACTAGTATAAGAAAAAACAACCAATGATAAAAGAGATATATCAGAATATTGTAAAATCAAACTAAAGTTACTCAAGTTGTAAATGGCTCAATATTGCTTGGAAGCAGCGAATACTTCCTAAACTCATATGTTTTGGGTGGCTGGCCATCCATGGCCATATCTTCACATGGGATCCCTACAACATAGGGGATTCAACCGACCCAATATTTGTCACATGTGTAGAATGGAAGCTAACTATGCAAATCATCTACTAATATTTGTCATGTGTGCATAATGGATGTTGAGTATGCAAATCATCTACTAATATTTATCACATGTGTAGAATGGATAGTGAGTACGTAAATCATCTACTAATAAGATGTCCGTTTGCAACAACGATCACATGTGTAGAATGGATAGTGAGTACGTAAATCATCTACTAATAAGATGTCCTTTTGCAACAACGGTATGGGATGGAGTGTTGGACACACTAATCATTGGCACATTGAATGTACACATTACACGAAAAATATATGGGACATTGGATTAAAAAACCTTCAACACATTGCTACCTTTCATTCTTCATTATATGGACTGTCTGGAGGTTCAGAAACTCTAAAAATTTTTAGTCAAAAGAGCCCAGGAAGCCACTTTTCAATTAGTGGCATAGTACGAAGAATGTGGAACTAGGCCCAAAATAAAAACTATTAGACAGAAAATTGGCCTTATGTTTTTTTGATCTAGCCTGACAGAGAGGAAATGCGGTTGTGGATGTGGTTGTGGTGCATACATCATAATTGAAAGTGGCCATTTCGTTGTGGTGCATACATCATAATTGAAAATGGCCATTTCTACCATCACTAGTGGGAGGGGGTATAGCAGGGCAGAAATCATTGTACCATGGGGCATCCTTTTAATGGAAAAATGGTTGGATTTGGATCATCTACAAATTTATGGTGATGCAAAGGCCATTATAGATTGGGTAAAGGATTATACAGATTTTAACCCTCCAATTCTGTCAAATTAGATATCAATGCATCAAAGGCACTGGTAAGCACCTTCGAGGGCATCTCTTTCCAACACATATATAGAGAACAAAATAAGATGGCAAAGGCATAACAAATTTTTAAAATGATTAAAAAATTATATTAATTTTTTTTTTGTTACATTTAGAAATATAAATCTGTGTACTAAGTAGTTGTTAAACATACATATGTAAAATGGGAAAAATCACAAAAATAAAAAACAAGATAATAATTTCTAGTATTGGCGTGTACTATCTGATTAAACATGAACAAAATGACAAACAAAAAAAGCATCTTCAGGAGCACGATTAAGAATAACAACTTTCGTGAACAGCTCATTATTACCAAGCTGACTTGCCCCCTTGGCCGATAAAAGCAAAGGCGATACCTTTCGCTCCTCGCACGATGGAAAATATCATTACATACAATTGGGTTATGCTTTAACTCTCCCATAAACTTTTAAAATTTAACTCTTACATTCGCGTTAACTTTTCGTTTTTCTTCAGGCCCGTTCCTCCTCTCAGGATTCGTATAAATTTTATTTTTCTCTATCTTCACGTGATAACCAAGAAATTATTCCCTGTGAATGAATAAATAGTATGGATGCATCATTGTCCAAAGTTAGCCGTTAGAAAATATAGTCATCGGTTAATTTGTCACTAAGTTAAAAACTAGTCTTTATGTGATAATTAAATATTTTATTTTGATAGTATAAACAAATTATTTAATAATAAAGATAATTAATTATTATAATGTAATTTGTTAGGGTTTGACCTATTTAAGATAAATTTGCTAAGATAATTTGTTTGGCCTAAGAGCTCGTCTTCCGGCCCAAGACCCAGAGGCATCTGGCAGGAGTGATAGCCTGCTCCCTTACGGACCACCAGCGGGTTATTACAGGTGGTGTGGTTTTCCTTGATAACAGTGATGCCTCGAACCGACATTCGAGGATAGCAGCCAGAAATGGTTGTCCTCATTGTTAGTTTGACAACTGAGTTTGATAGGTTTTTCCACCTTTTGAAAAAAAAAAAATTAAGAAAAAGAAAAAAAAGATAAATTTACTAGTATTACAAATTAAAATATTATTAATTTCTATAATAAGAATATTATTGGTTAAAATATTTAATATTTAGTTAGGAACTAGTCATTACGTAATAATGAATTATTATTTTACTTTAGTATTATAAATTAAATTAATTTAATAATATTAATTTTTATAATTGTGTTATCTAAATAATTAATTTATATAATGTGATCTATTAGGGTTTGACTCATCCAAAATAAATTAGGTTTAGGCATAATTTATATCAAAGTATTTATATTCATTGTAAGTCAATAATTTTATTTCCATTAATAGGACTATTATTAATAATACCATAAATTGTTAGAGGAGAACTTGTAGAGGAGGAAGGCTGAAAATGAAAAATATTTTTTTTTAGGATAAGTTAGGCCAACCAATTAGAAAACGGTTTCTCATATTAAGCAAAGGACGGAAAAGGGGAGAAACAGAAAAACGAACAATGAATAGGGAAAAGGAGAGGGAGGGAAGAGTCAAGAGGAGAGAGTAGAATCCAGCTTTTAGATTTTACTTAATTTCCAACTATCATCATTATTAAGGTTTCTGTGTGCCTCTCAATTTCAATCACTTCCATGAGTTTCCTGTGGTGGAAATGATAAACCTGAGCAATGACTTTGGATTCTTCAATGCACGCATGATGTTTCAATTTATGTGCATGTTCGGCAAGGGCTGATGCGTTTCAATCACTTCCCTGAGTTTCCTGTGGTGGAAATGATCAACCTGAGCAATGACTTTGGATTCTTCAATGCAGACATGATGTTTCAATTTCTCTGCATGTTCGGCAAGGGCTGATGTGCAGGATCGATTGTGTCTAATGTCAACAACATGTTTGATGATTCTTTTCTTAATGGACCTTCCTGTTTCCCCAATGTATGGGATACCACAGGAGCAGGGAACAAGGTAGACCCCTTTTGTGTCTTTAGGGTCAATAGGGTCCTTTATGGATCTAAGGGAATTTTTAATGGTTTTGAGAGGTTTGAAAGAGGAAGAGACATTCATCTTCTTAAGAATATGGACAATCCTGTCCATAGTTCCTTGATATATTAATGGTTATTTTTTTCTAAATTTAGAAATGGTGAGGCTACATCATTGTCATTTGGAAAACAATACATCCATCACCCTCTATCCAAGATTCTATAAACTATTAATAGATATTTTTAAAAATACAAATTAATAGTTAAAAAAATTTAACATATTTTAGATTTTTTTTAAAATACAAGTTAATCGTTAAAAAAATTCAACATATTTTAGATTTTTTAATATTGGAAATTTATATATTTTAATTTGAAATTTTATATAGAATGATAATTAGTACACCATTTTTAACTCTTAATTTATTTCTTTTAAAATCCATAAAATTATTTTTAAAGGTTTTAAATCTAATCTAATTTTTTTCTTAATTTTTAAATTGAGGTTATTTATCTAATAAATATAAAATATAAGCCCGTAGAGCATAGAGAAGAAGGTGATAAGGTATTTATTAAGTGATGTAAAGATCATCAGTTCTACACTCAATGGGAAAAAAATCCAACCATGTTAAAGGCTAATGTGGTCCAAGCCAAGATGATTTTGATAGCTCAAGCCATAGAAAAAACTTGCCAATCATCTCAATACTCACATAAACTTGTAAACTCTCTCTCTTAATTACAAATCATTTTTTATATTGATATTGTCTTTAAAAACAAAAACAAAAAAACTCTACAAACATTTCTTTAAAAAAAAGACACACAAATTGCATTATAAATTTTATTATTATTATTATTATTATTTTAATATTTAAATATCATGTTAATAATTGTTAATTCAAATTAAACATTTAATTTAAAATATAAAGTTATAAATATAATATAAAATAGTATACTTAATTTATAACATTTCTTTCACATTAAATTTTTTTTTTTTAACATCAATTTATTTATTCTTATTTTTTCATTTAGATAAACATTTTATAAACTATTATATTAATGTGTTTTACTGTAAACTTATAATTTATTTGTTCCACATGTTTGTTAATTCAATGGAGAGTTTACTTTTCTTTGAACTTGTAACACCCCCATTACTGTAAATATTTGTTTAATTATTGTCATTTACTTTTATTGCACGAGACCTGATAACTTGTGGGCTTAGAGGGAAGCCTAATGAAACATTAATTGTTCAAAAGTTTATTTTATTATTTGTTTAAAAAAAAGGAGAAATCTTAATGAACATTGATGGAAAATGTGCCCTGTCAGGGTTTTGGTCTGTTGCTTCTAAAACTTCACTGCAATGTCAGTCTCTCAAACCCTAGACGTTTTTCCTCAAATTAACGAATTCTGACAGGTCAGATGAGCGACCTAGTAGGTAGGGGAGAGATCCCCACCTAACGAAATCTTGATAAATTTATTAAGTAACTTTCCATCACGGACAACACATTAGTCATAATGCCAACAACTTCAACCCACAAGTGCAATGCTAGGCCTTGGTCATGTAACATCACCCTTGCTTCTCCCACAATACTTTTGTTCTTCCTCTCATCCACCCCATTTTGTTATGGGTTTTCGGGTGCTGTCAACTCTCGTCGAATGCCTTCCTTTGCATAGAAATTTTTAAACTCATTTGACACATACTCACCTCCATTATCTCTCTTGAGAGCCTTCACTTTCTTGCCAATTTCTTTCTCAACAAGTGCTTTGAATTCAAAGAACTTAGAGAATGTATGGTCTTTCTTCTCCATGAAGAAGATCCAACACTTCCATGAGAAATCATCTACAAATATAACATAATACATGTCCTTGTTAGTGGAGGTTATCGAGAAATTTCCACAAACATCAAAGTGGATACTTTCAAGGATTACATTCACCTTGTTGTCCCAATCATTGAAGGTGGCTTTTGTGTACTTCCCCAAGGTACACCCTTTGCATGTATCTTGCTGCTCTAGTGCTCCTTTGGGGAGGCCTATGGTTATTTGTTGCATAATATTCTAAGCACCATGATGTAAATGGCCAAGTATTTTATTCCATAGTTCGTCAACATCATGACCTTGCACCTTCTCTGCCTTTGTGCTCAATGTAACACAATCTTCCACATCTAGATTGTAAAGGTTGTTCAATCAAACCCCAATCTTCTTCACTTTTCCCATGGCTATGTGTCTTAGGAAATCTTTCCCTTTGCTGAAGATCACATCATAACCATGGTCTTTTAACACTGCGATGGAAATTAGATTATTCTTTAGACCACCACAAACATCACATCCTTAAGCCTGAGAGGTGAGCTCATCTCCCTTTGAAAGGTGATTGTACTAATACTAGTCACGTTGTACCTTCCATCATCTCCCATCTATATGGGCATTTGGAGATATTTCTCCTCCAAATCACTGAAAAAATTATTTGTTCCCCATCATTTGGAACGAGGCACCACTATCAAAGTACCACACACTCCCCATCATTGTGCTTGCCATGCATGCAAAAAGGGTGAAGTCCAACTCAAATTGTGAAGTGAAATATTCACCTTTCACTCCTCTTGAGGACTTCTTGCTTGCCTTCTTATGTGGACACTTCATTACATAGGGTCCGAGTTCATGACAATGAAAGCACTTGATTTTGGATAAGTTTTTCATATTTCCCCCTTGACTAGATTCTGCTTTGGATTGGGATTTATTCCCATTCCCTTTCTCTTCATTTCCAACAAAGGCACAATTTTCCTCATCCTCACACTTGGATGAAATCTCGTCTCTGGTGTTCCACCTTATTCCTTATTGCACCAAATCAGACCATAAACATTCCTAACTTGGTAGCTTCTCCCTCTCATTCATAGAATCCTAGTAGTTGTGCCAGCTCTTGGGAAATCCTAGAAGGGCTAGGCTTACCAAATCATCTTCTACAGTTGTAACACCAACATTACCAAGTTCATCACAACATTGTGTGAGCCTACTCAGGTATTATGGTATTCTTTCATTTTCTGCATCTTGATATTTCGAAGCTTGTCCTTGAGAGCCAGCTTCCTATGGTCACTATTATTCTCGAACAAATCTGTCAATGCTTGCCACATTGTATACGAAGTCTCTTTCTCATGGATATTAGAGACAATATGGTCTCTTACTCCCTCCAATATGATCCTCATCGCCTTGGATACACACTTCTTCCATTCTGCTAGATTCTTAGCATCAGTTGTTGTCGATTTCAGGATATCATTATCAACGAATTCCTTCAACCCATTATCTTCCAACACTACCTTCATGTGGTCCTTCCAAGAAACATAATTTGAGATTCCCTCAAGGGCATACTCGAGTCTTAGTCCATACAAACCCATCCTACTAGATTTGAAGAATTGATCCAGGAAATTCGATCCTCCTGCAATAACAGCTTCGAATTCTCTTCTCTACTTGTGAATCTTGCTTTGATACCATGTAGAAAGTTAATGTGTAGATTCAAAACTGCTCTGGTAATATACTTAAACACAAGACTCAAATATACTCTACTCATCTGAGGAATTAAATTCACGATTGAGAACACAAATCATAAACATGGTGTAACACCCTCCTCCCAAATGTACCTAAGCTAACAGATCCACCTAGGTAAACATGTGACGAAGAGTTACCATGATATGATTCAACTCCCCAAATATAGTTAAGGAAGTGGAACTGACATGAAAAGACCAATATGAACTCCACATACGCTACAAAACCTTCAGGAGCTAACCAACCCTTCCAGGTGACCAACCCCTTAGGCAACTTACCATTTTCTGAACTAGAGCCCCAATCGCTCCTTTTCCAAGCCCTCCAAGCAATTGAGAGCCTCCAGTCACTTCCATGAGCCTGATTAAGTGCAACTGTAGCCTTTTTCCACCAGTGTTATCCCAATGACTATGATTTTAAGTCTATTTTCCAGGGCTATGACCGAGTCACTACCCAAAACTCCATGAAACTTCCAAGACTCATAAAAGACATGAAGACAATGCTTTTGATAAAAAACTTGATCAATGACTTAACTGGACCCCTATTAACCATGATAGACATTTCGTCAAACATGTCACAAATATGCAATCTACAGGTCATAACAACAGATCTAAGCATAGGGGTATCATACTTATCTGATAATCCCTTAGAAGCATTGATGTGTTATCACAATAGTTGCATTATCATCTATTAGGTCATATATTCATTATACATTCATGTATTAATTAAAACATGATGAGAGCCAAAAATCATCAATGTCATAAAACTTACTCATTACCAGCATATAACCAACATAAATAACAAGGATATGACAAACGTAAAAAGCACGTATGAACCAATACATCTGCACATAAAATACTAAGGAGAAGGAGCTCTTATTAATGAATGCATAGGCCGACCAGGTATGGGACTTCCAGGAACCACCTCAACATAGATTGGGCTAAACCAAATCTCTCTTTCAGCCAATCACCCCCATTCTATATTCCAAGCATGAATGTGGGATCTCATGAAACAAATCCAACAAAATTGAACCGGGGCTTCCAAAGGCCAAACCACCTCAACCCTCTACAAGTGATTCCACATCATGGTTGGACATCACTAACCATCACCAAATTGGGCTCCGGAGAATTTGTTCTAACCAGGGCTTCCAAGACTAGTAACTCAACCCATAGTTGTTGCGAGCTCTAGAGTGTTTTTCCAACCAAGGCCCTAGGATGTTAAAAATAGCAACAAGAAATGTTAAAAATAGCATGAAGAAAGAAAAATCCTAATTTAATTTTTCCTTGAATTAAATTGGGAATTAAATTGTAATTCCACATCTCATGACAACTTGTAATAGTTAACTAAGTTAATTTTACTTCGTTAGCTTAGTTAAATTCGAGTTGGGGGTCTAACTAGAGTCTTGTAGAGTGTCTCCTACAATTAGGAGCACTAGTTGAGTTTATTTTGAAATGTAATTATTTAATTCATAACAACTGAGTTAAATTCAGATAAACTAGTTCCAATTTATGGAGGAATTAATGGGAGATATCATAGTGAGGTGTAACCAACAACAATGCGGTGTAACTAGCAGTAGTGGGGTGTAACCAACAGCAATTGGGTATAACCAACAGTAGTGGGGTGTAACCAGCAACAATGCAGTGTAATCTACAGTAGTGTGGTGTAACTCACTGTAGTGAGGTGTAACCTACTGTAGTGGGGTTTACCCTATTGTAGTGGGGTGTAACTTACTATAGTGGGGTGTAACCCGCGGTAGTGGTGTGTAACCTGCAGTAGAGGGTATAACCTGCAGGGGTGGGGTGTAACCTGCAGTGGTCAACCAGTAAACTGAAGATTCACTAATAATTAACTCATGCATGTCAAATCAGAGAAAGACCCAGTTGAGATTAGAGTTCAAGGATAGTGTACTATTACTTGTAAAATAATCTAAATTAAACTGATGGTGCATGCATTTAGAGGAAGGCCTGTGAGGATTGCGCAATTCATAATTGAGGAATTTCCGCATTAAATAGAGGTTAATTCCCAAGGGAACAACGTAAGGAATTAGGAGCTTGGAGGCTTGGAAATTTGACTAAGCATTGGCCAAAGGTAGTCAGTCAGACAGAGGATAGAAAATGCTTGTGTAGGTTGAGCTCAAGGTTGAGAAGAGCATATTTTATTCATCCATATTCTTTGACTAATGAAATATATAGATAGAAGGGGTTTTTAGCTGTGGCTTTCCCTAGGAAATCATTTTGTTACGTGTGATTGAATTCTTTCTCTTATATGCTTCGTGATTTCATCAATCGTTTAATTATTTCCACCGACGAGTAGAGTAGATTCAAGTCAATTGTTTTAGTATATTACAATCTGCAGTTTGAATATAGAATAAATTTCTACATGGTATCAGAGCTAGATTTGTAGAAATTTCTACATGGTATCAAAGCTAGATTTGTATGAATTTCTACATGGTATTAGAGCTAGATTTGTAGAAATTTCTACATGGTATCAGAGCTATATTTGTAGAAATTTCTACATGGCATCAGAGTTTAAATCACGATAGAAGAAAAGAATTTGAATTCTTCTTAATGGAGCTAAGAATTCAAACTCTTATGGATCAACTATTTGTAGACCCTATGTGTAGACTTCTTAATGGAGCTAGAAGGGTGCTAGCGGGAAGATCAGTGAGCCAATGTTTAGTGACACAAAAAGGAGTTATGATCATTGATATTGGTGATCGAGGAGAAGTGAGATTTCTCATAGGGAGATCGCAATTCAAAAGGAGTCTAGTTTCAGAGGGAGCAACCTTATGGAAGCTAGTACTTTAGGATATGGGGAGATCAAACTCATTATTGCAGAAGTTGCAGCAGTAGTGCAGAAGAACTAGCAGAGCAGTAGCAGCAACAGTATGAGTAGATCACATTTAGCTCATGCATGAAAATCCTTGGGGAGCAAGGCATATACTAGAAATTTGGTGGTTGAGAGGGAGCATGAATTACCTCTCAACATGCAGCCTAAAAAGAAGCCTCAACAACTTGTGGAGAAACCTCAATTGGAGAAGCAAAGAGGATATTGAGTGGAGACATCCACTCAAGAAGAGACCTCCAATAGGGGGAAATTTCAAGCCAAGTGGGCAGAAGTAGCACATGCAGGCATACCTCCAAGTGTGAGGTGGGGTGATATGAAACCTTAATCCAAGAGTTTCGAGAATTGGACGAGATCCATTGGGATGTTTTTTGTCTCATGGATCATTACCTTGCTATGGGGGGCTACAGTATTCAGTATCAAGAGGATCATTGTCAGTCAGATATTGAGGAGTGCAGAGCAGTGTTGAAAGCAAAGAAGGAGGCTTAGTAGCATAAATGCACATCACTACAATCAAATGTGTTGATGTAGGCATACCATTTATCTCAAATGCACAAGCTCTTACCCAATGATGAACTCGCTTCTTTGTACCTATAACCAACTACACTAACCAAGATTTTTCATGCACTTATTTAATCAAACCATACTTATCCACCAAGTTAGGATGAGCATAACTATAATTAGATACAGGTTCAATCAAAATACAAACAACTTGATCACAAAGCTTAATGTCCATCTCAATAATAGATGTATGGTGATATGCCTACCTGTTATCCAACATTGCATAGATCCGAGGAATACTCTGTCAAACATCCCCCACTGTCCGCACCTCTTAAGCAATGTAGATATGCATTCTACCACCCTCATGTTGTGGACAATCGCTCATGCAATGCTCTGCTCCATAAGTCCAACATTGTAAGGGCTTCTTATCGTCGCCCTTGTTCTTCTAAGACTTCAATCACTGTCCTTTGTTAGATGCATTAAACTTAGTATGTGGTGCTACATTATCTTTATTACTTGTATCTTGAGGTCTTTTTCACTTTTTGTCCCATTTTCATTTATTCTTATCATTACCTTTCTAGTCTCACTTAGTCTCAGATCTTTGCTTTGATTGCTCATAACAATTTTTAGCTTCTAGATGGCCTTCTCTAATGATCTTGGTTCATCAAATTCAATAATGTCCTTGAATGCTACTTGTAAACCACTGATGAATCTTTGAATCTTAGCCTTCTCCTCCTTGATCAGGTAAGGAACATATCTTAATAACTCCAAAAATATGCTAGTGTACTCCTCATCAGTCATAGTTCCCATTTTCATCTCATACTATTCTTTTTCTCTGTCAACATAGTATCCCTCTGATAGATACTTCTTCCTGAATAGTATCCTGAACTCATTCCAATTCAACTCCTCTTTGTGAATGCCTTTGACATTATTTACGTCTTCCCACTAAATTTTTCCTTTATCTTTAAGACTGAATGTGGCTATTCTGGCCTTCATGTTCACTGAGTGATCATGCAACCTGAAGAACTTATTCATCCCAAACAACCATGTTTTGGCATCCTGTGACTTCTTCATTTCCCCATAAAATGTAGGAAGATTTTCTTTCTTTAACTCATTCAGAAAATATCCCTTGACACTCCTCCTATAATGATGATAACAGTGATGATCATGATACCTGTTAGAACCAGAACTAGAAGAGAACCTATGTCCATTGTCTCTCCTATCTGGAGTGTCCAAAAACCTGCCATCTCTAATCCTCTCATCTCTATCTAACCTATTCCTGCTATGATATCTACTACCATATGCCCCATTCGTCCTATCCTTTTGTCCATGGTTGATTCAAAGTGGTCCCTGTCTCTGCAATTTTGACAAACTCTAAAGAATTATTGTATTGACTTCTTCTTATTTCTCCTGTTCCTGCATGATTCTGTCATTATCTACTTTGCAACTCCTTAGTTCTTCCTTCAAACTTCTCAATGTGTCTATTATTTCAGAAGATTTCCCAACACGATGTTTCTCATATGATGCATAAGGAGAGTCTCGTGAATTGCAGTCTACCATATTTCCAATCTTTTTTCTCTTCTTCCTGCGAGGTATATTATGTCAGCTAAACCAAATCATAAACAAACCAATGTACGTTAGTATAGTTCAGGGAGGATATCTCATTTGCAAGACCAACCAAATTAGAAATATACATAGATAAACATAATCAAGTCAACATATAATCATCATTTCAACCATTATCCAGTTATCAATGCATGACTATACTGACCACAAACCATGACGTCATGCACAACAACCATCCCCATGTCAATGTATACATAAAAACATATAAACACTAACATGCATAACCAGTGCATAACCGACATATATTCACAACAAATACAATCAGTAATGACATCATCAACTTTCACATGGCGACATAAATGCAACCACGACCACCACCATGCATACACAACAAGTACATAAACCACAAGCATAAGGAACACACATGTAATTTTCATGTATGCATGACTGACACACGCCCATTCAGTCCAACAGTTGAACCATGCTCTAATATGACTCTATAACACCCTCTTCCCACATTTACCCAAGCTAACCGATCCACTAAGGTAAACATGTGACAAATAGTTACCATGATATGTTTCAACTCCCCAAGTATAGTTAAGGAAGTGGAACCGACATGAAAAGACCAATATGACCTTCCACACATGCTATAAAACCTCCAGGAGCTAACCAATCCTTCCAGGTGACCAACTCCTAAGGAAACTTACCTATTTTTGAACTAGAGCCCCAGTCGCTCCCTTGCCAAGCCCTCCAAGCGATAAAGATCCTCCAGTTGATCCCATGAGCCTGCTTGAGTGCAAATGTAGCCTTTTTATGCCAGTGTTATGCCAACGACTGTGAGATTTAAGGTTATTTCCAAAGGCTAGGACCCAGTCACTACCCAAAACTCCATGAAACTTCCATAACTCATAAAAGAAATGAAGACAACGTTTTTGATAAAAAAAATTGATCAAGAAATTAAATGGAACCCTACTAGCCATGACAGGCATTTTGTCAAATATGTCACAAATATGCAATCTACAAGTCATAACAACATATCTGAGCATAGGGGTCTCATACTTATTTGATAATCGCTAAGAAGCATTAATATTGTAATTCCCTCCTCCCACATCTACCCAAGTAACCGGCCAATAGGGGTAAACATGTGATGAGAAGTTACTATGATATGATTTGACTCCCTATGGGTCAGTTAAGGAAGTGTAACTGACGGAACACGCCTCACAAACCTTCCACATCAACAACAAAACTCCTAGGACCCGTCCCGACCACTTAGGTAACCAGCCCTTGAGACCAAATGAAATTTTAGTTCATCAAACGCCTGGATGCTCCCTTGATATGTGTAAGGGTGCATTTGGGAGGCTTTAGACAGTCCCACAGCAAGGGAAAGGGAGCTTTCAGTGACGTTTTTCCTCAGTGTTGTGCATGTGACTCTAGGATTTATGCCACTTTTTCAAGCCCAGAGCCCAGATCACTGCCCATAAATCAATGACACCTTCATAGATGAATTTACACAACAAAACAATGATACATTTGCAAAAACATTGACATGGAATAGCCATGATAGGTATTTCGTCAAACATATCACAAATATGAAATCTACAGGTCTTAACAATATAGTTGAGAATAGGGGTCTCATACTTACCTGAGATTCACTATGAGGCATTGTTTCCTTATCACATTAGTGGCATTATCATATATCAAGCCATAGATACATTGTTCATTCATTTACAAGTAAAAACGTGATGAAGCCATACATAGCCACTGTCATAATACATGTTCATAACCAACATAATAACAATATAAATTCCAAGGAAAAAATAGCCATATAATCCACATATAAACCAGTATAATACTCCTAACATACCAAGGATAAAGAGATCTCTTATTAATGATTGCATAGGTCGACCAGGTATGGGACTTCCATGAACCACCGAAGTGTAGACTAAGCTAGAATAAATCTTTCTTTCAGCTAGTCACCGTCATGCCATATTCCAAGCATGAATGTGGGATCTCATAAACCACATCTATAAAAACCATCAAGGGTTTCCAAAGGCCAAACCGCCTCAACCCTCAACTAGTGATTCCACCTCATGATCAAACATCACTAACCATCACCAAATCGATCTCTACCTAAGTTGTCCAAGGCTTCAAAGTGTTTGTTCCAACCCACCTTCTAGGACAAGCATCTCGACCCACGAATGCTACCATGCTTCAGATCGTTTTTCCAACCAAGGCTCCAGGACTAGTAACTCAACCCACAGTTGCTATCGAAATCCAGAGTGTTTGTCCAAGCAAGGCTCCATGACTGGTAAATCAACCCACCAAGGGCTCTAGAGCATTTCTCCAGCCAAGGCTCCAGGACTAATAACTCAACCCAAGTTGTTATAGGGCTCCAAATATTTTGACCAACCAAGGTTCCAGGACTAGTAACTCAACCCAAGCCATTACATGGTTTCCAGAGTGTTTGTCCAACCAAGGCTCTAGGAACTGATAACTCAACCCAAGCTAGAGGAAGCATGTGAACCAACCAGAAAAACAAAAAAATTAACCCACAACACCATGGCTATCCCATAAATGGAAAGGCTAGGCAAATCTAATGTCAATCCAAGAAATCGTCCATGCCAATGACACATCATGACCAATAAACCACATGCATATGTCATGCATCCCAAAACTAGTGAGGAAAACATAGATGCAACTCGGTAATATCTGCAAGGAAAACCTATTGTTGATGTTGATCTTGATGCCCTCTTGCACTTTCTTGCTCTTCCTTTTCCTTCTTGCTCCAAGCATCCAAGTATTCCACACTCTCCAAGAATTCTCCAAGAAAAATTTAAGTGTCTAAGAGTATGAGAGAGAGAGGGAATAGAATTAGAGCTCCAAAACTGAACTGACAAAAAGCTACATTGACCAAGCCTGACCACTGATCCTCAAAAGCCTTTTTATCAATGAGGCCTTTATTTTCTTCAATTTCCATTATTTTCCTTCAATTTCCTCTTTTTTTTTTAAACATAACATTATCATTCACTTCCACACATTCACACACTTCGTCGGCATCTTCAACAACTTTTCTTCAAAAATCCATAACTTCTTCATCTGGAAATCATTTTCAAAGCCGTTTTTTTTTTAATCAGCCTAATTTTTGAGATATTTCCATTGGAACACTTAGTTTTAGCATCTACAGCTTCAGTTTCTATCAAAATGGAAAGTCTATGCCAAGTTATTCTTGACAACACCAACTACTTCCAATGGTGGTCCTACATTGTGGATTTACTTAGAAGTAAATATCTTTATAGAATAGTCTCAGGCCAAGAAACCAAACCTAAAGATGAAGATAAGGCAACCAAATGGGAAAATAGGCAAGATAAAGCACGTGGGTTGATAGGGTTGTCTATTTCTCTAGACCTTATATTTCATATCACAGAACTTGATACTCCTAATGAAGCAATGAAACAACTCACTAAAGTTTTTGGAATTAAAAATGAAATTAGAGCCCATCAACTAGAAAATGAGTTGCTTACGTTGGATCCCAATAATTTTTCTTCCATTGAAGATTATTTGTCCAATTTCAAGACCCTTAGACTTCTCTTGGAAGGTGTTAAGGTTAAGAAAGAAGATGGTAGCCTTATCTATTCCATTCTTACTAAGTTGGGACCAGCCTACACTGTGTTCGTTTCCACCTTCCATTTTACAAGAGAACCCTTTATTTCTCAAGGACAAGACTACAAGCCCCCTTCCTTTGATGCCTTTTGTGATTCTTTAATAAGAGAACTAGAAAAACTCTTACATCTTGGTCTTCTTAATCTTGGAAACTCTTCTAAGAAAGCCTTAGCTGCTCAGCAACAACTGAATTCAAAGAATCCTAAGAAGTAGTATCCTAAAAATAATGGTCCTAAACCAAACAAGGGTCCTAAGCAATTTAAGTCTCAAAATGAAAAATAATTTCAACAAAATGATAAGGCAAATAAAAACAAAGGGAAGAAGACTAATAGACATTGCAACTTTTGCAATCGAGATGGCCACTTAGAATCCAAATGCTTTAAGGAGATGGAAGCCTTGGAAGTAGCAATGAAGAAGCATAACATCCATTTGGATCACTCTTCAACTTCAACTTCATCTTCAGGAATATCACTTTCTACATGTGGTTTTCAAGCATCTCGGTCTGGTTATGCACTAAATGTATCTTCTTCTTCTCATCCTCATGAGTGGCTCATTGATTTTGGAGCTTCTTATCACATGGCCAAAAACAAAGCCATGTTGTCTTCTTTAAATGATTGTAACACCAGAAATATATATGTTGGTGATGATAGATCTCTTAGTGTTGTAGGGACTATAACTGTTCATCTAGACAATGGTCAATTTAATGATGTATTATGTGTTCCAACCTTATCCTGCAACCTTCTATCTGTATATCAAATAACTCACTCTGGTGAAGGTAAAACCGTTGAATTTTCACCTAACGATGTTGTAATTAAGGATCTAAGAGATCCTAGACAGATTTTAGCTACTGGAACTGTTGATGATTCTACAAGGTTGTATAAGTTTAACAACTTTGGGTCATCAACTCTTCCCTCAGTATATGTTGCTCATAATGATGAAGTGAGCAAGCTTTGGCATGAGTGATTTGGTCACTTAAACTATCGCTCCCTTCAAAATCTGTGTAAAGAAAATATGGTGATAGTTCTTCCTATGGTATCTTGCAGAGATGGTGTTTGTTCCAGATGTGTAATCGAAAAACATCATCGGGATAGTTTTGAAAAACGTGCCTCTTGGCACGCCTCAACGCCTTTACAACTTGTGCATAGTGATTTATGTGGTCCACTTCTAGTTGTTTCATTCTCTCGCTACAAGTATTTCTTAACTTTCATTGATGATTTCTCCAGATGCGCTTGGGTATACTTCTTAAAACTCAAGAGTGAAGTATTTAACATGTACTTGGCCTTTAAGGCCTTTGTTGAGAAACAATCTGGACATCAATTTCTTAAGCTAAGATCTGATAATGGCGGAGAATATGTTAACAACAAATTCATAAAGTTTTGCACTGAGCATGGAATTAAAATGCAACATATTGTTCCATATACTCCACAACAAAATGGTGTAGCTAAAAGGAAGAATCACACCTTAAAGGAAATGGCTAATTCTATGCTTCAATCTAAAGGACTTAGTCTTAATTTTTGGGCAGAAGCAATTGACTGTGCAAATTACATAGTAAATCGCACTCCTACTCAGGTTTTAAATAATATCACTCCAGAAGAAGCATGGACCTCAATTAAACCAGATGTAAGTAACTTTTGTGTTTTTGGAAGTGAAGCATGGGCCCATATTCCAGATGAGAAACATTAAGATTTAAAACCTAAGAGTGAAAAATGTATTTTTGTTGGATATTATGAAGCTGTCAAAGGATATAGACTTATTCCACTTAAGTCCAAAAATGTTATCATTAGAAGAGATGTAAAGTTTGCTGAAAATATATCGGCCTACAAGCCTAGTTCGGTGGATGTGCCACATCTCTCTATCCCTTTTACTTCTGAAAATATTTCTTCTTCATATGATGACAATGAGGATGACAATCCTCCCCCACCTTACTAGGATCCTCCTTCAGCTCCTCAGCTTCCAAAATGGGTATTTGCTACTCGAGATGTAGCAGGTGCTCTTGCAGGTGATCCTACAGATCAACGACATACATGTTCTCAGCTTGATAAAGCCTCTTCTTTACTGGCTCAAGCTTCAGCGAATTATGATCTTGACACCTTTGTAGAAGCTTCAGGCCATCTAGATTGGGACATAGCTATGAATGAAGAATATCATTCATTATTGGAAAATAATACATGGGATCGTTTTCCTCTTCCAAAGGGATGAAAACTTGTTAGATGCAAATGGGTTTATAGAACCAAGTATGGACCAGATCGAAAAGTTGATAAACATAAAGATCGTCTTGTTGCTAAGGGTTTTTCACAAGTTGAAGGCATTGACTATAATGAAACCTTCTCCCTTGTTGCCAAAATGAACTCTATCCACCTTATTCTTTCCCTTGCTGCCTCTTTCAAATGGGAAGTCCATCAGATGGATGTTAAATCTGCCTTCTTGCATGGGGACTTTCATAAAGAAATCTATATGGAACAACCTCCTGGCTATATAAAAATAGACTCTAGGCTTGTATGTCTACTTAAGAAATCCCTTTATGGTCTTAAGCAAGCCCCTCGGGCTTGGTATGCTAAAATGGATAGCTTTCTTTTGGATACTGGCTTTTCTAGGTGTGATTCTGACAATACTATCTACACCAAGAAAGTGGGTAAGTCTCTTATCATTCTTGTTCTTTATTGTGATGATCTTATCCTTACTGGTAGTGATCCCAACCTTATAAACCATGTGAAGTCCAACCTTAAAAATAAGTTTGAAATGACAGACTTCGGACACTTACATTATTTTCTTGGTCTTCAAGTCTTGCAATCCAAGGAACATATTTCCCTTTCCATGTCCAAGTATGCCTATGATCTTCTACGCCACTTTCACATGGAAGACTGTAAGCCAGCCCCTTCTCCCTTTCAGTATGGAGCCAAACTTTCAGTCACTTGTACTTCCCTTGAAGTTGATGCTACCTTATATCGTTAGCTTGTAGGAAAACTTTTGTATTTGACCCATACTCATCCTGACCTTTCCTTTTTTGTTGGCCTTATTGCTCGGTTTATGAAAAACCCAAATGAAAGTCATTGGAAAGCAGCTAAAAGAATACTTTGTTATGTTCAAGGTACAGTTCAGTTTGGGATTCATTATAGTGCAGAAGCATCTCCTATATTGGTTGATTTCACTGATTTTGATTGGGCTGGTGACCCTGATGATCAGAAGTCTACTGTAGGTTATGTCTTCATTCTTGGTTCTAGACCTATTACATGGGCTGGAAAGAAACAAAGTGCCATTTCTCTTTCTTCAGCAGAAGCGGAGTATTTTGGCACTGTAGAAGCTCATAAGGAAGCCCTGTGGCTTCGTCAGATCCTGTCAGAGTTTGGTTTTCAGTAGCAGTATCCGACTACACTTTGGTGTGATAATCAAAGTGCCATTCAACTATGCAAATATCCAGTCCAAAATCAGCACAGCAAACACATTGAACTACACATGCACTTCATTAGAAAGCTCATTCATGACCATGTTCTAGAAGTGAAATATTGTTCAACTGATGATCAAGTTCTAGACATCTTTATGAAGGCTTTCACAGAGGTGAAGTTTACTAAACTTCAATTTATGGTTGGAGTTCAGGAAGTTGTCAGTAAGGGGGGATAGGCACTAATGCCTCCTTCCTTCTCCTATTGTGTCATATTTTTACATCCTTCATTCCTATCCCAAGTTGTTCTTAAGGGGGTATGTTAGGATATTCCAACATATAGGAAATAGTTAAGTATAACTTGGTCTAGTGTAGAGTTAGGTAAAGTGTGTTTCTTTACTATGTACATTTGTAACTTACAATCTGACGGTCATGATATGTTCTAGACATGAAGTGATCTGACGGTTCATTATCTCTTCGGTATTACCAACACTTGATCCGTGGATTAACACCCGATTGGTCCACGATCTCTATTTAAAGAGCATGGAGGGTCATTTGTAGGGTGACCGTTTATGAGAGAATATTATGTAAATTTTCTTTCTTTTATTAATAAATTGCCTGAAGTGGCCACTTTGGCTCAAGCCGTGGACTATTTCCCTCTTTGAGAGTTTTAACCATGTCAAGGATACTGGTGTATTGATCTGTGATTTGTTTGTGAGCAGTGTCCTTTTGTGTTTTATTTGAGGAACTTACCCTATAAATTCCTACAAAAATAGCCATATAATCCACATATAAACTAGTATAATACTCATAACATATGAAGGAGAAAGAGATCTCTTATTGATGATTGCATAGATTGACCAGGTATGGGACTTCCATGAACCACCCATGTGTAGACTAAGCTGGACCAAATATTTCTTTCAGCTAGTCACCATCATGCCATATTCCAAGCATGAATGTGGGATCTCATAAAACACATCTATCAAAACCATCAAGGGTTTCCAGAGGCCAAACAGCCTCAACCCTCAACTAGTGATTCCACCTCATGGTTGGACATCACTAACCATCACCAGATCGATCTCTACCCAAGTTGTCCAAGGCTTCAGAATGTTTGTTCCAACCCACCTTCTAGGACAAGTAACTCAACCCACGACTGCTACCGCACTTCAGAGTGTTTTTCCAACCAACGCTCCAGGACTAGTAACTCAACCCACAGTTGCTGCCAGAATCAAAGTGTTTGTCCAAGCAAGGCTTCATGACTGGTAAATCAACCCACCAAATGCTTTAGAGCATTTTTCCAATCAAGGCTCCAGGACTAATAACTCAACCCAAGTTGTTATAGGGCTCCAAATATGTTGACCAACCAAGGCTCCAGGACTAGTAACTCAACCCAAGCCATTACAGGTTTTCTAGAGTGTTTGTCCAACCAAGGCTCTAGGAACTGATAACTCAACCCAAGCAAAAGGAAACATGTGAACCAACCAGAAAAAAAAAAAAATGAACCCACAACACCATGGCTATCCCATAAATGGAAAGGCTAGGCAAACCCAATGTCAATCCAGGAAATTCTCCATGCCAATGACACATCATGACCAATAAACCACATGCATATGTCATGCATTCCAAAACTAGTGAGGAAAATATAGATGCAGCTCAGTATCTACAAGCAAAGGCTATTGTAGCTGCTGATCCCGATGCCCTCTTGCAATTTCTTGCTCTTCCTTTTCCTTCTTGCTCCAAGAATCCAAGTATGCCACCAAGAATGCTCCAAGAAAAATTTAAGTGTCCAAGAGTATGAGAGAGAGAGAGAATAGAATTAGAGCTCCAAAAGTGAACTAACAAAAAGCTACACTGACCAAGCCCGCCCACTAATCCTCAGAAGCCTTTTTATCAATGAGGCCTCTATTTTCTTCAATTTCCATTATTTTCCTTCATTTTCCTCCTATCATGCAACCTATAATCTTTGACCTTCCTTTTCTCCTAATTTCCATTATTTTCATACATAAAAATTTCATTTTACCTTTCACAAGCCTTTACCATTACCTTTGCTAATTTCCTTAGCCATAATAACCAAAATGAACACCCACTAGGATGTTTTACCCAACATTCAACTTGGAATAGGTGTCCCATGACTGTGGTCTTATATATTTTTACATGGAATTTTAACGAGGGATATTACATAACCCTCCCTTTGGGGGGACACCGTCCTCGATGTTCAATGACACCTATAACCAACAAGACCAGTTAAAACAAAACATACTGCCTATAGATATCTATAACACAACTCGTTGCAGTATTTATAATGACCACTACTGAAACATGAAAATCATACCGTTCACTGGAGATTTATAACACAGCTCATTACGGTATTTACAATAATAACCACACACACACACACATACACATTTTCTTCACCCAACAAATAATCATACTGTCTATGGAGCTTTATAAATCCAACTCGATACAGTATTACAATAATATAGACATATACACATATGCACATTTTATCAAACATCAAATAAAAGGATATGATGCATGTATTAATCAACAAGGGGATCTAGAGGCTCACAACTCCACCCTCGAAAGTATTACCAGCATTCATCGCCTTCCCAGGAAGTCCAGAATCCACTGCAAGGTCAAATATGCATCCAATGTCCAACACTATAATCTTGCGCCACTTGTCCTCTCAATGAATAGTTACCGACTCATTGTTACAGGGCACACTCCCAATGTGAATTTGATTTCATCTGGAAGTGATGATGACCCAAAAAAATATATCCCCAGCCTTCCCTTCTCTATTGCACAGTCCCTCAGGAAATCTGGTCACCCCCTTCTGTGCAGTCACACACCTTCCAAGTTCCACTAGCACCCCCATCCCGAATAGTCCATCCCTCGGCAAGGTTTCCTTGCATCAGAAGGTCCAGAAACCAAGACATATCCTTGCCTTAAAACCATCATACTAGTCAGAGCATGTTCATGGGAATCAATGGACACTATTGGATATCAGTGTCCCACAATGGCCCTCATTAGAGGAAATTTCAATCTAAAAGTTCCCTTGAAAATTTCACGTAATTTCCACATTTTGGTGTGATAATCAAAGTTCCATTAACCTATGCAAAGATCCAGTCCAACATCATCACAACAAACAAATTGAACTACGCATGCACTTCATCATAAAGCTCATTCATGAACATGTTCTTGAAGTGAAATATCGTTCAACTGATGATCAAGTTGCAGACATCTTTACAAAGGCACTCACAGAGGCGAAGTTTACTAAACTTAGATTTATGGTTGGAGTTCAAGAAGTTGTCACTAAGGGGGGATAGGCTCTAATGCCTCCTTCCTTCTCCTATTGTGTCGTATTTGTACATCCTTCAATCCTATCCCAAGTTGTTCTTAAGGGGGGATGTTAGGATATTCCGACACATAGGAAATAGTTAAGTATAACTTGGTCTAGTTTAGAGTTATGTAAAGTGTGTCTTTTTACTATGTACATTTGTAACTTACAACCTGACGGTCACGATATGTTCTAGACATGAAGTGATCTGACAGTTCATTCTCTCCTCAGTATTACCGACACTTGATTCGTGGCTTAACACCCAATTGGTCCATGATCTCTATTTAAAGAGCATGGAGGGTCATTTGTAGGGTGACCATTCATGAGAGAAGCTTATGTAAATTTTCTTTCTTTTATTAATAAATTTCCTGAAGTGGTCACGTTTGTTCAAGCCGTGGATTGTTTCCCTCTTTGAGCGTTTTAACCATGTCAAGGATACTGGTGTATTGATCTGTGATCTGTTTGTGAGTGGTGTCCTTTGGTGTTCTATCTGATGAACTTACCCTGTAAATTCCTACAAAAATAGCCATATAATCCACATATAAACCAGTATAATACTCATAACATACCAATGAGAAAGAGATATCTTATTGATGATTTCATAGGTCGACCAGGTATGGGACTTCCATGAACCACCCAAGTGTAGACTAAGCTAGACCAAATATTTCTTTCAGCTAGTCACAATCATGCCATATTCCAAGCATGAATGTGGGATCTCTTAAAGCACATCTATCAAAACCATCAAGGGTTTCCAGAGACCAAACCGCCCCAACCCTCAACTAGTGATTCCACCTAATGGTCGGAAATCACTAACCATCACCAGATCAATCTCTACCCAAGTTGTCCAAGGCTTTAGAGTGTTTGATATAACCCACCTTCTAGGACTAGTAACTCAACCCACGACTGCTACCGCGCATTAGAGCATTTGTCCAACCAAGGCTCCAGGACTAGTAACTCAACCCACAGTTGCTGCCATAATCCGGAGTGTTTGTCTAAGCAAGGCTCCATGACTAGTAAATCAACCCACCAAGGGCTCTAGAACATTTGTCCAGCCAAGGCTCCAGGGCTAATAACTCAACCCGAGTTGTTATAGGGCTCCAAGGATTTTGACCAACCAAGGCTCCAGGACTAGTAACTCAACCCAAGCAACAAGGTTTCCAGAGTGTTTGTCCAACCAGGGCTCTAGGAACTAATAAGTCAACCCAAGCTAAAGGAAACATTCAAACCAACCCGAAAAACAAAAATGAATCCACAACACCATGGTTATCCCATAAATGGAAAGGCTATGAAAATCCAATGTCAATCTAGGAAATCCTCCATGCGAATGACACATCATGACCAATAAACCACATGTATATGTCATGCATGCCAAAACTAATGAGGAAAACATAGATGCAACTTGGTATCTGCAAGAAAAACCCATTGTAGCTGCTAATCTCGACGCCTTCTTGCGCTTTCTTGCTCTTCCTTTTCCTTCTTGCTCCAAACATCCAAGTATGTCACACTCTCCAAGAATGCTTCAAGAAAAATTTAAGTGTCCAAGAGTATGAGAGAGAGAGAATAAAATTAGAGCTCCAAAACTAAACTGACAAAAAGCTACACTGACCAAGCCCGCCCCCTGATCCTCAGAAGCTTTATCATTGAGGCCTCTATTTTCTTCAATTTCCATTATTTTCCTTCATTTTCCTCCTATCATGCAACATGTGACCTTTCACCTTCCATTTCTCCTAATTTCCATTATTTTCATAAATAAAAATGTCATTTTACCTTTCATAAGCCTTTACCATTACCTTTGCTAATTTCCTTAGCCATAATAATCGAAATGAACACCGACTAGGATGTTTTACCCAACATTCAACTTGGAATATGTGTCCCCTGAATGTGGTCTTATATATTTTTACATGGAATTTTAACGAGGGCCATTAGATAACCCTCCCCTTGTAGGGACACCGTCCTCAGTGTTCAATGACACCTATAACCAGCAAGACGGGTTAAAACAAAACATATTTCCCATGGAGATCTATAACACAAGTCATTGTAGTATTTACAGCGACCACTGCTGAAACATGAAAATCATACTGTTTACTAGAGCTTTATAACACAACTCATTAAAGTATTTACAATAATAACCACACACACACACATACACATTTGCTTCACCCAACAAATAATCATACTTTCTATGGAGCTTTATAAATCCAGCTCGATACAGTATTTACAATAATATACACATATACACATATGCCCATTTTCTCAAACATCAAATAAAAGGATATGATGCCGATATCAATCAACAAGGGAATACAGAGGCTCACACCTCCACCCTCGAAAGTAGTACCAAGATTCATCTCCTTCCCAGGAAGTCCAGAATCCACTGCAAGTTCAAATATGCATCCAATGTCTAACACTATAATCTTGCGCCACTTGTCCTCTCAGTGAATAGTTACTGAATCATTGTTCCAGGGCACACTCCTAATGCGCATTTGATTCCATCTGGAAATGCTAATGACCCAAAAAAATATATCCCTGACCTTCCCTTCTCTGCTACACAGTCCCTCGGGCAATCTGGTCACCCCCTTCTATGCAGTCACACACCTTCCAAGTTCCACTGGAACCCCATCCCAGATAGTCCATCCCTCGACAAGGTTTCCTTGTGTCAGATGGTCTAGAAACCAAGACATATCCTTGCCTTAAAACCATCACACAAGTTAGAGCATGCTCATGGGAATCAATGGACAATGTTGGGTCTTAGTGTCCCACAATGGCCCTCGTTAGAGGAAATTTCAGTCTAAAAGTTCCCATGAAATTTTCACATAATTTCCACATCACAATAAGTAAACCAATCAAAATCCCTTAAATTTAAAAAGAGGTACATGTCCTAAATAATTTTAAATTGTTTAATTTGGGCATTCGTGATATATTTTATTATTAATTTGGGTACGACTGAAATATTTTATTATTAATTTAGGTATTTTATTAATTTTATTTACCTACCTTCCCATATGAATTAGAATATCGAAAATTTATTAATGCAATCTAAATAGTGATATGAGTCAAAAAAAATATAATAAAACATTCGAGCCCATCTGACATTAATAACCATGCCCATAAAAACGCCAAAAAAAAAGGGCTAAATATCAAATATATATAGATAGTTAAATAGAAAATATAAATATGGACAGTTATAGTTAAATATAAAATAGTTAAAAAGTAGTTAAATATAAAATATACAATATAAAAGAGTTATATTATTAAAAATTGAACCACTGATAAGATCGCTTATGTTCTTAAGAAAAATAATGTCTTTGCTTCCTTCAAGCCCCTTAATACTAGTAACAGCTCCCTTAGATCTGTTAAGGACCCTATAATCTATAAAGACATGAAAGGGCTTTACTCAATCCCTTGCTCATGCATGATTCCCTACATTGGAGAAACTGATCACTCCATTAATCTAAGAACTCAAGAATATGCGGCAGACATCAGGCATAATCGTTCCCTCTCCTCAACTATTGCTGAATATGTGGATAAAACTAAGCACCCCGTCTGCATTGAGGATTCTAAGTTCATTTCGAAGATCAATCATTTCCACCATAGGAAGCTGAAAGAGGCCATTGAAATTGAAAAGCCGACCAAAAATCTCAAGGAAGACGATGGTTGGAAATTAAGTAAAAGTTGGGTTCTTGTCCTTTCTTTATGATTTAATATTTAATATTTTTATTTTATTTTTAATTTCGATTTCTTAATTTGATTTGATTTTTATATTTTTATTTATTTATTTACTTTTTAATCGCTATTATAATAATAATAAATAAATAACAAATCCGTTTGTGCCCTCTCTTTTTTATGTTTTTTTAAATAATACATATAATAATTATTTTAAATTAATTCTATAATTTCTTTTGACCTCATCTCTCAATAAAAAAATCCAGCGGTTAGGTTAGTTTTTATTAATTAATCCTCTCGGCTAATTCTAGATCTTGATGCATCTCATTGCTATTTAAATCCAATTGATTGATTTGTTTTTTCACCTTGGTCCTCAAGATGAACCTCATTAGTAGGTTCGAAAAGTCGACCAGAAAACAATTCTATGCGGTTAATCTGAAAGTTTGTCTAAAAATCATTATGGATCACAAAAGTCAGATTATATATATATATTCCAAAAATGACAAATAACCAAATTCCTGCCAAAACTATAAAATATATAATATATTTAAATGGTTAAAAAATGTATTCCAAAAATGATTAATTACCAGATTGGCAAAAAATATAGAATATATAATTAAACATAATTAAATATAAAATATTTAAAAATAAAATACTTGAATACTTAAAAAAATGTATTCCAAAAAAGAAAAAAATACTAGATTCCGACCAAAAAAATATTTCGGGCAAAATTAAGGCTTTAATAGACAATGTCATTAAAAAAACCAGAAAAATAGTTAAATATAAAATATATATACATCATTAAATATAAAATATAAAAATAGACAGTTAAATGTAATTATAAAATATATATAGTTTATAGATAGTTATTTTGATAAAAGTGCCATATATTGTGGGATTTCCATTAAAAGAAAAAATTACAAATAATATATTAAAATTTTTATTAAATCTCACGCTAACAAATATTGTGGAACATAGATAAAAGTAAAATAATATTAAAAAATTGTCTATGTGGCATTTTTTTATTAATTTCTTGATTTTTCCTTAGGAGGTTTTTTTTAGGTTGAAGTTTCCTCTAATAACTTCTCAATGCTTTATCAACATACTATTGTCTGTTCCAATTCCTTTTATTGTTGTTGTTAATGCTTGTTGTCAGTTTCGACCACCCAACTAGGCATTTCATGCTTTCCTGTACTAAGCACATAATTTCCATTAGATTCAAAATAAATAGAAATAACTTCAAATCATACTTCAAATTTTAGATTTCAGGTATTTCACGATATAATCGTTATGAATTATTTCAACATATTATATATAGTTTGGATACAATGTTCTAAATTATTTAAACCTATTATATATATAATTTAGATAGACATTAAATACTAATTATTATTTCAAAAAAATTATAATATATATATATATATATATATATATTTAATAAATTTTAAGATAAGGTTTAAATACAATGATTAATATTATTAACTTTAAATTTAAATTTAAATTTTTGTATTTTATTTATATTCATAAGGTGTGAATGAAAATTTAAAATAAAATGTTATTATATTTAATTGAAATTTTAAATTTCAATTATTATAAATTGATTGTGTTATGTATTTTTTATTTAAATTATTTTAGGAATTTAATTTAGTGGAATACAATTTTGTATTTAAAATTAATTAATATTAATTTCAAGATAATATAATTTAAGCTTTAAAGTATTTTTCATAAAATTATTCATTAATTTAATATAATAGGAATAAATTATTATTTTTTTGCCAATTGCCACAAGGAAAGCGCGATTCGAATTTTCAGCTGCGTCTAGCGAGCACTGATCAGGGCCTTCGGCCTCCATGGAACCCCCGGATCCTCCCTGTGGGGGTCCGGATCTGCATCGTGCCTTCTCGGATCTCGTGAGATCTCTCCCCCCGCAACGAACCAGGCCCACTGCTACCAAATTCGTTAAAAAGCTTGACATTCTGCAGGAAGTTCATTTGCCGCCTGCAATTCCACGCATGGCAGCTCTTTCTTTGGCTGAGAAAGGATTAATTGGGCAATTTACAGGACTATGGCCCTCGCCCAGAACTGTTCAGAGATGGGTAGAGAGGAACTGGTCAGACAAGATTCAAGGGAAGATATCCATTCGTTTCTGTGGCAGAGGATATTATACTTTTCATTTCGAGACAAAGGAGGATAAAGACTTGATATTCAGAAACGGGCCATACTTCATGGACTCCAGGGGACTCTATCTAAACAAATGGACCCCAGACTTTGACCCAGAACTGGATATTCCAAGCGTCGTTCCAGTATGGGTTCGTCTGCCCCATCTTCCTCTTCACTGCTGGGGGGATGACTCAGTTAAGGCAATAGGGAATGCTGTTGGTAAATACATAGATAGGAGCGAACCTAAAGATAACATGCAGGCATGCACAAGGATCTGTGTGGAAGTCGATCTAGGACGGGGGCTGCCGGAAGCAATAAAGTTGAAAGTAGATGATTGGAGTCACATCCAGCAGCTGGACTACGAGCAGATCCCCTTCAAATGTAAGGTATGCCACGAGTACGGACACTTTGCTAATAGATGCACAAAAATTGTCAATATAGATAATGAAGAGCAAGACGGGCGCTGGGAAACTGTTAAAAAGAAAAAACTATCCCCTCCCAAAACAGATGTGGATCCTGGAATTCCTGGGCCTTCATCTTTGAGACCCTCCTCTCCATCCTCTTCGAATCCTGATATGCAGCCATCTGATCCACCGCTTCCCCCCTCTACCAACCCCTTTGCGGCCCTTTCTGAGACAGAATCAGCCCCTGATATCCCTTCCTCTGATCCCCCTCCTCTACAGCCCCCTCAACCTTCCTTGCAGTCGCCATCTGATCCACCAGCACCAAGAATCACTAGGAGCATCTCAAAGGATCATGGAGCGCCCAGTGATATCTTTAAAAAGCAAGGCCCTGGAAGAAAATCAGCGAGACAGCAGAGGGATGAAAATGCACAAAAGGACATAGCAATGGGCACACAGACCCCAATCGAGACATTTATTCTCGGCCATCAGGAAAAAGAGAATAACAGTAAAGGCCATGAGAGGCGAGCACCTCTCCATATGACCAGTAACACATGATGAAAATCCTATCCTGGAACTGTAGGGGGCTAGGGCACCCCTCAAAACTAAATGCCCTCAGAGACTTGATCCACAATGAGAAACCTGAAATCATCCTTATTCAGGAAACAAAGCAAGAGCAATCTGAGATGAATAGAATCATAAACCAACAAAAACAGTATTCTGGAAACATTAGCGAGGCAAGAGGAGCCTCAGGAGGCATCGCAACCATATGGGACAGTAATGAATGGACATGCAGCTCCACCGATACCCACCAAAATTGGATCCGAACTGCACTTGATAGTAGAACAGGAGGACAATCAGTAATTATCTACAATGTTTATGCTCCAAATAACTATAGAGAAAAATAAGTTTGCTGGCACAGTCTTAAAGCAAGAATCGAGGGAGATCAGAGCTCTAATCTCATCGTAGCAGGTGATTTTAACTTGGTACTCCATGCCAATGAAAAAAGAGGCGGCAGTTTTACACCAGATTCTTCCAGAGGTCAGCTGGAAACCATCATTCAGGAAAATGACTTAGTTGATGTCATTCCTAAGAACCGTAGGTATACCTGGAGTAATAGGAGGCTCGGAATAGGCAATATAATGGAGCGGTTGGATAGATTTCTGGTCAGCATAGCATATCTATCATCCTTCTCAAACAGTTATTCCAACATTCTCAACATGTCACTCTCTGACCACTACCCGATAACGTTAACCTTGTAAAGGCACAGCCCCCTCGGGCCCATACCTTTTAAATACAGTGCGATATGGAACAGAATTCCAGCCGCTAAAGAAGTGGTACAAAAGACATGGGCTCGATACGTCGAAGGATCTCCGAGTTATATATGGGAAACCAAACTCAAAAGAGTAAAACAAGAGTTAAAGGACTGGGCCAAAGAAAACTATCAAGAGCCGGAATTGATTAAAAAAAGAATAAAGCAAGATCTAGAAGAAATACAACAGAAAATCGAAGAGCAGGGTTTAACTCAGCAGAATAAAGAACATGAAGGCAGAGTATACGCACAGCTAAGCCAAATCAATAGGGATGAAGAAATGAAATGGAGGCTAAAGTCTAGGCAAGTATGGCTACAGCAAGGAGACAAAAATACAACATATTTTCATAAACATGCCACAGTTAGAAAACTTAAAAACACAGTGAGTACAATCACGGATAATGAAGGAATCAGATGTAGCAGCTAGGAAGCTATAAAGGAAGCGGCCACCAAGCACTTTAGCAAATTGTTGACAGAAGAAAAAGCAGTAAAAGACTACTCAGATATGCTCCAATATTTGCCTAAAGGGGTCACGCAAGAAATGAATAACAGCCTCAGCAAAGAAGTAGAAGAAGAGGAAGTCAAAGCAGCTATATGGAGTCTGCACCCAGACAAGGCCCCAGGGCTGGATGGATTCACTATAAGCTTCTTCAGGGAATATTGGTCAATGATAAAAAGGGATCTTTTAAAGATGATTCGGTGGGTACTGAAAAAAAGGGAAAATGGGAGGATACACCAACTCCACATATCTTGCTCTTAAACCAAAAGAAAACCGCCCCTCCACTTTTGAGAGATTCCATCCCATCTCTCTTTGCAACTCAACCTATAAAATTGTCTCAAAAATTCTAGCAACCAGGCTCAAGCCCATCCTTCCCTCTTTGATAGCTGAAAATCAAGGAGGATTCCTCCCCAATAGGAAAATTACTAATTCCATCATACTTGTCCAAGAGGCCATCCATTCAAGCCTAACCAGAGGAGAAAAGGGATTTGTATTAAAGTTGGAATTACCCAATGCCTTTGATAGAGTAAGGCACTCTTTTCTATTTGCTGCTCTCTACAAAATGGGGTTTGAAACACCCTTTATCAATATGATAGCAACTTGTATAACCGGACCTTGGATATCTCCCCTGATCAATGGGAGACCATGTATAGCCTTCCAATCATCTCGAGGCCTTAGACAAGGCTGCCCGCTCTCTCCATATTTGTTCATCCTTATGGCCGAGTCATTCAGTCAAGTCTTAGATTATAACCGGAGAATAGGATTAATTAATGGCATCAAGATAGAAAATGGAACAAAGAATATTAATCATTCTCAATTTGCTAACGACACCCTGCTCATTGGTGGAGCCTCCACCACAATAGCACGGAGATTTAAGAAGCTGTTAGATCAATTCATAGATTACTCAGGAGGCAAAGTCAACCAGTTAAAAAGTTGTATTTATGGATGGAACACGGCAAGTCATACTATTCACAGTATAGCGAGCATATTTGGAGTAACTTGCAGCTTAAATTGGCACCACTTCTACTATCTAGGTATGCCAGTAAGCCTGGGGCCCTTGAAGGCCGAAACATGGAACGAAATTTTGGACAAGATTAAGCGAAAAGTGCAGCAGTGGGGCACAATGTGGTTGAACCCAGCAAGAAGGTTAATCCTCCTCAAATCAGGTATTGCTTCTCTCCCTGTATATCGATTTTCTCTTTATCAAGCTCCAACAATTTTCCACCATAAAATGGAAACTGTTCTTAGGCAGTTTCTTTGGCAAGGAGGGAAAACAATTAAAAATAAATTCAATCTGGTAAGTTGGAAAAATGTGATCCAATCTCAGGACAGAGGCGAACTGGGCATTAGATCTCCAAAACTTCTAAATTTGGCCTTTGGTGCCAAACTTGTATGGAGGTTGATTACAGGACCTGTAGCATGGTGGAAAAAGGTTATGGAAGCAAAATATTTAATATGTCCAAGGCAACAGCTATTGGAATCTAATATTCCGAACAGGGAAAGCACGAGAATATGGAAGCTGTGCAGGAAGGCAATATCATTTATGCACCAAAATATTTCTGAGGTACCAGGAGGGGGAGCCAGCATCAATTTTAACACAGATAAGATCTTAGGACAGCAGCCCCTGGGGATAAACGCAGAGGCATCTCCTGCCATAAATTGGCTCAACAGTAAAGGAATTTACTACTTATCACAAATCTCCAGTTGGGACCCCCATACTCGTGCTTGGACTGGCTGGAAATTCCCGAACCCTCCAAATAATTTAGCACCCAGTTTTAACGCCTTGAAGAAATTCCTCCACAGCAAAGCCCCAATTCAGGAAGGCATTCTGGATGCGCTGCGATGGGATGCGACGGGAACTCATTACACAGTTAAAGCTGGACACCAATATCTCTGTGATAGCACTTACCAATCTGAACTTTGGAACCATTGGAAAGTTGTATGGAGAGCAGAGGTTCCCCCCAAAGTCAAATTCTTTATCTGGTTGCTTCTCAAAGGGAAAACGCTAACAGCTGAGAACCTAAGGAAAAGAGGAATAATTGGACCTACCAGATGCCCAAATTGCTGCAGATCGGAGGAAACAATGCAGCACTTATTTATAGAGTGTCCAGTAGCAGTAGAATGCTGGAAGCAGATGGCTTCAATGGGGGGATTAACATGGGAGCCTCAAGCTACTATAGCAGATACGATCTACAATTGGAAGAAAGCCTGCCCATGGAAGGAAAAAGGAAGCAAACTAACGTAGAGAGCATGGAACACCTTTCCCCTCACGCTTCTGTGGCGACTATGGCTAGCTCGAAACGGGAAGGTCTTTCAGGCGAAAGATTTCAGTATCCGCAAGATATGTCATAAAGCCAAATTGTTGGCTTTAGAAACAATAACAAACAACACCACGGGCAGAGTAGATGCAACCAGCTACAGCATCGAGGAGCGTAATTTAATCAGCTACATATTGGAAAACAACTCCAGGGCCATGGAAAACTGCAGGAGAGGGACAAAGACAAGAGAAAAAGCGAGCACATGGAAGCTTCGATTAAAAGAGGAGGAATTTTCTAACTGGCTAAGAAACTGCAACACATTCTGCTTATTCTTTGACGGAGCATCCAAGGCAAATCCGGGACTGGTAGGTGTTGGCGGTCTTATCTGCGATGCAAATGGTGAATGTATCCTTCATTTTGAATGGGGACTGGGGGAAGTCTCTAATAATAGAGCAGAAGCTCTCGCCCTATTTCAGGGGCTCACCGAGCTAATCAAACTCGGGATAAAACAGGCACACTAGCAGCACACTCCAAACATTATGCTCCAACAGATCAATCAACGGAATCAGATCCTCCATGAGACAATGGAGGAGGCCAAGTACTATCATATCCTCTGTAGCCTGAATAAGATGGCGGATGAGCAGGCTAATAAAGCGTGTGAAAGACCCATAGGCAGCCTGAAATGTAACACAATGGTGACATTCTATCCGTTACCTTAATAAATAAAAAAAAGAGGAAAATGTATTTAGTCAACAGCAGCAGATCTATAGCTGGCAGACTCACAGCGAGGAAGCATGTGATAAGTGCTGGCGATATGAAGGACAAAGTATGGTGGATCTCAAATAGATGTGCAATCAAAGAAATGTTACAGAGCATAGGTAATGTCAAAATATCAAGCGATATTTGTCCCTTCCGAATGGATTACAAGACTTCACAGGATTTCCTTCAGTACTTGTCAAGGATGCGCCATAATCCCAAAGCGATCAACCTGATCTTCTCCCGCCTCAAGTTAAGAAATCCTTTAGAGTTTCAGTCAGCCACAGCTCTCTCTGTTTTTATTCAGTCTTGTGGTAGCGCTCAGAACAGCTACGCCGCTCCCAACAGTCTTTGCCCGAGCTCATTGAAAGCTTGTGTTATTTTGGCAAGAAACAGCAGTCACAATAACCGCTCTGTGCCCATTGAATCTCGTTCGAGCTCTTTAACTCCCGTCTGCGTTGCTGAGACAGTAGTAAGGAATACATTTGAAGCAAGTAGGAACCGTTCAGAAGATTTCATATAGAAACAGATTAAGGTATAGATTAAGAATGTTCTGCTGTTGCAAATTATGGTCTTTTCAGTTTATTAGGATTTATAGCAGTTCAAGTAGTATTACAGGCATAACAATTAGAACAAGGATCAAGGAAGTGATCTATCTTGTAATTCCTATGATCCATGATATCAAAACTTTGTACTCATGGAGCTTTGACTCCTTCTTTTTCAGCAATCAATAGCAACCGACTCTTTAAAAAAAAAAAAAATATATATATATATATATATAAGAGGAATGAAATTAATAAAATATTTTATTCTATTTTAATATATGCTTTTTTTTTTTTAAGTTTGGTAATAGTGAGGCTATATCATTGTCATGTCGAAGAACAACACACCTATGATCCTATAAATTATTAATAGATATTTTTAAAAATACAAGTCAATAGTTAAAATCTAATAACATAATTTAAAATTTTTAATATTAGAAATTTATATATTTTAATTTGAAAATTTATATAGAATGATAATTATTACACTATTTTATCATAGATATTTAGAATAGTCGGCGAAGGAGCACGTTGTTAAGGCGCTCCATAAGCAAAAGGTCACCGGTTCTAGTCTCGCTGATACCAAAAGTCCAGCATGGTTTCCACTGGTGTGGCTCAGGCTGGGTGTGATCCCTGGGTGACTTTGACGACTTAGATGCCCCTGAGTCGTGGCCTCTCAGCCACAGGGTAAGCGTGATTTTCAGGATTCACCCACCTATCAACAAAAAAAAAAGATTATTATTACACTATTTTCAACACTTGATTTATATTTTTTTAAAATCCATTGAATTATGTTTAAAGGTTTTAAATTTAATTTAAATTTTTTCTTAATTTTTAAAATGGGATCATTTTTATAATAAATATAAAATATAAACCCATAGCGCATAGAGCAGAAGGTGAGAGAGTATTCACTAGGTGGTGTAAAGTTCATGAGTTCGACACTCACTGGGGAAAAATCCAACCATGTTAAAGGCTAATGTGGCCCAAACCAAGATGATTTTGGCAGTTCAAGCCATAGATATGACTTGTCAATCATCTCAAAACTCACATAACCTAACAAACTCTCCCTCTCTTAATTACAAATATTTTTTATATTGATATTGTCTTCAAAAAAACTCTACAAATGTTTGTTTAAAAATAAAAACTCTACAAACATTTGTTTAAAAAAAAAAAAACTCACACACATTGCATTACAAATTTTATTATTATTATTATTATTTTAAGATTTAAAATATTTTATTATATTAATGATAGTTAATTCAAATTAAACATTTAATATAAAGTATAAAGTTATAAATATAATATAAAATATTATACTTAATTTATAACATTTATTTCACATTAATTAATTAATTTTTATTTTTCGTTTAGATAAACACTTTGTAAACTATTAGATTAATGTATTTTATTATAAGCTTATTATTTATTTGTCTCACATGTTTGTTAATTCAATGGGGAGTTTATTTTTCTTTGAACTTGTAACACCCCGAGTTACTGTAAATATTTGTTTATTTGTTTCCATTTAGTTTTATTGCAAGAGACCTTATAACTTGTGGTCTTAGAGGGAAGCCTAATGAAACTTTAATTGTTTAAAAGTTTCTTTTATTATTTGTTTAAAAAAATGAGAAATCTTAACGATTATTGATGGAAAATGCGCTTTGCTAGGATTTTGGCTCACCGCTTCTGAAAATTCCCTGTTGTGTCAGTCTCTCAAACCCTAGACATTTTTCATCAAAACAACGAATTCTGACAAGTCGGATGAGCGATCTAATAGGGAGGCGAGAGATCCCCTCCTACCAAAATATTGTAGCCAGTGAATCAAGGGGTAAGGGAGGGGCTTCGGCAAAAATCAACAATGATGAAGGTTTCAAAGGTAGCCCAATGATGGGGGCTGAGTGGCAAAATTGAATCAGGGGCCGATGTCTGCCACAAGCAGTCAAAAAACCAAGATTCATGATTCCGAGCAATAAACTGGAAAAATCACCACAAGTTTATGAACGACCATGCCTTGATTAGTAAATTCATTAGTATTTGGCCCTCAAATCGAGAACTTATCAAATGGATCCAGATAAAATGGAAACCGAACAGACATATTGATCTAAAACTGGGGGCTCGAGGTTTTTTTATAGTGATCTTCACCAGTATGGAAGGTAAGGAGAGGGTTTTTGAAAATGGGCCATATTTATTTTATAACATTTATTACTTCATGCATTATTGGGAAGAATGCTACAACCAAGATTAAGAAAAATTCATGGCAACCCCGGTAAGGGTAAGATTATTTTCTCTACCGATTACTTTTTGGGACCCAAAAATTCTAGAAGGAATTGGAAATTCCATTGGTAAATTTATTAAAGTAGTTGAATCCACTCGTTGAGGGCGATACACTTCATATGCTCAAATCTATGTATACATGAATATAACTGAGCATCTCCTTGAATTCATTGAGCTATAATATCAAGACGAGGTATGGAAACAACCCCTGGACTATCAGCACATTCCTTTCCATTGTAAGAAATATTATAAATATGGAAATTTGTTCAGAGAATGCCCCTTGAATCAAATGGGATTTGTGGATCCATAAATTCCCAAATACTCCCCCAAGGCACAAGAAGATCAAGAGGGTTTTCAAGAGGTTTCATACAAAAAAAAGTAATGTAAAACCTCCTCAGGAAAACACCCAAAAAATGCAGCGAAAAAATCAACTTAATAATAACCTATACGAGGTATTGATGGAAGAAGATGAAAATACAAAGGAGGTAGGTCATCTGATCGACAATGAAAATGTTAGGGTTCTGCCTAAGGGAACCAATAAACCTAAAAGGAAATCCCGGGGCGAACCATCAGATCAGAGGGATAATGAGCAACCCAAGGACTAGGAAAAAATGGAGATCGATGGATCGAAGGAGCTGAGCACAAAGGAACAATTCCTTAAGAAGCTTCTAAATGAATGGTGGAACTTGGATAAAATATTTGTCCCAGAAGACCAAAAGAAGCTCTATTAAGGCACATTTCAGCAATATCAAGCTACGCAAAGCCAACTCTCCACAGATCAATCAGAGCAGCTTGGATCTCATCCGGGTAATATTCGGGATCAAGGGGTACAAGGAAAGGGGTGGAAGAAACAAGCTCAGAAGAACTTGCAATAATCAATATAGATGGTTGGGGACCTGTTGGTAAATTTGGGAAGGGTGGTACCAGTTTTAACGGTATTCCACCAAATTTACAAATATTCTTAATGATTGTTATCTGTTAGAATGTGAGAAGCCTCAACAGTAAAGGAAAGCAAAGATATCTGAAGGAAAGGATTAAATAATAAAGACTGAGCATTGTGATGCTTCAGGAAAGTAAATTATTTGAGGATTAACTGAAAGAGATCGTACGAGGAATAAAACTTCATTATGAGGTGATGACCCCAGATTCCAAAGGAAGTGCGGGTGGTCTAGCTATCCTCTGGAATCCAACAAAGACTATTTTTGATAATTCGGCCAGCTTGCTTCATATTCTCTCGAGGAACTTTAGACATATAGGAACCCTAGATTGGGCACTATTATCGACATTTTATAACCCTCACATTCCAGGAGAGAAAGTAGATTCCTCTAGAACATAGGAAATATTATAAATATATGCTCATAGGAGCTTTGAATAATTGGCGAAGATTTCAACCTAATATGCTCGATTGAGGAGAAAAAGGGGGGATAAGTATAATGGACCCTGATATGGAAGCTTTTAGAGACCTGATTATGGAGCTGAAATTGGTAGATATTCAAACCTTCAATGGAGTGTATAAATGGAATAATCATCGGGTGGGGGGTTCTCACCAGGTTTCCTCATGCCTAGACAAATTTTTAGTATCGAAACATCTTATAAGCAGGGATAAGTTTTTTGAAGCCTCAATTCTTCCTTGCTTGGGGCATATCACTGGTTGATTAGGTTGGAAATTGACCTAAAATTGGCGCCTAGAAACAAACCTTCATATTTGAATCCTTCAAGCTTAGAGACCCCTCCTTTCTCGGTAAAATGGAAAGTTGGTGGAAATCTAGTATAGTGCTTTCCATCTCAAACAAAAAATAAAATATTGGAATCAGTCATAAATTGGAAATATTATAAAGGAGAAATGCAATCTCCAAGAGTGTATGTAAGGTATTCAACAACGAATAATCAATGAAGGCTAATCAGAGGACCTGGTGGTGGAAGAAGGACAGATCCTGAACCAGATTGAGGAAATGAGGAAACATGGGGAGATCCTTTGGAAGAAGAAATCAAGAATCCAATGGCTTAGGGAAGGTGAGAGGAATATAGATTCTTTCATAGCATCATGATTCAATATTGGCAACATAATCATATGTTTTCTTTGAAGGATGCTTCAAGAAACCACCTTATTCACCATGAAGGGATGGAAACCTTATGGTGGATCATTTTCACTATTTAGCCAATTTAAGGTCTTTAAATTGTCAATCATAAATTTTTAACCCGAGTAGGTAGACTCATGAAGTACAGGTGCACAATATGTGCTTAGAAGTTATTCATTAGGTTGTTATGTATTTGTTAGGATCTAAACTTAATATGGATATGGAGGTGGTGTTTGTCAATTATATTAGTGTCGTAATTCTTAAAAATGTTGGCTAAGTTTCCTAGGAGTTAATCTCTATCTAATTAGTTTGCAGATGATATGAGAGTGATCCTACTTGTATTAGATTGTTTTGGGATTTTTGATCCTGAATATTTATGCTGCAACTTCTAATTCACTAAGTGAAAAAAGAAACTTATTCTATCAGCTATGAAGAAATACTGTCTGAACTCAATTGTTTAGGAGAGAACTCTCACTCTTTTACTTATTCAATTTTCACTCAAACAAAATAATCCAAGCAACATCTATATTATGAATTAAACACACTTCAACTATGCTAGATAATAAGCAAATGAAATAACCATGTTGTACCAGGTATAAAGCAAATTAAATAACATGCTAAACTAGGTATAAAGAAAATGAAAGTACTTATGCAAATAACAACTCGCTGGCGAAATCATTATGTTGCATTTTCACACAAAACAGAGCATTTGAAGAATGAAAGGAAATCATATTGCAATTGATTAAAACCTATCACTATTTGTAGGGGCCCTCCACATAGTAGTTCATAGCTTCCAATCAACACAACACATACACACAAAACCAATTCTATTCAAACAGAATTCACAAACTGTTCAAAATTACATCATCCGGCATGCACCACAAATCACAGTGCAGCCATAAGTTTTATAACAAGTCTCTAGCATAACTGCATGAGTAATTCAATCATAATACCTCTATCTTATCTAAAATTATATCGCTAAACCTTCGTTTTACTATTCTGAAAGCAAAACGATAAGGTTTCGATTGAACTTGGAATTTGTTCTGCATTAATCTGGCAGTTGACTTGGAGTTTGACAGTGATCTCTTCCGCTTATCTTAACAAATAGTTTCGATGGGATAGCCATGCTCTATCCATCTGCACCCTTTACTGCTGACCTGGAATTTTGGAATCTTGCAAACAATGGAGACAGCTACAAAAACTTGGATTAGCTACGGAAACAGACTGATTCAGTAGCCAATTGCAAACTTTAACAAAACAATACGGTATAAAGTTAAATTTGAACAAGAAGACATGTTATTCATACCTTCATCAAAACTTGGTGGATATGGCTTTGTTTAGGTGGTAAATAGATAGGAAAAGAGAGGGTCATTAGGTAAAAAGGATGTCATGGTAGGACAATCTTCAGACTCTACGTTCCCTTGGACTGGATATTTTGTATGTCCTCATACACTTCTTCCTTGTCAATCACTTGTGCCTCTTGCTTATCATCTCCATGTTTCATTGTTTTCTTCTTTTTGGCAGTGATCAACATTCTAGGCTTTCTCATGAGAATTTTGTACTTTAAACTGATAATCTCTCTCTGCATAATTATGTTTTCCTTCTTCAGCTTTTTTTTCTTATACCACAAGCTCAGATGAAGGATCAAATTGTCACTTTTTGAAATTCGGATCTCACTCTGTCTTCAATGCTTGATTCTCATTTTTGAGATACCGGTTCAATGTTTCTAGTTCAAAGATCTCCTGCTTCAAGATGTTTGAGGTTGATTGTTCATTTACCTGATTTCTCCCTTCTCCAGGGCTCTGAATTGTTTCCTTTGTTGTTGTCCCTTTTCTTTCCAATGACTCTATATAATCATATATTTCCTGCTGAGCAGGATCAATACCCGGACTATGCACTGGGCTTCTTAGAGGTGAGTTGTAAGGCTGTGGTGATACTCTTGGTGATGATCTTGGTGACCCTTTTGGAGAATTTCCAGGGCTTTCAATTGGCTCATCCTTTGTTGGCTCGCTCTCTGTTGGATCATTTTTAGTTGGCTCCTTTTCATTGGGCTCATTTTCCTCAAGATTAATGTATTCTGTAGTTTTTGATGTTGTTTGTGGGATCGTGCTCAACCTTGCGCTCATCCTCAATCTTGGGGTTTGTATTTTCTATAATTTCATCCTTTTATTCTCTGATTTTTCTTCTAGAGGAGGGGTCTTAGTTTGTGATAATTCTTCTTTACTTTGGCTAGCTTTCTTTCTTCTAAGGTTTCCCCTCTTCATTTTCTACAAAATCTTTATTATAGGCAGCTCTTCTTCTGACAATTATGTCTGAGTCTGAGGTGTTTGTTCCTTTATCACTTCTATGGTTCTCATTCTTCCTATGAGGGCCCTGCTGCTACTTTCTTTTTATGGGGATTTTTATTCAAGGTGGTTTCTCACCAGGAAACTTTCCCAATTATCCTCTATACTTCGGAGATGAAATTCAACCAAGATTTTGATTAAGTCGTGATGGTACATGGTGTTTTCAATAAGCTAAATTTTCTTTTGAATGTTTGTAGACATTTTCTTGAGACTCTGTAAGAGAAAATAAGGGAGGTTCATCTGATGATCCTAAAGTGCATCATCATCCTAACATGATAAAAATAAATTTTCCCAAACCTACCCTCACAAGTGACAAACTTCTGAAGCACAAGTAATAAGTTTCTCCATTTGTTTTTAAGAGTTGTGCTAGGAATACCTTTCTTGTAGACCATATTTTCCATGTTCGAATTCTTTAGGAAGACCTTCCAATCCTCGCTATCAATCCCCCTATTTTTAAAACATTTTTTCGCATTCCTTGGCAGCTTGGTAGCCTCAACAATCATAAACTCTATTATTTGAGCTTAATTTCCCCTATTTCAGCTTCAATTCCATCGAATGAGTGTGCAAATGTCTTGGTTACTTCGTTGTGGAAGCCGTTAAAATTTTGAATGAATTGCAGCCATTGTCTCCTTTGCAGCAGCTCCCTAGTTTGTGGGTACCCCTGCAAGAATTGCTTCCTAGCTGGCTCAGTTCGAACAATTATCCCCATTCTGAAGGATGCTTTGCCTTGAATACTGGTCACCTTGATAGACAAATGGAGCTGGTAGGGTTTGCTAGATGGCAGAAAGATGCAGTGGCTATGAAAGTTTAGAGGAGTGTAAGAATAGGGAAGAACTGATAAATTATCATAAGGATTATAAGGATGAATTCGACCATTGGGCGCATTTAAACTTATGATTTGGTAATTACTTCGGAATATTTGTAATACGGTCGTGACATGACTTTTAAGTGGTGGCATATGATAATTTTCTAGGTGGCCATTTCCCTTAGGTTATAATGATTGCATTTTAGTACTATATCTTCTTAATCATATATGCTATATAACCTTCCCTATTGTTAAATTAAAGCAGCACATACATTTGATCTTCTTTTGCTAACCTTATTTTTTGTCCTTTGATCTCTTACAGGTACTTTGCTGTCAACTATCCTTTAATCCAAATCACCAAGTATCTTTGTAGACATAAAAAAATTATTAGGCTGTAGAAACTTGTCTTTTATGCAAAAACTTGTCCAAGTTGCGGAAAGTTGTTGATTTTGCAGCTAAGAGAAAGAAGGCTTTAATAGATGAACTTTATTATTTTTATTTTTTTTTGAAAAAGAAAATTTGAAGTGCCAACAAATTGGTTTTCACTTTAAATTTTTTGTATAAACATGCCAACAACATGTTGGTTTTCATGTTTATACAAATTATTATTATTATTATTATTAATATTAATGTATATATATATATATATATATATATATATATATATATATATATATATATATATATATATATATATACATATATATACATATAATTTTTTATTTTTATTTTATATATATATATATAGAGAGAGAGAGAGAGAGAGAGAGAGAGATTTCTAAGGTGGAAAAGAAGAAGATTCTTCTTGACCATCTTCAGCTCTAAATTATCTTGAAACATTTTAACAAAATCCTCTTTCGTTAATGGTTTCTAGTAAAGCTTGAGTTGATGTCCATTTACTAATAGAGGATTTTTCTCTTCATCAATAGTCCTGATTCTAACTACACCATTGTCAAAGACATTCTCAAATTCAGAAGGTCCGAGCCAATGGGTTTGGAATTTCCCTTGAAAAATTTTTGAACTTTGAATCAAAGAGCAATGCCCAATCTCCTGGATGAAATTTCCTTTCTTTAATGTACTTATCATGCCATCTTGACCTCTAATATTGCACTAAGTTGGTTCTCTGGAAGGCTTCTTTTTTTATTTCATCAAGCTCATTCAGTTGTGTCATCCTTTGCTTCTAGGCTTCTGACAAGTCTAGATCTACCTGGACTGCTATCTTATAGGTATGGATCTGGAATTCTATTGACAGTAAGACCTGCTTCGCATAAACAAGTTCATAGGGAGTATGTCCTGTAGTATTCCTCCATGTAGTTCTGTAGGCCCATAAGGCTTCTAGAATCTTTTCTATCCAGTCTTCCTATGTAGATGTACTATCTTGGTAACTGTGGTGAAGTAAAATTATAAGTGCAGACACGAACGAATTCCTCTAGCTCGATAATAGGTCTAGCCAGAACAGATACATTCTATGGAAGATTTCCTTAGGTTAGAATCAATCAAGAGGGCTTACCTCTTGGTTCGCTTGTCCTGCTTGATGATGTCTTCACTTGCTCGCTCCAGCTATCTCTTGCTTCCTTCTTCAAGCACCCGAAACAAGTAAACAACAACATATAACAAACATGATAATAGACAAATTTCAATTCAACCTAATTAACAAGTCAAGAAACATTAAACCATGAATATGTGATATTACAAAACATGTAGGAAATCAATCAATAGTTGCATATATTAATATCACAGAGAGATTACAACCATTCATCTTGACGTTGCAGTCCTCCTCTAACAAGACCAGGTTCCCACACACTTCTGCTAGAATTCCATGATGGCTTCAATCAACAATAGTTTTAAATATCTTCCCTTTAGGCTTCACTCCAAACCAAATCACACTTCTCCCTCAACTAGATAGCTACAACTAGTAATAGCTTGTTGTCTACTCCAAACCAAAATAGTATAAGCACACTAATATCAACACTCTAACTCTGCAACTAACTTGTGCTTGGGAAGAAGGGAGGTTTATATAAGAAATATGGATGGGAGGTGGATCCTCTTCTCATGTGAGACACTTGAGGTAGTTCCATCATTATAGGGGAAAGGAGCCCATATTATCATCCTTGACCCCATCCAGCCAAACCATTTACTAGACTTCCATTACGAAGCTTCTGGAGCTGGAAGCTTTGGCTCCTGATTTAAAAAACTTTCCATAACAGGACTGGCGCGATTGGAACACAGCTCAGTCACTCCGGTCAGCGTGAGGAGTAGTGATAATCTCTTCACATCGGTGCAGGGGAGACAAGGGTCATTAGCACCGATCTTGTAAACTGAGCAAAACAGAAGTTTCAGGGGAAATGGTGCAAAAGGGAATTTATTTGCTCATGAAGAGGGACACAATGTGAGTTTCTTCACGAAGGCAAAGCATGTGGGGTTCACTGTAGAGGTTCTCCAGGATCAAGGAACGGGGAGTATAGGGACAGTGAAAAAATGATGTGTAACAGATGCCCCCTAAAGTGTGAAGGCTGAGCTAGAGTGAGGGATGAAATGCTTTATAAATCAATGTGGGGAACTGGTCTGCCATCGAAAAATCTACAATCAAGTACAGATACATATACATAAACTGATGTCTCTATCAAATGATACATGAATCGTGGCATGGACGCAACCATCCATAGAATGATCATGTAAATGGATCCAGGTATTGGCGTAGCCATCCGTCAAGGAGGATCATAACGAAACCAAGGTATGGTCGCATTCATCTAATAATGAGAAGGATCACATATGATAACTCATGGTCTGGTAACAGCCATCCATCTGATAGAGACATGCATGTCATCATAACCATGTCACACCACTTCGCAACCTGGACTTTTGTGATCTGAGTCCAGGGTCTTGCACTCCAATGTGACTTTATCAAAGTACAGATTCTAACATGTGAATAGATGAGTTGACATTGGACATGTTATAATGTCGCTTGATTACCAGTTGATAATGTAAACTATTAACAAGCGTGAGGGAAACCACCAATAATGACAATGATCCTCAAGGTACTATCAGCACAATTCACGGAATGTGAATACAGGAACTGAAGTTGAACATCCACGAAATCACTTGATCAGAAGCCATTGATGTAAACTAGTCGTCGAGTGCGAAGAACTTGCCATTAGGGCATGCAAGCTCTAAGGTACTGGAAGGGAATCTCTCGGTTAACTTCCTGGATGATGAGTTGAATTCGATGGGAAAGCGACCGTGTCGAAGGAGGGCCATAATGAATTCCACATCCTCGATGCGAGACGAGAGGATGCAAAATGATTTTTGATGATACAGAGAATTAGAGGTAAGTGTAACTACAAAAGGACAACTCTTGAACATATCGGTGACACAACTGGAAGTTTGGAAGCTTTTGAATCCATGGGATTGGTGGTCATGATGACATGGTAGAGATAAAATGGAAGGCAAAAATGAATGGCCCAAACCCAGGAAGATCAACGATACAAAGGAGGATAACCCAACCTGACGCAAAGCAAAAAGTGTCATGTTCAAGAGTGAGCTCCCAACACGACTGATAGATTTCCAAATTTTCCCCACCATTTCTGGCAGGTACCCCAATCATTTTTTAATCACAAGCTTGAAGGGGATAACATATGATCGCACTATAAGTTCATCCTTCAGATGAATCCGACCTAGTAAGTTTAACGAGCCCTAGGAAGGATAAGCTCATGTCCGTCATGGTGACGAATCCGATGTCGTTTAATAGTTTAACGAGTCCAACAAAGGTGTAACTTGGTATATTTTTCATGTTTAGAGAGTTTGAAAAAGACACGTAAAAGAAAAATCCACATGGTCCCTTTTCATACATTTGTGTCTCTCAAACCCAAAAAGTAGAAAATGATACTTAAGAGAATCGCTCGACCATTTCAGTCAAGGAGTACCTTTTTTGTAAATAGTGCCTCCCAGCCCGAAAAAGGGGTAAACTTATACTAGGCACACGATGTTTCACATCCATTAACGAGTTCGAAACGACAAGGGGTTGGCTATATTTTCGTGTTTAAAGGGTCGGAAAAGAGCTTGAAAGCAGAGCCCCCCATTTATATTCTCTTTTACGAGTCAAAAAGGGAAAAATACTCGGTGATCTTTTCATTTTTTATGAGTCAAAAAAGAGCTTAAAGATGACTTGTCCTAGAGGAATGAGTGGTATAAATGGTAGAAACTAGTTTCGGCAATGATGGAATTGCTCAAAACATGTAATGGTCAAGAGGTTGGCTAATAAAACCACTCATCGTTGCGGTCCCCCAGGAAAGGAAAAACAACCAAGTGAAAGCATATGATCAGCCAAAGAGATGGTGGTGATGGAATGAAACAACCAAGTCTTAGTTAGCAGATAAAAATGGCAATCACGAGATGTAAATTGGGCATAGGTTCATTTTTACACAAGCTTGAACCATGGAGAACTTTGCTTGGATTTGGTTTCATGTTTACACAAGCTTGAAATGAAAAAACTATGCTTGCGATAAGTTTGCATGCCCCCAAGTACATGCCCCCCAAGCTTCATTTCAGTCAACTAGGTGGATCGAATGAAGGTTCACTTTCCAGATCTCAGAAAGACTCAACTGGGATTTTACGAGATCTTAATCAAAGACTCGATTTGGAAAAGGGAGTTGTTTCATTTTTTAATGAGTTTGACACAGTAAAAGAACTATCCTCGAGACCCTTGTTTCATTTTTTAACGAGGTTGACACAAGACTAGGAATTATCCTCATCTGTTGTTTCATTTTTTAACGAGGTTGACACAGAAAAAGAACTATCCTCGTATACTTGTTTCATTTTTTAACGAGCTTGACACAAGACCAGGAACCATCCTCATACCCTTTGTTTTGTATTTTAACGACTTTGACACAAGATCAAGAACTCTCCTCACGATGTCTGCTCATGACCCATAAGAGAACGTGGCTCCCAAGAGGTCTTCATTAGATGGAATAACCATGCTCTGGGAGGAGTACATGTCATTTGGTACCAACAACAGATCGGGTTCCAATTCCCCCAGTACATAATGTACAATACCATCTGTGTGATCATCAGTAGATGTGGAGATGGAACGAGTAGTTGTCTTTAGGACAGGCACGATTAAGATCTCAATAATCCACGCAAATGTAGCTCATGCCTTGCTTTTTAGTCACCAGGACAATATTGGACACCCAGTCTGTAAGGGGGATGGGATAGATGAACCTAGCCTTGAGAAGCTTTTCAACTTCACCCTTAATAGCAGTGGCCTTCCTAAGGTGCACCAAGCGAAGTCGTTGGTGAATGGGCTTTGCATGCGGATACGTTGGTATTTCGTGCACTACAATGCTAGGATCAATGCCGGGCATTTCTTCGTAAGACCATGCAAACACATCACAGAATTCCTGAAATAGACAAGTATATGTCTTGATCTCATCCGGAGAACAAGATACCCCAATATGAACGTGTTCAACGATACCGGGTTTGATAGAAATGTCAATCGGCATCGTTTGGGTAATATTACCCAGATTTCCTTCCGACCATACTTCATGAGTAACAATCGGTGGCAAAAATGGAGAAGAGGACTCTTAGAAAGTGGTAGATGTGACTGTCGGGTGAGGTAGGAACGAGGAGCAATGGTGAGTATTGATCCATGGTGGTTCCTCTAGAGACATGATTTCCATGATACCTTCATTAGCAAGGAAGGTCTTGGCTAAGGGATCAGACGATTCCAAAGTGCTAAGCCAAGGGGATTGAGAGTATTTATCGAGAGAGGTCTTTGACATATGAGAATCAAAGGATGAAAAGTTTGAAGCCGAAACAATTTCCACATAATTGACTTCAACAAGATTAAGCGGCATAACCTCGCCCCAAGTATCAACAAGATCTGGTGCAGGTATGACCCAAGGATCAGATTTGGCCAAGATCATGTTGACAGACATGAGGAGGTGTGAGAGGAAAATTTTCCATTAAGGCAGAATATTTGAAGATACATGCCCCCACACTCTCATAGGGATCACTAGAGTTCTTGATGTATGGAACATTGGCATCCGAGGAGGAAGAAGCAAAGAAAGACAGCTAGTCAATAGTGACAATCTTCCCTTGATGGGGAAAACGAATCAAGCGAAACAAAGAGGAGGCCACGGGATGCATGGCATGAGTCCAACTTTGGCTGATTAGAAGATTATAATTGAGATTAGCGTCAACAATTTCTACTTCAACTTGCACTGTCTTGGCTTCCAGAGTGATGGCAAGGTTTGGTAAGACACCGAAGGGTCATGAATCATGCCCATCGAAAGCTTCCAAAGTGTTCAGAGACTGGTTCAGTGCAGGGGAACTAATAGCCTTCCAACATGCGGTTGACATGATGCAGGTGGAAGCACCTTCATCGATGACAGTTCGGTGGATGGTCTTCTCATTGATGATTACCTGAATAAGAAAGGCAATCTGATGAGGGAGCCATGGAACATGGTTTTCTAGATTGAAAAATATCAAATTGGAATCGGTGGGATCGATGCCCCTGATAGCTGACAGCAAAGATTTCCGCTGCGATGGGTAGCTTTGGAGTACCTCAAGAGCCGACATGGCTGACGGCGCCTGAGCCAAATCCTCAACAATATTGTAGTGCTAAGCAACTCAGGCATTTGGATTAGATGAAGATTTCCGCAGTACACCTCGGGAGGGTGGGCACATAGCGGAATCAGGGTTAGGGCACTCAATATGCAGAGGACCAAAACTCGGGGTAGAAGAAGAAGGTGCAACTTCTTTCTCTTTCCCAGCTATCGGAGCTGGAGTTTGATAGTCTTTCGATCTTGTAGCCACATTAATAGGCGTGCTCATCATGAAAATTTGAGATCCAGAGGAAGGAGATCAGGTTTAATTTACCATTTGGGTCTGCTGAGATGGAAACAACTCTTTAAGGACAGCAAGGGTCCCTTTGAGCAGGCAACTAACTTCGAATCGTCGAGGAAAATCCTTAGTGTAGTGATCTTCTTCGCAAATGAGGCAGGGATACTTAGGTTTCGTTGCAAAGATTCACCAACAAACGATTTGGGAGGGACCTGTTTTGGGGCATCAGCTTTAGCTTTTCCTTTGCCTTTCTTTTTTCCTTTCGAGGATTTTTCTACTGCAGTAGACTGGACAACATGGACCTCTAAGGTTTTACTAGGGCCAGGTAGATTCTGAGATGAACTATTAGGGACAACATTCGAGACCAACTTTTTTTTGGAAGAAATTTTAGCAGTGGTCTGGGATATTGAACCAATAACTCCATTGACGGGAGGAACAAATGGTCACTTTAATGTTGCGGGATTGAATGATGGCCACGGAGCATTGGGTAATAACTCGTATAAAGTGCCATACTGAGAGTAAACTAGATCCAAGTACTGGGCACGAGCGATGGCCTGCTCTTCAGTGACACATCCACCCATAGCTATATCGCGAGCAATTGGGGTTACGAATGATTTGGGAAACCATTTAGTGAGAAACTGATCAGTAATCTCAAATTTGATCAAGCGACGTCTACGTCTCCATTCTTGGATGTGATCAGAGATATGCGTCACAGTATCTTGCTTAAGCAATGTGAGAAAATAGGCGTCAGTTTCATAGCGAACCGGCAACTGAAAATGCATGAGGAAATCCATGGCTAAAGAGTTAAATTCATGGTAAGTACTTCGAGGTAGCTCGATGTAACATTTCACTGCAGCACCCATGAGGGTTCTTTGGAAAAGACGGAGACGAATGGAATCGTCTATGTACGAGTTCGATGAGCATCAGAGGTGATATGTCATCACATGGGACTGACGATATTCTTTAGCTTTCCCATCGAACATTGGGTAGTCACTTGGTATATTGGACGACACCGGAGGCCAGTACGATGAATGAAAGATCAGATCATTCGTAAGGTGCAATACATCTAGAAACTCGAGTGTAGCCAATAAAGGTAATTGAGTGTTAAAAGGCATGGGAGGTCAATAAGCGGTCCCATAGGGAGGAGCCCATCCCAGCTGGTAAGGATTTTGGCCCCACGGTGGGGGATTTTGGCCATATGGCATCTGAGGCTGCCCCTATTGCGGATTACCTTAACCATAGGGAGGATTTTGACCTTGAATACCTTGGAACTATCTAGGCATAGGTTGTTGATAAGCAACGTATGGGTTAAAAGGTTGTTGAGCCTGTTGACCTTGGACATATGGATACGGGACTTGTTGTCCTTGAACATATGGCTGATGAACCTGTTGTCCCTGAACAAGAGGATTTTGGAGTCCTTGGGCATAAGGTTGATACACTTTTTTCCCTTGGACGTAGGGATTTTGTACCTGATGCCCTTGGCCGACAAGATTCTAAACTTGTTGACCTAGGACATGAGGATTTTGGGCCTGCTGCTGCAGGACTTGACCTTGACCCTGCCCCTACAAGGGTTGACCTTGTTGATATGTATACAAGCGTTGTTGCTACCCTGGTTGGTTTTGTTGTTGCGAGGGTTGACCTTGTAGTTGCAAAATTTGTTCCTAGGGCTGCAAAGGTTGGCCCTGCAAGGACATGGGTTGAGAGGTGTGCGGAGGATATTATATCTTCTACTGCGCGGCTTGCTGCAACTATTGTAAGGATTGACCTTGCGATTGTTGCAGGTGACCTTGCTGTGGGATAATTTTCCCTTGTTGTTGCACAAAGAGCCCTTGCTGCAACAAAGGTTTCCCTTGCGGTAAAAAAGGTTGCCCTTGTTGTTGTAGAGGTTGTCCTTGCTATTACAAGGGTACTTGATCAGTGCCCGGGAAATTGCCGAACAGAATCTGGCTGTAGCCAAGATGGATATACTGCCCATATTGGAGGGTGTAAGGTTGATTAACCATTCCTTGAGAACCATATGGAACATAGGGATTTTGGTATTGGACCTAAGCCCCATAAGGATGCTGATACTGAACATTGCTCGATCCAGATGGACCAACGGGATTTTGAACCTATTGGTACTGGACATTGCTTGATCCAGTAGGATCAGCAGGGTTATAAATAATACCAGAAGAAGGTTGGTTTATACCAAGCATGTGAGCTTGTGAGCCTCTCACATTATTGGCACCTGACACTAGAGAAATATTCAGATTCTGGCCCCCAGGAAGTGGCACAATCTGGCCACTGACTAGCGGGATGGAGGAACTGATAGAGACAATATTTGAAATTGTCGGTTGTTCCTGGCAGGTAACTGGGATTGATGAAACAAGAGTATTCAAAACGGTGGATTGGATCGGGACTGAAGTAACATCCTGTTGGGAAGTTGTGTTCGTAACAAACGGACTTGACATAGGCTTTGCGCCTGACGCCCATACAGGATTATGGTAAAGTGATGAGGCACTAGGTGTACCTAAAACCAACTGCGCGAAAGACACCTAGTTGGGTGGAAAACTAGAGGGAATACCTTCTGAAAAAGGGAAACCCTCGGGAGGAAATTGCAATTGAAATTCTCCCCCCTCAACATTTTGTGGAGTAGAATCTTCAGACTCATCCAGAGATGTGACTGGAGCATCGCCTTTGGGTTCCATGTTTGAAAACAAACGATGACGAATGGTCGAACGAGTACGAGGGGATAGTTCCAAAGGAACACCCGGTTGGTCGTATAGACTATAAGGACGCTACAGTGATATCACAATAGGGTCAAACAGAGGGTTCAGAGGGTAGATAACCAGTCCAAGCTGACCGTCAGTGGTCGGCGAGTTCTCTGGAGTTCGAACAGGGTTGTCTAGAGATTCCGGGCCAAGATCAACAAATGACCCAGTATCAAAAGTAGGCGGAGGACGAGATGACAACGGTTGAACACTCAAAACAATTGCGAGTTCAACATTTTGGTCCTCGAGTGACTTTGGTAACTCAGGAAATGGCTCCTCAGACAATCTTTCAGATGGAGGAGAGGAAGAGGAATTGGGTGAACCAGATGGTTCAGCCAAGTTGACCTTGTCTTAGTCGACGAAACAAATAACTTCAAGGCTTTAAAATGTTATTTTAAGGAAACTCACGATTTGGTCTAAAAAAGACAAACAGGGTGTTTTGGATCATGGAAAATCAATTATTAAGATGCATAAATTACTGATGCTCTTTCATTTTTTTAAGAGTCGAGAACAAAACAAATATGACTCTATTGCTTTCAATTGGAAAAGAGCTTGAAAGGAAAAGTGCTCGAATGATATTTTAAGTTTAATGAGTCAAAAATATCAAATGACTGCTCTTGATGATCTAGGTAAATAGCTTTACCAGGCAACCGTGAACTGCAGAATACCTCCTGGCGAACGAAGAAGTACGAGCAGGCAATCTCCCCGAATGTTGTGTTCGGTGTATCAGATTTCCAAGGTGGTTGACTCGGCTTCCTAAGGATAAAAGGATTGCAGCCTAGTGGGGTCTCCCGTTATGTACTTGATGGTACGGGGAGAAAAAATCTATACTAGCACTATCTAATGCCAAAGCTAACGACAGCTGCTATGTTTAATGACACCAGAACACGTCTCTAGCACCTTCTAGATATGATTGTTAATGTCAAATGCGCCTTAGGTTAATTGAATTCATTTTAAAGTTGATCTTGAGTTATGTTTCGGTTTTTAGGTCTTAGCGATGCTACTCTAAAAGCCTTAAACGCAACTAAATGAGACAAGACCCTTTCAATTCGATGAAATGCCTACACTAGAGAGGGTAGAAACTACTCAATCAAATGCAAACAATCAAGCAACTGAAAATGAAATGATCTTTCACTACCTTACTTTTTCAAAAAATAAACTAATGAAAAATGCATTCCAATTCCTAATTTCCTGACAAGCACTTATCTATTAGTCCTTTAATATATATATATATATATATATATATATATATATATATATCTTCCTTTTTCAAATGCCGATGCAATTCTAGTCTTTTAAAGATGCAAGTTATCGTAACATAATGATGCAACAAGCTATAATTTCATACTTTTTCATGAAACAACGAAACAAAATTTTCACATACAATCTTTCAGTGAAAAAGTTCTCGAGACAATAAGCTCTCCAAGCAGATGAAAACATGAAAAGAGAAGTTCATTCAGATCAATGAAACACTGACTTTACCAAACACAAGACGAGCAATGTAATCCATGCCAGAAAAGAAACGTTTAGGCAAGCAAACGAAAACTTTTCGAACTTGTGCAAAAAGATGCCAAAGTCGTAAAAAGGTCCAAAAACAAAATGCAAAGAGTAAGCACAACTACAACCCGACTTAGTGAGTTCGCAAACTGTTGAATGGATGACCGACTAGATGCCCTAGTGTCACTGGCCACTCAATGACTCAATCAATCAAGTAGAAAGATGATAAGCCAACAAGAAAACAGAACCAAATGAAAAGTAGCTTTCTAATCAAGGAGAAAATGGCCCAAAAGGCTTACAGGGTCAAAACCACAAGAGAAGAACACATTGGCCAAGATTGGGGTCAAGCCCTAATCTTCACTTACATGCATCTGCATGACTTCCTAACTAACAACAAGCTCTAGAGGCTGGTGGGCACGACTCTTTCTCAGCAACTCACATTGGTCAGCATGACTGTCAACGAATTAAGCGCGCTGATTGAGGGAGCTAAGGAAAAAAAAAATGAAATAGGGACCATATCTGCTACTAAGGATTTTAGACTCAAAACAGTAAGCAGGAGAAAAGGAACAGAACCAAAGGGAAAATGTGGAACTAGAAAATTTATTATGAAATCATGAAATCCAAGACAAGCAAAAGGATTGGGATCCCTAGCGGAGTCACCAATTTGTGGTGAAGTAAAATTATAAGTGCGGACACGAATGAATTCCTCTAGTCCGATAATGGGTCTAGCCACAACAGATACTTTCTATGGAAGATTTCCTTAGGTTAGAATCAATCAAGAGGGCCTCCCTCTTGGTCCGCTTATCCTACTTGATGATGTCTTCACTTTTTCGCTCCAACTCTCTCTCGCTTCCTTCTTCAAGCACCTGAAACAAGTAAACAACAACAAACATGATAATAGAGAAATTGAAATTCAACCTACTTAACAAGTCAAGAAACATTAAGCCATGAATATGTAATATTACAAAACATGTAGGAAATGAATCGATAGGTTCATATATTAATATCAAAGAGAGATCACAACCATTCATCTTGACGTTGTAGTCCTCCTCTGACAAGACCAAGTTCCCACACACTTCTGTTAGCATTCCATGATGGCCTCAATCAAAAATAGTTTTAGATATCTTCCCTTTAGGCTTCACTCCAAACCAAATCACACTTCTCCCTCACACAACTAGATAGCTACAACTAGTAATAGCTTGTTATCTACTCCAAACCAAAATAGTATAAGCACACTAATATCAACACTCTATTTCTATAACTCTCTTGTGCTTGGGAAGAAGGGAGGCTTATATAGGAAATATGGATGGGAGGCAGATCCTCTTCTCATGGGGAAGGACTTATCCCTAGAGGTAGTTCCATCATTATAGGGGAAAGGAGCCCAAACTGTCATCCTCGACCCCATCCGGCCAAACCATTTACCAGACTTCCGTTATGAAGCTTCTAGATCTAGAAGCTTCGACTCCCAATTTAAAAAAAATTCCATAACAGGACCGGCGCAAGTGGAACACAACTCAGTCGCTCCGGTTGGCACGAGGAGTAGTGCTAATCTCTACAAATCGACGTGGGGGAGACAAGGTACATTAGCTCCAGTCTTGTAAACCAGGCAAAATAGAAGTTTCAAGGGAAATGGTGCAAAAGGGAATTTATCTTCTCATGAAGAGGGACACAATGGGAGTTTCTTCATGAAGGCAAAGCATGCGGGGTTCACTGTAGAGGTCCTCTACGATCAAGGAATGGGGAGTATAGGGACAGTGAAAAAATGTTGTGTAACAATAAGGATGGCTTCAATCACCTTATTTGTGGACTCAACTTGTCCATTGGCTTGTTGATGGTATGGAGTGGACTTCCAATGTTTTATCTTGTATTGATCCACAAGCTTCTGCACTAGTCTGGATGTAAACTATGTTCCTTGATCTGTTACAATTTCTCTTGGGACACCAAAACGAGTAAAAATATCCTCAAAAAGAAAATGAAACTACAACATTTTGAGTAGCAAAAGGAAGTGCTTTAGCCTCTACCCATTTAGTGACATAATCAGTACATACTATAATATACTTTTTTTTTCTTTGAAGGTGAGCTGATTGGTCCAACAAAATCCAGTGCCCATTTTTCAAATGGTTCGATGAGTACCTATGGTTGCAGTGGCATTTCATTTTAAAGAGTAGGTTCTCCCATTCTCTGACAATTCTTGCATCTCTCAGCATATTCCTTGGTATCCCTGAAAATGGAAGGCCAATAATATCCTAAAAAAAAAATTTTGTAAGCAATTCTTCTGTCAGAAAAATGTCCTCCACATGGCTCATCATGACAAGCCTTAAGTATTTCTGGTATTTCATCCTCTCGAACACATCTTCTGATGATGAGATCTGGTCCTGTCTTATATAATTCTTCATTTATCCATGAATAAGATGTGCTATTGTGGACTATTCTTCTCTTCTCTCTAGGAGATAAATGAAATGGCATTTTTCCTGTGGCCAAATAGTTAGCAATATCTGCATACCAAGGTGATTTAGTAGATACTGCAAAAAGATATTCATCAGGAAATTTGTCTTCTACTGGTTGATCATTATTTTCATTTTGTATTCTAGATAGAAAATCGGCAATTGTGTTCTGTTTTCCTGGTCTATCTAGAATGGTTATATTGAATTCTTGTAAAAGTAGGAGCCATATAGTTACTCTTCCATTAGTGACTGGTTTATTCATTAGGTATCTAATGGTAGAATGGTATGCGTGAACAAATTTTTCATAGCCAGTTATATAATTTCTGAATTTATTAATGGCATGAATTACAACTAAGAACTCCTTTTCAGTTACAATATAATTTAACTCTATAGGAGTTCAATGTTTACTAGTATAATAAATGGCATAAGGAGTGAGATCTTTTTGTCCTAATACAGCTCCTAAGGCTGAATCTGAAGCATCTATTGAGATATGGAAAGGCAACTTCCAATTAGGTCCTTTTAAGATAGGTGCTTCAGAGATTCTCTTTTTCAAAGTTTCAAAGGCAACTTGACATTCGGAATCCCAATTGAATTCACAGTCTTTGGTAAGTAGTTTAAAGAGTGGGGATGCAATTTTTGTGAATTTTTCTATGAACCTCCTATAATATCCAGTAAAACTGAGAAAACTTCTAACATCTCGTTGACAATTTGGCACTGATAACTTAGAAATGACTTCCACCTTAGATGAGTCTACCTTAATTCCATCTCCGGAAATATGGTGACCTAAAACAATTCCCTCGTTAAACATCATGAAACATTTTTCATGACTTAATTATAGATTTGTTTCTTGACATGTTATTAAGGTTTTTTCTAAATTTCCTAGTGCTTCATTGAAAGAATCCCCATAGACTGTGAATTCATCCATGTATGTCAGAGAAAATGTCGAGGACTGCCCTTTGGAATGTTGTTGGAGCATTACATAACCCAAAGGGATGTAATTGGTAAGCATAAGTTCCCCATGGACAAGTGAATGTGTTTTTATCTTGATCTTCAGGGGCTACCTAAATCTGGTTGTATCCACTAAACCTGTCCAAGAAGGAAAAATATTTTTTTCCTGCTAATGTATCCAAGACATGGTCTATGAAAGGTAGTGGAAAGTGGTATTTTAATGTTTATTTTTTTAATTCCCTGTAATCGATGCATACCCTCCATTTTCCATTTTTCTTAGGAACAATTACTAGGGGTGAAACCCACTGACTGTCGGATATTGAATAGATAAAATTTACAATCAATAGTTTCTGCAACTCTTCCTTAACGATTTCTTTTATATTTGGGTTCATTCTTCGTTGAGGTTGTCTAATTGAACTTGCATTTTGTTCAATATAGATATGATGTATGCAAGTTTTAGGATCAATCCCTCTCATGTCAGTGTATTCCCATGCAAAAGCAGAAGAATGTTTTTGTAAAATTTCTATTAATTGATTATTTTGCATTTCTTCCAAGTTTTCATTGACATTCAAGGTTTTTCCTAGAAAGATTTATATCGAGGAATTCCCAAATTTTTCCATGGACAACAATGATACTTGTTTAGATGAGCAATATTCATTTCGACTACGCTCATAATGTGAGGAAGATTCATTATTTTCTAGCAAAATTTAAAAGTTGGTCTTCCTCTTTCACTTGTTCAGTAACAAAAATAGGTTGTATATCTTCTCCATCTTCTATCCATTCTTCAGTTTCTGTATCTATTGTTGTTCTTGTAGGGGGTATAACGTAAATTTCTTTGTAGAATTTCCATTTGAGATAAACATATCGCCTGATCTACAACCGATGAAAGCATCAGCTGTAGCCAACCAAGGCCTTACTAGAATTAATGGATGTCCTCTAGATTATTCTTGGGTGTTAATACCATGAAATCAACAGGATATTCCCAAGAATATAAGGATACACAAACATCTTCTAACACACCATCTAGTTTAATAACAGATCTATCTACTAATTGCAATAAGCTTGGTGTGTATTTAAGGTTAGGAAGCCTAAGTGTGTCCATAACTTGTTTACTCATTATGTTTATGGCTGTTCCTAGATCAATTAACATGTTTGGTATTTTAGTTCCATTGATGTGAATTTTTACAATGGGGCTTCCTAGATCTAAATATTTTTGAATTGTCGTCTTCCCCATCATAATGTCTACAATTTTTCTGACTAACTGAATTCTTTTTATATCTTTTCTTCTTCTCCCTGATCTTTGTGTACTTAGTTCCTTAAAAAAAAATTGCAAAAATTGGTATTTATTTTATGGCTTGTAATAAAGGAATCTTAATACAAACATTTCTTAATTCATCCATCATATTGTAATTAGGCAAGACAATTTGTTTCTCTACTCCTTCATCGATTTTCAACCTTTCTAGGAAAGGTGGTTTAACTGATATCAAGGGTTGTTCTATGATAGGAGTATCTATTGGAATTTATTTTGTTTGTTTATTTTCTTTTTGAGGAAGAGAAGCCTCCCCTTTTTCTAATTGATTTTTGTGTTTTTTGAAAATCGGATCTTGTTTGTTGAATGACAACAAGAGGTTTTCTTGGGAATACTCTTCCAGACCTTAATTGGACATTGTTTAGGTCTAGTGGAGTTATTACATAAGTTTGAGGATTCTGACCCTCCATGTTGTACACTGGTTGTTGTGGTACTTTATTATTAGGATTCAGAAGTGGTTGAGTGGGTAGTTGATTTGATTTTTGTGGAAATGGTAGGGAAAGTTGTGGGTTTTGATTCTGAACTGGAACTTGTGGAAATTGATTAGCTTGAGGAATTTGATTAGATGGGGGTAAAAATTGTGGTGGAAGGTAAGATGGCGAGTATTGTTGATATTGAGCATAGGCTCCATAAGGATTTTTCCATCCTTGATTCTAAGGTTGTGACTGTGGCAGAGCCCAAGGCTGCCAGGCTGAATTCCAATTATCTTGTGAAGACTAGTAAAATTATTGTGGCCTAAATCCTTGTGATTTATTTGGTTGGGGGTTTTGCCATGGTATTTTGGCTATAAAGTAGAGAGGGTCTACTGGTTCTGGGATTCCTTCAACATTGAATACAGCCTTAAGACCTGGTAAGGATGGACATTCCTTCGTATCATGATTATCTACACATATCACACAAGTTTCTATGGCTTTTGAGTCTAAGGGACACTCTCTTAGAGCATGTTTCTTCCGACATTTGGGACAGAAGATAGATAATGCAACATTTTTGGAATTTTTCTTGTTTTGTATTTTAAGGGTGTCTATCTCCTCACTTAGGCTCCCTGATATATCTATTTTGAAGGTGTCAAGAAAAATTCCTATTTTTGCCCTGCTGACTGTCTCGGCTGCAGATTTGTTAATTCTTGACAAGAGAGGGTCTCTAGGACTCCTTCCAACTCGTGCTTTACCCCTTGAGATATGTACACATAAATCATAAATATCTGCAAATGGTAGTTGGGAAATATATCCTTTCCCAGTTAGGTTAAGGAGATCGATCCATTCATCTTTAATAGCTCTGAGTAAGAGAGATTTTAAGGTTTCTTCATCCAAATTATCCATTTTTTCTCTTTTAACATTATAAACAAACCTTTCTACCAAGTCTTCAAGATTTTCATCTTCTTTTTGTGTCATTTTGAAGACTTCATCTTTAAGGTTACTAGGCATACAATAATCTCTATATTTTTTTAAGAAAGCCTCTTTCATTTGTCCCCATGTTGTTATAGAATGCACTCCTAGACTTATGAACCATTTTAATGATGTGTCTTTTAATATGGTAGGGAACAATTTTAACTTTTGAGCATTATGCAGATAGTCATATGATCTGCATAATACTTCAAATTCGAAGAGAAATGTCTCTAGATCTTCGTTTCTTTCCCGTGGAAATTAGGAAGAATCGAGGGTGATATATTTTTCATTGTGAGGGTTGTATCTTCATCAAGAATGGGGAATCCCAAAGGATCTTGATTTCCTCTACCTTTACCCCCTCCTCTACCTCTACCTCTTCCTCTTCCTCTTCGTCCAATCCTATCTTATTCACCATGGACATTATGTACTTCTCCTTCCCCTTCTTCATCCATGATAGATTGTTCAGAGCTAATATAGTGTTCTTCTAATCTTTCTAGTTCCTCTATCAATGGTTGCTTAGAAAAAGTTTCCAATTCCTCTTCTTCACTAGGAACTTCTAATTTTTCTCCCAAAATTTTCTCACCAGTAGAGGATAAAAATATTACTCCTATAGTTGGGGATGTAGGATTTTCTTCAATTACAGCTTCAGTAGAAGAAGTAGGTGAAGTTCTGGATTGGATTTTTGATCTTGAGACTTTAGGAAGTCTTTGTCGACATCAAAATGGAATTCAGGTTTGAGTAGGTGGTGTGGAACCTCAAAATCATGGTGAAGTGAGTGGATTTGTGGTAATTAAACTTCTTCCTCGTCCTACAAATCTACCCCTAGAGTCTCTATCCCTACGCATGTCATGCTTTAAATTAATGCTGGTTTTTTCATTAACTTCTATTCGTACTTCCCCAGCAATGGCGCCAAAATGTTTAGCCAATTTAAGGTCTTTAAATTATCAATCATAAATTGTCAACCCAGGAAGGTAGACTGATGAAGTACAGGTGCACAATATGTGCTTAGAAGTTATTCATTAGGTCATTATGTATTTGTTAGGATCTAAACTTAAGATGGATATGGAGGTGGTGTTTGTCAATTATATTAGTGTCGTAATTCTTAAAAATGTTGGCTAAGTTTCCTAGGAGTTAATCTCTATCTAATTAGTTTGCAGATGATATGAGAGTGATCCTACTTGTATTAGATTGTTTTGGGATTTTTGATCCTGAATCTTTATGTTGCAGCTTCTAATTCACTAAGTGCAAAAAGAAACTTATTCTATCAGCTATGAAGAAATATTGTCTGAACTCAATTTTTTAGGAGAGAACTCTCACTCTTTTACTTATTCAATTTTTGCTCAAACAAAATAATTCAAACAACATCTATACTATGAATTAAACACACCTCAACTATGATAGATAATAAGCAAATGAAATAACCATGTTGTACCAGGTATAAAGAAAATTAAATAATATGTTAAACTAGGTATAAATCAAATGAAAGTGCTTATGCAAATAACAACTCGCTGGCGAAATCATTATGTTGTATTTTCACACAAAACATAGCATTTGAAGAATTAAAGGAAATCATATTGCAATTGATTAAAACCTGTCACTATTTGTAGGGCCCCTCCACATATCATTTCATAGCTTCCAATCAACACAACGCATAAACACAAAACCATTTCTATTCAAACGAAATTCACAAACTGTTCAAAATTACATCATCTGGCATGCACCACAAATCACAGTGCAGCCATAAGTTTTATAACAAGTCTATGGCATAACTACATGAGTAATTCATGCCTAATATCTCTACCTTATTTAAACTTATATCGCTAAACCTTTGTTTTTCTATTCGGAAAGCAAAACGATAAGGTTTCGATTTAACTCATATTATGTTTTGCATTAATCCGGTGGTTGAATTGGAGTTTGACCGTGATCTCCTGCGCTTATCTTAATGAACAGTTTCGATGGGATAGGAAGGGATTCACGAGGGAGCCATCCTCTATCCATCTGCACCCTTCGCTGCTGACCTGGAACTTTGGAATCCTGCAAACAATGGAGACAGCTACAGAAACCTGGATTAGCTGTGGAAACAGACTGATTCGGTAGCCAATTGCAAACTTTAACAAAACAATAGGGTATAAAGTTAAATATGAACAAGAAGACATTTTATTTCATACCTTCATCAAAACCTGGTGGATATGGCTTTATTTAGGTGGTAAATATATAGGAAAAGAGAGGATCACTAGGAAAAAAGGATGTCATGGTTGTTGGAAATAATACTGAGAGGGGGGGTGAATCAGTATTGTATAATTCTTTTAATAAATATTCTTTATTTGTTCTTTGAATTATTTTTGCATGTCAGTACCATAAAATAGTGAGCATGAACAAAAGAAAACAGATAGTCACACCAAAGAACACAAGATGTAAGGTGGAAACCCAATGTGGGTGAAAACCACCTGCTGCAATATGTCTCTATCTTCTTTCAAATTAGAAACTCCTTTTACAATGGTTTTGTAGTAGTGCATTCCTTTACCAGTACGCAGGCTGCAACCTGCAGAGAGCTACAACTCTCTCTCGTTTTCCAGTCTCTCCTGGAAGGGAGCTACAACCCCCTACTTCTTTTCATACAAGGACCACTTTTCATAAATTTTCAAACTGGATCCATAAGCATCAATTGATCATCAAGTGTAAGAGAATCACCCAATCAACTGTAGTAACCAGATCAACAATAATAGGACCAAACCCAGAACACAACAATGATAAACAAATATTTTAAGAGAAGTAAGCACCCTGCTCAACTACTTGCCTGCGTCCCGGACGCACCCTGCTCAACTGCTAGCCTGCGTCCCGGACGCACCCTGCTCAACTGCTAGCCTGCATACCTCGCTCTGAGTCTATTGAACTGCCTGCCTATGTACGCACCTGCAGCCCTTCTGTGCCTGCGTACCCCGCACCTGCACCCCTTCTGTGCCTGCGTACCGGCGCACCTGAAACGCTTCGCTCCTGCGTACGTACGCACTTTTCTTTCACTGTACCTTCGGGCATAGATGATTTCAAGACTTTAGAAATAACCCAGACAGTCAGATCTACAGATTTGAACATGTGCCGAAGAGATCTCGGTCCATCAGTAGATTCGCCTTGTTTAGATCTAGACCAGATCTAGCCCTCATAAGATATTCAACCCAAAACATACTCAAGCCAAATGATCTCCTTTGCTTTATATAGGAAAGCTCCTCCTAAAATCATGGAACAATACCACGAGCCGACACCATAATAACCCAAAACCGTCGGCTAAATACCAAGAGTAAAACATAAGAAACCCCAGGTGAGCTTTTCTCTGCCTTGAAATGTGTGCACTGGGGGGACGCACCTCCTGAACGGCTGGCCTGCGTATCTGGACGCGGTCCCTGCATGGTGTACCTGCGGGTACGCACCTTATGATCTGATTTCCTGCGTACTTCTATATTTTCAACAAAATGAGGGCCTTGCCACGGGAGTTGCCATCAAGTACAACATTTGTAACATATAGCCATACCAGAAACATAATGCCAACAATCTCCCCCTTTGGACTTGATGGCAACCTCACAAACCTCAGCTTTAGCTTCATTCTCCCCCTTTGACATCAAGGGCAAAGGGGTATGCTCCCCCTACGATCATGCTCCCCCTGAAAATGAACCAGATTTGCAGCAAAGAACCATAATCCACCATGAAAGAGATAGAGACATATTGCAGCTATTTCCAAGATCTCCTTCTGACCATCCTCCATAATGCCAACAATGCATTATATGCTCCCCCTGAACCTGTACCATCAATCAGAAAGGTTCAACAATAAGATGATGCATCAACAACCCCCAGCTTTTGCCTGAGGTATTCAAAAGTGTCCCTGGGCAATGGTTTGGTGAGAATATCAGCAACTTGTTCCTTAGAAGGAACATACTCCAACTTGACCTTCTGTTCAAGTACTTGTTTCCGGAGAAAATGGTACTTGATTGGTATGTGCTTGGTTTTTGAATGCATAACCGGATTCTTTGAGATGTTGATTGCACTTGTGTTATCACATAAGATGGGGATAGGTGGTGTACAAGTGATTTGAAAATCCTGCAAAGTCTGCATCATCCAAAGGAGTTGAGTGCAACAAGATGCAGCAGCAACATATTCCGCTTCAGCTGTAGACAAGGCAATCGAACTCTGTTTCTTGCTGAACCAAGATACCAGTCTGGAACCCATAAACAACGCACCACCACTTGTGCTTTTCCTGTCATCCACGCTTCCGGCCCAATCTGCATCTGTATAAGCATGAAGTGTGAGATCTGTATCTCTGGGATACCATAAGCCATAATTTTGAGTCCCTTGAAGATATTTGAAAATTCTCTTCACTGCCTGAAGATGAGTCTCCTTCGGATTTGCCTGAAACCTTCCAACTATTCCAACTGCATGCATGATGTCCGGTCGGGTACCTGTCAAATAAAGTAAACTTCCAATCATAGATCTGTAGGTTGGTTGATGTACTGCTGCAGATTCATCATTTGCACTGAGGCTACATCCTGTGACCATGGGTGTACATACTGGTTTTGCATCTTCCATACCATATTTCTTCAAAATCTGTTTGAGATACTTGGTTTGAGATAAAAAGATTCCTTCTTCTTTTTGTTGGATTTGCAAACCAAGGAAATATGTCAGTTCTCCTAGCAAAGACATTTCAAATTCTTTCTGCATGACCGAGGCAAAGCTTTGACTCATCGCTTCTTCATTGCTCCCAAAAATAATGTCATCTACATACACAACAAGTATTAGCAATTTGTCATTTTCAACTTTTATATAAAGATTGCTATCTGCTGATCCTTTTGAAAAACCTTGTTGATGAAGATATTTGTCCAAACGGTAGTACCAAGCCCTTGGAGCTTGTTTGAGACCATAGAGAGCCTTTTTCAATCTGCATACAAGATTTGGATCATTTCCAAGAATGAACCCATTTGGCTGTTCAATGTACACTTCTTCTTCCAACTCTCCATTCAGAAAGGTTGATTTCACGTCCATTTGAAATACTTTGAAGTTTTGAAAACTTGAGAGAGCAAGGAACTTTCGGATGGCCTCAAGTCTTGCAACAGGAGCAAAGGTTTCTTCAAAGTCTATTCCTTCTTGCTGCGCATACCCTTTACAAACAAGTCTAGCCTTGTTTCTAATTACTTCTCCATTTTCATTCAATTTGTTTTTGAAGACCCATTTTGTTCCGATAACATTCTTATCCTTTGGTCTAGGAACCAGCTCCCAAGTGTTGTTCTTTTCGATTTTCTCAAGTTCTTCATCCATTGCTTTCACCCAACATTCATCTTTGCATGCCTCTTTCACACTTTGTGGTTCAGTAGAGGAGAGTAACGCCAAATAGCTTGAAGCTTCTGCAACTGTTCTTCTTGTTTGTACACCTGCTTCTTTCTGCCCCATAATCTGAGATTCTGGATGATTCTTCTGAACATATCTGGATGGAGTCTTTTCTTCTATTCTTGTCTGCTCCTCTGGTTCTTCTTGAGGTTCTTCTTGAGATTCTTCTTCTTCATCATTCTGTCTTTGAGGGTAGCCTTCATCTTCTTCGATGTCTTCATGATGTACTTGCCTAGGAATGTATCCCTTCTCATCAACCACTACATCAATGCTGTCAACAATTCTGCCAAGTCTTTTATTGTAGCATTTGTATGCTTTGCTATGTGGAGAGTAACCAAGAAGAATGCCTTCATCTGCTCTAGGTTCAAGTTTGCCAAGCTGCTCATCAGTATTCTTGATATAGCATTTGCTCCCAAAGATTTTGAAGTGCTTTACCGAAGGAGTCTTACCACTCCAGAGCTCATGAGGAGTTTGAGTGTTGTTCACCCGGACATTTGTTTTGTTGAGAATAACAACCGCAGCATGTGCAGCTTCACCCCAGAAAGTTGCGGGAGTTCCTGATTCATCAAGCATAGCACGAGCCATTTGTTGGACTGTTCTGTTCATTCTTTCCACAAATCCATTTTGCTGAGGAGTTCTAGCTGTAGAGAATTCTCTTCTTATCCCATGTTCTTCACAGAAATCGAAAAATTCATTTGAGGTAAACTCCCCACCTCTGTCGGATCTGAGGCACTTAATTTTGTGACCTGATTCATTTTCAACCAAGGCTTTGAAGGATTTGAATTTTTCGAATGCTTCATCTTTGTGCTTCATAAGTCCTAGCCAGACAAACCTAGAGAAATCGTCAATGAATAATATCAAGTATTCTTCTCCTCTAGGTGTTCTTTTCCTGAATGGACCGCATGTATCTGTATGAACTAGCTCAAGAGGCATGCTAGCTGATCCTTCCTTCTCTGGAAAGTTAGTTCTGGTTTGTTTTCCAAACTGACATGATTTGCATATGGTGTTGTCAGGAATTTTGATATCTGGAAGATCACGAACTGCCTGATATTTGCATGCTTTCCTTATTTGTGAAAAGCTTAGATGCCCCAACCTCTGATGCCATAACCAGTGCTCATCATCCTTGCTCAGATAGCATTGTTGTTGTCCTTCTTCAAATATGTACAGATTATTTGGAGTTCTTTTGCCTTTGATCACTGTTTTACCTGTATCAAGATCACGAACAAGACATCCATTTGATCTGAATATAACCTCGGTTCTTTGATCACACATCTGGCTGACACTTAGAAGATTATGCTTCAATCCATCAACATACAAAACATTTCCAACCTTGACCTTTTCTTTTAACTGAGAAATGCCCTTTCCTTTTATAGTTGCAGGAGTATCATTTCCAAAAGAGACTTTCTTTCCCTTTTCTAGAGCAGAATAAGACTCGAGTTTTTCTTTATCACCTGTCATATGCTTCGAACATCCACTGTCAATGTACCATAGATTTTCCTGTCCCTCTGCATAAAATGCTATCCCACATCTTTCTGTTTGAGGTTCCTTTATTCTCCATGTTTTGGTGCTTGAGGCTTGTTCCTTTTTCTGCTGAAACCTGCTCCTGCATTCAGAGTCTTCATGACCAAAGTTATTGCAAATAGAACATTCAACTTCATTTTCAAGAACCGAAAAGTTGTTATAGGTCCTCTTTGTAATCCCTGTCATACTTCTTTGCTTTTGAGCTTCTCTAGTCATGATCGTTTTATATGAAACACATTGAGCTGCTTTGTGACCAAAGTTATGGCAAGAAAAACATTGTCCATTGAAGAAACTTCTGCGGTTATTGAATCTACCAGCCAACTGATTGTAGTTTCTATTTTCATCTATTCTTGAACCAAACTGAGAAGATTTTACCTGTGGCTGGTTGTAGCTTTTGTTCACCCTTAAGATGGATTGCCCTTGATAGTTTCTGTTTGTAATTCGTTCCTGCTTTACCTGTTGATCTTCATTGTTCTTTTGCTCATTTCTTCTTGCTGCATCAAGATAACTTTTTGAGGTGGATGCTTGAGAAGTTTCTCCATTATAGCCCAGACCTGTCTTGTTTAGAGGAGACCGTTGCACATTGATAATCTCATCCAAAGTTTCAGATCCTTTGACAAACTTGAGATTAATAGCTTTTGTTTTCTCAATCTCTTTTCTAAGACCAACAATTTCACCTTCTAATTTTTCAAGATGTTTTTCCTTTTCATCAATTTGAAATTGTAGAGTATCAATGATCATGTTCTTTTCTTCTATACATCTCTTGAGTCTAGTAATTTCATCATAAAGGTTATCCACATCTACAGCATCCATATAATCATCATCTTCAAATGCCATTAACAACTTATATTCATTACCTTGTTCATCTTCATCACTGTTTGATAGACCATCACTATCTTCATGAGTGTAGTAGCTTTTCTTATTTGCGTTATGTTTCTTGTTCCATCTAGCAGGTTCCTTTCCTTTATCCTTATAAGGACATTTTGCAGCATAATGACCTACTCTTCCACAAGCAAAGCATTTAAAAGGTAACTTACCTCTGAACCTTCCAGAACCCCTTTGAAGATTTCTGACAAAATTTGATTCTTCTTCCTCTTCTTCTGGGACGTGGCTTGCTTCATAATAATCTCCTTTGCCTGATGCCTTGAAAGCAGCTTCTCTTCTGTCTGATGGACCTCCCTTTCTCATTTCATAAGCAGTTAGAATTCCATGTAGCTGAGACATAGTAAGAATTCATAGATTTTCCTTTTCTTCTATTGCAGATACTTTAGATTCAAACTTGGGGGACAAAGATCTTAGAACCTTTTCAACCACAATAGCCTCTTTTATTTCTTCACCCAAATTTTTCATACAATTAACAACCTCATCTACCCGAAGAAAATAGTTAGCCACACTTTCATCATTATACATTTTGAGAGTCTCATACTGAATTCTGAGAGTTTGAAGTTTAGCACGCTTTACCTGTTCATCTCCTTCATAGCTTGTGACAATTTTGTCCCATATCTCTTTTGCGGATTTATAGTGCATTACCTTCATGAATTCTGATTGAGATATACATCCTAATAGAGTACTGACTACTTTCACATTTGTTTCATACTTCTTTTTCTCGGCTGCATCTGTAGGAGTAGCTGAAGGAAAAGCGTAGCCTGTCTCTACGATGTCCCAAACTTCTGTACCAAGAGATTGAAGATAGGCAGTAACTCTTACCTTCCAATAAATGAAGTTTGTCCCATCAAAAACCGGTGGCTTGATTGATGCTTCTCTCTCGTATTTGCTCATGATGAACGATCTACCTTCAAGCGATCAAGCTTCTCTGAAGGACCTGCTCTGATACCAATTGTTGGAAATAATACTGAGAGGGGGGCTGAATCAGTATTATATAATTCTTTTAATAAATATTCTTTATTTTTTCTTTGAATTATTTTTGTATGTCAGTACCATAAAATAGTGAGCATGAACAAAAGAAAACAGATAGTCACACCAAAGAACACAAGATGTAAGGTGGAAACCCAATGTGGGTGAAAACCACCTGCTGCAATATGTCTCTATCTTCTTTCAAATTAGAAACCCTTTTACAATGGTTTTGTACTGGTGCAGTCCTTTACCAGTACGCAGGCTACAACCTGCAGAGAGCTGCAACTCTCTCTCGTTTTCCAGTCTCTCCTGGAAGGGAGCTACAACCCCCTACTTCTTTTCATACAAGGACCACTTTTCATAAATTTTCAAACTGGATCCGTAAGCATCAATTGATCATCAAGTGTAAGAGAATCACCCAATCAACTGTAGTAACCAGATCAACAATAATAGGACCAAACCCAGAACACAACAATGATAAACAAAGATTTTAAGAAAAGTAAGCACCCTGCTCAACTGCTTGCCTGCGTCCCGGACGCACCCTGCTCAACTGCTAGCCTGCGTCCCGGACGCACCCTGCTCAACTGCTAGCCTGCGTACCTCGCTTTGAGTCTATTGAACTGCCTGCGTATGTACGCACCTGCAGCCCTTCTGTGCCTGCGTACCCCACACCTGCACCCCTTCTGTGCCTGCGTACCGGCGCACCTGAAACGCTTCGCTCCTGCGTACGTACGCACTTTTCTTTCATTGTACCTGCGTACCTTCGGGCATAGATGATTTCAAGACTTTAGAAATAACCCAGACAGTCATATCTACAGATCTGAACATGTGCCGAAGAGATCTTGGTCCATCAATAGATTCGCCTTGTTTAGATCTAGCCCTCATAAGATATTCAACCCAAAACATACTCAAGCCAAATGATCTCCTTTGCTTTATATAGGCAAGCTCCTCCTAAAATCATGGAACAATACCACGAGCCGACACCATAATAACCCAAAACCGTCGGCTAAATACCAAGAGTAAAACATAAGAAACCCCAGGTGAGCTTTTCTCTGCCTTGAAATGTGTGCACTGGGGGGACGCACCTCCTAAACGGCTGGCCTGCGTATCTGGACGCGGTCCCTGCATGGTGTACCTGCAGGTACACACCTTATGATCTGATTTCCTGCGTACTTCTATATTTTCAACAAAATGAGGGCCTTGCCACGGGAGTTGCCATCAAGTACAACATTTGTAACATATAGCCATACCAGAAACATAATGCCAACAATGGTAGGACAATCTTCAGACTCTACATTCACTCCCTTCTTTCAGACCCTATCCAAGACTGATTAGAGGAAATTTAGAGAATACACTCGCAAAATACCCCATCTAGTTAGCAGGGAACAAAACCTTGCCCGAATGAGGATAATAACTAGAGAGGAAGTAGATGATCTTGTCAAAGGGATAGCCAAAAATAGAGCATTAGGTCTGATGGTTTCATGATAGAATTCTTCCAAGCTGCCTCGAGATTCTTACGGAAAGATATATAGGATGTAGTGGAAGAATCCTGAATAACTCAAAAGGTACATCCTGCGCTTAATTCTACTTTTAGATCATTAATTCCTAAATCTGCTCATTCTGAGGACCCTCAGGGCTTCAGACCTATTTCCCTTCGTAATGTTATTTACAAAATTATTTCCACTAATATAGTAAAAAGGTTAAAACCTCTTTTGCCCA